>CM076852.1:31434523-32634523 GCA_039519185.1 Astragalus membranaceus | reverse complement strand
AGATAATCACGTACAGGATCACAGCAACAAGGTCACGTTCTTGCTCGTTCTTGGTTGCAACCTCTCTCCTCTTCCTCTTCTCTCCTACGGCGCTTCTCCTAGCTCTCTCTCTAACTCACGCTCTTCTTTCTTTCTTTTGGTTTTCGCAAACACTAGCAAAACCCTACCCCCTATGCGTTACTCCACTTCGCATATGATAAGAATGGTGGGCTTGGGCTTCTCACTTAGGCCCAAGTCCATTAGGGTTGGCACCTCCATTTCCTAATGCTTCCTACGCAATTGGCACAAATTCTAATTAATTGAGTTACATCAAATAATTTAATTTAAATCCCCAATTATTTAATTAAATAAATTAATTAAATAATTTTAGGGTGTTACAACTCTCCCCCACTTAGAATATTTCGTCCTCGAAATTTACCTGGTCAAACAACTCTGGGTAGGACTCTCGCATCTTGCTCTCTAGCTCCCAAGTCATACTCTCACCGGCAGCTCCTAGCCAGACCACTTTCACTAATGCAATCTCCTTGCCTCTAAGCGCCTTCACTTCACGATCCTCAATCCTCACGGGCATCGTCTCCACAGTGAGATTATCCCGCACCTCCACATCGTCCACTTGGATCACATGAGATGGATCCGAAACATACTTCCGAAGTTGCGACACGTGAAACACGTCGTGCAAGTTCGAAAGATTTGGCGGTAAAGCCACTCTATAAGCCACATTTCCAATTCTCTCGGATATCTGATAAGGACCAACAAATCGAGGAGTGAGCTTCTTCGATTTCAACGCCCGACCAACACCGGTAATAGGAGAAACCCTCAAGAACACATGCTCACCCTCCTGAAACTCTAAATCCTTCCTCCGCTTGTCATGATAACTCTTCTGACGACTCTGCGAAGCCTTCATCTTCTCACGGATCATCTTGATCTTCTCTGTAGTCTCCCGGACAATCTCCGGTCCCAACACCACACTTTCCCCCGAATCATACCAACATAATGGCGTCCTACACTTTCGACCATACAATGCTTCAAACGGTGCCATCCCGATACTGGAATGGTGACTGTTGTTGTAGGTAAACTCAATCAACGCAAGATAGGAATCCCATGAACCCCGCTGTTCCAATACACAAGCCCTCAACAAATCCTCCAACGACTGAATTGTTCTCTCTGACTGACCATCGGTCTGGGGATGATACGCCGAACTCATTTTTAACTTAGAACCCAATTCTTTCTGCAAACTCTTCCAAAACTCGGAAGTGAACCTCGGATCCCTATCTGACACAATACTCTTCGGAACACCGTGCAGTCTCACAATCTCCTTGACATAAACCTCTGCCAACCTCGACACTGGATAAGTGATATTAATAGGAATAAAATGAGCAGACTTCGTTAACCTATCAATGATCACCCAAATAGCGTCATGACCCTTAGCTGTATTCGGTAACCCCGTCACAAAATCCATTGCTATGCTATCCCATTTCCACTCTGGAATTTCCAACGGTTGCATTAGCCCTGCAGGCTTCTGATGCTCTACCTTAGATTTCTGACAGGTCAAACAGGCATACACAAACCGCGCCACATCTCTCTTCATACCATACCACCAAAACATCTTTTTCAGATCTTGATACATCTTCGTTGCTCCAGGATGGATACTCAACTTGCTACGATGACCTTCCTCTAAAATTGCCTTTTTCATCTCTTCATCGTCAGGAACACAGATCCTACCCCGGAACCTCAACACACCACTGGAATCCAATTTGAATTCTTCATCTTCAGATTGACCAACCCCATTAATTAAATCCACTAACTTAACATCTGACTTCTGAGCCTCTCTGATGCTGCCCAGGAATTCATTGTCGATCTTTAGCATTCCCAGCTTGACACTGCGAGGTGTCATCTTACAAACCAAACTCAAATCTCTGAATTCTTCAATTAACTCTAATTCCTTCACCATCATAGCCGACATATGCAAGGACTTTCTGCTTAAAGCATCAGCCACGACGTTAGCCTTGCCGGGATGATAATTCAAACCGAAGTCATAATCCTTCAAGAGTTCCAACCACCGACGCTGTCTCATATTCAACTCTTTTTGATCGAACAGATATTTTAGACTCTTATGATCACTGAACACTTCGAACCTTGAACCATAAAGGTAGTGCCTCCAAATCTTGAGCACAAAAACCACAGCAGCCAACTCTAAATCGTGCGTAGGGTAATTTTTCTCATGAACCCGCAGTTGCCTCGACGCGTACGCAACGACCTTCCCATCCTGCATCAACACACCACCGAGACCCATCTTCGATGCGTCACAATACACAACGAACGGTTCCTCTGGATTAGGCAACGTCAAAACAGGCGACGTCGTCAATCTCTTTTTCAGTTCCATAAAACTTTCCTCGCATCGAGCATCCCAAACAAAAACTTTACCCTTGCAAGTCAACTGAGTCAATGGGAGGGCCAACTTGGAAAAACCCTCGATGAACCTCCTGTAGTATCCAGCCAAACCCAAAAAGCTTCTAATCTCTGTTACGGACTTCGGAGACTCCCACTCCAACACTGCTTCTACTTTTGCCGGATCAACCGCAATACCATTACCAGAAATCACGTGCCCAAGGAAACTCACCTCTTTCAGCCAGAACTCACACTTCGATAACTTAGCGTACAACTTTTTCTCTTTTAAAACTTCCAACACTGACTTCAGATGCTCAGCATGCTCTTCATCTGACTTAGAATAAACTAGAATATCATCTATGAAGATTACCACAAACCGATCTAGGTATTCATGGAAAATACGGTTCATATATTCCATAAATACACCAGGAGCATTGGTCACACCGAACGGCATCACTGAATACTCATAATGCCCATACCTCGTTCTGAACGCCGTTTTCTGAACATCCTCATCCTTTACTTTAATCTGATGATATCCGGACCTCAAATCAATTTTGCTGAAAACACGAGCACCTACTAATTGATCCATCAGATCGTCGATCCTCGGAAGCGGATACTTATTCTTGATAGTTACCTTATTCAACTGACGATAGTCCACACATAACCTCATGCTCCCATCTTTCTTCTTCACTAACAATACCGGAGCTCCCCACGGTGATACACTCGGTCTTACAAACTTTTTCTCAAGCAATTCTTCAAGTTGCGTCTTCAACTCAGACAATTCCGACGCCGACATTCTGTACGGTGCCATAGACACAGGCCTCGTACCAGGTACAAGATCGATCGAAAATTCAACTTCTCTTTCCGGTGGCACACCCGGGATTTCATCAGGAAATACTTCAGGAAATTCGCGTACTACCTTCAGCTCTTCAATAACAGCCTGACTCTCAGCAGACCACGAAGCCATCAACGCAAATAACTGAACTCCTTCTTTCTTCAATTTCTTCAACTGGTCAGCAGACACTAAAACCGAACTTTCTTCACCGAAACTAACCGACTTGCTACGACAGTTGATATGAACGTGATTATTCTCTAACCAGTCCATGCCTAAGATTACATCCAGACCTCTCAACGGCAAACAGACAAAATTCACAATAAAGTCCCTGCCGAAGATCGACACGGGACACTGAGAACACACCTGGGACGTAATCACCGACCCCTTCGCAGGAGTATCGACAACCATATCCCCACACATAGCAGATAAAACAAGACCCAATCTTTTACAGCAATCAACAGAAATAAAACAATGGGTAGCACCAGTATCAATAAGAGATTTCAGAGAAGTACCATTAATAAAACACGTACCTCTGATCAGACCATCATCATCCTCAGGCTCCTCTCCTGCCAATGCAAATACCTTCCCAGTAGACCTTTCCTTTTTCGGCTTTGTACACTTGGTACTGATATGCCCAGACTCACCACAGTTGAAACACACCACATCCTTGACCTTACAATCGGCTGCCATATGACCCTTTTTACCGCAACGGTAGCAATTCCTATCATCCGACCTGCACGTAGTACTCTTGTGGCCAGGCTTGCCACACTTATAACAGACAATGCTAGCAGGGGCATCTCCCCCACTAGGACCCTTACCTCCAGCAGCCTTCTGATAACTCTTACCCGCAGGAACCTCATACGGCTTGCTTCGACTCTGAAACTTGCCCTTTCTCTCAGAAGTAGCTTTGTAGCGAGCAGTACTGTCTTCCTCGAAAATTCTGCAACTGTCAACCAGATCTGCGAACACACGAATCTTCTGATAACCAATGGCCTGTTTAATATCAGGCCTCAACCCATTCTCAAATTTGATGCATTTAGAAAATTCAGCTGTGGCCTCACTGTAATGTGGATAGAATTTGGCTAGCTCCACAAATTTTGCCGCATAGGCAGTCACAGACATACCACCCTGCTTCAGCTCCAAAAACTCTATCTCTTTCTTCCCGCGGACGTCTTCAGGAAAATACTTTCTCAGAAATTCCCTGCTGAAAACCTCCCAAGTAATCTCTTCCTGCACAGCCTCTAACCTCTGCCTAGTAGCCAACCACCAGTCGTCGGCCTCCTCGGCTAACATGTGGGTACCAAAGCGGACCTTCTGCTCGACAGTACAGTCCATCACCCTGAAAATCCTCTCGATCTCCTTCAGCCAAGCCATAGCACCATCTGGATCATATTTGCCCTTAAAGGTGGGCGGATTCTCCCTCTGGAAGGTAGTCAGACTCCTAAAACCAGCATTATCACCAACATTTTGCTGACCCTGCACAGCCTGAGCCATAGCTTGCAATGCAGCAGCAAGAGCAGCGTCGTTTCTTCCAGCCATTACGAACTATCACTGCAGCACAAACTAAAGATTTAGAACTAATCTAATGTCATAAGACACTATGACAGGACAACATTGGCCGGACAGACCGAACTGCTCTGATACCACTGATGTAACACCCCTTTCTACCCGTCAATTTGTTTATAAAAAAAAAACAGAGTTTGAAAAGAAATCTCGTTCACAGGAAATGTTACACGTACTCAAATCAAACGTCGCTTATCCAACTAAAAAAAAAACGTTTAACTCAAATTAATACGTCCACGTAGCACATCACAATATCAAAAACTCAAACCTCATGGTTAACGTCGCTTATAAAACTTCTCATAACACAAACAACTACGCAGCGGAAATTTGTAAAACATAACCAAATAGTCCACATGGACAAAATAAACAAAATCATTAATAAAGGCCGAGTTCATTATCCCCCCTGAGTGCTACGTATCAGAGCATGACGACTCGACTCGAAAAGTGAAGTTAATACCTTCACTGGGAATCACCTGCACGTTACCAACACGAGGGCAACATTCAAACAGGAAAGGGTGAGCATCATTTCAGTCTATATAATAGAAAACATGATAAGCACTAATCACAGGCTACGCAATAGAATAATCAGCATCCAATACACAAAACCTCCACAACACAGTCATCATTCACGTCGTGTACAAACTCATCTCATGTCGTGTAGATTTATGAAATGCAACCCACTCGCGGGTATATGCATGAAGGTACCTTTTCACAAAACGTCGCTTAGCCACTCAGGCCTCATCATCACTTAGCCACTCAGGCCTCAAAACATCACTGGGTTTTATGCATATGGGCATGAGACTCTATGACATGCACCACTCACTTCACAAAATCACACAATTACTCAGATCATAGTCAACAATGTGACCCATCACTTACCTGTTTGCTCGCACGGAGCACAGCACCTGCCAAACTCATAATCATCACACAACATCACTAGGCCACTTAGACCTTAACCTCACTTAGCCACTCAGGCCCCAATTGACACTTACACATAAACATCATCTAACTCAAACATTAGCCACTGAGGGCAAAACAGTCATTTGACTAGCCACCAAGGGCATCCTCGTCATTTACACATCATTATCATTAACTTTGGCCACTAGGGGCAAAACAGTCATTTGACTAGCCACCAAGGGCATCCTCGTCATTTACACATCATTATCATTAACTTTGGCCACTAGGGGCAAAAGAGTCATTCTGACACTACCGTGTTTAAAACTGTTGTTTATACACCAAAAGGGATTTTAAAAGAGTTCCACGTCATTTTTCAATGTCACTGGGACGGTCACCGGGGACAGCCACTTGGGCGCCCACAAACAGTCAGAAATTAA
Organism: Astragalus membranaceus; assembly: GCA_039519185.1. Taxonomy (NCBI): domain Eukaryota; kingdom Viridiplantae; phylum Streptophyta; class Magnoliopsida; order Fabales; family Fabaceae; genus Astragalus; species Astragalus membranaceus. The sequence goes on along the minus strand of CM076852.1, from coordinate 32,628,403 downwards.
TAATTTTCCATTTTAAAAATTGAACACACAAATGGACAGCGGAAAAAGCTTCACGACACTTTTTGAATCGTTCGAAACGGACGTCGGAGTCAAAAGTTATAATAAAAAGAAGTTTGGGAAAAATTAGACGTCGTTCTGAAAATTGGCGCCTTAGGCGCCCAGGCAACACAGGCATCCGGCGCCCAGGCGCGCACAACACAAGGCAACACAGCGCCACAGGCGCCCAGCGCCCAGGCGCGCGCCACACTCACACACGCACGCAACAGCGCCACAGGCGCTCAGCGCCCAGGCGCGCACAACGCACACACAACACGCAACACGGGCGCCAGCGCCCAGGCGCAAAACGCAACACGCACGCCCCAGGCGCCCAGCGCCCAGGCGCGCCAGACACACACAGCGACACACTCCATCAGGCGCCCAGCGCCCTGCTCAAGCACCCAGCGCCCAGAAAACAGCAACATAGCCAGAATTTGTTTAACACTTTCTTTAACACTAAAATTTGGTTTTTCTTGACAACTTGAAGTTATAAAAACTCAAAAATTTTCCAGCAACACAAAACCCACTTTTCTCATTCAAAATTAACACTAAAACTCAATTTCATCAAAACTCAATTAAAAACCAAACAACATCCCTAGCCTCATCATGGCGCCCTAGGCGCCCAACACCATCAACCCCTCATGCGACCACATCCTTCAACAACCAACGCATAGATTAACATTTTAATTCTCATCACATACGCAAAGCATCACCAATAACGAAATTCGTGGATCAATCCAAGCAATAGATAAATTCGCATAGACCCACATATATATATATATACGAAAATTAACATCAAGAACGTCAAGAACGTAATGAACATCAAACACGCCAAGAACATCAAGAATCATACGGTTCTAATACAAATCCTAGATCTAGAACCCATCATATAAACTATTAGATAGAGTGATAGAGCTCCCCTAACCTCGAAATTGAAGAACGGAGGCTCCGGAGATAATCACGTACAGGATCACAGCAACAAGGTCACGTTCTTGCTCGTTCTTGGTTGCAACCTCTCTCCTCTTCCTCTTCTCTCCTACGGCGCTTCTCCTAGCTCTCTCTCTAACTCACGCTCTTCTTTCTTTCTTTTGGTTTTCGCAAACACTAGCAAAACCCTACCCCCTATGCGTTACTCCACTTCGCATATGATAAGAATGGTGGGCTTGGGCTTCTCACTTAGGCCCAAGTCCATTAGGGTTGGCACCTCCATTTCCTAATGCTTCCTACGCAATTGGCACAAATTCTAATTAATTGAGTTACATCAAATAATTTAATTTAAATCCCCAATTATTTAATTAAATAAATTAATTAAATAATTTTAGGGTGTTACAGTAAGTATGGTCGTAATCTCTCAGATGGTGACGCTCTGATGGTTAAAGCTTCTGATTCCAATCTGTTGAAACAATTAGTGAAGCATTGCGACAAAGTTGATAACTATTCTTTTTGGACTATTGGTGATGGTGCAACCGTATCAGTTTGGAATGATCGTTGGATTCATCCTAGCTTGAAGTTAGGCAATTATATGGATAGTGTGCCGATTCAGCTTGTTAATACGTGATTTAGTCGATTGTCATGGGCAGTGAAATCTCGATATGCTTACCCCTTTTGTTAATAGTGAATGTGATTCCTCAAATTAAGGATTTACTTCCCCCTAGTGATGAGTTCAGTCCTGATACTAGACTTTGGCTTGGTAATAGTCTTGGCCAATTCATCGTGTCCAGCGGCTACCATCTCTTAGCTGGCTTCACTGGTTTTGCGGAGCAAGATATTTGAAATAAGGTTTGGAAGCAGCAGGTCCCAAAACGGGTTCAGTCTCTTGCTTGGTTGATTGTCCATGATCGTCTTCTGACTAACCAAAGGAAGCATAGGATGGAATTAGGTGATGATTCTTGCAACCATTGCTCAAATGTTCCAGAGCCAACGTTACATGCCCTTCGTGACTGTCCGCTTGCATCTTGTTTTTGGAAGTCTCTTATGAAGTTGGAGAAGGGTAACAATTTTTTCAGTGGTGATTTGCTCAGTTGGGTCCAGTTTAACTTATCCTCTAACGACTAGAACGTGGGTGAAGTGAGATGGAATAGAATTTGGCTGTTGGTTGTCATTTGTTCTGGGCTTGGAATAATAAGAAGTTTCACGATCCTCATTTTATTAGGCCCATTAGACCGTGGCATGTAGTGTTGAGAGCTGTTGTAGATTATGATGTTGCGATGATGAATCAAAAGGCCACTGGTTCGTCGCCTTCTTGCTGGATTAATGTTAAGTGGTGTCCATCTGCTGAGGGTTGGTTTTGTTTGAACACGGATGGAGCCTCCAAATATGATTCTGTATATGCAGGTTGTGGTGGTCTTATTAGGGACCACCTAGGCTGTTGGCATGGAGGATTTTCTAAACATATTGGGTTGTGTAATGCGATTATTGCTGAGATGTCTGGATTGATGCACTACAAAAAACTCGGCGATTAGCCACGGTCAAAACCGTGGCAAACAGCCCTCCAGACCGTGGCAAACAGCCCTCCAGCCCTCCAAATTTATGTTGCAAGAAGTTGTGAAGACCTTCCAATTTATTTGTTGCTTGTGTAAGCTTCTCCTTGGTTTGTGTGTGCTCCTCATTGGTTTTAGCAAGTTTTTCTTCGACATTCGCTTGGTCAGAGTTACCAACTTGGATAAAATTAGGGAAATGCCTACGATTTCCAAAAACAACAGTTGGACAAACACCTGGACCTAAAACACGAACTCTGCCTGAGTGTTCAGCTCCACATGCTTTTCCAATGGCATCATTAGAATAAGCATTAATCTTTGACGGAACACCTATAGTAGCCGCACGTTCTTGATCTTCAGATAAGCTCTCTGAAATCTTCTCCTATTGGGAAAAATAATCATTAATATTTAGCGAAATCTCCCACATAAAAACTAAGATTCATCATAAACTAAAATATTATATCATCACACTACATTTTAGTATAAAGCACCCTGTATAAAGCACCAAATCAAACAAATCAGCCCACCAAGGTACTCATATCAATTACTGCACAAACACCATGCAGATTCAAGATTCAAGACTATCAATATAATCCAGACACATAGATCTACATATTTTCAATAAGGTGACCATAGTACTGAAAGCAACTTGTCAAATACAGACACAGAGATCTACATATCACAATTTGATACAATCCAATCCATGTTATATATAGAACCCTGCGCAGCATTAAAATTAGCAAAGGTACATAAAGCTAAACAGCAAAGCAATGAAGAGAAATCACAAAAGAACTTCTTTCACCCAGAAACCACCACAACTTGAATACAGGAGGTCAGAGACAAACAATCAATCTGTTAAGAAACATGCAGCTACTAGTAAATGGCTTAGAAACTTCTTGACAGGGAAGAAGGACAAGGTTTTGGAGCAGCTACTAGTAGCTATATATAGTTAATTGATGTCATCATTTTCACTGCTCCATTATAATGGTCCTACACATACATGCTCCATTATACTGGAACAGTTAAACTATCATTATTGAAATGAAAAATGAAAAATAGAAATAATGTATGAATAGAAAGAAACTCCAATATTGTCAAAAAGAAAACTCAATAATTGATTCTAGCACATCCAAAACAGAGATTCAATAATTCAATAATTTAAATTAAAACTAAAAAAAGAGACTAGATCTATTGGCTCCTACTTCGTAATTCAACCATTATTTCACCTGCAAAATGTAAATTAAAAAGAACGGTGCGTAAATTCCTAATCAGTTCATTGGTCTGTGATTATTTCCCAATGCATTTGATCAGTTTAATTATTGTGATTATGGAGGGTGTATGACTTTGACTTACACACATAATCGATTTAGGGATTTTGACAAGCTAAAGAATGACATTGGGATGACAGAGCTCAGTAAAGTGAAGTCTGATAAACTGAACACTTAAGAGTGATAAATTTAAGGGAAGAAATGTAGATATAAAAGCTTAATGTAGTAAACTTGTGTTTGTAATAATCAACTAGTGTTTGTGGGCCCTGTATAGTGTATTGCCCATTATGTATTTTGTGGGCTTATTGTTTCTGTTGTATAAGCTAGCCCATTAGCAATTGACTTTAACTTGTACAAATAACCAAGTTTACAATCAATGAAGTTAACAACCCTACATGCCACAAATACTCAATAACCCTCAAAGTCATCCACAATACCCCAATACCCTGAAATTGAAATAAATAACAGAGAACTAGAAAATAGTAACTTAAACCGTAAAAACAGAGCACAAGAATAAAGAGGAAGAATTGAAACAGAACAAAATAAAATTAAATAAAAGCACATAAAAAGAGAAAACTGAAAATAGAATAAAACAGATGAGAAGCACGGCAAGAATAAAGATGAGAAATAGAGCACAAGAATAAGAGAAGCAAGGTGAAAAAAAAAACAGAGAAAAATAGAGACAATATTGCTGGCTTAGATGTGAGAACTGTTTTGAAAGGCTGGCTTAGATGTGTCTTTATGTGGGGATGAGAGATAGGGAAAGAGAGATAGAAAGAGTCAAGGAATATTATTCTCTAACATTAAATTCCAATCTCTGGTATCAAATCTGAAATTGATTTTATCAGATTTGTGCTATTCAGAATGGGCAGAAGCAGCATGCTATGGTTGTCGCTGCTGCTACAGCTGCACCAGCTGATTGGGTTAAGGTGTGATATATTATATGTGATATATTATATGTTAATGTTTCTGTGACAGGCAAGAAAGGCATTGTGTGCTTTAAGAGGATTAGTGACAAAATTTAATCTATCAGAGTAACAAAAACAAATTCATGGTGTAAGATATAAGATGTACTTACAGCCATGGCTTTTCCTTCTCCATTCACATAGCTTCCATCCTTCTTTAGTAATGTTGCCAATTTTACTTCGCTTCGACATACAGGTCTTCCAAATTTTAGCTCCTAACATCATAAATAAAATACAACTAGTTATCATATACTAAAACTTATTTTACTATAAGTTAGAAATTCTTTAAAACAACATACCATCTGACGAGCCCTTCTTGCATTGCTCTTACTACCACCAGCATGTGAGACTTTAAGCTTCCCACGATTTGTTGTATTTTGCTGACTTAGTTTCTACAATTTTTAACTAAGATAGTCAATATGTCTCCAAAGTTCTCACTTTATTTCAAACAAGAATAGAAAATAATAAGATAAGTTTATATAGAATACTTATACCTTCATCTCGTCAGTTTGATAGTAATGCACAAATGCAGCCCACTCAACGGGATTAACACCTGGAGGAGGATTGGCAAGTATTTCGGCCTTACTTTTGTTCGGGTAGAAGTATTGACACCTTATCTTATATTTATGGGCCTTCCATCTATCTCCTAATGTGCTCATCACCCATTTAATACCAGCAGCATAATCAAACTCAAAATGATCCTTGAAATGTTATATTTATAGGTCAATATTCAATTATAAAAGTCACAATAAAAGAATAAAAGTGTTAAGAGTTTAGATAGTAACCTCAATACACTTCCATTGCTGCATGCTATTGTCCTCTGACATCAAATCCCATCTTGTAACTGATAAAGGACAGAAGGCGGACCTTTCAGCGACTTGGCCAAGAAACCTCACAAGTAAGTTTGACCCCCTATCATTTCCTTGTCCATTACCATTGATTTCCACAAGTACTTTTTTGGTTTTTTCCAAATGCCAAACCTGACTTGCTACCATTTTTCGAGTAATAGTTTCTCCGGTACAAGTATCTACCATTACATAAAAAACTATAGTTACGTAATATTTTTCTACTAAAAAAATCCGTGAATAAGATTATCAATGATATGTTATTTTTACCTTTGACTATGACAAGTAGAGGGCCCTCCTCTTTCTGTTGTGGTTGAACCTCATTTGGACTTAAGGAAGCGTCAAATGAATCATCATAAGATGAACTATTAGTTATGTCTACATTTTGAAATTGATCATCAAATTGGTTGTTGATACTCTGTTGATGCTGATCTTGAAGGGTCTCCACATCATTTTGATTTTTTTGTCCACGTACCCTTCGCAACACATCTTCTCCCGAAAGCTTTCGTTTTTGCCTCATCTCAAATAAAATATCTGCATGATTGGCAAAAAGCTAACATGTTAGGAACTGAATATTCGAAAACTGAAGAGACGATGTGTCACAAAGGAGAATACTCCTTTCACAAAAGAAAAACTTCCGGTCACTAACTTTTGAAACATACATGTCTCACCCATACATAGATATCTTCCTTATTACAAGTCCTAGCATACACCATAGATAAAAAAATGTGTCTTAAATAAATCATAAAGTGGTCATGTCATTACAAAAAGCTGAAAAAGGATAAAGTTCTTAAACAACAAATGAATTGTGGCTGAATTACAAAGCTCATAATCAAACTAATCTAACATCATGTTATCATCTTCTTCACTAGAGCTATTGTGATCTTCATCAAAATTTGATTCATCGCGTTCTTGTCCTTGTTCTTGTTCATTGTCATCATCTTGCATTAATTGTAATTCTTCAATGTTCTGCACATTTTGCTCGCAAAAAGGTATGTCTTCCATTATGATCTCTTCTGAATCCATCAAGTTCACATCTCCCATGTCATATATGTCTCTAGGCTTCATATGACATACACAAGACCAGCCTTCATCAAATGGATCATCAACATAATATACCATTCTAGCATCGGTTGCAAGGATGAACGGTTCATCTACTTCATTCACACCAGTATGCATCAAGCGAGAAAAATTCACACTTGTTATCCCAAATTGATCTATCTTGATTCCCTTGTTAGGTCTATTGTCTACCCAAATACATTTGAATACTACAACTCTTAGCTTACCATAGTAATCAAGCTCTATGATGTCAACCAATTTCCCATAGTACCTGTCATCAGTTGATTTTTCAAAAGGTTCCTTTCCGGTTGAAAAACTCTTTGTAATAGCAGACATAACGATACCACTATTTTGGGTTTTCAATCCTTGTTCCTTGTTTTGTGTACGAAACTTAAATCCATGAATGTTATACCCATTAAATCTCCTTGCAATGTCATTTGGTCCTTTTGCCAGCCAATCAATTTCAGCTGTAATATGTGGATCATCCTTTCTTGCAACCTAGTATATTTTGGGAATCATTAAGACAATTATATATATATATATATATATATATATATATATTTATAGATCACAATACTTTGAGATGAAAAAAATAAGTGAAACTGAATATATGTCCTTACATATTCACTGAACCATTCGTGAAAATGTTTGTGAACATATTCTTCCACAATTTTAGAGGAGTTTCTCTTGCCACGATGCATCCTAGAAACCTCAACTCTACACTTGTTGGATGAAAATTTTCTTAGTTATTAAAAATGGTATTGAAATGGATAATTTAAAATTTTACTTTATATAAAAGCACAAAACTTACTCACGAAATGGATCAACTAATTCACAATTAGTTAACACATAGCGATGAGCTTGTATCTTCTCAAATGGTGAAAGTGAAAATGTCTTGATAGCTCCAATAGGCCTACCTGATGTAGGAAACAAATTTGATAGAATAGCAGACTCACTACTAGAATTGACTCCATTATCATCGTCATTGCGTCTTGGACGATTGAACCTTGTTTCAATCTCACCATCCTCTAAATATCTTGAACAAAACGTAAGACATTCATCCATAATGTATCCTTCAGCTATACATCCTTCTGGTGTAGCCTTGTTACGAACATAGGATTTTAAATGGCCAAGGGTCCTAAAATAAGAGAAAGTGAGCCTAGTAAAAATTAAACCATATAGTTTATCATAAACTTAATGATAAATACAATATACCTTTCAACAGGGTACATCCATCTATAATGCACGGGACCAGCAATCATCGCTTCCTCTCCAAGATGAAAAACTAAATGAACCATAACAGTGAAAAAAGAAGGAGGGAATATCATTTCCATATGGCAAAGGGTGAGAGCAATTCGCTGTTGTAGTTTCTCTACATTCTTAACGTCTAGAACCTTGCATGATATTTCTCTAAAGTAGTTACATAACTCAATCAACACTGAAGAAACTTCTTTAGGAAGAGTTTTTCTAAAAGCAATTGGAAAAAGGTGTTCCATCAGGATATGTGAATCATGACTCTTCAGACCAAAGACCTTGCGTTTCTTAGTATCAACACATCTAGAAATATTTGATGCATAACTATCAGGGAAAACCACATTTTTGAGAATTTTTAGGAACATATCTTTCTCCATATTTTTCATTTTAAAACACGACTGAGGAAACTTAGAGGAATTGGGATATGGGTGAAGTCTTTCTCTGATTCCCATTCCTGCAGGTCTTTGCGAGCTTGAAGATTGTCTTTTGATCGTTTTTTATCGTCAAGCACTGTGAACAATACATTGTCACAAACATTTTTCTCTATGTGCATCATATCAAGGCAATGGCGAATAAGATTATGCTCCCAATAAGGCAAATCCCAGAAGATATTCTTTTTTTTCCATTGTTGTGGGCCAACCGCACTCGTACCCTCATCATGTGGCGTTTTGAGATTGTCATCAATTTGTCTCAATATGTCTGAGCCTGTCATTGGAACAGGGGAAGGTCTAAGCTCTGTTGAGCCATCAAATGACTTTTTATTGTATCTATACTTGTTATCAAGTGGTAAATATCGACGATGTCCCATGAAACAATTTTTCCTACAAAATTTCAGCCTTTTAGATTCTGTATCAAACTTACATGACGGACATGAAAACAATGTATGCGTATTCCACCCAGATAGGTTGTCAAGGCCAGGAAAGTCACTAATTGTACAAAACAATGCAGCTCTCATTCGAAACGTTTCTTTAGCAGAGGAATCATAAGCATCAACACCATTCCACAAGTTTTTTAACTCTGCAACTAGAGGCTGTAAGTAAACATCAATATTATTGCTAGGCATCTTAGGACCAGGAATTATCATTGACATGATAAGAGAAGTTTGCTTCATGCAACACCATGGAGGATAGTTGTAAACATACAACATCACAGGCCAAACACTATTAGAAGAACTTAAAGTCCCAAATGGGTTGAAACCATCTGTAGCTAATGCGAGTCGCACATTACGAGGATCTAAAGCAAAATCGGGATACAACGAATCAAGGTTCTTCCATGCTTTAGTGTCTCTAGGATGCCTTAACAACCCATCTGGATTTGCCATTGTAGCATGCCATTTCAATAGCTCTGCAGTTTTAGAGGATGCATACAACCTTTGCAACCTTGGTATAAGTGGGAAGTATCGCAATACTTTTGCTGGTTGGGGCTTCTTTTTCTTTTTGTCGTCCATCACATCGTGTGCCGCACCATCATTTTCATGTGATTTCCATCTAGATTCATTACAAATCTTGCATTTATCTCTCTTCTCATCCTCTAGTGATCCCCAATACAACATGCAGTGTTTCGGGCAAGCATGAATCTTATCATAACTTAAACCTAACGTCTTAATCATCTTTTTTGCTTGATAGAAAGATGAAGGTAGTTTAGCATGGGGAAAAGCATCAGATAGAAGCTCAATGATCATTGAAAATGTTTTATCTGTTGCGCCACACAAAACTTTTATGTGGTAGAGACGAACGATGAAGGATAGTTTGCTATATTTGGTGCAACCCTGATAGAGCTCTTGATTTCCGTCTTCCATTAATTCTTTAATTGTTTCCAGTTCCTTATTATTGACGTCATTGGTGTCCATTACGTTGTTGGTGTTAGGAATACTTGATGGACCAGAATCTTGATTTCCTTGGTCACCAAAGACGCCAAAGACATCATTTAACATATCTTGCATTGGATGTTGTCTAGCAGACGCTTCTTTTACTTGGCTCACTGATTCAACATTTGGTTGAACATGCTTTTCCCCATGCATGTTCCAAAATGTGTATTTGCTTGGAAAACCCTTTTCAAGGAGATGACTGAACACTTCAACTCTATTACGAGGAAAAAATCGACATGTATTACAAGGACATAATATTTGTCCATTGATTGATGCATTTGAAAAGGCAAAGTCCAAAAATTGGACTACCCCATCTAAGAAGTCTTTTGATTTTATTGGCTTATCAATCCAACTCTTATCAATCATAATTGCATAATCTGTTTGCAAATTGAAATGAAATTATTCAAGCATTTGAGATAGCAAATGACAATAATATAACATAAAAGATAAGTTACAAAATGCATATGCAAGTTCAAATCCATAACAGACACAAACTTTCTTATGAGAGTTTCAGTTTCTAGCATGAGATAAAATCTTTGTGAACAAAATATATATCTGGTGACATATAATTAGTTAAAAAACTTTGCTCATTCTTTTGTAGCTACAACGGATTTAAATAATAAAATACTATTAAATAATATGCACATTCTGTTTTCAAATTTAAATGAAATTATTCAAGCATTTATGTACCAAGACATGAAAGCTGCAAGCAAACGGAATAACGCAAAGATTGGGGTTACCTTATTAAAATCATTCCCAAATTTTCAGTAAATTGCCCCTCAATATACTCTTAAGTGTTGGCCAGCTACAGACAGGTTCACAAATATAAAAAATAAAGTAAGCATTTCACTATTGCATTTCAAATAAAACATCAAGTAAATAATAATTTATAGAGGTTACTGATTATGCATGCAGCCTTTTGATATCAAACAAATCAGCAAATTTGATGTTACAGAGATACAAACATATCTACTTCATATATGCCAACAATGATTATGTATTCTCATAAAGGAAGGAAGAAAGTCATAATGCTAACAAAACCTAAAAACTAAAAACAATCTGACATGAGAATGTTTTTGAAGAGAATTTAAAATGCTGCCAGCAAACAATAACAAACAATAACAGACACAAACTTTCTTATGAGAGTTTCAGTTTCTAGCTGAAGACAACTTTCCATTAGCCAAACAAACAAGACTACAAGATAAACACCTAAAAGATAAGTTACAAAATGCATCTGCAAGTTCAAATCAATAACAGGCACAAACTTTCTTATGAGAGTTTCCGTTTCTAGCTGAAGCAACTTTCCATTAGCCAAACAAACAGAACTACAATATAAACACCTAAAAGATCAGTTACAAAATGCACTTGCAAGTTCATATAGCAATCAGCTGAAACAAGATAACCTGCAAGAAGAAGAAAAACATAATATTCAACTAAATACATGCTCTAAATACACTAAAAATAGTTGCAGTCAACTATTAGCAACATGCTCTACATACATTAAAAATAGCAGAAAAATGTTAAATGATTAATAAAAAGCATATTAGCAACATGCTCTTCTGGTCTTTTCTTTCATTCGCAATTTATAATACGACTAAATACAACAAAAGGAACAAAACATAATTACTTTGGGAGAAAAAACACCATATATAGTTAATTAACCGGATGCATTAGAATGTATCAAGGACCTCAAAGAAGTGAAGGAAATTTGAACCAGAAGAGCCAAACCTCAAAGACGACGCTCGTAATTGGAGAAATCGATGAAACTGCCGCGTTCGAAATTGACCTTGACGAGAACCACACCGCACCTTCGTCGTCGTCGCCGTGCTTGCAACTAAGATCAACGAAACCGCTGCGAGCCAACAAGATGACGCAACTGTGAATGCAGCAATCAAGACAACAACAAGAAAGAATGAAAAAAATCAAGAAAGAAGGAAAAGACGTGATTAAAGAAAAATACAGAAATTGATGTTTCACCTTGAGAGAGTAACTGATGAAGCAGCTTGCACCTAGAGGGGAACGAAGGGACCAAACGATGAGGAGCGAAGTGACGAAATGGAAGGGAGGAACTGGTCGCTAGGTTTTAGAGGGGAACGAAGTGACGAAGTGGAAGGGAACGACGAAGTGGAAGGCTGGGTCGGTGACGAAGGGGAACGAAGTGACGAAGTGAAGGTGAAGTGAAATCAATTGAAATTCACCGAGTTATCAGATTGGAGGCTGGTCGTTAGGTTTTGGTACACTGAAATCGATTGCAATTCAGCGATTGAAATCAAAGTGAAGGTGAAGTGAAATCGAAGTGAAATTCGATTGAAGGTGAAGAATGTTTAGAGAAATGGAAGGGGCGATTATCAGATTGGTTGCGATTGAAGTGGAAGGGGCGAAGTGGAAGGGACAAGTGGAAGGGACGAATGGAGGGGACGAAGTGGAAGGAAGGGACGGTGGTTCAGGATTCAGCGAGTGAAGAGGGTTTGGAATCGTGAAGAGAGGGAGAGTGAGCGAATTCTGAAAGCGATTAAAGAGGGAGAGTGGGTAAAATTAATTAATTTACCCGGTTATTTAGCTACGTGGGTGAGCGTGGCTCATCTAAATATTAGCCACGTGTAAACTAATTGAGCCTAAATTAGTGTGGCAAACAGCCGCTATTTTGGTAGTGATGGAGGGTGTGAAATTTTGCTTCAATAAAGGTATTAAGAAGAATGAAGTGTGTGTGGATGTTGAGGCCGTCTGTGCTATTGTTCTAGGGAAGGAAGTCGGTCATATTGATGGTTGGGGCTTGGTGAGATTGATCAGGATGATGCTGCAGCTACCGTGGGATGGAAGTATCAAGCATGTATACCGTGAGGCCAACAAGGCTGCTGATAAGCTAGCTAATATGGGGTGTACGTTCTCAGTATGTCTCTTTGATTCTTTATGAGTTGTGTCCTTCTGCTGTTGGACCTATTTTGCTCGATGATTTGAGGGGAGTGTCTACTCCTCGTTGTGTATTGTGTTAGTTTTCGTTTCTTTGGGGCCTAGCCCCGTTTAATTCCCAAAAAAGGGCTTGGGTTACGAGCTTTGGCCAATGGTGACTTCAGCGATGTTTTCAATTTCAAAAACTATGGTTAAAATATTACATTGTTTCGGGATTTTCGGAAAAAGATGTATTATGTGTATTAAATAAATGTGATGCATTAAATCGTAACGAGAAATCCTTTCTGAATTTATGATTTTCCCATACAAGAGGAAATTCATTTTCACACGAATCCTCACTTATTGCATAACATGCGTTATTTTGAAAAATAGGACTAAGGGTGCCACAAGAGTCCTAGACTCCCAATTCTATTATAGATCACAGGCTATGTGATATGAATTGTGATCAACAAAGAAACTTACGACAAGTTTCCAAGCCAAGCGCCATCATGGGAATGTTAAAGTACCTCGGCCTTTGTAGGGGTGTTCAAAACCGAACCAAACCAATAGAAAACCGCAAACCGAACCAATCCAAACCGAAAACCGCAAAAAACCGCAATGCATCGGTTTTGTTCGGTTTTGTTTTCTCACTAACCGAGCGGTTCGGTTCGGTTTGCGGTTTGAATTTAAGAAACCGAACCAAACCAAACCGAACCGCTAAAATACAATAGAGTATATTTATTACACAGAAGCCCAATTAGTAACGTAGCCCAATTACACAGAAGCCCAAATACTAAACCTATTCTCTTCCTCTCAGACCCACTCACTCTCGTCTCTCACACGCGTATCTCAAATTAGAAACCCTACTCTCAGTCTTTGCTCTCACACAGCGTAATCGTAGGCGCCGCGCCGGTGTTGCCAATTTCTCTCGCCGTCGCAGTCGCAGTCACAACCTCACAGGCAACTGAAGAACTCACAGTCACAGGCACAACTCCACCAATTTCCGTCGCAGCTCCACCAGTAGGTTTCGTTTTAATCTTCTTCTGCCATTTCATTTTTTGTTTTTTCGTTTTCTCGTTTTTTCATTTAATCTTCTTCTCTGTGTTTCTGTTTTATCCTGGGAGTATCTCTGTGTTTGTGTTTCGTTTATGTTTATTTCATTTATGTTTTTTCGCTTTGTGTTTCGCTTTGTGTTTCTGTGTTTCACTTTGTGTTTCGCTTTGTGTTCCTGGGAGTATCTCTGTGTTTGTTGTTTCGCTTTGTGTTCCTGTATGTATTTGGAATTTAATATCAAGAATGTAAGATTAATAACACTACTCGTAACATCCTCATTTTGGTGTAGTCATAGATTTCCAAAATCTTCTGAAGGAAGTAGACGACATGCATATTTAATTACCATGTTTACATGTAAATCAAGTTGCAGAGGGATTCACAAAATTTGCCTTGAGTTCAGAGTCTTGTAGTTGGCTTTTTAATTGTATTCCAAATTTTTGTTGTTAATATACTTATGGAATAATTAATATCCCTTAAGTATAATATTCATTGTTTGTGAGGGGCTTTCTGATATTGAATCGGATGACGAGTAGATGTATTTTGGAGCTAAATCAAATGAAATGGTATACAATTTAATTGTTTGTGATTATGTTATGCTTATGCGGATATGGATACATTCTTAGAACCATAGAATACAATTTAATTGTAGTTCAAGACAAATCTGATTATGTTATGCTTATGCAGATATGGATAATGGAATCAAGCTAATCAATTGAAGAGGATGCATATTGCTTTGGAAGGAGGGCATATTTGATGATTATGTTTTGTTTGATTTAGTTGAATCTGATTTTGTAATGTTATTTTGGAGAACTTATGTAATGTTTGATTATGTAATGTTATTTTGGAGAATTTGTCAGTCCTTCACCTTAGTTGAATCTGAAGGAGGATGCATGTTTGATTATGTAATGTTATTTTGGAGAACTTATGTAATGTTTGATTATGTAATGGTATTTTAGAGAATTTGTCCGTCCTTCTCCTTAGTTGAATCTAATGCATGTTTGATTATGTGATGTTATTATAAATGGGCAGACTTATAAATTGTTTTAGATTGGACAATTTTTATTATAAATGGGAAGATTTATAAATTGTTTTAGATTGGCAAATGTTTATTATAAATGGGCAGATTTATAAATTGTTTTGTTTCGTCAAAAACCGAACCAGCCGAACCAAACCAAACCGCATTGGTTTGGTTTGGTTTGGTTCGGTTTATTTTTTAGAATCCAACCGAACCAAACCAAACCAAACCGCATCTATATTTACCACTAAGGAAAGTCATGGAACTTATGGAACTGAAACCACTAAGGAATGCACCGGTAGGATTACCTGGTGTAGTGGTCTGTCGACGGAGCAGAGCAAAAGGTTGACTATTGCAGTTGAGTTAGTGGCTAATCCTTCTACAATATTCATGGGTGAGCTGTAAGATCCGCAAAATAATTAACCGAATTATTTGGATGTTAACCCAATTGAATTAATTTAGTACTTGACTGGTAAATTTACCGAGTGCTAAAATTATTTATTGGTTGTCATCGGATCGTTAACCGGATAATACGAACCAATGAAGTTTTGGAATCGAAATAGGAGATTTCGATCAATATGGTAATTTGACCGCGTTACAACAAATATATTAAATAAATATATATATGTATACGTGGGTGTGTGTGAGTGAAGAGGAGAAAGAATTAATTAAATAAATAAATATAAGTGTGTGTGTGTTAATAAGAAAGGAAAGAAAAGAATTAAGAAAGAAAGAGAGAAAGAATACGAGAGAGAGTTACAGAGGAGAAAAAGAGAGAAAAGGAGAGAAAAGAAGAGAGAGTGGCGTCAGGGAGAAGAGAAGAGGGAGAGAGAAGACTTCACCGAAACGACTTCCGTCCAACACGAAAAATGTTCAGCGCTACTTCCTCTTCGATTTGGTACCAATTTCGTGACGATCAGCTCACTTTCTCTCGCTTGGCCATTTTTGTGTTTTGGAGGTTTTGTGGAAAATCCGATTTTTGGGTTGGTTTTGAAGGTTTAAGTTCGGTTAGGAACGAACCCAAGGTGGATTACTCGAGTATTAGAGTTCGATTGGTTGATTGGGAGCTAGTTGAGTGAGTTAGGTTGAAAAATCAAAATGTTTGGGGTTATGTGTGAATAGTGTCATGGAGGTTAGAGGAGGAAGATGATGAATAGTGTCCGTGGAGAATTTCGGGGAAATCGGTATTTCGGTCAAAATGAGGTTTCGCGATCGAGTGGAAAGCTTTGGAAGCGGATTGGATGTCGCCGGAGCGGGGAATGTTCGTGTGGGCTACTCGGTGAATTCGGCTCGATCGTGGTTCACGCTTCAAGGGTGAGTTCTACTCACGCTTAGGATTTTATGTTTCGAATTAATTAATTAACTGTTTTACCGCTTTCGCTGGACTGGAATATTATTTGGTAATCGAGTTTGAGAGATTTTGGGTTGAAAACCGATAATTGGAAAATATGTCGCGTTTTGATACAATTCGTTTAAAATGAGTTTTTGATTGATTGTGTGACTTTGATTGAGACTGTTTTTATAGTTGTCAAAACTGTTTTCAACCGGAAGAAGAATCGGAATTGAACGGAATAGCGAATTTCGCAAGAAAACGGAAAACCTGCAGTTTTCTGCAGAGGGTCGCGTCGCGACCCGTCCCTTTCGCGTCGCGACCTGGCCCAGTTTTGTCACGCAAAAAGTTTCTGTCGTTTTTCGCGTCACGACGGTAGCAGTTCGCGTCGCGACGCTTTGCAGATTTTCAACAGTTTTTCACTGTTTTTGTTTTCGCGATAACTTTTGATCCGGGAACCCGATTGAGGTGTTCTCAGGTGCGTTTGAAAGCTTATTAAAAGGCCTAATCAAATAAATGATTTAAATTGTATAATGAACTGTTTTTGAAGTTATAGATCGTTTCGAAAAATCGACTAATAGTACACGTGTGCGGATATGTTTATTAATAATAAACCGGTCTACGATTCTCGATATATAAATTATATCGGCTATGGGAAACGGCCCGATGCGGGTGTTATGTTCAATTATTGGTCTGAATGTAAATGAACTAAATGTTCATATGATTGTAGATATATATATTATATCGAGTTTGGGTGACGACCCATGTTAACGTACTAGGCGGGGAAGTCATGATCCCTTACCCTAGGCTCTGAGGCCAATAGCGGAACTGTTATTGGATAGGGGTTCGCCGGGAGACGCAAATAGATTGCAGCCGGTGTTATGTTAAAAGTATTGTACTATGTTCGCCGGGAGACGCAAATAGATTGCAGCCGGTGTTACGTAGAAGGGCCTAGGATGCTAGTTCATCGGGAGACGCAAATAGATTGCAGCCGGTGTCTTACTAGATCGAAGCCTTATTGTATGGTCCACCGAGATTAGCAAGCGGATTGCGGTCGGTGTTGTGTCGAATCATAAAAATGTTTAAAATGAACCGCGAGTGTTAGTAGGGGTCTCGGTAGAACTCACTGAGATTGTATCTCATTGTTTATATGTTGTTGTTTTACAGAGAAACAGGGACGGCAGAAATCCAAGGAGCACGAGTAGGTTGAGCTCAGGCGACTGCTGATGACTTAGCTATTACGCTTAAGTTTATATTTCCTTTTGTTGTCTTTGTACTACAACTCTATGTATTAATGTTATGTATTTATTTCCGCTTTCTTGTACGATATTGAACACTGTATTTCACTGATGGTTTATGGTCTTACTTATGTTTAAGACTGTTCTATTGTTATTCAGTGAAAAATTAATAGTGGTATTCAGTATTTAAACAGGAAATATATCTCTGATGATTTAGGTTTGGTACACTTGCGTATTTTTACCCGATAAAAATACCAGGGTGTTACAGTTGGTATCAGAGCAGTTCGACCTAGTCGGACTTAGTTTAGGGTTGAGTCGATTCCTTGTTAGTCCTTTTTGTAATTACACTTGTGATGCTAAGAGACATTGAGCCTGATCAACTTAATACTTAGTGCATCATAAGCGGAATTATGACAGGATGATCAAGATGCAATCCTCGACCACAATCGGAATCTTCAACCGGTGCATCCTCAGGAAAGGTGACATGACGGTGGAAGAATACACCGCTAAGTTTGAGAAGTTGTCTTAGTTTTACCAAGTGGTAAAGTAAGCTTCGGATGACGAACGGAGAATGCAGAAGTATAAGACGGACATAAGTGTTTTTGTGATTTATGGTCTCAGTTCTTATACTGCTACCAATAATGTTGCGTTGGTGCAATCATCCTATGTCGCCGAGGATGATCTCATAGGAAATATGGGAAAGGAAAGAAGGTAGTTGAATTATCAACTCCGAATGCAAAGTCCTAAGATAATTTCATCAAAGGAAAAGCAGATGCAATTCTTTGATTCTTCAGAGGTCAAGATGTTCTAACTGTGGAAAGCCTCACAGCGGTGATTACAAGCGAAGATCTAATCGGTGCGATTATTGTAATGAAGAGGGTCACTATGTTAAAGAGTGCCCTGCAAGGAAAAGTTCTAAGGAGTCACAAGCAGCTCCAAGGCAAAGACGAGTCAACCCTTTGGATGCTCAGACAATTACAACGGCTGACAGGTTACTGAAGGATATGGGATCTCTTTTCAATAACTCCGTCAGTATATTATGCGATTCGAGTGCAGCCCATTGTTTTACAGCACAATCATGTGTGGATCGGTTGGGACTAGCGAATCTCCGCTATCCGAACCGATAACTATTTTAAACTGCTGCTAAGGGTCGTGTCCAGACATAATCTTTGTATCGGATTGTCTACTTGTCATAGGAGGCAGAAATTTCGTTGTAGAATTTATTGTTTGCCTATGAGAAGTGTGGACACCATTTTGGGTATGAATTGGATGACTGCAAATCATGTTGCAATCGACGGTATTAATCAACTATCAGCTTCGCTTCAGAATCAGTTGAATTGTTTAGGACAAATTCTGAAGCAGTCACCTAGTTCACCTTAGACGGTCAATCTTCATTCCAAGGTGCGAGAGTACATGTTAGTATGTTATCTGCATCCGCTGAAACTAGTTTAGATTTGGCAAGCGTTCAGGTCGTGAATGACTTCCTGGATGTCTTCACAATGAAGTTTCTTCTGAACCTCCAGAGAGAGAGGTAGAGTTTTCTATAGAATTGATTCCGGTACAGGATCAATATCTATTGTTTCTTCTCGAAAGTTTCTTGAGAATTAAAGGAAATGGAGTCTCAACTTGAAGAGTCGATGTTAAAGGAATTCATTCAACCGGGTGCTTCTCCAAGGAGTGCTCTGGTGTAATTAGTCAAAAGGAAAGTTAGCAGCATGAGATTGTACATCGGTTATCGACAACTGAACAAAGTGACGATCAAGAATAAATATCCCTTACCAAGGATAGACGATTTGCTTGAGTAATTTGAGGTGCTACAGCGTTTTCTAAAATTGATCTGAGGTCAGAATCTCATCAAATAAAAGTTAGAGCCTTAGATATTCCGAAGACAGCTTTCTGTACTAGGTATGGACATTACGAGTTCATAGTGATGCCCTTCGGTTTGACTAATGCTCCAGAGGTATTCATGGATTACCTGAACCGAGTTTTTCCTAAATTACCTAGATCAATTTGTGGTCGTTTTCATTGATGGTATCTTGATGTACTCGAAGACCATTGGGGAGCATGTCCAACATCTCCGCATTGTTTTGAAAGTACCCCGAGAAAGTAAGTTGTACTTGAAACCTTCAGAGTGTGATTTTTGGGTGCCAGAGTAAAGTCTTTGGGACAGGTGATTTCCCAAGTCGGGAGATTCTGTAGATCCCAGTAAGAAGGAAGCGGTGTTGAATGGGAGTGACCAATGTCAGTCGCAGAGATCGAAAGTTTCTGGGTCTAGCCGGTTACTATAAGAGATTTGTCCAAGGATTCTCACGGTTAGTTTTCCACTTACTCGGTTAACTCGTAAGGGTCATCCGTTTACGTGGGATGCCGATTGTGAAGAACGTTTTCAAGAGTTGAAGATTTTGACTTCTGCTCCAATCCTGATTCTTCCGGATCCATCATTGGAATTTTAAATTTTCGATGACGCTTCAGGGAAGGGTTTAGGATGTATTCTAATGCAAAATCAACAAGTGGTAGCTTATGCGTCCAGACAATTAAGGTCTCGTGAAGAGAATTATCCAACTCACGAATTGGAGTTAATAGCTATTGTGTATGCACTGAAGATTTGGAGACGTTACCTGTATGGGTCTCGTTTCGAAGTCTCTAGTGGTCACAAGAGTTTAAGGTATCTGTTTGATCAGAAAGAACTGAAAAGCAGGCAGAGGAGCGTGTAGAATTTCTGAAGGATTATGACTTCGGGTTGAAGTATCATCCAGGAGATTCCAATGTTGTAGCTGATGTGAGTAATAGGAAGTCGCTCCACACGGCAGAATTATGATGCATTAGATGGAATTATTAGAGTCTGATAGAGACTTAAATCTGAATTCAAGACCGAGAGGAACCTGTTAGTGTTGAGCCATATGAGGATCTCTAGTTCCCTAAGGGATTCTATACACTTAGCACAGGAAGTTGATGTGAAGCTGCAATCACAAAAGGTATTTCCAGATTTTACTATGGATAGTGATGGAGTCAGTTGTTTCAACGGTAGAATCTGTGCGGCCGACGATTAGAACAATAAAAGGCAAGTGTTAGAGGAAGCACACCGAAGTTTATATTATGTTCCAAGATGTACAGAAATGTAAAGCAGATGTATGAGTGGCAAGGTATTAGTTTGTTAATCTCTTCTTTGTGAAGGTTAACAATGAGATTGTAATAAGTGATTCCGTTTGACAAGTCAAACGTGAATACGAATATGTAAGTGAGGTAACTGCTGATTGTTTTCACGTTGCGAATAACCATCAAAGAATTAATTGATGGATCTGCTTGCAAGCGACTGAAATTTCCGAAGTGAAGCTTGGTGTGCGGCGTGATAGTTTTGAAAAATCATTTTTGTGAAAACCCGCATGCTAAAGTTAATTTTGGGAACGAATTAAGAGGCTAATAGAATATGATTGAGGAGGAAAATCCTAGGAGGATTACTTAGGTTGAGGGGAAACTCTCAACGCTATTGACTAATTCGGAAAGGAGCTCTGAGTTCTGTTTGATAGTTGTTTGGAGAACAACTGAGGTGATTTTCATTACGTTCAATTTATTTGATGTCCCCGCGGTTTATTTCTACGTTTAAGATAAACGTTTCTGGTAAATCCTCATTCCATCTTCTTTCGAAAAGTGTTATCTCGAAATCTTGGGGGCGAGTCAAGAAGTTTCACAAGTGACTTTTCCGTCACATTGTCGGTGTGTACGAGAACTGTTATGGATTTTAGACGGTTTGTTGAGAACGTGTTTATTACCTTCGAGGAAATCGCGTTTGTTTTTACCTCTACCGAGGAGTACCAGTTTGTGGATCTCATTTTCAACATATACTTCTATCAAGTGTCTTGTATTAAACCCTTTGATTTAGATTAAGCAAAGTTGGGGAGTAAACGAGGATAATTGGAATGAAGCATCGGGAGTGTTTTCAAACGCGGTGCCGAGCCTATGTAGGCGAACGATGAGTTTTTCGTGTAGATTCGTAACAAGAGAGTTCGTATCAAGGTAGTAGTGGGTCATACTTGGAGATTGACGTGCCAACTTGAGAAGATTTTCTACACTCATTTCGTTAATTCAAGATTGTTTTCTTGCAAATTTAGACCTTTCTGAGAATGTCGATTCTCGGTTAGTCAAATGAAAGACTTAGCGAAATTTTAAGGACAAAATTCTTTTAAGTTGGGGAGAATGTAACATCCGCAAAATAATTAACCGAATTATTTGGATGTTAACCCAATTGAATTAATTTAGTACTTGACTGGTAAATTTACCGAGTGCTAAAATTATTTATTGGTTGTCATCGGATCGTTAACCGGATAATACGGACCAAGGAAGTTTTGGAATCAAAATAGGAGATTTTGATCAATATGGTAATTTGACCGCGTTACAACAAATATATTAAATAAATATATATATGTATACGTGGGTGTGTGTGAGTGAAGAGGAGAAAGAATTAATTAAATAAATAAATATAAGTGTGTGTGTGTTAATAAGAAAGGAAAGAAAAGAATTAAGAAAGAAAGAGAGAAAGAATACGAGAGAGAGTTACGGAGGAGAAAAAGAGAGAAAAGGAGAGAAAAGAAGAGAGAGTGGCGTCAGGGAGAAGAGAAGAGGGAGAGAGAAGACTTCACCGAAACGACTTCCGTCCAACACGAAAACTGTTCAGCGCTACTTCCTCTTCGATTTGGTACCAATTTCGTGACGATCAGCTCACTTTCTCTCGCTTGGCCATTTTTGTGTTTTGGAGGTTTTGTGGAAAATCCGATTTTTGGGTTGGTTTTGAAGGTTTAAGTTCGGTTAGGAACGAACCCAAGGTGGATTACTCGAGTATTAGAGTTCGATTGGTTGATTGGGAGCTAGTTGGGTGAGTTAGGTAGAAAAATCAAAATGTTTGGGGTTATGTGTGAATAGTATCATGGAGGTTAGAGGAGGAAGATGATGAATAGTGTCCGTGGAGAATTTCGGGGAAATCGGTATTTCGGTCAAAATGAGGTTTCGCGATCGAGTGGAAAGCTTTGGAAGCGGATTGGATGTCGCCGGAGCGGGGAATGTTCGTGTGGCTACTCGGTGAATTCGGCTCGATCGTGGTTCACGCTTCAAGGGTGAGTTCTACTCACGCTTAGGATTTTATGTTTCGAATTAATTAATTAACTGTTTTACCGCTTTCGCTGGACTGGAATATTATTTGGTAATCGAGTTTGAGAGATTTTGGGTTGAAAACCGATAATTGGAAAATATGTCGCGTTTTGATACAATTCGTTTAAAATGAATTTTTGATTGATTGTGTGACTTTGATTGAGACTGTTTTTATAGTTGTCAAAACTGTTTTCAACCGGAACAAGAATCGGAATTGAGCGGAATAGCGAATTTCGCAAGAAAACGGAAAACCTGCAGTTTTCTGCAGAGGGTCGCGTCGCGACCCCTCCCTTTCGCGTCGCGACCGGGCCCAGTTTTGTCACGCAAAAAGTTTCTGTCGTTTTTCGCGTCGCGGCGGTAGCAGTTCGCGTCGCGACGCTTTGCAGATTTTCAACAGTTTTTCACTGTTTTTGTTTTCGCGATAACTTTTGATCCGGGAACCCGATTGAGGTGTTCTCAGGTGCGTTTGAAAGCTTATTAAAAGGCCTAATCAAATAAATGATTTAAATTGTATAATGAACTGTTTTTGAAGTTATAGATCGTTTCGAAAAATCGACTAATAGTACACGTGTGCGGATATGTTTATTAATAATAAACCGGTCTACGATTCTCGATATATAAATTATATCGGCTATGGGAAACGGCCCGATGCGGGTGTTATGTTCAATTATTGGTCTGAATGTAAATGAACTAAATGTTCATATGATTGTAGATATATATATTATATCGAGTTTGGGTGACGACCCATGTTAACGTACTAGGTGGGGAAGTCATGATCCCTTACCCTAGGCTCTGAGGCCAATAGCGGAACTGTTATTGGATAGGGGTTCGCCGGGAGACGCAAATAGATTGCAGCCGGTGTTATGTTAAAAGTATTGTACTATGTTCGCCGGGAGACGCAAATAGATTGCAGCCGGTGTTACGTAGAAGGGCCTAGGATGCTAGTTCATCGGGAGACGCAAATAGATTGCAGCCGGTGTCTTACTAGATCGAAGCCTTATTGTATGGTCCACCGAGATTAGCAAGCGGATTGCGGTCGGTGTTGTGTCGAATCATAAAAATGTTTAAAATGAACCGCGAGTGTTAGTAGGGGTCTCGGTAGAACTCACTGAGATTGTATCTCATTGTTTATATGTTGTTGTTTTACAGAGAAACAGGGACGGCAGAAATCCAAGGAGCACGAGTAGGTTGAGCTCAGGCGACTGCTGATGACTTAGCTATTACGCTTAAGTTTATATTTCCTTTTGTTGTCTTTGTACTACAACTCTATGTATTAATGTTATGTATTTATTTCCGCTTTCTTGTACGATATTGAACACTGTATTTCACTGATGGTTTATGATCTTACTTATGTTTAAGACTGTTCTATTGTTATTCAGTGAAAAATTTATAGTGGTGTTCAGTATTTAAACAGGAAATATATCTCTGATGATTTAGGTTTGGTACACTTGGGTATTTTTACCCGATAAAAATACCGGGGTGTTACATGAGCCATCTTCTGGGCTATATGCAAGGGCTGCTGCTATTGTGATGAGAACCGTTAGGAACACAGTAGACACTGGAAGAACAGTTGTCTGTACCATTCATCAGCCTAGCATTGATATCTTTGAATCTTTTGATGAGGTGAAAAGGGAAAATTCAGATATGTAGCAATTCTTTCTTTGTTCTTTTCCATTACCAAGTGTACTAATGATTTTGTGAATGAAATGCAGCTTTTGCTACTTAAGCAAGGAGGGCAAGAGATATATGTGGGGCCACTTGGAAATCATTCTTCCAATTTAATTAGTTACTTTGAGGTAAGTAGAAAAAATATATATGCTACGAAAAATAGGGAATATTGAATATATTTTTGCTTCAAATTGTTATCTTCATGTTAATATTTAACTCATGTCATGCACACTTTTATCTTGCAGGGAATACAACGTGTCAGTGTCAGTAAGATTAAAGATGGCTATAATCCAGCAACATGGATGTTGGAAATATTATCTGTTGGTTCTTCTTTTAATCTCTGTTGCTACTTCTTTGTTGAGGAAATGAATTTTTTTTGAATCTCTGCACAAGTGATACCAGAGGGTGTAGTGTGTAGACATTAGGGATTTCATTTTGATGTCCCACCAGCTAATTTATATGTGAATGTCTGAGTTGTACGATTCTACTATTTTGGATCAAAACATATTTGGCTATGATTATAGCTGTGTTTTATATTATAGGAAAAATAGACTAAATGTATATAACTATGTCCTTCAATACGAATATTAGATACGTGGAGATTGCAAATCTTATCTTATTATGTGTAGATCATTGGAAAAACAAACATTATAATTGTATAACAAAACTCAGAGTGGTTATGTTTGTGTGTTAATTATGACCAATATGATCAATTTGTCCCCTCAATTTCAGTATCAATTTAATAAATGAAGTCAATGACATTTGGTTAAAAATAAAGCATATGCTCGGATATGTTGGAAAGAAATTAGGATTGATCAGGTACCTACTATGTGATGGCTTTTGAGATTAAGTAGTAGCACATTTGTTTGGTTTTGTTTGTCAGCAAAAAATGAATCTAGATATTTGCACTTATTGTTGTAGGCATTGCTTTTGGGACAAGATGATAGTTTATTTCTCAAACTGCTGCATCTTGCTTCAATGTGAGCTTCTAGATCTATTGGCTATTGGTAAATGGTTTGGATGATGGAACTGATGTATGGAATTATTTTTTAGGCTTATGCAGGCATTTTAACAAATTATACAAATGGTTTGGAATTTTGGATACTAGAACTTATGTATGGAATTATTTTTTAGGCTTATGTGCTAAATCTGTGTTGATTTCCTTCACATGTGCTTCTGATTTTCTCTACTCCAAAACTGCAGCCTCTGATTTCCAAGGTATGGGTATCAAATATCTGCTGAACTCACCTTACTTAATGGTTGCTTTTAAAAACACATAATCTATATACCACACTCATCCATATCTGCAAACATAGATTTGGATATATTTGAAAACATGCTTGATCTTTGGATTCTATCCTTTTCCTTCTACCCCACTCCAACACATGATTGGGTAGTCCCAAAGACAATTCCAATACAGCTTCCTCATATTTTTTTGGCCATTGTACTTCAAATGAATTATAATATCATGAATATACAGCATATTTGACATCAAGCTTTGGCAAGGATATCAAATAGAATGCGTTATATTTTGGATTCATTTTAAATATGTTTAACACTTCCTGGAATTACATGAATTAATGTGTCAACGTTTTTCTCCAAAATATTTAAACTGTATAGCTGCATGTATCTAGATTCCATAGAATGGGATTTTCCTCATGCCATAAATTGAGTCTCTTAATTGTCTGTGCAGTTTTGGATGCCACCACAACTAATACAGAATAAAAAAAATCCCCTTATGTGCACTCATCTGACTGCTCACTTTGTACTCAAATGTGGACTGAATAAAAGGAATTAGGACCACTGTTTAGTTGTTTTCTCAGTACTTGAATTGTTCCTTTGAAAACCTGGATGTAAGATCTTTGGATTTTCTATAGTGAAACAACTTAAGTCCCTTTTGTTTTTCCTTATATGTGTTATCTTTAAGTATTCCCCTTTATTTACCTTCCATGTTTTTATTAAGACTATCATCTGTTATAAGATGGAAACAGACAGCATGTTGTTCTGATGACAAGTCCGAAAGAAATCTGATCCAATCATCATATCCTGTCCTTCCTGTGGTAGCTACATTATGTTTAACCATATTAAGCAATGCTCCTTATGACATCGAAGATTGCCTAAATTTCACTACCATCCACATCAAACTTTCTTTCATGTCTTTCCTCATTTGATCACTACCAACTCTCATTTTTCATTTTGATAGGACTAAGCCGTATGGTTGTTATGGGCTTAGGACTTAATTAGCTAGTTAGTTACAATTTGTTAATTAGGTTGAGTTAGTTAGTTAATTGGTTGAATGGTTAGTTAGTGAATACCATTAAGGCGTATAGCCTATATATAGAGAAGAGGGAGTAGGGAGGAAAGCATGTAATCATTTGTAAAGAATTGGGCCTTATGGCACTATGGAGAGTTCTAGAGTCTCTCGAATACTCTAGGGATACATTGTAATCATCCTTTTCGTTCAATCTACTAGTTGGTACCTATCAACTGGTATCAAAGCGAGTTCCGATCCGCAAGGAAATTCGTTGTGTGCAAGAAATTGTTTCAACCACAATGGATTCGCAATTCGACAAATTGGAACGGCTACTACAAGAATCTGAGGTTCGCAATCAGCGTCGCTTCGATCGTCTCAATGAGATAGCCGCTCGCATGGAGCAACTCATTGCTGCGATTCAGCCAGTGGTGCTCTCCAACAGCAGCTGTGGAGTCCCCAAGATGGAGCATTTCGGTGACACAAAACAGACTCTTGATCAGTCCAATCTTGTGGAGGACAGAATTGAAGAACCTGTTGTTGAAAAAGAAGAGTCATCAATTCAGAATTCCAAGAAACAAGGCGCAACTACATCGTCAACAGGAAGCAAGAAATCAGAGGTGGAAACTGAATATTGCAAGGTCCAAATATGGTCCAAGCAGAATGTTAGTTTGGCGCTGAAGATGAGAGGCCTCACGGCAAGGTGGAGGAAAAGTCGAGCAACCAAAGATTCAAGAATCGTTTCCAAAAAAGCTACACACCGGAAAGGAATGCAGAATTACAGTAACCAAATGGCTAGTTCGGAGTCCATGAGAGTGTCAACGGGTCTTGGGCCATCGTTGGTACTATCGGAGCCGAAACAGCTTGTCATAACAGAACGAACCAAGGCTGAACCGTCACCACCAGAACCTCCTGGTTCGTCGCCGGTGACCGGTGCTCGTGTGAGCAAAGTTTTTTGCACAACTTCAAGAACGATGCGGAGAGAAAGAAAGCAAAGAGTGGGGAAGGAGCCACCACCGCCGCCGGAACCACCGGACTCGAATGTTGCCGAAGAAGGGAACAAAGAAGCAGACAAAAAGAAAAGATTGAAGGTTAGAGTTTCTTGGCCACCACCGTCCACGCCCAAGCCACCGGACGCCGTCACAACCGTCGGCGAAAGGCCAAACCGGCAAACGTTTCCTCTGGCGCAAAAGAAGGGTGCGAGAATGTCGTCGTGGACCATGTGCTGCGAATTGGGTCCTGTGCGGAATTTTGTGTTGGGCTCCATTTCAATCTTAATGGGCCAGGCCCAAAATACTTTGGGTAAGGTCAAAATGAAAAGTCCAGAAATTCGTTTACGTGACCCGACCCGAATCCCTTTGAAACTCGACGACGCGAAGGCGCAAGGAGGTCGCGCTCCCTCGCCATCCTTCATGCGTATTTTTCCTGGCGCCGATCTTCCATGGTTATCACCGCCATCCGAGCCTCCAGATCGAAACGCCGCCATTGACGAAGAGGGGTGCGTGAAAATGAGTAGGGAGGGGAGAGAAAAAGGGCTCATCGTTGTCGCCCGGAGCAATTCGCCAACCACCGTCGCTGCTGTCATGGCCACACAGAATCTCCAGGGGTTGCGGTTGTCAACGTTGGGGAAGGAGGAAACGCGCAAGGTGCACGGTGGGGTTAGATTGGTAAATGTTGTTGTTGGGAAACTGCTGAAACTGCATTTCAAAATTCACGAGGAAGTTGTTGGGGCTGAAGGACAACGTGTAGTGGAAGTGGTTCCTCTTGTTCTGAAGCGAGTTTTGTCCACGGAGATAAACTCTCTCTTTATAATTCTGACCGTTTCTCAAGTGAAAGTAAAGCAAGGGATTGAATGGGTATTCCACATATTGGGTGTTATAGTGGAAGGTTGTCTATCAAATGTAACAATAGTCCAAGTCTACGTTGACGTTCACAGGTTAGTCATGCTTTCAATAAAGGGTATAACAAAGGTTTGTGACATGTGGCTGGTTATCACACACGTGGCAGTAGTAGACATACCTTCAAGTGAGCTTGTAATCCTATTAATAATTACACAGTGGGGCTCAAGTGCAAATCTTCCTACTCTAAGGCACACTTCCATGCCTCTGTTGTTATCAAGTGAGGGTCTTAAGGGTGTTACTTGCAACAAGGATCCCAACTCTTGCGAAGCACTTGGAATGTATTCGAGAAGTACAATTACTGGATGGGTTCAAATTAAAGTGCATGTTGGGATAAGTCTGGATGAAATTGGTATCCATCATGCGTTGCTGGTGACACGTGGGAATTCCCATGATGGATTTCACATTGGCCCAAGATGTCATATGTGTTTTGGGTTCGATTAATTGCATGAAGTGATGGTGGATTTGACTAATCCAAGGGATAGACGAATTGAGGCTCGCAGTAAATGTGTGGAAGATATCATTTCCTTAGGTTGTTCATTCTACAAGTGGAGGGAATTATCAGTTTCACCTATCTTTTACAAGGATGAGGTTTAAAGCAACAAAAGTGATGCGTTGATAAAGTGTTGGACAGTACAAATTCAAGACAACTTCAAGGAGGGTTATTTGAAGATTATCCTCAAGTGCTACCTTTTAGGCCTATTCCATATTAAGGGGGTTGAGGAGGATTGGCAGCTCGGAACAAATTCTTTGGGAATATTTTTGTTGTCAATAATGATTTTTTCTTTTGGATTTGTTGTATACTTGTTGTAATTTTCCCTTTATTAGTCACCTTGAGGACAAGGTGAATGTCCGGGGGGGAGTATTGATAGGACTAAGCCGTATGGTTGTTATGGGCTTAGGACTTAATTAGCTAGTTAGTTACAATTTGTTAATTAGGTTGAGTTAGTTAGTTAATTGGTTGAATGGTTAGTTAGTGAATACCATTAAGGCATATAGCCTATATATAGAGAAGAGGGAGTAGGGAGGAAAGCATGTAATCATTTGTAAAGAATTGGGCCTTATGGCACTATGGAGAGTTCTAGAGTCTCTCGAATACTCTAGGAATACATTGTAATCATCCTTTTCGTTCAATCTACTAGTTGGTACCTATCACATTTCTACTTTCCTTTGCCACAGTTTCAATGTCCTTCAGTATTTTCCATTTAGATTGTTTCTATTGCAAACTCTTTGATACTCAATCCCCTACATGTTTGTGGGTGACTTTTTACCTAAGCAACCTTTCTTCTATCTTTTACATTGACTAGTTCCACTTTCTTTCACTCCCTTTGTTTGTACAAGCCAGCACTATGGAATCTTCTAACAAAACAAACCACAATGCTCTTTATATTGTTGATAAGAAAGACTACCAGAACCTTCACATGTGAATCTTTTTGGTATTCAACTTATTCATTATCTTAGCACATATTAAACTTTTATATATGATCCACTAACTTTTCACCATGTTTTTAACCGCAAATGTCATTTCCTCTATCTTCATCTCACACATTATTTCCTTTGATATGAACTCTATACTTGTAACATGTGTTACTTTTGGTTCAGTTAATCGCAAGACTCCTCAAGATACCAACCTTCAACATACTTCAAAAGGTCGCCTGAAGATACATTGATTAGCCTATGGATTGTGACTTCGCTATTTCTATTTCCTCTTTAAGACAATATCTATGAATTGTATCTTCTCTTCATTTAATTTATGTTATAATATCGTGGTTTGTCTGTATTTAAATAAGGCTTCTTTCATATTGCAATCTAGGCGACAGATTTTAGTATCACAATAATTCTATGTTAACTAAAGCATTGACCCCGTGCAACGCACGGGTGAACACCCTAGTATATATATATATATACACACACATATATATAAAAGGTTTTCTTATGTGTGTATATTTTCATTATCTTTGTTAAATGCCATTTAACACTTTAGAATGTGATCTGTATTGGATGCCGGTCTCAGTCAATGAAGCTGGGCCAATATGCTTCCAAGTTGTGATGCTGAAGATGCTCCAGAGATAGTTCTGAGATGCACTCCTTTGTGTTGATCTAGCGAGGGGAATGGTACCTGCACACACTTCAACGCTCTAGTCAGCTTAGAGAAAAGGTTGCAGACAGTAATAAATGCGTACCTGATGCGTTGATATGAGCGAGTATTTATTGGCGGATGCGCCAAGTAATATGTCTTGATTTCTGGCCAATGGATGAGGAAAGATTTGATCTCTACTGCTCGTTTGGTTAGATAAAGTTTAACCATGGATTCAATAATCTTGGACCGCGATAATGGGCCTAATTTCCTTGCAGATATTGGCTCAATCCAGAACAGTTGTCCTCCAAGTCGAGTTTATCCTGTAAGGAGGGCCTCAACTTGAAGTACTTTCTTTAGGGGTTATTTCGCGAAGCTTGCCCCCTAACCCTATCTGATGGTCAACAAATGGTTCAGAGGTGTTCATCTGCTCACCCAAGAGATCAGGTTGGTCGGACAATGAGATCTCCCATGCTAGTCGAGGTTGTCAACGGAGGTCGGCCATGAATTGGAAATCACCTTGGCCACCCTTGTGGCTTTTCTTGCATTATTTTACCGACTAGAGGTCCAGGTGATATTTTGACTCTATTCGTTGATCAGGAACGGGAGGCAGTTGGAACGATGCACATGCTGCCTCCTTTTTCGTGTTTACACCGTTATGACGCTTTACAACTACGACAGCCTGATGCCAACACTGTCTCTTGAGTTGATTCTCTTTAAATAGGAGAAGTTCCTTACCATCTGTACTGTCGCTAGGTCTGAATTTCAATGTTATTTCTTCGTCCGACTTCGTATTCTCTGTACTTGTGAGCTTCGGACCGTCATCCAAGAAACTTCTAGGATCCCAGCTGTTAGGATTTCGGCAAGTGTACCGAATCGTTGCAAGTAATAGTAAAACAGTAAGAACCAAGTCGTATCCACAGGGATTGAGAGTTATTATTAATAAGCAAGTGTGGTAATTCGTAGATGTAAACAATTGAAATGGATTTGTATTTTATAGTAATCGTAACAGAATATTGGCAATAGAAATAAGAGAACCTAGCGATTAGGATTCTAATCCTCTCCCCTATGCTATCATGTATGAACCTTCAATCAATTTCGAATTAATTACTCAATTTAATAGATTCAATTCAATTAATAGGTTAAGGGCAATCCCTTGCCTCAAAACCCCTTTTCTCTAATGGAAAACCCTAATTCCTTAAGTGAATCACCATTAGACAAAGTATTAAACATAAGAATTAATGAATTCACAAACCCAATCCCATATTCCTACGATCATCAAGTTCGTGACCTAAAACCCCAATTTCAGGCAAACATACCCATTTTCCAATGGTGAACATTGTTCTGGACTGGACCAAGAGGTCCATTAGCAAAACCAGGGGGTGCGTTCAGCAATTGGATATGGATCAGCCCAACCGATTCGGCCCATATCCACAACATACAAGCCCAATACGCTTGGAGGGTTCAGATCGCCTCCACTGATCCGACGATCCACAACGAGCATCGATTTCCTATAAATACCAGCTCGTATAGCCATTTATACGGTACACACTCTTCCCTTGCAAATTCACTAGCTTATTCTCATACTGACTTGAGCGTCGGAGTGGCTTTGCAGGTACCCCCCGGGCGCTCACTGACCTCCTGCTGGGGCAGCAGGAGACCTACCAACAGCAGCCTACCAAAATACTGTTAGGTACAGAACATTGGCGACCACAGTGGGAGATATCTATCTTTCACATCATCACTACTCGAACTTTTCTCTTGCTACTCCATGGCTCCCAGAGGCAGACCCCGGGTTCAAAGCATTGCCATACCTGCACCCCGACCGCAGGATACTCATGAGGGCAACGTCGCCAGCTTGCCTCTTGAGGGTAACATCGCCTGCCTACCTGACGAAAGTACTAGCCAACCTGCCTCGCCTTCGAATACAAGCCAACCGATGGATTTCTTGGCCGATCACCCCATCTGGCAGGAGGGCGCCCAAGAGGGCTCCTGGCAAGAAGGCCAGATACAAAGGGCATTATGGCCAGCAGCCATGGTGATTCAGGGAAGCAACCCCCTTGACGATTAGGGTCGAACAAATCAATGAAAAAGAAGTGGAAGGAAATCTTAAGCGTGGGATCAACCTCATCACCTAGGAAGGGACCCTCGAGGCCTCCCTTATCCTTTAACGACAAGGATTTGCTTGATAGAAAACGAAATAAACACGTTCCACTGCTAATTACTGCCATCATGGCCAATATTGAAGTAAGAAGAATCCTGGTCGACCAGGGAAGTTCAGTAGACATCATTTTCGAAGACTTGCTGCTAGCTTTGAACATCTCCCCCGCCGACCTGATTCCATATCGAGGAGAAGATTTGACCAGGTTCAACGTATCAAGAACTAGGCCTCGAGGCCACTTGGAGCTGATGGTCACCTATGGAGACCTCGATGGTGAACCACCTTTGTTCAGAACTGTCAAAACAACTTTCCTAATCCTCCCATGCAAATCTGTCTACCAGTGCATTATCGGGAGGCCGACATTGGGCAAGCTGGAGGCGGTAACCTCAACAGTTCACCTGAAGATGAAATTCCACAATTTAGAGAATAAGATTGTGACCCTCCAGGCAGGCCTGGACGCAGCGCGTAGATGTTACTACATGAGCCTTAAGGATGAGAAAGAGACTACGGAAATAAGAGACTCAAACGGGGAATCCGGGAGAGAAGCTGAGTATGCGTCCATGAAAGATAACAAACAAAATCCTGAGGTGCTATCGACTAATTTGTCCACGCTAGGGACGGGGAAGGCGTCCTTGGGACATGCCTTGTTGAGGTCTGTATAGTCGACACACATTCTCCATTTTCCATTAGATTTCTTGACAAGGACTACATTTGACAGCCAGGTGGTGTACTTAATTTCTTTCACGAAATTTGCCTCCACGAGGTCCTTCACAACCCTCACAGCGGCTTCGGCTTTCTCTCCTTTCTGGACTCTTCTTTTCTGGGTGACCCACTTAGTGTCGGGATTAACAGCCAGGTGGTGACAGGCTACCTCGGGTGGTATCCCTGGCATGTCAGCTGCAGACCAGGCAAACAGGTCTGCATTATCCCTTAGGCAGACGGTAAACTTGGCAAACTTAGATTCCAGATATGATCCAGACAGTGAGGAAGAGGAGGAAGATTCCACCTTCACTAAGGAACTCAAAAAGCGCATGAAGAGACCCGAGCCAGATGGCGCCTTCATCTCCATTCAGTTAGGAGAAGACCCCACTAAGACTATCAAGATAGGCTCCGACCTCCCCGAGGAGGACAAAGAGAAACTTACCGTCTGCCTAAGGGATAATGCAGACCTGTTTGCCTGGTCTGCAGCTGACATGCCAGGGATACCACCCGAGGTAGCCTGTCACCACCTGGCTGTTAATCCCGACACTAAGTGGGTCACCCAGAAAAGAAGAGTCCAGAAAGGAGAGAAAGCCGAAGCCGCTGTGAGGGTTGTGAAGGACCTCGTGGAGGCAAATTTCGTGAAAGAAATTAAGTACACCACCTGGCTGTCAAATGTAGTCCTTGTCAAGAAATCTAATGGAAAATGGAGAATGTGTGTCGACTATACAGACCTCAACAAGGCATGTCCCAAGGACGCCTTCCCCGTCCCTAGCGTGGACAAATTAGTCGATAGCACCTCAGGATTTTGTTTGTTATCTTTCATGGACGCATACTCAGGATACAACCAAATCCCGATGTTCCCTCCGGATCAAGAGAAAACGACATTCATGACAGAACAGGGGAATTATTGTTATCGCGTAATGCCATTTGGACTCAAGAACGCCGGGGCGACCTACCAAAGGATGATGAATAAAATCTTCAAAAGTCAAATCGGCCGGACAATCGAAGTATACCTAGACGACATGATAGTGAAAAGAAAAAGCGACCCAGATCACCTCACAGACCAGACAGAAGTATTTTCTGAAATCCAGAAGAACAATCTGAGATTGAAAGAAAAGTGCACTTTTGGAGTCCGTGTAGGGAAGTTCCTCGGCTTCTATCTCACTGAGAGAGGCATCGAGGCCAACCCAGATAAATGCAGGGCCTACCACAAAGAAAGAAATTCAGAAGCTCACCAGGATGATAGCAGCGCTGTCCCGATTCATTTCAAAAGCAGCCCACAAGTCCCTCTACCTTTGTTCAAGCTTCTTAAGAAGGAGACGGGTTTTGATTGGACCGCCGAGCAAGAGCAGGTGCTGACCCTTTTGAAAGAGACCCTCTCCGAGCCACCCATTTTGACACGTCCCAAGGAAGGAGAAACATTATACTTTTACCTCGTCGTGGCCGATGAAGCACTAAGCGCAGTACTCGTCAGGTAAACCAACACTGGCCAGAGGCCGGTATAATATGTCTGTAAGGCATTACAGGGACCCGAGTTAAGATACCAAAAGGTGGAAAAGGTCGCTTTGGCGGTCTTGATCTCAGCCAGGCGCCTTAGACCATATTTTGTGGCACACCAAGTGGTGGTTCGGACCAATCAGACAAATCCTCCACCGTCCCGACCTGGCGGGGAGAATGATCAAATGGGCGGTCGAGCTCTCGGAGTTCGGGATCAAGTACGACACAAGACCGGCCATGAAAGCTCAAATTTTGGCGGACTTCGTGGCTGAAATGACAACGATACCGCACGAAGACAAAGCAGAAACAGCATGGACCCTCCACCGGAGTACGAGGCTTGCATAGCCGGCCTACAGCTGGCCAAAGACTTCGGCGCCACACAACTTGAGCTCCGCACAGACTCACTGCTGGTCGTCTCGCAAATCAACGCAGCATTTGGAGCCTATGACCCGGTGCTGCAGAAATATCTTGCCAATGTACGTGAAATCCTTGGATGGTTCAATAAGGCGGAGGTAAAACATGTACCCAGGGGGAGAGAATACCAAGTATGATATACTCTCCAAGCTGGCCAGCACCAGGAGACCAGGGAACCTTCGGAGCGTCATTCAAGAAAATCTGTCTAGTCCTAGCATCCTCCTAAGCGATGGATCGCCTACCTCTGTTCTCACTGTCGAGGCGAGCCAGAACTGGATAACCCCAATCCGTCAGTATATTATCGAGGGGCAAGAGCCCGCTGACGCCAAAGAAGAAGCTTCCGTGAGGAGGCGCGCAGCATCATACTCGGTCATCGAAGGACAACTTTTTCGTAGAGGCTTCTCTATACCTCTATTAAAGTGTGTAGAAGGACCGGAAGCAGATTACGTGCTGACAGAAATCCACGAGGGGATCTGTGGACAACACCTGGGAGGACGAGCCCTCGGGGCAAAAGCACTCAGGGCAGGTTATTAGTGGCCTACCATGAATGAAGATTCGCAGAATCATATAAAAAAATGCGAAAAGTGCCAAAGGTACGCTGACGTGCATGTCGCCCCCTCCTCCGATCTGACATACCTAAGCTCTCGTTGGCCTCTTGCTTGGTGGGGAATCGACCTTTTAGGTCCCTTTCCGCCCGGCCCAGGAAAGGTAAAGTACTTAATCGTCGCGGTCGATTACTTTACCTAATGGATCGAAGCCGTGCCCTTTACCACGATCATGGCGAAAAAATGTATGTAATTCTTCAAGAAAAATATCATGACCAGATTCGACATACCAGAGGTGGTCATCACCGACAACGGCACGCAATTTGCAGACAAAGGTTTCAAACAACTGATGGCCGGCCTGGGCATCAAACACCGTTTCACGTCAGTGGAACACCCCCAGACCAACGGACAAGCCGAAGCAGCCAACAGAGTAATTTTAAGAGATTTAAAGAGGAGGCTTGACGAAGTAAAAGGCTGCTGGCCAGAAGAGCTACCTTATGTCCTATGGGCCTACAGAACTACCCCTCACTCGTCAACAGCCGAATCTCCCTTTCGGATGGCATACGGAACAGAAGCGGCCATACCCGTCGAGATTGGAGAGCTAAACTAGAGAACCAAGAACCCAAGCCCCCCAGAGACCAATGATCAAAGACTCCGAGAGGAGCTGGACTTCGTCGAGGATGTTAGAAACCAAGCAGCATTAAAGGACTTGGTGATCAAACAAAAGATAGCCGCAAGATTTAATGCCAAGGTGGTTCCCAGAACCTTAGAAGTGGGCGACCTAGTCCTACGAAGGGCAGACATAGATTTGAAAAACAGGTCCCAAGGGAAGTTAGCCCCAAACTGGGAGGGTCCATACAGAATAGTTTCGGAAACCGGAAACGGAGCTTTCAAGTTGGAAACTCTGAGCAAGGAACCAATACTGAGAACTTGGAACACGGATAAGCTAAGGAAGTTTGTTGTATGAACAAGACAAAAATGTTAAACCGATGTAATAGCTTGGGATGCTAATGCACATGAATAATCGAAAATTGTACTCTTGTAATTCAAAATATCATGTTGCAATTACAGTTTTTACTCTAAGCTCACTAGCATTAACACTTGTTCCAATGAAAATTCCTTAAGATTAAGAAAGAAAAATGATCCAACTCCATAGTCAGGAGTGGAGCGAGACAAGTTTGAAACCCAACATCCCGTGCAAGGGGGGACCGCCTGGATAGCAGGGGCAGCCTCAACATTAGCTCAAAGCCAAGTTCATCTCTCCAAGTAGGGGAGTCAAGGGTGTCGTGGCGCCCTCATCTTCCTAAAGCAAAGCAACCGAGGTCACGGCACCCACCCAGAAGGGATCCAAGTCATGGCGACATAGAGGATGCCTAGCACTTGGCGCCCTCCTCATGGCTTGGCACAAAAAGAAAACGAGGCTTGGCACCATAGAAGGCGCCCGGCACCATAGAAGGCGCCCAGCACCCAGGCGCCTCTGAGGGCGCCATCAACAAGCAAGGCACCCAGGAGGGCGCTATCAACAGAAGATGGAAAACCATGGCCACTGGCCCCACAACCTCTGATGTGCGAGTTATATTCAGACCGAGTTCTGACAAACTGCCCCTAGAGTAAACTTTGCCGCGAGGCACGAAGCGACTTTAAACGTGTCGCAACCTCTGATGGGCGAGTTAAATTCAGATCGATTCTGATAAACTGCCCCTAGAGTCCCACGAGGTGCGAAGTGACTTTAAACGTGTCACAACCTCTGATGGGCGAGTTAAATTCAGATCGATTCTGATAAACTTCCCCCGAGTCCCACGAGGTGCGAAGTGACTTTAAACGTGTCACAACCTCTGATGGGCGAGTTAAATTCAGATCGATTCTGATAAACGGCCCCCAGAGTCCCATGAGGTGCGAAGTGACATTAAACGTGTCACAACCTCTGATGGGCGAGTTAAATTCAACAAGGCATGACACCATTGAGGATGCCTAGCACTTGGCGCCCTCCTCATGGCTTGGCACAAAAAGAAAACATGGCTTGGCCCCATAGAAGGCGCCCAGCCCCATAGAAGGTGCCATAGAAGGCGCCCAGCACCCAGGCGCCTATGAGGGCACCATCATCAAGCAACGCACCCAGGAGGGCGCTATCAACAGAAGATGGAAAACCATGGCCACTGGCCCCACAACCTCTGATGGGCGAGTTATATTCAGACCGAGTTCTGACAAACTACCCCCAGAGTAAACTTTGCCGCGAGGCACGAAGCGACTTTAAACGTGTAGCAACCTCTGATGGGCGAGTTAAATTCAGATCGATTCTGATAAACTGCCCCCAGAGTCCCACGAGGTGCGAAGTGACTTTAAACGTGTCACAACCTCTAATGGGCGAGTTAAATTCAGATCGATTCTGATAAACTGCCCCCAGAGTCCCACGAGGTGCAAAGTGACTTTAAACGTGTCACAACCTCTGATTGGCGAGTTAAATTCAGATCGATTCTGATAAACTGCCCCCAGAGTTCCACGAAGTACGAAGTGACACTAGTGAAAAAACAGGAAAAGAATGGGAATTTTTAAGTCGGATGCCAAAATATCCGACTTAAAAGACGGACGCGGTGGCAATTTTGTAATAAACCTGGGAAAATATTTATGGCGCTTATCTTCGAAGTCGGATGAAAAATTACATCCGTCTTTATATGTGTAATTTTTTTATTAAAAAACTACTGAAACTCTAGGTTACCAAAAAAGAAAAAAAGACCGAGTCGCTTCCATCTTCCTTCTCCTTGCTCTCTCGTCTCCATCTCTCTCGTCTCCTTGAAACCCTAAACCCCATTTCCGTCTCTCTCGTCTCCATCTCTCTCATCTCCATCTCTCTTCTCCTTGCTCTCTCGGCCAAGTTTCCATCTTCCTCCGCGATTGAGAAGGTGGTGGATCTGACGGAGGACACGAAGGAATTGAGAAGAGAGGACGACGAGCGGCCATGGCTGACCAAGATTTCCCGCGATTGAGGAGGAATGGCCATGCCGGCGATGCTTTCTCTGTCAGGATCCTTCAAGGAAGGGAAAAGTTCGTCACCAAGGCGTGGCTTTGCTTTTTCCTTCCTCCCCAGTCTCTTAAGCCACTCTCTGGTGCCGTTGTCACCTCACGTCGCATTTCTCCTCCTCCCCACCGCCTTCCGACCCCTCTCCCTCCACCACCTCTTCTTCATCATCACTCATTCATTTAATTTTTCTAATCATTTTGCACTATTTTATTTTTTCTGATTTTTTTGATTTGATTTGATCTCTTTAATTTCAGACCCTTTGCAATGCTTGCACGATCTGGAGCTGAAAGAAGAAAGGAGAAATTTTGGGAATAAACAAAGCAACGACAATGGGGGATGAAAGGGGATGAGGAGCAATGGAGGAATTGGTTCACTGAGTTCAATTTGCTCTTTCCAGGAAAGCACTTAGCAGATTCATCCACAATTTCTATCTCCATCAAAAGGTATGGGTTATGAATGCCTTTCTTTTACATTCCATTTGTTTAGTTTTTTCCAGACTATCACGTGTTCTCTTTTTTCATTTTTTTTACTTTTTGTGAGACATGCAAGCATTTCAATTGGTTTTCAATTTGGCAGAGACACATTCTGGAGAGTTATTTTGATGATCAATGAAGTTTGCTTTATTGAGTTGTTTATCCATGTCTCTGCTCAATTGAAGAATTCTGCTTTCATAGTTTGGATGGAGGTGGTTTCAATTGAATAATATGTGAAAATATAATAGAATAACATGGCTAATCCAAAATGTAAAACTGACATGTGGAGTATAATAAAAGTATATATCACATCAAAAAGAAGTATATTGCCTAAAACTATAGATAAAGGTCAACCAAATATAAAGATAAAAGAGCATTGAAACCTGATGGTGAGAAGCAAAGAGAGAGGATTGAACATTTGAATGCTTTATAGAGTTTAAAAGAAATATGTACATGTTTAGCTCTGGAATTGTGAAAATACTGCAAGGTTAGGAGATTAATGGGTAAAATCCTTTAGTCCCCATCCTTTAGTCCCCGTCTATTATTTAACTTCGGGTAGCTGAAATTTTTGGTGATGCTTAAACTCCAATACATTCATTTTCATTTAACTAAGACTATGTGCAATGTAGACATTGTTCTTATACTGCAATATAGGTTCTGTTGGCTCTTTGTTATTGTCATAGAAGCTTTAATCACATATTTGTATATTTATGAACATCTGTTTGAAGCCTCAAAATTATTTTTCATCCATTATATATTACAAGATTGTCTCATGAAAGGATATCTCTTTTGAATTTTTATGACATCTGTTGTTAACTTCTTTGACAATAAAGCTAGCAACTTCTTTGGCAGATAAGCAATTTGTAGCTTTGAATTGAATTTGTACAGAAAAAGGTAAAGGCACTTTGAAGGAAGGACAAAATCAGAACAACATTCAAACAGTGGGAGATACTACATGCAGCAATGCAGCAACCCATGTTCAGAGGTTCATTTGTAATTGTTCTTTCAATATATACAGTTTTATCTTTTATTTCTTGTGCCTTTTTTTTGCATGTTTAGCTATGTGTAAATTGGGAGGTTTCTCTATTCGGCAGATTTAAGGAAACCAAAAAAGCTTGGTGGCGGCTTAGAATCGTGGCATGGTTTCTACCAAAGTATAAGGCCTACATAGATGGGAATATCACTCAATGTTGGTGAGACTTCTACCATAGTCTTCATTTTTTTCCCTTTTGTTGAGGTTCTTAAATACCTGCCAAGTCATTTTAATTTGTTTTTTTGTCGATGTTAAGATGCTTCTTTTCTTTCTTATAATCATGCTTTGTTTTTCTTCCAGACACATATCAAAGGCATTTATAGAACCACTCCCTGTAATTGACTTTGTAGCTCAGATTTTGGGTAAAGAGTTCCACCTAAAGCCATTGTCAGACGCAGATCGTGTCAAGGTATGGAATGATAGATTTGATAAAATAATCTAATGATTCAGGAATTGAATTGGATCCCATTCATTGTCATTCCCTTTCAAAATTGCATGCTTTATTGAGGTTTATACTTTATAGATTAACAAAAGGAAGAGTGTGTCGTTTCTATCAATGATCTGTTTGGCATTGTTGATGGGTGATATGCTTGATAGCTGTAAACTTATAGATGTATAAATCACGCACTGATATTGGAGAATATAGTCTTCATCTGAATGTAAAAAGAATTTAATTTTGTCTCGATTGCATAATACCTTATCCACTGAATTTTAATTTTGCCATGATTAATTAAATTTTATTTGTTGAGTTTAAAGGCGTGGACCAAAAAGCCTTAAGATGCATTTGGTTCAATATATGTTTCT
This sequence comes from Astragalus membranaceus, assembly GCA_039519185.1. Classification (NCBI taxonomy): domain Eukaryota; kingdom Viridiplantae; phylum Streptophyta; class Magnoliopsida; order Fabales; family Fabaceae; genus Astragalus; species Astragalus membranaceus. The sequence continues at coordinate 32,587,423 of CM076852.1, read as the reverse complement.
TCCCTTATCATTATCATTTCTTGAGGCCTCATGAATGTAATTCCATTCAGATTCAGACTTGGAATTCGATGAATGTAATATGTGCAATTCACATTCAGATTTAGATTCAGACCTGTAATTCCATTCTTGACTTGCCACCAGGTATGGAGCTAGCAACTCCAATAATTAGCTTCTTAGTTATTTGACCACGTTGACTATAATATGTTGGTATCTATTGATAGTCATTAATCCTGGTTTTGCTCAAAAAATAATGTTAACTTATTGTTTTTTTATGAAGGTTGAGGTTGTCCTTGATGGACTCGAACTGATGAATGAAATATCTTTCAAGAAGAAATTAGAGTAAATAGAGAGAGATGATATAGGAAAATGAGACAGATGACTATTAGAGAAAAATAATAGGTTATTTGATGATGATTTTGGTTTCTTTTTTTAATGCATTCTGCAGCCAAGCAAGAGTTTGTTGACATGTTACTGATTTTGTAAGTCATGACTCATGAATGCCCTTCAAAGATTCTTTCATTAAATTTTCAATATAAGGTTTTACAGGTCAGGTTTCCATCTCTACTTGCTCAATATGTATTCATTTACTTAATGTTTATAGTGGGAGTAGTGCTATAGATTATTTCTGATAGTATATTTGTTGTTCTCTTTGACATCATTATGCTTAGTAGTGTCTTTGGAAATAAAAAGTTTTCTGTTTAATATGTTTACACGAATTTAGTTAATGTGTCTTAAATTTGCTTCCATTTTTAGTCTGCACATCCAGTTGTAATCATGTGCTCATTGTCCAAGGAATTAAATTTGCATTTTGAGTACATCAGGTACAAATTTTACTGCCATGTTATTGTTACCTGTATTGAATTTTAAAAAGAAAAAGAAGAAAATGAAAATTTCAATAATTTTTAAACTTAACCATGGATCTTGTCACTTCATTTCACTTGTTATGCAGTCACACAACATCAATTTAATGCACGAGAAAGCGGTTGGGGTTTCACATCATTCATGCCTCTTGGTGAATTGTATGATCCTAGTAGAGGGTATCTCATGAATGATACACTTATAATTGAAGCCGAGGTTCTTGTTCGTAAGATTGTTGATTACTGGAATTATGATTCAAAGAAGGAGACCGGCTATGTTGGGCTTAAGAACCAGGGAGCTACCTGTTATATGAATTCTCTACTCCAAACTCTGTACCATATTCCCTATTTTAGAAAGGTTAGAACTGTTGGTCTTATTTTGTCTTGCCTGAAGTTCACTCGTCTGATTGGAAAGTCATGTGTTAAGTTGGTTCCTTGATATCAAATTCCAGGCTGTATACCATATGCCAACAACTGAGAATGATATGCCCTCTGGAAGCATCCCTTTGGCTCTGCAGAGTTTATTCTACAAACTGCAATATAGTGACACCAGTGTTGCAACAAAGGAGCTGACGAAGTCTTTTGGATGGGATACATATGATTCTTTCATGCAGCACGATGTTCAAGAACTAAATCGGGTCCTATGTGAAAAACTTCAAGACAAAATGAAGGTATCAGAAAGACATTTGGTTTATTTGACTGACATTTGGTATATTTGACTATTTGTCAATGGTTCTTTATGGTGAGTATGTTTATTTGTCAATGGTATATTGGCATACTCCTTTACCTCTATCCTTTGTACCTTGATTGACCAATAAAGATGCTTTTGGTGGTTATTTTCAGACTTCTCTCATGGCTGCTGATTTCTGTGGTTATGTGGAGGTTGTGTTTGAGAATCTTTTTGGTAGTTGGCTTGAGATTCTTCTTTTGCTTTTGCTGCTCAACAAAATTGTTATTTTCTCTATGTTGGACAGTATATTGTTCTTGTTATATTTTTGTTGCTTGCAATTTTCACAAATTGGTTCTGATAAAGTTGAAAGAATATGATAATCATATCTAATTTCTAAAATCTATTTCTGGATAGCTATCATTCCTTTATGTGATGGGTCTTGTTTTACTTGTTTGTGATCAGGTGGTGGGGCATGGAACTGTGGAATTGGAGCAGTAGTACCCATTAGTTGTTGAGGTTGTATTGAATGAAAATTTAAAATTGTTGTACTTCCTGTTTTTGAGTTAAATAATGATGCAGTGACATTGTAACATCTATATCCAATCATATCAATTTTATTATTTACTTTGTATTGTATTGAAATTGCCAATTGTGTTATTATATATAAAACCCGTGTGTGTCCCTCTTGCCTAGCTGAAATTGTAGTATTTTAATTGCTTTAAAGTATGTGTAGGAATGATTGTATATGCAGGGTGAAGCAAAAAAAAAATCAAAACAAAAAAAATTACTTTTAAAGTCGGATATTCCTCTATACCACGTTGTATCCGACTTAAAACACGGCTTTTAAAGTCGAATATTACTCTTAATCCGACTTTAAAAGTGTTACAGAGAGGCTAAAACACAATATAATCAAACTTTTAAAGTCGGATGTATACATTTATCCGACTTGAAAACTGGCTTTTAAAGTCGGACGTCTATTCGACTTTAAAATTTCAGACTTTCAAAGTCGCCTCGATCGAAGTCGGATTAGGATCCGACTTTAAAAGCCCAAAATATCCGACTTTAAAGCCCTTTTTTCCACTAGTGTGACTTTAAACGTGTCACAACCTCTGATGGGCCAGTTAAATTCAGATCGATTCTGATAAACTGCCCCCAGAGCCCCACGAGGTGCGAAGTGACTTTAAACGTGTCACAATCTCGGATGGGCGAGTTAAATTCAACAAGGCATGGCACCATAGAGGACGCCTAGCACTTGGCGCCCTCCTCATGGCTTGGCACAAAAAGAAAACAAGGCTTGGCACCATAGAAGACGCCCAGCACCATAGAAGGAACCATAGAAGGCGCCCAGCACCCAGACCCCTATGAGGGCACCATCAACAAGCAATGCACCCAGGAGGGCGCTATCAATAGAAGATGGAAAACCTTGGCCACTAGCCCCACAACCTCTGATGTGCGAGTTATATTCAGACCGAGTTCTGACAAACTTCCCCTAGAGTAAACTTTGCCGCGAGGCACGAAGCGACTTTAAACGTGTCGCAACCTCTGATGGGCGAGTTAAATTCAGATCGATTCTGATAATCTGCCCCAAGAGTCCCACGAGGTGCGAAGTGACTTTAAACGTGTCACAACCTCTGATGGGCGAGTTAAATTCAGATCGATTCTAATAAACTGCCCCCAGATTCCCACGAGGTGCGAAGTGACTTTAAACGGGTGACAACCTCTGATGGGCGAGTTAAATTCGGACGGAGTTCTGATTAACTACCCGCGGAGTTGACTGTTGCCACGGGGCACGAAGCAATATATCGCAACACCTGATGGGCAAGTTAGGTTCAGACCCCTCTGACAAACTGCCTCCAGAACAAGAAAGCAGCCAGCGCCCATGAGAGCGCTTGGCAGGGCGCCAAGTGAGCAACCAGCGCCCATGAAGGCGCCTGGCAGGGCGCCAAGTTGAAAGCAGCCAGCACCCATGAGGGCGCTTGGCAGGGCGCCAAGTGAGCAACCAGCGCCCATGAAGGCGCCTGGAAGGGCTCCAAGTTGAAAGCAGCCAGCGCCCTTGAGGGCGCCTGGCAGGGCGCCAAGTGAGCAGCCAGCGCCCATGAGGGCGCCAAGTTGAAAGCATACACCGCCCATGAGGGCGCCTGGCAGGGCGCCAAGTGAGCAGCCAACGCCCATGAGGGTGCCTGGCAGGGCGCCAAGTTGAAAGTAGCCAACGCCCATAAGGGCGCCTGGCAGGGCGCCAAGTGAGTAGCCAGCGCCCATGAGGGCGCCGGGCAGGGCGCCAAGTTGAAAGCAGCCAGAGCCCTTAAGGGAGCCAAGTGAGCAGCCAGCGCCCATGAGGGCGCCTGGCAGGGCGCCAAATGAAAAACCAGGCAGTGCCCATGAGGGCGCCTGGCAGGAGGGCGCCTGGAAAAAGGTGGTCTGGAAGCAAGTCCCTCGCAAGAGGGCAGACAGCACTGTGCGACAAGGCGCATAAGGCACCCGTGAGGGCACCAAACCCTGTCTCCCAAAATTAAAAGACGCATGAGCACGTGAGTGCATGAGCACGTAAGAAAATTAAAGGATGCATGAGCATGTGAGTGCACGAGCATGAAAGGAAATAAAAGAGCTTTCGAGCACGTAACATCAGGACTTTGCAAGGCAATACAGATGTGCAAGGCAATAACTTGCGCCTGAGTCCAGGAAGGCACCTAAGAGGACGCCAACGTCAGGACTTTGTACCTTAACACAAGACGCCCAGGAGGGCACCAACATCAGGAGGCATGGCACAAGGCGCCCACGAGGGCGCCAATTTCAAAACAGAGCCATTTGCCACGAAGCGATATGAAATTGTATACTCAGGGTGCCAGTAAAGAAGCAGCCAGCGCCCATGAGGGCGCCTGACAGGGCGACAATGAAAAGAAGCCAGCGCCCATGAGGGCGCCAATGATGAAGCAAGCAGCGCCCATGAGGGCGCCTGGCAGGGCCCCAATACGAAGTTGTATATTCAGGTGCGCAAGGCAAGAACGGGTTCCCGAGGTCATCCAACGCGTGCCAATTATAAACATAAGAAACAAGCTAGGCAAAGAAGAAACATAGACGTTTCAAAATGAAACATAAAAAAATTAGGGGGCAATGACATTGAAGTCAACCATATTGGGTCGGTATGTGACAAGCCTCCCGGCCAGAACCTCTTGATCAAATTAAAAGATCATGGAGATGTCAAACAGATAATGGTGACGACGGAAGAAGCAATTCCCCTCGACACCAAGCAAGCCCTGAAATTTTATCAAGAAGAAAAGTAGGCTAAAACGCAGGATGAGCAACAAAAAAGCAGAGTGCCAAGCACATGTCCACACAAGCCAGCGCCCATGAGGGCGCCTGGCAAGGAAGGAACCAGCGCTCCATGAGGGTGCCTGGCAAGGAAGGAACCAGCGCCCATGAGGGCGCCTGGCAAGGAAGCAGCCAACGCCCATGAGGGCGCCTGGCAGGGCGCCAATGAAGAAGCATGTAGTGCCCAGGAGGGCGCCCGGTAGGAGGTGGTCTGGAAGCAAATCCTTCGCAAGGGGGCAGCTAGCACTATGCAACAAGGCGCATAAGGCACCCATGAGGGCACCAAACCTTGTCTCGCAAAACCTGCTCCACGAGGAGACACCCGAAGTATAGGCACCCATGAGGGCACAAATTTTGTCTCGCAAAGTCTGCTCCACGAGGAGACACCCAGCGTAGGGCGCCAAAACATGTTCTGCAGGATGGCACCAAGCGCATCCAGGCCGGCACCCAGGCGCCCTAGAGGGCCCCAAAACATGTTTCGCAGGGTGGCACCAAGCATATCCAGGCTGACACCAAGGCGCCCTAGAGGGCCCCAAAACATGTTTCTACAGGATGGCACCAAGAGCATCCAGGCCGGCACCCAGGCGCCCTAGAGGGCCCCAAAACATGTTTCACAGGATGGTACCAAGCACATCCAGGCTGGCACCAAGGCGCCCTAGAGGGCCCCAAAACATGTTTCGCAGGATGGCACCAAGCACATCCAAGCTAGCACCAAGGCGCCCTAGGGGGCGCCAAAACAAGTTTTGCAGGATGACACCAAGCACATCCAGGCTGGCACCAAGGCGCCCTAGAGGGCCCCAAAACATGTTTCTGCAGGATGGCACCAAGCACATCCAGGAAGGCACCAAGGCGCCCTAGGGGGCGCAAAAACATGTTACGCAGAAGGGCGCCAACATCGGGAGTCCTAGCACAAGGCGCGCCCATGAGGGCGCCAGATCCTGCTCCAAGAGGCGGCAGCCAAGACAGCATGACAAGGCGCCCATGGCACCCATGAGGGCGCCAGATCCTACTCCAAGAGGCGGCAGCCAAGACAACATGACAAGGCCCCCATGGCACCCATGAGGGCGCCAGATCCTGCTCCAAGAGGCGGCAGCCAAGACAACATGACAAGGCGCCCACGAGGGCACCATCCACAACACGCACGTAGGGAACAACACCAAAGGCACACAGGAGGGTGCCATCTCTCGGGAACAAACAAGCGTCCAGCAAGGCGCCCCGGAGGGCCCCAACAGCAGAACGTTGCACTTGGCACAAGGCGCCCAGGAGGGCGCCAACATCAGCATACGACACTCTAGCTTGACGCTTGGCACAAGGATTATCCCATAGGAGGCCTGAGTCGTGGTCACAACGAAGTGATCTTGTGCGACCCGACAAGACAGACAGAGTAACGCATTACGGCAAAGAAAAATTTTCTCTTTTTTACTCTAGAGAGTGAGAATGACAAAACACAGTCATGACAAAGGCAGTGTCCCGCGCGACTTCACACATCCGGTAGACCAGCAAAAATCCTTCAAGCCAAGAGCATCTTCCGGAATAATCTCGGCTTGGGGGGGCAACTGTTCTAGACTGGACCAAGAGGTCCATAGCAAAACCAGGTGGTGCGTTTAGCAATTGGATATGGATCAGCCCAACCGATTCGGCCCGTATCCCCAACATACAAGCCCAATACGCTTGGAGGGTTCAGATCGCCTCCACTGATCCGACGATCCACAATGAGCATCGATTTCCTATAAATACCGGCTCACATAGCCATTTATACGGTACATACTCTTCCCTTGCAAATTCACTAGCTTATTCTCATACTGACTTGAGCGTCGGAGTGGCTTTGCAGGTACCCCCCGGGCGCTCACTGACCTCCTGCCAGGGCAGCAAGAGACCTACCAATAGCAGCCTACCAAAATACTGCTAGGTACAGAACAAACATAAACCCTAAATCAATACAATTATCATGTGCAATTGTAAAGCATTAAGAACAGAGGTAAAGGCAATTTATAAATTGAATAACCACTGAATTGATCATAGCAAAGAGTTCACATGATAGTTTTGGGGAGATTCATCTCTCCCTAACCCTAGAGAATTAGTTACACATCATCAAAGGAATAAAACACAAGATTAAAGAGAGTTTACACATGGAGGAAGACATTGGATCCTTCAATCCCTTGTTCCCAAGTGAAAAGAAGCTCCCAAAATCGCGCCTTGCTGCTGCTCAAAACCCTAAAATCGCACCTGAGACGAAGTCCCTTCCCGACTCGCGAAACTGCATAAAATACAGAAGTTTTGGCCAGGGGTCGCGACGCGACCCAAGCCCGTTCGCGAGGCAAAGCTTCTGCAAAATGGCTTGGCCGCGACGCGACCTTTCTTGGTCGCGTCGCGAAGACTGGCAGATCCTTTTCCTTCCTTCTTTTCTCCGTTTCGCCACTAGGCAAGTGTCTGGTTCGCTAGTTGACGCCACATTAAATGGAAGGTCTTCCAATGCAATTACAATTCAACCGAATACATCCATCTACATCTATGCTAATTCCCTTGACCATTGACTGAAATAAGACTCAAATAACAGACATTTTGGTTATAAACTGAACAACAATACACATGTGACGATAAGTCAACACAACCCCAAATTTAGATTTTTGCTTGTCCTCAAGCAATTATTCAGCTTTCACACCATTTCCACCTACCATTAAACACTTCATTACATCAAATGTCATCAGCACATGCAATGTAGTAGCAAGACAAATCGAATTGGAAAACACAAGATCATATAGAGGCAACCATTCTCAAGTTCTCTCTTTTTCTCACATCTCACTAATTGCCTCTCAAATTGAAGTGTATAAGGTAGTCACTCAATTCACAATACATGCATCATCATTTCATAGGCTTGAACAAGTTCTAGAAAAGTCTACACAAAATGATATGCATACACACTATTTGAGGACTTAAGGGTTGTAAGAGGGCTTAGTTAAGGGTGGATCTTATTTGGGAAAGTAGGTTAAAAACTTGGAGTTAGGCCTAAATTCCTTTTTATCATCTTTTAACAACTCACCACTCAACACTCCCATTTTTCCCCACAACATTCCACAAGAGAAGGATTCTTATAATTTTTTTTTTCTTTTTCTTTGTTATTTCTCCTATATCTTGTATATACCACCCCAAACTTAGTTCATTGCTATTCCATGAGCAACCCCAAACTTAGATTTTTTCCCACACATGCATACATTTGTTTACCTAACTCCAAGTTAAGAAACAAACAATGTAATTTGCCTGGTGTGGTCTGTGTCAGATCAGAATAATAAGAATAAACAATTAGGCTCAAAGGGCTAACAACGGATAAGTACTCATTAGGTGGTTTGAAAGGCTCTGGGCTATCAAAAGAATTGCCTCAGTGTGTATGTAAATCACAGGCAAGGAATTTTCACACAATCAATAGCATAAGTGTGTTGAGGCTCACCTCACGACTGGGATTTTAAGAGGTTGAACTCTCAAAGGCTTGCCAACATATGATCCAGATTTTCCTCAACCTTTACCTTAAACAAATTGCACTACCTGATGATAAAATTTGATGTGAAAGTGATAACATGGTAAAATGCAAAAAATATTAGAGCTAGGAGTTCAGAGTTATGGTGCATCATCATCAATGTAAAAGTCATATCAGCACAGTATAACCAAAATGCAAAAACAACTACCTCTACCATGGGTTGCCTCCCATGAAGCGCTTGTTTATCGTCCTAAGCTTGACATTGAGGGGATTTATCAATTTGGCTCATGTGGAGAACTCTGCTTCTCCGGTGCCTCCTTCAATGCTCCTTGGGTACATTTTCTTTTACACTCAAGTTTCCTCTACCTAGATGTTGACATACCCACAACTTCTTCTTCATCGGTGTCACCCCCTTCGTCAACATTTTCCGCTACAACTAGAGAATTCTCAAGGGATGAGTGGAGGGGACTTCTTTTTTCAATCATGGGATCAAGCGCCTCAATACAGTAACACCCCTCTTTTCCCTTATCCGGGTCTATGGACTTTAGCACATTAGTCACAACTTCATCTTGAACTCTCAATGTCAAAGTTCCATCTGCTACATCAATCACAGCTCTACTAGTAGCTAGGAAGGGTCTTCCCAAAATCAACGGGATGTCATTGTCTTCTTCCATGTCAAGAACCACAAAATCCACCGGAAAGAGGAATTTGTCAACCTTTACCAGAACATCTTCTAAAACTCCATAAGGATACCTTATAGATCTATCAGCAAGTTGCAATGACATTCTAGTTGGTTTTACCTCACCTCCGCCAAGTTTTTTCAACATAGACAATGGCATCCGATTAATGCTTGCTCCCAAATCACAAAGAGCCTTGCCAATGGTTAACTTACCAATTGTGCACGGTATGGTGAAGCTTCTGGGGTCTTTCAACTTAGGAGGAAGCTTTCTTTGAATGATGACACTACACTCTTCTGTTAAAGCCACCGTTTCATCTACCTTGAACTTCCTCTTTTTTGTCAACAACTCCTTCATGAAGTTGGCATAAACGGGCATCTTCTGAAGAGCTTCTGCAAAGGGTATGTTGATCTGATGGCGTTTGAAAATATCCATGAACTTTGAGAACTGCTCATCCTTATGATTCTTCTTGCTTCTCTGAGGGTATGTCAACTTCATGTATGGAAGAATTTCTTTGGGCTTCTCGTCTACCTGCAAATTTTCATTAAACAAATATTCTTTTTGGTTAGACTTCAAAACTCCCTCATTTTTTCTACTCAACTCATTTTCAACTCCTTCATTTTTCTTTTTCAACTCCTCCCTCAACACCTCAGTTTCACTACTTTCCTCTCCAGGCTTGGGTTTGGTCACTTCCACAGGTTTCAAATTCCTACCACTTCTCAATGAAATAGCCTTACAACTTTCATACTTGAAGTTGTCACTGGTACTAGCAGGAGAGCCACTGTTAGATTTTTCCGCAAGCTTGTTCGACAACTCCCTAATTTGAGCCTCCAAATTCTTCATAGAAGTTTCATGGGTTTTCTCCATAATTTTCATAGCTTGCTCTTGAGATTGGAACGTGGACTTGGTCATCTGCATGCATTGGGTCAGGGCATCTTCCAAATGAGTCCCATGGTCATGAACTTGCATTACTTGAGCAGTTGTTTGAGTTTGAGATCTAGCTTCCAAAGTAGCAGCCACCTGTTTGGTAAGAGACTCGATTTGAAGCGACATTAGTTTCTGTTGGGCCAACACCGCACTATTAGAGTCCAACTCCAACATGCCCTTTTTAACTACAGCTCCACGGTCATTTTGCATTCTGTACTCATTTGAAGCCATATCCTCCACCAGCTGTTTTGGTTCCTCCCAAGTTTTAGCACCTAAAGACCCTCCTGCTGAGGCATCTAACATCATCCTGGTTTGAGGTCGCAATCCATGACAGAAAGTTTGCAACTGCAGAAAATCATCAGTACCATGCCTGGACATTTTTTAAATAATAACTTAAACCTTTTCCATGCATCATATAGAGATTCTGAGTCCCTTTGTTCAAAATTTGAGATCTCTGCCCGTTTCTTGATGAACTTGGAGAGTGGGAAGAATCTTTATAAGAACTTGTTCTCAAGGTCACTCCAAGTATTGACTGCTCCTGCTGGGATAGTATTTAACCAATCCTTTGCCCGACCTGTTAAGGTAAATTGAAACAGGCGCATCTTCTTGGAGTTTTCATCAACCCCCTCAGGATATGTGGTTCCACAAATCTCATAGAATTGGAACAAGTGTTGGTTGGGGTCTTCCGCATCTGACCCTGAAAACTGCTCTGATTTCAAGGCAGTGAGAACAGAAGACTTGATGTCAAATAAAACAGCTCCCACAGGTTGGAAGGTGTAGGCTTGAGCGCCCTGATTTCTTCTGCCAAAGTGGGCGAGAGTGCGCCTTGGAGGAATTGGTGGTGGATTTTCAGCCATTTCTACCTCTTGTGTTGGGGAATCTTCCGGAATAAAGTTTCCAACTGAGTGCACCTGTGACCCTCTCTGGGCTTGTTGCTTTGCTAGCTTAGCTTTCTTCCGATTTGTCTTTGCTGATTTTTCAATCTCGGGGTCAAACAACAATCCTTGTGAATTCTTCCCCCGCATAAACAACTCTCTAAAACACTAAACAAACCGTCAACAAGTCCTACACAAATCACTGGGTATCAAAAAAAAGAAAACAAAAATAAAATAACAAAAACGTAAAATATAACAGCTAAGAATTAACTCCTTTACCTTGTTAATAATGAAATCAACAATTCCCCGGCAACGGCACCAAAAATTTGTTAGGATTTCGGCAAGTGTACCTAATCGTTGCAAGTAATAGTAAAACAGTAAGAACCAACTCGTATCCACAGGGATTGAGAGTTATTATTAATAAGCATGTGTGGTAATTCTTAGATGTAAACAATTGAAATGGATTTGTATTTTATAGTAACCGTAACAGAATATTGGCAATAGAAATAAGAGAACCAAGCGATTAGGAATCGAATCCTCTCCGCTATGCTATCACGTATGAACCTTCAATCAATTTCGAATTAATTACCCAATTTAACAGATTCAATTCAATTAATAGGTTAAGAGAAATCCCTTGCCTCAAAACCCCTTTTCTCTAATGGAAAACCCTAATTCCTTAAGTGAATCACCATTAGACAAAGCATTAAACATAAGAATTAATGAATTCAAAAACCCAATCCCATATTCCTACGATCATCAAGTTCGTGACCTAAAACCCCAATTTCAGGCAAACATACCCATTTGCCAATGGTGAACATAAACCCTAAATCAATACAATTATCATGTGCAATTGTAAAGCATTAAGAACAGAGGTAGAGGCAATTGATAAATTAAATAACAACTTAATTGATCATAGTAAAGAGTTCACATGATAGTTTTGGGGAGATTCATATCTCCATAACCCTAGAGAATTAGTTACACATCATCAAAGGAATAAAAGACAAGATTAAAGAGAGTTTACACAAGGAGGAAGACATTGGATCCTTCAATCCCTGAGACGAAGTCCCTTCCCAATTCGCGAAACTGCATAAAATATAGAAGTTTCGGCCAGGGATCGCGACGCGACCCGAGCCCCTTCGCGACGCGAAACTTCTGCAAAATGGCTTGGTCGCAACGTGACCTTTCTTGGTCGCGTCGCAAAGACTGGCAGATCCTTTTCCTTCCTTCTTTTCTCTATTTTGTCACTAGGCAAGTGTCTGGTTCGTTAGTTGACGCCACATTAAATGGAAGGTCTTCCAATGCAATTACAATTCAACCGAATACATCCATCTACACCTATGCTAATTCCCTTGACCATTGACTGAAATAAGACTCAAATAATAGACATTTTGGCTATAAACTGAACAACAATACAGATGTGACGATGAGTCAACACCAGCCCTACGACTTATAAGGTATGACTGGTTTCTTTTTTATTGATTATATTCCTTCTCTACCTCGGGTCTCGAACCGGTCCTTTCGGGAACCTTTTCTGTTAGGACCTCAGTCGTCCTTTTTTTTATGAAACTCTGAGTGCCGTTGCACGAAGGTCTCGCAAGAAGGGTTTTGGTTGAGCCGAGGTTAACGTCTGAGTGGCGAAAATATAGCGAATTTCTTAGGATCTCCCCTGACATGGGCTCCCTCCGTGTAGGTACGGAATGGCTAGGATGAAACGGACAGCTCGAGTAGAGTGAAATTCTGCTCTAGGTGATGGGTCCTCGTCATCGGACCGTAATGCTGAATCTTTCGTTGGAAGTGGTGGGGCCGAGTCTACTCAAGGCTTCTTGGACCCTTTATTCTCGAGTTTCCCCAGATGTTCTTAAGACCAATAGCATTTTCGAGTAAGGCGTTCCCTCCATTTTCTTAGACTTCCACCAGTTGATTGGGATTGAACAAAGAGACTTCCATTTTCGAGGAAGGCGTTCCCTCCATTTTCTTAGACCTCCTCCTTTTACTCCTTTCCAGGAGAGGTTTCTTTAGGCCTTGAAGGTCACCCTTTCTCAGCTCTGCCTGTCTAGTTACATGAGAGCTTAAGATTTAGTGATGCATTCCTTCAAGCGTCCTTCGTCTGTGGTCTATTTGTTTGATGTAGTTAGGAATCTAGAAAGGGATTCTAGGAAGATTCGTCAAGGATGTATAGACTTGGTGAGTGGAACTTCAAAGATTCTTTTCAGCCAAATTTGAATGATTGACTTCTCTGACAAGTACTTCTATGTTTGCCTTAGGAATCTAGTAGATCTTCAGAAAGTCGGAAAATTCAATGATCGTGGTGAATCGATTTATCATAATTTTCATTTTGGTTGGTCACGGGACCATTTCAAAACTTCTGCTCAACCTTTCTCCCAAGTAAATTCCCAATTTGATGGGATAGACATCGTGAGTCTGGAATTGCATCGAAAGTGGACGTCTTTATTCCAGAGGGACCCCTTGATTAATACTCGGGCACTGGTGTCGGCTGCTCCCGGAGAAGCGGTTTGGATCATGGTAGGTATGTGATTGTCGACGTAGTGAGTCCTCCAAATCATTTTTACTGGAATTACCTTTTCCTTCATTCTCGTAGGGATGATGATGCCTCTAAACGTATTTTTCTACTTGAGGAAAGCTGCTAATGAGGTTGTAGTTCCTAAGACGTCGCTATCCCTCCTTCGATATCACTGAGGCCGGGGCCGAGGGAGGACCTCAGGAGGTGAAGGTGGTCAGAGGAGACCCTAAATCCTCTGCCTGAGTTACTCCTGCTGCTGCAGTTGGGAAGGGTTGTCTGCTTGGGACAGTGGGGTTGCCCAGAAAGCGCAACCCTAGTGTCCTCTCTAAAAAGAGGTTGTGGCGCAGTGAGTCCTTCAATCCGCTAAAAGGGCCTTCCAACTTGCTATGGAGTCGTAAAAGAGGGAAGTCCTGACCATGAAGGAGGTGGAGGCGGAGCGGGACACTGCTATTGAGCAAGTCTGTCAGCTTTCTTCGGCTCTACAGGAGGCGAAGAAGAATTTTGTCGGGTTGTTGTTGTTGCTTCTCAGGTTGAGATCCTTCAAGCAAAAATTACCGAGTTAGAGGAGAAGGCGTACAAACTAGTAGCAGAGAGGGACGTGGTCGTGAAAGAGAGAGACGAGGCGGTAGTGGGCCATAAAAGATTTCCCAATAGGCTTTGGTGTTTGGTGAAGAGGCCTTCAATAATGTCGTTGAGCAGAATGTTGCGTTGAATCCCGGGGTCTCTCTATAGAATGCTGAGGCCAACATATTATACAACGTACTAGGTTGCGTGTTGGTAGAGTACGATCGCGACAAGACTCGTCACGAGATTCGATTTGTTCCTAAGTTCAATGGTGCTCCCCGACCTGTTATGACATTTCATTTTAAGTCGTACGTCATACTTTCTAAATCACTTCAAATGACGGCTAATCTTAAAGCAATAGTAGCCAAACATAAAATCATGTGTTAAAATCGTGTTTTTGCATTAGAGAATGGAGGGGAAATAGGTGCACAACAACTTAGGGACGCCAAATATGCAAGAGAAAGTTAGTAGAGAGACCAAAACCACAAAGTGAGATTGAGAGAGAAATGTGAGAGACTAGACGGTGAGATTTCACTTTTCTTTTTTTTTACTTTTTTTGTGAGATAGAGTAAGGATGATCATAAACAGGTGGAGAGTTGGTCGCATAGTTTTAAAAACCGGCTCGGCCTGGCCGGTCGGACCGTTCGAACTAGGAACCGGGGGGTAACCGAGCCGGTCAACCGTATGGATCAGATATGCAGCAAACCGGTGAAAACCGGTGTGACACGGCCGGGTTTTGCAAAAATCGGTGAACCGGTGACCCGGTTTGACCCGGACCGGGTTGTGAATTTTAATTTTTTTTATCAAAACGACGTTGTTCAATCTGTTTCGTTTGCTCTTTTTCATCTTTTTCTTTTCCATTATTGCAATATTCTTAGCAGAAATAAGCACAATATTTGTTGAGTACATATTAATTTGTGTGATCTAAAATAGATTAATATTATGTACAAATAAATTTAAAAATATTAATAAATTAAGATATTAATTTTTATATTTTAGTAAATATAAAATAAACATAGTTATTAATTTTACAGATACAAAATTTATATTATATACTATATAGGTCTTGAAAATTCGCGAAATAGAGACCGGGTCCGAGTCATGCGGTCCCAGTTTTGGTCATGTGGTTCAACTGTCGACCCCTCGGTCCGACCCTTGACCCAGTGACCCGGTACATTCACCGAGTCGGTCACCGGTATGAGTTTTAAAACACTGGTTGGTCGAGAGAGAGCAGGAGCGAAACTCGAGCTGGGGGTGGAAAGTGAAGGTCGGATTAAGTATTAGGCATACTAGTTTCATCCCCCGTGCAATGCACGAGAAGCGCTAGTAATAACTTGTATAATTACAAAAATTAAAACATAAGTCACAAACAAACAAACGATTACAACGATAATCATCTATAAGTATTCAAAACATGTTAGGAAAATTTGCCTCTATCCTTAATCCTCCACCAAACTTTGCACCTAATCTTCTTCTTCCACATGCCTTCCTTTTTTTCCTTGCATGTCCAACACATGTCTTCTTCTTTTTGAGTCATCTACATTTTCTTGCATGCCTTACACATGTCTTCCTCATCTTCTTTTTCTTGGATGTCTAACATGTGTTTCTTTATCCTTGCATGTCTTCTTCTTCTTTTTGAGCCATCTTCCTTTTCTTGCATGTCCAACACATGTCTTCCTCATCTTCCTTTTCCTGCATGTCTAACATGTGGTTTTTTATCCTTGCATGTCCTACACATGCATGTCTTCTTCTTCTTTTTAAGCCATCTTCCTTTTCTTGCTTGCCCAACACATGTCTTCCTCATCTTCCTCCTTTTCCTGCTTATCTAACATGTGTCCTTCCTTCTCGTCTCCGCCGTATATAGGTGATTTCCGGTGAGCTTGTAGCGGTGTCCTTCCTTCTGTGAGCAATTTCCTGACACCGTTGTCGTCACGGCTCCCTCTCTCCCCTCTCTCTCTCTCTTGTGTCTTTGATCCCCCATTCACAATTGTTCTTTCCTCTTGTTAACGTTTTGGCAAGTGTACCAAATGTCGCAAGTAATATAATTTATCGGTAAGAACCGGTCGATCCACAGGGATTGCGCGTTGACAACAATAGCAAAATTGTAAATTCGTAGATTGTAGATATTTGATAAATCGAGTAATTGGTAACAGAACACGAACGTGGATTAATAATGCGAGAAAAACGACTAGGGATCGAATCCTCTCACCTCGCCTATCACATGAACCTCAGCCAATTCAAGTTAATTATTCAATTTCTAGATTCAATTCATTAATTTAGGTCAAGGGCAATTCCTTGTCTCAAGACCCCTATTACCCTAAGAGTTACCCTAATTCCTTAGGTGAGTCGTGCCAGAGGGTAACGCATTAAGATTTAGAATTATAATGAATTCACATAAGCTACCACATATTCCTATGATGATTACTAGCATGTGATCTAAATACCCAATTTCCAGCTACTAATTCATATCCCTATGCAATCACTAGCCTGGATCATCGCAATTATCATATGTAATTGAAAAGCGTTAAGAACATAGGTAATTAGACAAGCAAATCGAATAACAACTGAATTAACTAGATCAATGGTTCACATGATAGGTTTGGGAGATTCATCTCTCCCTAATCTAAGCAAATTAGTTACAAATCATCCTAAGAGTGGAAACCAACATAGAATAGAAAACAAACATAAAGGAAGACATTTAGAACCTTCAATCCCTTGTTCCCAAGTGGTGAGAAGGCTCCAAAATCGCACTTCCAGCTGCTCCAAAGTGTGGCTCCCAATCCCAAAATTGAAGTCCTTTTTAAAATTGCTGAAACGGCTTTAAAAACCCTAATTTTTACACACCATCGCGACGCGGCCCGTGGCCGTCGCGTCGCGACAAATGACAGAACTTCAGGCCTCGCAAAACTACTCCAGGTCGCGTCGCGAACCCTCCTGGTCGCGACGCAAAGAATGACAGAAAGTTCTGGCTTGTAAAAATTCCTCCAGATCGCGTCGCGAACCCTCCAGGTCGCGAAGCGAAGAATGACAGAAAGTTCTGACTTGCAAAATTCCTCCAGATTGCTGCATTTCCGGGCAAGTGTCTGGTTCGCCGAAAGATGCCACAACCAATTAAGAGGTCTTCAAGTCCCATTTAGCTCCAAAAGTGAAGGAATAACTTACAATTGAACTTCCTACTACAATGATCTAAAACTGAACTAAATCCCAGCTAATGACTGTTATACGATAAAAACCCTGCACAATTGGTCCTAAAAATGCCTAACTTACATCATATGATTGGAAGTCAACACAACCCCAAACTTAAACTTTTGCTTGTCCTCAAGCAAACAATCAATTCAGACTGTGGCTGTTTTTCTATTTAGCTGTTACATATAATACATCAACCTTAAACACATTAGCACATCAATTATCATCATCAATCTAATGCAGTGGCAGGACAACTGAATTGGAAATACCGAATCATAAGCAGGCAGCATTCTCAAGTTTTCTCTGTACGCACATCTCACCAGTGTTTCACTCTTGAGGTGTTTCGGGTATTCACTCAATTCACAGTACCTGCATCATCGTTTCATAGGCTTGACAGAGTTCTATATCATCTTAGACAAATGAAATGCATACACACATTTTGAGGACTTTAAGGGTTATAGCGGGGCTTAGGTAAGGGTGGATACATTTGGATAAGTAGGTTGCACTTGGAGTTAGGCCTACCTCTCTTTTTGTCCATTTCACGCATTACTCACCCATTTTCCCAAAGCATTTAACAAAACAAGAGAAGGAATTTATTTATTTATTTCTCTTTTTTTTTTATATGTATATGTATATACATATATATATATATGTATTTTTTTCTTTCTTTCTTTTCTTGTTCCTTCTCTTGTATACCACCCCAAACTTAGTTCGTTGCTATTCCACGAGCAACCCCAAACTTAAAACTTTCCCCACTCTCACAACTTTTGTTACCTAACTCCAAGTTAAGAATTAACTAGGCTATGATTGTCAGAGAAACAACATACAATTTTTACAATAGGCTCAGAGGGGCTAACAGAGGATAAACATTAATGGGTTGGCTTGAAAGGCTCAGGGGTGCCAAAAGAAATGCCTCAGTGTGTATGAAAATCAAATGCAAAAAACAATTAAGCACAATGTCAAGTTCTGCAGACTAATGCAGGCAAGGAATACACACACAATATATATAAGAACGTGTTTAGGCTCAAACCTCACAGTTAGGATCATAGAGATGGAACTCGAGCGATGCTGCTCACAGATGATGAAGAACTTCCGCAACGTTTGTCATGACCCCTGCTATTACTTGATGATAAAACTTGAAGTGCGGGCGTCAAAAGGAAAATGCAAACATGCGACCCCAAATGCCACAGGTCATCACTATTGAAGCTGCTTTAACAAAACAAAACAAAATATAGGGCAGTGGTGCCCCACTATCACAGAGTAAGTTATAATAAGTAGTACAGACCAATGTGCGAAGTAAAGTCAAAATAGGGCAAAATACAACCAACAGTGCAAAATAAAAATAAAAATGTCTGAGTAAAACAGGAAAATAAACGAGCCTCCTGCTCATGGGAAAGACATGTGCTCCTCCAAATACTCGTCTCCTGAATGAAGTGGATCCTGGGTGGCCTGCTGCTGCTCTGCATGGGGGACTGATGAAGATGAAGCGGCGGCTGCTCTGTTCTCGGCCATATACTCCTCAGCAGCACGGTGGACTCTGTATGATGCCAGGTGTGAAGTATCTATGCCCTGCTGCTGCAATGACAGAGACGACCCGCACCAGCTGGCCATGAGGAGGTCATACTGGAAAGAGGAGTCGGTCTGAAACTGCTCCTTGTAAGATGGGCCTGCTGGTTGCTGTGGTGCTGGAGGTGCTGGCTGCTGTGGTGCTGCTCCATCTAAGGGCCCCTCGGGCTGCTTCAAGATCCATGCTGCTGTGATACCCTCCCTGGGGTCGGTTAAAAGATCATCTGGGTACTCCGGGCAGCCCTGCTGTCTACATAAAGCATGGATGATAGAACAGTGCCCCAATCTAGCCCTAGGACATCTGGCAATCTCTGCAATACTAGCTGAAATGGCTCTCCCCAGATTGACCCTCTGGCCTCTCATGATAGCTTGTAGTCCCATGGCTACCTTAGTCTTGACATCAGTGGAATTGGAGCAGGAAATGATAGACTGATTAAAGAAATTGTTCCAGGCTTTAGGAATTGCCTTCAGAGCCATATTGCAAAAGCGGCGGGGATAGTCTTGACCAAACGGACCAATAAGATGTCTGTCCCAGGCTGCTCCTTGACGACACAACTCTCTCAGCAAACCCTCATAATCGTGCGCCCCCTTGTTGTCCCAAGCATCCATCATGGCACAATTAGCAGTAGTGGGAAGCCCGAGGAGACTGTTAATGGTATCAGGAGAGTAGGACACCTCTCTTCCCCTCACCACTGAAACTCTATTGTCTTCATCCCCATAAGCATTTGCATAAAATTCTCTCACCATGCTTTGGTTGGCTTGTTTGATCATTGAGTTGAGCGAGAGCCAACCCAATTCCCGGAGAGTGGAAGTAATGATGGGGAATTCCCCCGTGCTGAGGTTAAAGGCCCTTTCAGGATTTATCTTTTTTCCTTTGACCACTTGGTGGTACCTCTCCTCATGTACGGGGGACCTGAATCTGTCAATCTCAACTGCGGGTTCCCCTCGCCTTTTCTTGGAGGTGCCCGCTTTGCTTTTCTTCATCATTTCTGCTCACCTGTAATGTCCTGTAAAAATTAAAACGAAAAGAATCCAGCACCAATCGTTAGTTCTCTGTGGGTCCCTGGTGTGGGCCCCACTCCAGCAGAGAAAAATAATCAACAGGCACAACATAGTTTCTGGACTCAAAGTCATCTACCCTAAGGTTGTGAATATGTTCAAAATTAGAAACAGGCCAGCAACCCCAAAACAGACTTTACTTAGACATTTCCACAAACAATAGAGTTGCTTAGCCAAAACTCATAGGAGCAATTTCACAAACACTTGGTGAGCAGCAAAAACTTCATTGAAGCATTTTAACAAACACCTTTTATACAATCAAAATCAACAAGAATCCAACCACAATTTGATTTAACAACCCTCCTTATTCAGGAATGACAGCAAGCATGCAATGTAGAGGGTTGGGGGACAACAATCCAACTCCTAATTTAACCCCAAACTTGCAATTCGTGTCCCCCTAAATCACTGAAAACTAAATAAGAACATTGGAAATTTAAAGATGGAGATTGAGGAGAACTGTTACCTGGAGATGGAGTCGAGGGGGAATCCGTGAAAGTGTGCAAATTCACCACAAAATATGAGCAAAACAGTAATGGTGGGATTGGGGGAAATGGCGCACCAGAGACGAAACTAAGGCAACAATTGAGAAAAAATGATTTGTGTTCGGACTGTCCAGTTTTTGGGCTAAATTATGTTGCATCGCGACGCGGCCCGTGTGTATCGCGTCGCGAGATTACACAGAACCGTTACAGCTTCCAAAATTTCAAAGCATCGCGACGCGACACGCCTATCTTCGCGACGCGAGAAATGGCAGAAACATTTTCCTTGGCAATTTTTCAATCAATCGTGACGCGACAGAACAGGTTCGCGACGCGAGAAATGGCAGAAACATTTTCTTTGAAATTACTTCCCTTTCGCGACATGAACTTGACCGAACACAAAAATTTTCTTCTCATGCCTAAGGCTAACAGCAAAATAAAGTAAATTAAAGACTGGAATTGAAATTGAATTAAAGACTTGGTACCTCAGTGGGTTGCCTCCCACTCAGCGCATCTTTAACGTCACTAGCTTGACGGTTCAGAAGATATCTCACATTGGCCCCGGCGGAGCCTTTTGCTCTTCAAGTGCCCCATTCACAGCTCCTTCCAGTTTTCCTCCATTGAATTTCCAGCTAGGCTCACCCACCTCTTCCTTTAGATCAACCCACTCGCTAGGTGACTTGTCTGGTGGCGAGTGAATGTGCCTTCTGTTTTTGGCTTTTATCTGGGGCTCCTCAACACTATAGCACCCTTCCTTTTTCTCTTCCTTTCTTGCTGCCTTGATCACTTTTAGGGTCACCTCTTCATCTTGCACTCTCAGCTTCACAGTCCCGTCTGCCACATCTATGACAGCTCTACTGGTGGCTAGGAAAGGTCTTCCCAAAATGAAAGGGATGTCATTTTCCCCATCCATTGAACTCTTGACCTCAGTGTCACCATCCAACTGCAGAATCACAAAATCTACCGGGAAGAGGAATTTTCCCACCTTTACCAAGACATCCTCCACAATACCATACGGATACCTTATTGACCTATCAGCCAGTTGCAAGGTCATGTGAGTCGGTTTGACTTCACCTCCCCCAAGCTTTTTCCACATTCCCAAGGGCATTAGGTTTATGCTTGCCCCCAAGTCACATAGTGCCTTTTTTATAGTGACATCACCAATCGCACAAGGAATGGTGAAGCTTCCTGGATCCTTCAGCTTAGGGGGTATTTTGTTTTGAATGATAGCACTGCACTCCTCTGTTAACGCTACTGTTTCGTTCTCCTTCAACCTTTTCTTTTTGGTCAATAACTGTTTCATAAACTTCGCATAGACCGGCATCTTTTCCAGGGCGTCAGCAAAAGGTATATTGATCTGGAGGCTTCTGAATACCTCCATGAACTTGGAGAACTGCTCATCCTTCTGATTTTTCTTGCTTACCTGAGGATATGGCAGTTTCATGTAAGCTGGAGTTTCTTTGGGTTCCACTTGAGAGTTGTCTTTCCCCGCTCCCTCACTCTCTTCATTTGCTTTCTTTTCCCTGGGCTTGGTTACTTCAGACGGTTCCAACTCCTTACCACTTCTCAGATGAATGGCATTGCAATTCTCATTTCTCGGGTTGTCCATAGTGTTAGCAGGGAAACCACTTTTGGATGTGTCCGCAAGTTGCTTCGATAACTGACCAATCTGTACCTCCAAATTTTTCATTGATGCTTCATGGTTTTTCTCCATGTTTTTCATTACCTGCTCTTGAGCTTGGAAGGTATTTTTGGTCATTTGCATAAATTGTGTCAATGCATCCTCCAACCGAGAAGGTGGTTTCTGTTGTTGATTGGCAGGTGCCTGAGACTGTTGTTGGTTGGAACTCGTGCCTTCATTGTTATTCTTCCAAGAAAAATTGGGATGATTCTTCCACCCTGGATTATAGGTGTCAGAAAATGGATTCCCGCCTTGTCTTTGGAAGTTTCCCATATAATTGGCCTGTTCCAATGCTTCTCCATAAGCTGCACAATCACCTTCGTGGGATTCCCTACCACAATAATTGCACCCACCTGCTTGCACTGCTTGTACTGTTGCTGGAGCTTTTGAGCCTACTTCACATGCTGCCGCTAATTGCTTAGTGAGAGCCTCAATTTGCATGGTCATTAGTTTCTGTTGGGCTAACACTGCACTGTTTGAATCAAGCTCCAGCACACCTTTCTTTTTGTCAACCCCTCTATCATTTTGGATCCTGTACTCATTGGAAGCCATGTCTTCAACCAACTGTTTGGCTTCTTCCCAAGTCTTGGTACCTAGGGATCCTCCAGCTGAGGCGTCCAACATCATTCTTGTTTGTGGTCTCAGCCCATGGCAAAAGGTTTGTAACTGTAGGAAATCTTCTATGCCATGGCCAGGACACTTCTTGAGTAGTAGCTTGAATCGTTCCCAAGAGTCATACAGCGATTCAGACTCTCCCTGTGTAAAATTGGAGATATCAGCTCGTTTCCTTATGAACTTAGAGATTGGGAAGAACCTCTCCAAAAACTTGTTCTCAAGGTCATTCCAGGTGTTGATTGTTCCTGGGAGAGTGTTCAACCAATCCTTGGCTCTCCCTGTGAGAGTGAAAGGAAACAGCCGGACTTTCTTTGCACTATCGGTTACTCCTTCCGGGTGTGTAGTCCCGCAGATCTCGTAGAATTGGAACAGGTGCTGATTTGGGTCTTCGGCATCCGACCTAGAGAATTGCTCTGATTTCAAGGCTGTGAGCACAGAGGATTTGATATCAAATTGGGCCACGCCCACTGGTTGAAATGCTAATGCTTGTGCACCTTGATTTCTTCGCCCGAAGTCACCTAGAGTACGTCGGGGTGGAGGTGGAGGATCAGCCATCTCTTCCTCCTCACTCGAAAACTCTTCCGGTACCGCGGTAGAAGTTGATTGTACCTGTGACAATTCCCTTGCTTGCTGCTTGGCAAGCTTAGCTTTTCTTCGATTTGCCTTTGCTAGTTTTTCAATTTCCGGGTCAAACAAGAGTTCTTGTGGACCCTTGCTCCGCATGCACAAATCTCCGAAACACTGAAGCAAACGTCAACAAATTCAAGGAACCAACAAGTAGCAAAATGAAGTAACTAAAAACAAACAAAAACTAAAAATCTAGAATCAACTCGTTTGCCTTGTCGACAACAAAGTCAACAATCCCCGGCAACGGCGCCAAAAACTTGTTAACGTTTTGGCAAGTGTACCAAATGTCGCAAGTAATATAATTTATCGGTAAGAACCGGTCGATCCACAGGGATTGCGCGTTGACAACAATAGCAAAATTGTAAATTCGTAGATTGTAGATATTTGATAAATCGAGTAATTGGTAACAGAACACGAACGTGAATTAATAATGCGAGAAAAACGACTAGGGATCGAATCCTCTCACCTCGCCTATCACATGAACCTCAGCCAATTCAAGTTAATTATTCAATTTCTAGATTCAATTCATTAATTTAGGTCAAGGGCAATTCCTTGTCTCAAGACCCCTATTACCCTAAGAGTTACCCTAATTCCTTAGGTGAGTCATGCCAGAGGGTAACGCATTAAGATTTAGAATTATAATGAATTCACATAAGCTACCACATATTCCTATGATGATTACTAGCATGTGATCTAAATACCCAATTTCCAGCTACTAATTCATATCCCTATGCAATCACTAGCCTGGATCATCGCAATTACCATATGTAATTGAAAAGCGTTAAGAACATAGGTAATTAGACAAGCAAATCGAATAACAACTGAATTAACTAGATCAATGGTTCACATGATAGGTTTGGGAGATTCATCTCTCCCTAATCTAAGCAAATTAGTTACAAATCATCCTAAGAGTGGAAACCAACATAGAATAGAAAACAAACATAAAGGAAGACATTTAGAACCTTCAATCCCTTGTTCCCAAGTGGTGAGAAGGCTCCAAAATCGCACTTCCAGCTGCTCCAAAGTGTGGCTCCCAATCCCAAAATCGAAGTCCTTTTTAAAATTGCTGAAACGGCTTTAAAAACCCTAATTTTTACGCACCATCGCGACGCGGCCCGTGGCCGTCGCGTCGCGACAAATGACAGAACTTCAGGCCTCGCAAAACTGCTCCAGGTCGCGTCGCGAACCCTCCTGGTCGCGACGCGAAGAATGACAGAAAGTTCTGGCTTGTAAAAATTCCTCCAGATCGCGTCGCGAACCCTCCAGGTCGCGACGCGAAGAATGACAGAAAGTTCTGACTTGCAAAATTCCTCCAGATTGCTGCATTTCCGGGCAACTGTCTGGTTCGCCGAAAGATGCCACAACCAATTAAGAGGTCTTCAAGTCCCATTTAGCTCCAAAAGTGAAGGAATAACTTACAATTGAACTTCCTACTACAATGATCTAAAACTGAACTAAATCCCAGCTAATGACTGTTATACAATAAAAACCCTACACAATTGGTCCTAAAAATGCCTAACTTACATCATATGATTGGAAGTCAACACCTCTTCCCTCTCTTTGCTATCTCTAATGGCTAGTACTTTGTCTCTTATCCTTTCTCTCTCCAGAAAAACCCTCTTTGTGTGTTTGGCATCATGAAACGTGGCATGATGTTTCATGAAGTGAAGAATATGTGTTTTACATGCACTACTTAGAATTGTTTTACATGGATAGTTTGAGACATGTGGCGGATGGAAGAAAAAGAAAGACATGCAAAGGAGCAAGAGAAAACAGGACTAGTGAAAGAGAGGCACACATAGTCCTGCAACAAAGACAATTTAGAACACTTAGGAAACTTGCCATCAACATGATAAAACCAAAAAAATGAAAATAACAACGAATATAAGATAAAACTAAAAGCATCGAACTTCTTCAATCACCACTTTAGCCTGCTATATATCTTTGATTTCCCTCTAGTTGAATCCCAACTCCAAGCTCTTGAATCAACCTCCTTGGTGACATGCAAACAAAACTTTCCATGCCTTCAAGAAGTGAGTTTGAAGCTATTCTGCATAGAATATTTTATCGCTACTACTCTCTTCTTCAAGCTCTTTGAACCCACGAAATTAAGCCCAAAAATATAGTTGTTAGCTTCAATCATTTAGTTTAAAGTTTTCTTCACACATTTAGAGCTTATATAAGTTCTAATCTTTCATGAACTTCAACATGCAATTTGATTTCCATGATATTTGAGAGATTAAAAAAAAAACTGTTTTGGGGTTGGAATGGGAAGTGTTTTAGGTCCTGATTTGTGGTGGTTTTGAAGATTAGAATGTGTAAGAAATTTGAGTAGAAAGTGAAGGTTTTGATTCTTGAAAATGGAGAGAAAATTTCAACTCAACCTCAAATCTTCCCACAAATCACTCAATTTGTTTGGTCCTAGCCCATACCTTCCCGCCCTCTCGTGACTCCCTTTCGTTTCTCCTGGCGAGAGAGCAATAGAGGAGACTAAGGGGACAATATGTTTTTGGGAAGATTGGAGAAGAAGAGGAAATGTAGGATGTAGAGGAATGAAAATGTGAAGATAAGTTGGAAAGAAAGATAGATGAGAGAAGAAGAATGAAAAGTAGATGAGGAGTGTTAAAGAAAGAGATGTGATAGAAGAAGAAAAATAGAAACACTTGGCTGACAAGCAACAAAAGCTAGGGAGAAAATTACAAAAATACCCCTTGGCGCCAAGACTATAATTTTCCCTCCAATATTGATCTTTCCCTCCAAAAGCAGGCTGTAGAGACTAGCCTCGCTTATAATGTTTGATTTCGGTTATTTTAAGTGGGAAGGGGCTGGAAAAATTAAAAAGGGGTGTGCCAAAAGCAATGCCTATGTTCTTATAGAAATCAACTTTCTACATACAATGTGAGTCCCAAAGTGGGAGGTCGCAGGGACCCTCTATATATCCACTAATGGCTTGTGCTACACATGTAATTAACCTAATAGGTATACAATGATGCATATACAATAGTGGACACACAATTATCTCTTTGGGGGATAAACAAACATTTTAATTTTAAAGAAGTCGCTAACTACTAATTATAGCTTTACCTATTTCAAGGATTGTATATTAAAATCATAATTAATAAAAACTACTTAAGTGACATACCCCACTTTAAACTGGCGTTTTAGACTAATCAGAATAGGGGTTTTGTTCTTTATGTTGGAATTTAAAAAACAATAAAAAAAATCTCAGATGCTTACTTAGGCTTTCTGTACTAATTGTGACTAGTTTACATGATAATTTTTTGCTACTAGGTCAACATGATATGATTGTTTCTTTTGAGTTGTTTAATTAACGGTTTCAGACACTCATTTTTCAACACTTACTCACATATTTATTGATATTCAAATGGATCCCACTAAAACATGTGGGTTCCATATAAATTTGGTTAAATATATATATAAATTTCAACAAATAAAAAGGGAATGTGTTAGAAAAGAGTGTGATCGAAAATGTGACGCTAACATTTTTCTTTTTTGTAAATAACAAGAAATGTCTCACATCAGAGGTTGTAGACGCGACGTACAACCTTCCTGAGATCCCTTTCCTTTTTGATTTAAATTTTTGAGTAACTTATTTGATAATTTCTTTTGGCTTTAGTTTATATTTTTATTGTTATAATTTAACCCCACAAGCCCTCCATGTATATGATTGAGGATTGAGAAAGCATGTTGATATAATTAAAAGGAGATTTTAATGAACAAGTCGCATTGAGAACAGCTTTCGGTGTTGAGACATATTATAAGGTTGATATTTTCATGTGAGCAATGTACCTTAGTTGACACCCACCCACTAACCCTATCACTTTTGGGGAGCATTAGAAAAAAGCTTTGAGGTTTTCAGTCTTTATGAAGCAAAAAGCTTGATGAATTTGCTTGGTGCTGTCCTTTTATATTTCGCATTGCATGGAAAAAAGTAACCTGGAAACTTCTAGGAGCAAATTATTCAGGTATTTTGTTACTCTAATTGTTTTTAACATTCCTTGATGAAATGTGCATTAGAATATTAAAGTTGTATTTAGTTTGAATTTCTTTTTAGTTTGGACTATTGCTGGCTACTCACAAAGTGTGTCAACGTCTTCAACGAAAGACTAATATCTGCTCATACGTAGAAGCAAATTTCGCAATGGCCAACTGAGTTTGTCCACTGCGGGAATCAAAACCTGGAGCACCGGATTGGCCTATCGTACTCTAAGGTAGCTTATGCTACTAGGCCTACTGTGTTGGTTATTAGTGTAGATTTCTATTTGGAGTTAATGACTAAAAAATGAAGGGAGAATCAAAGAGGTGTCATCTTTACTCATATTGTTTTTCTTGGTGTGATTTAACATGGAGCACAACATCAGAAAATGTCGATAGATAGGTGTCAGGATTGTCAAATTTACGTGTCGAGGAGGTTACCTCTCCCTATCTACTAAGGAGAATCACATCCGACTCATCAAGGCAACACCAATTAGTGTTACCTCTTTGAGAAATCCTATGTCGGATAGTAAGGACTAGGGAGTAGGGATGTCAATGGGGTGGCCACAGATAGTAGTTACTCGCTACCTGCCCCAATGGATATAAGTACTATTTGTATCCGCTTGTGCGGATGCGTACCCATGTCCCTCTTTATTGCACCCATGTCACGGTAATAGGACCTGCAAACTGGTAAAAATAACGACGATTGTAGTAAAAAGAGTGGACAAAATTGGGGTATAATAGCTGCCCTTCTTTATTTACATTTTACTAGAAAAGGTGAATGGTTTTCAGATTTTCGTAGTAGAAATAGAAATAAAGATAGAATAAACGCTAATTTTGTCCGCTTAAGGGGAAGATGAGTTAGGGAAATGAGGGATGATTAACACTTGGCATGGTAATCGAGAATAATAAAGAAGGATCACTGGGGATCTGAAGGAGCACTGAGGCTCTGAGAGAGCACTTGGGCTTTAAGGGAGCACCGGGGCTCCAAGGGGTTGCCTAACCCCTGAAGGACCACTTGGGGTCTGAAAGAGCACTATGGCTTTGAAGGACCACTGGGGGTCTGAGGGTGGCCTTTTTCGAGCGGCCGTTAACAAGATCAGGTTTAGAACTGATCACGAAGGACGTCCACTATGTCTTAGGCTAACACAGCTAGTCTGAAGGACCTGGGGCCGGATGATCCGTCGGTGCTCGATGCCGACGTGCGATCTGGATTGATGGGCCAATGGAGGTCTGAAGGAGCACTGGGGAACTGAAGGACCTCTGGGGGTCTGGAAGATCGGTGCTAGACTCGGTGCTAACATTACGACCTGGTTTGCTGAGATAGGATCAACGCTTGGAGCGTCGATTTTGGAGGAACAAGATATAGGGATCGACACTTGGCGTGTTTACCCGAACATACCTAATGAATGTATTTACCTGAGAAGGGAAAAACTATCTATATTTGGGAAGTCTAATAATGCAATGAATGGTGTATGCGTGCATGTGTTGTATGCGCGTGCAATGATGAATGTTTGTTGGGGTAGCAAATGAGGTGTAGCGGATAATGGGTGTTGAAGTTTGATGGAATAATGAAGTTGATAAACTGTGTATGCGTATGCAGATAAGATGTAATTGTATTTCTTAGATGCACGTATTGTGAGGAAACGCATGGTTGCATGATGGAATGATTTTTGGTGGGGGTAATGAATGCAACGTGGATGATTTTTTTCTCTTTTGGCCTTTTTTTGAATGAATGAATGAACGAATGAATGAACGAATGAATGTGCACACGTAATGCTTAGATGCAAGAGTTGTGGTAGACGCTTGACTTGATGTCGAAACACAATGTATGGTGCAATGCTTTATGATATGGTATATTAGTAATGCATGCAGATGTGTTTTTGAATTTTAAGATGAGAAATGAGACTTTCAATGCGAGAAGTAGATAGATGATTATTTTGGAGTCATCATTTATTGGAAAAATTAGATTGATCTGAAATCAAACTTTGGCAATATCACGGTTGTTATTTACATACGCTGATGTGAAAAAGTAGTTGACTGTATTTGCAGACTCGCTTATTTTGCACTTCCATTATGATGCCCCATGATGACCGAAGTTTTAGGTCCACGAAGTTAACTAGGTAGATTTTTAGTATCGCACTATTAGCTTGTGTTCTCTCTCTTTAAAGCATTGTTTAGTAAAGATGTATAGTAGTGCAAATATAGGTGAATGAGTTAACTCGGTTTTAGGTCTAGGGTATGGACATATATGACAGGTGAAAGGATCAAGGACATGATTATTGTCAAAGTCATGTAAGGTAGGTTCTCCCCAATTCAAGAAACGTGGGACTGCCCAAATTTAGACTTGATGACGGTGAGGGAATACACTTGCCCATTTCTAGTGATGACAACTGTAACACCCCAAAATAATTGATTAATTATTTAATTAATTAATTAGGATTTATGTGGTAGAAAAATAATAAAATATATATATATATATATATATATATATATATATATATTATTATGTGTGTTATTTTGTGTGGGGGTTGGTATTGGTAAGGAGTGAGATGTTAAAAGGAAAAGGGCTTGGGTTAAGTCGCATAAGCTAAGTAGAAAAACCCATAAGACTAACTAAGTATAAATAGGTAATTTTTAGGGTTTTGCTCACATAATTAGAAAAAAAAGTTAGAGAGTGAGAATAGAGAGAAGAGGACGGCGCTAGAGAGGAGAAGAGAAGAGGGAAGTCGCGAGTTAAGAGGGGGCTAAGGCAAGCAAGGATTTCGAGTTCTTCAAAAACAAGGTAAGGGTGGGGTTCTATCTATCTAATGGGTTATATGAATGTCTCTATGTGGGGTGGTTAATGGAACCCTAGGTGATTAAGATTAGAGAACCTTAGTTTTAAGGATTGATTATGTTTGATGATGAATATATGTGCTTAAAAGTGTTTAAACATGAATTGACGATGTCCAAGCATGATTGATGATGATTGTATGTGATTGGTGATGATTAAATGTGTTTTGACGGTGATTAAATGTGATTAATGGTGTTTAGAAATTATTGGTGATGATTAACATGTTTGATGATGATTTGGATGTGATTGTTGGTGTTTGGTTTTGTGTGTTGTTGATTTTAAACAAAATTTCTGGTTGTAGGGCGCATAGGGCGCATTCTGCGTGTATTCTGGAAACAATCTAGCAGTCCGAAAATTATGTGGTTTACCTTTTTAGAAACTATACTTAATTCTTGTTAATTTGGAGCTAGTTTGGTTGCATTTGGAGTTGTATAGCTCGGGTTAAAGGTGTTGCAAGTTAGGTTAAAATTCTGGAAACGATCTGAGTATAGGTTCGGTTATACAGTAAGTGGAAACAATATAGCAGTCCGAAAATTATGTGGTTTACCTTTTTAGAAACTAGACTTAATGCTTGTTAATTTGGAACTAGTTTGGTTGCATTTGGAGTTGTATAGCTCGAGTTATAGGTGTCACAAATTATGTGAAAATTCTGGAAACAATCTGGGTATAGGTTCGGTATTTCGTGTATAACGTTTTCGTTTGAACTCCGTTTTGAATGATTCTTGATTCATTGAAAACTACACTCAATTTGTTTCGGGTTAGGCTCAAGTCCCATGTCATTTGACTGAGTTTTGATCATTCTAGAGGTGACACAAGCTAGGTCATGTTTGCTGTCACTGTTTTTGCTGTCACTGTAAACAATTTGGTTTTCGCAATATCTTTTCATTCGGGAATCCGATTTGGACGATCTAAAATGTTTTGGAAAGCTTATTCAGAGGCCTAACTGAATATTCTAATTTTACGGCAAAAAGTGACTGTTTCTGGTGTCGTTAATTTTTAAGCGTGTCTGTTGACTTAATGGTTAAGTGTCGGCTGCTTGTCCGTGGTTGTTGATAGCTGGGCGCCCGTGTGGCTTCCCGGTAGGTGCTGTCCTAGGTGTTGTCAATTAAAATGATGCTGAGTATGTGATTAAGCCAAATTGTTGTGATGTTGCAAATTGTGGTGATGTGGCCAAAGCGCTATAAATTGTTAAGTTGTAATTGTTGACGACGATGTTTATATGACGACGACGAG
Organism: Astragalus membranaceus; assembly: GCA_039519185.1. Taxonomy (NCBI): domain Eukaryota; kingdom Viridiplantae; phylum Streptophyta; class Magnoliopsida; order Fabales; family Fabaceae; genus Astragalus; species Astragalus membranaceus. The sequence continues at coordinate 32,556,273 of CM076852.1, read as the reverse complement.
TTGCCTCTATTTATGGGCAGGTGATGTGATGTAGGCCTATGGCCATTGCTGTTTTGATATTGTTGCGTGCTATGCAGTTGTTGTTGTTTGATTGTGCATTTGCATAGTGTCGCATGCATATCATGTGGATTACGCTTCGGCCAGCGTTGTGGATTAGGCTTCGGCCAGCGTTGTGGATTAGGCTTCGGCCATCGTTGTGATTTAGGCCTATGGCCAGCGTTGTGACTTGGTTTCGCATGCATGTGCATTCCATACTGCATGATTGACTGGTGAAATTATGTGACTATTGTGACGAGATGAACGTGATGACCTGACCGAATGCATATTGCTTTTCATACGATTTATTAGATAGTGTGATATCTCACCCCTTCTGTTTGAATGTTACCCCTATGTTGGTAACGTGCAGGTAACCGTGAATGAAGGCAGTTCACCCTCATGTAATCGAGTCGGGTCGTGTTGCTCTGATATGTAACACTTGGGGATGGGCGAACGCTTATTTATGGCTATGAATTCCGATGTTGTTATTTTATTGAACTGGAGTTATGGTTGTTCGATTATTCTGCTGTGAACCATTTTTGAAGTTACTATTGTCGAAGTTGAAAATCCATTTATTTTCCGCTGCTTATTGAATGAAAGATAATTATTTTTGCAGTATGTTTTCGTGGTGATTTTCAAGATGTAAATGTGGCGCTCGTTTAATTGTTTAAAAACTCTGATATTTTTACCAATAATATGATGGGTAGAAACGGGTGTTACATTAGTGGTATCAGAGCAATGGTTAGTCCGGCCAAGTTGTCGAGTCGTTGTGTCGTGTGACGATCAAGTGTTGTCTTTTAGTTCTAACCATTGTTTGTGTTGTAGTGAAGCTCCTGCTGGAAAAGGTATGTTTTCTGTGTGTGACCTCGGTGTCTCTTGTTTTTTGTTTTTAAAATTTCGAGGACGAAATTCTTTTAAGTGGGGGAGAGTTGTAACGCCCCAAAATAATTGATTAATTATTTAATTAATTAATTAATTAGGATTTATATGGTAGAAAAATAATAAAATAAATATATATATTATTATGTGTGTTATTTTGTGTGGGGGTTGGTATTGGTAAGGAGTGAGATGTTAAAAGGAAAAGGGCTTGGGTTAAGTCGCATAAGCTAAGTAGAAAAACCCATAAGACTAACTAAGTATAAATAGGTCATTTTTAGGGTTTTGCTCACATAATTAGAAAAAAAAAGTGAGAGTGAGAATAGAGAGAAGAGGACGGCGCTAGAGAGGAGAAGAGAAGAGGGAAGTCGCGAATTGAGAGGGGGCTAAGGCAAGCAAGGATTTCGAGTTCTTCAAAAACAAGGTAAGGGTGGGGTTCTATCTATCTAATGGGTTATATGAATGTCTCTATGTGGGGTGGTTAATGGAACCCTAGGTGATTAAGATTAGAGAACCTTAGTTTTAAGAATTGATTATGTTTGATGATGAATATACGTGCTTAAAAGTGTTTAAACATGAATTGACGATGTCCAAGCATGATTGATGATGATTGTATGTGATTGGTGATGATTAAATGTGTTTTGACGGTGATTAAATGTGATTAATGGTTTTTAGACATTATTGGTGATGATTAACATGTTTGATGATGATTTGGATGTGATTGTTGGTGTTTGGTGTTGTGTGTTGTTGATTTTAAACAAAATTTCTGGTTGTAGGGCGCATAGGGCGCATTCTGCGTGTATTCTGGAAACAATCTAGAAGTCTGAAAATTATGTGGTTTACCTTTTTAGAAACTAGACTTAATGCTTGTTAATTTGGCGCTAGTTTGGTTGCATTTGGAGTTGTATAGCTCGAGTTAAAGGTGTTCCAAGTTAGGTTAAAATTCTGGAAACAATCTGAGTATAGGTTTGGTTATACAGTAACTGGAAACAATCTAGCAGTCCGAAAATTATGTGGTTTACCTTTTTAGCAACTAGACTTAATGCTTGTTAATTTGGCACTAGTTTGGTTGCATTTGGAGTTGTATATCTAGAGTTATAGGTGTCACAAGTTATGTTAAAATTCTGGAAACAATCTGGATATAGGTTCCGTATTTCGTGTATATTGTTTTCGTTTGAACTCCGTTTTGAATGATTCTTGATTCATTGAAAACTACACTCAATTTGTTTCGGGTTAGGCTCAAGTCCCATGTCATTTGACTGAGTTTTGATAATTCTAGAGGTGACACAAGCTAGGTCATGTTTGCTGTCACTGTTTTTGCTGTCACTGTAAACAATTTGGTTTTCGCATTATCTTTTGATCCGGGAATCCGATTTGGATGATCTAAAATGTTTTGGAAAGCTTATTCAGAGGCCTAACTGAATATTCTAATTTTAAGGCAAAAAGTGACTGTTTCTGGTGTCGTTAATTTTTAAGCGTGTCTGTTGACTTAATGGTTAAGTGTCGGCTGCTTGTCCGTGGTTGTTGATAGCTGGGTGCCCGTGTAGCTGCCCGGTAGGTACTGTCCTAGGTGTTGTCAATTAAAATGATGCTGAGTATGTGATTAAGCCAAATTGTTGTGATGTTGCAAATTGTGGTGATGTGGCCAAAACGCTATAAATTGTTAAGTTGTAATTGTTGACGACGATGTTTATATGACGACGACGAGTTGTCTCTATTTATGGGCAGGTGATGTGATGTAGGCCTATGGCCATTGCTGTTTTGATGTTGTTGCGTGCTATGCAGTTGTTGTTGTTTGTTTGTGCATTTGCATAGTGTCGCATGCATATCATGTGGATTAGGCTTCGGCCAGCGTTGTGGATTAGGCTTCGGCCAGCGTTGTGATTTAGGCCTATGGCCAGCGTTGTGACTTGGTACCGCATGCATGTGCATTCCATACTGCATGATTGACTGGTGAAATTATGTGACTATTGTGACGAGATGAACGTGATGACCTCACCGAATGCATATTGCTTTTCATACGATTTATTAGATAGTGTGATATCTCACCCCTTCTGTTTGAATGTTACCCCTATGTTGGTAACGTGCAGGTAACCGTGAATGAAGGCAGTTCACCCTCATGTAATCGAGTCAGGTCGTGTCGCTCTGATATGTAACACTTGGGGATGGGCGAACGCTTATTTATGGCTATGAATTCCGATGTTGTTATTTTATTGAACTGGAGTTATGGTTGTTCGATTATTCCGCTGTGAACCATTTTTGAAGTTACTGTTGTCGAAGTTGAAAACCCCTTTATTTTCCGCTACTTATTGAATGAAAGATATTTATTTTTGCATTATGTTTTCGTGGTGATTTTCAAGATGTAAATGTAGCGCTCGTTTAATTGTTTAAAAACTCTGATATTTTTACCAATAATATGATGGGTAGAAACGGGTGTTACAACAACAGCTAGGGGTGTAGAAGATGATGAATTGGGAATGCCATGACTTTGTAATGAAAAGTGGCAAGCAAAGGATTTTGTCTCAACCCATAGAGTTTGGTGTTTCCCTAATTACGACAAGGACAAAGTTGCCCCAACTGAAGTAGCATTGTGAAAGGGTTTGTTTAGGGTAATGGGTTGAGAAATTCCCCCGGTACGGTTTTGTGGATGTGAATATGATAAGGGAATGAGATGGGTGTAGGGAGAATTTCCCCAATTTTAGGTGGAGTCACTTATGGAAAAAAGGTATTTTATATCGGTTAAAATTGACATTTCATATTGGTTCCTGAACCGATGCCGAAAAAGGAGATATAAAAAAAAGGGACATTTCATATCGGTTCCTGAACCGTTATGAAAAGTTGTTTTTATATCGGTTGTCCCTAGAACCGATATGAAAAGTCTCTTTTTTTTTTTTAAAAAAAAAGAGACTTTTCATATCGGTTCCCATTGAAAACCGATATGAAAAGTCTCTTTTTTTAAAAAAAATGAATTTTAACATCGGTTTTCTATGGGAACAGATATGAAAAGTCTATTTTTTTTTTTTTAAAAAAAGTGAGGTTCAAGGACTTTAGATGTTGAAGGAAAGAGAGAGAAATAAAGAGTGAAATACACAAATCTGCAGAAGAAAATATATTCAAAGAAATCTGTAAAACTTACCTAATCATGTGATTTTTAATATTCAAGGGATGAATTGGGCTCTAAACAGATTAAAGCCTACAAATTTTATATACAAAAACAATATTTAATTCTAGTTGCAGTACTCACTTGCTACAATCCTAATTCTAATGCTCAGTAGAACTTCTCAACTAACTTCATAAGTTCTGGCCGCATGCAAATGAGTCTGCATCCTTTTCAATAAGCTTAATCATTGCTATGACTTGGCCATCTATGTCGGTAAAAAATATAAACACTTAGAATCATCACTTATATGTTTCCAGACCATGGATTTTCATGAAATATGTTAGTATAAATGAAATGCATGGACCATAAGTTCACCTAGCAATATATTCAGATCCTTCTAGCACAATGGGAGCTATTCAATATATTCAATATATATAGGAGAAAAGACAAACCTGTAAGATTTTCCTGAAGCCGTTTAGAATTCTTTGGGATAATGTGGCTATCCAACCACCAAGAATATTAAGAAAACATAGTTCAAGTATTAGATAGTAACTCAAATTATTTTTACCTTCCGTAGATAAATCTCCATGTAGAACCTGAGCAATATTATCTATTCTTTTCATCTGACCATCAATGGTATCTTGAAGGAGTTTCAACAACTCCCTTGTAGATGACTGACGCAAAGCAAGGGCTTCCTCAACATAATTAATTATCTCATCATTACTGCTTCCTTCAAGAGAATCTTTCTGGATTAATCTAGATAGAAATAGATCATCCGGAGGACACAAAGGAAGTGAACCTAGAGAGTAAGTTATAAAGTCAATCTCTTGATTCTCATAATACGGCATGGAAGAATTTGATGGTGTGTGTGAAAGTGCCTTGAGGATTATCAAGGTAAGCCAAAGTTTGCAATGAGTCTTTTCCTCCCCCAGCTTGTATCCCAAGAAGAATCATATCATCAACCAACTAGAAAAGCAAATAAGTTAAACAATTGTGCACATCCTACAACAGTGACAAAACGTGCCAGGTCTTCCCCGCAGTACAACCAAACATGCAGTACTTCTTTTAGCAGTGTAATTTTTTGAAAGTGGAAAAGAACAAACTGAAATAGAGGGCAAAAGAAGATGATGACTAAGAATAACCTGATTCCAGTGTTGGTTCAATGCAATTAACAAGTCATCATAAGAATTTTGCCTTCCTTTTAAGTCCCCTACTTTTTCTTCAAGCTCCTGTAAAGCTCGTTTTTTGATGTCTATCTGTTGAACAAGCTGCTGATTCTGGAGCTGTAAGATGCCTGCATCAGCCTGGAGAAAGCATCCTCAGTTATGCAATTAAAACTTATATACAAAACCGTCCTAAAAAAATATTTGTTGCCAGTTGCCACACACAGATAGAGTTTGTTTGTGACAATAATAAGCAAGAAAGCAAACAGTACTTTCTTTCACATCTAGAACTCTTCCTAACAACTTTGAAGCTGATAAAAACCCTTGCTCGTACAAAAAAAAATCGGTTTCAGAAACAAACATCATTTTTTAGAATAAAAGATTCTGAATGATATGGAAAAACATCCCTTGCAAAAAAATGATTAAACCTGAAAGACAAGAAAACAAATCCCGAGCAGAATGATTAAGCACCACAAAAAGGTTCAACCCTCAAATACTACACAATACAAATTACAAATTACAGATAATACAATTAAAGGAACCAAATCAAATGTCATAACTCTTCACAGCCTTAATCCATAGTTAAGAGCACTAAGCAGTAAGCACAATCAAACAGCCACCCCACACACACCCTGTTAGAATCAATTTTTTTACCTACAGCTACAATTACACTCTCTATGTAGTGAAGACCTAATTCAGTTGATTCCCACAACACTAAACAGCTATTACAATCTAATTACACATATAATCCAATGCAAACACCACAATTCAAAACCAAATCATCAACAGCACATAAGTAATCAATAGAAAAAACTGAAGCAGCATAGATAAACCTGACTACATAACCATTAAAGAGAACGAGAGAAAGAGAAAAGGGATTACAGTTTTGTTGTTGGGAGAAGAGTTGGTTGCGTTTCGAGCGGTGCGGGAAGAAACAGAAGTGAGATGAGGTCTCTTCTTGTCGGGACCCTCGTTGTCTAAATTTTCCATTTCGATTCTGAAAGTTTGAAGAAAATCAGGACAAGTGTAAAATAATAGAAATAAATAGAAAGCATTCAAAAATGAAAACAACAAAAATCAGATATAACAATCCTTCCCCCAAAATGGAAAACAGGTTTCACAAAATCCAAGAACATAATGGAACATCATTAAACAACTGTTTTTTCATCTTCTTTTTTTGATAGAATTAGCAAAAACCAAGCGATCTTGAACATGAAAGCAAAAAAATTATTGAATTTGAAAGGCAATAGCTAAAGCTGTCTATGTTAGTCTCTGCAAAATCATTATACAACATACATGAAATGGAATGTGGAGGTCTCATTCACGTATTCAATAATTTATTTCTATTTACTAATGATGGTCAGCATCTAATTGCCATGAAACAACAAGAAGGACTGGCTATTTCATTCCAACAACAAAAAGCATCTTAATCATGGTTTTGTCAGCATTTACAGCCATAGGGATTTACAAAATCAGCATTTACAACAAAAAGCAAAACAGGAAGGTACATTTTCAGAAGGTACATTTTTTGGAGAAATCTATCTTTCTATTATTACCTGTTAATTCTAGAAGGTACATTTTCAGAAGACATAATCACCACTGGTATGTTTCTCAAAGATGAAGATTCCTGAAAAATAAGAGAGAAGAAAAAAGTCTGTAAATCTTGGAGTCTTTTGGTTCTTATACTTTAATAGATACTCAAAACATATACTTTCTTAAATCAAATTCAGCTAAAACAAAGGCCTTTTTTCAATGTTTTTTTTAAAAACATTGGTCTGGATCTGTTTATGGGGGTAAAATTGGAAGGAAAAAAGGGAACAAATCCAGGAAATACTCCCATGGCAAAAATGTGAAAAAACATACTCGATTGGAAGCTGAATCTCAGCAATACCAGTAGTCCACTGAGTGGAGCTTTCTTCTGAATTTCTCCTCACTATTTTTAAAACAAGAAACATAAAAACGTAAATGAAGCTGAGAAAAAGCAAGGTAATTAATCAATGATAAATATTTCAGGAGATTAATAAACTGAACACTTTGCTTTGCTTTAAGAGTTTATGAGCAAAAAACTTACCAATTGCTCTAGACAAGTTCAAACTTCCATTGACTCGTCCAACTTGAATGAAACCACCAGCTCCCAGAATCCTATCTTTCTCAAGCTCAAGGTCAGGCTTGTGATCTTTAGACAAATTGTGTGCCTGCAAATAGAACCTCATGAAATAATAATGCATAGAAATCTTGCCAAAGAGTAGCTGTGACAGGCAGTCAAGGCATCAATTGAAGCATGTGCAATTTTATCAGAATTTCTGAAATAGCACCCGTTATCATCAAGTATCTGCACACTCATTACAAGCTGCACTATGTTGAACCAAGGACAAACACTCTTTGTTTTGTATGATAACAAATTACATTTTGTCTACAAATGGTTGCAGTGTATAAAAGTGCAGGGACAAAATAAAGTACAGGACATAAATCAAAGAGTAGGAAATATTAAAGTGGAGCAGCTTGGAGAAGAAGCCACTTCAGCAGTTCAAGACCTATTTGTTTATCCTCTTTCTTTAGGACACTGTGTAAGGTCCTATCACTGAAGGTCTATGACTTTTAGTAGCTGAGAGATGAGTTTTGAAAACATGCATGATGCATCAAAATTAGGGTTTTGAAAATATGTTATGCATGCATGGCAAGCTTTGGAAAATATCTTATGCATGCATGGCAAAGCCCTAAAACCTACAAATAATTTTGTGCAAAGCTAGAAATCGATTTCTATCATTTTCTAAATCATGAAATCGATTTCCTAATCCTTTTTTAAAGGTTGAAATCGATTTCCTTATCCTATGTTTGAAACAAAGAATCGATTCACACCTATACATAAGCCAAAGCCATGAATCGATTCTTACTATTTTGCATAGGCCTTGAAATCGATTGTCAAGCCATCCCATAGGCCATGAATCGATTCCTCATTGTTTTAACTAAGTGAAGAATCGATTTTCACCTATAAAGGATGTCCTGAAAATCGATTGTTACATATTTCCTAAAAGGCAAGAATCGATTCCTCCTTGTTTTAACTAAACTTGAAATCGATTACACACTTCTTTAAACTAAGCACATAATCGATTCATTTGACTTCTAAGGAACTAAGAATCGATTTTTCACTATTTTAACTAAACACATAATCGATTCTTGTGATTTCTAAAAGGTTAAGAATCGATTATACACTTGTTACACTTCATCAAACAATCGATTCATCTTTGCAATAAATGTTTTTTTCAAATTTCTACGTTTTCCTAAACCTATAAATAGGGAGGTGCTTCACACTCTTCAGTCACTCAACCACACGAAAAATTACAACAAATCTCTCTTCTTCTCACATACATCTTCTAGATCTGAGAAAGAGAAAAATAGAGCTATCACTTTCATATCATTTTTATAGATCTAGTCACTCATCTCTCTCAGCTGTTATATTGTCATATTATCTGAGGTGATTAGATCATAGCTTCTATATTGTAATCTACTATTGTGGGGGTCACTTTGAAATCCTGGGAATTGTTCTTGGGTCTCTCAATCAGGAGATTGAGTTGGTTTGAAATCCTGAGAAGTTTTCTTGGGTCTCTCAATCAGGAGATTGAGTTAGTTTGAAATCCTGGGAAGTTTTCTTGGGTCTCTCAATCAGGAGATTGAGTTGGTTTGAAATCCTGGGAGGTGATCTTGGGTCGTTCAATCGGGGAAGATTGAAGTGGTATTGAAATCCTGGGAGCTGCTCTTGGGTCGTTCAATCAGGAGATTGAAGCGGTTACGAAATCCTTAGCTGTGTGCTCTGGTTCTCAATTAGGGTTAATTGAGATTAGCTATAGGGAAGTTGCTTGCTTGTAAACATTGAAGAGGTTCTTCTCATATAGTGGTTGTTATCAAGTCCAAAGGTTGCAAAACCGGAGGCCGAGGACGTAGGGCTTTTATCCCGAACCTCGTAAAATTCCTAGTGTATCTCTATCCCTCTCTCTTTACTTTATTTACTATTTATATCTGTTTATAATATCACTCAGTGGATTTATTGTATAACTATATCCCTACTCTGATCTGAATCTGTTAATCTGGTTATAGTTATACTCACTGTACTACAGATCTGTTTATCTATCATCTTCTCTATCACTACTGTAGATCTGCTATATTCAATATCATTGCATTACTTATAAAACAACCTTATTGTGAATATTGAATATAGAGTAATATCTTACTGTGCCTGATCTGCCTGCTTACATACATATAAGTTTAAATCTCAGATTTCGCATTTGATTTAAACAAGCATTGCAAAAGTTTTTGAAAACCGCAAAAAGAATTCAAGTTTTATATATAACCTTATTCACCCCCCCTCTAAGGTTATCAGATAGTCCAACACACTATACCTATAGCCTATATTACACGCCTACTAAAACTAGTGAAGATTTCAAAACTGATAGAGGAATGGAAGTACCTGCCCCTTCCTTGATAATAACCTGCAGTAAAATGATAAAGTTATTAGCAAAAGAATATGTTGATTATTTAGAAGGGCTAATCAAAGGTAACTTGAATCAACATACATATGCATAGTCACAATCAAATTTTGATGGACGCGATCCTCAAGCTTGAAATCCGAAAAAGTAGCAAATGGCATTGAATTTCTCTCCCTTGTATGTATCTTTTTCGGTCATGGGAGAAACCAAATATCTTTTTCGGTTAAAATATATTCATAATAAAAAAACTAAAAGGGTGAGTGTAATTCTAAATAACCATTTTGTAAATTGTCTCAACAAGCTATAGTGGAGAGATTAGAAAAACAAGTTGAAATAAGCTCAAGAACATGTAAGCTGATTTTATAAGGCTTTCCTAATACAAATTCATCTAAATAAGCTGTTCCAATAAGCTTAAGAAAGATGTGAGTGCCTTTGATACTTTGAGATGGTTAGCACATGACCCTAGCTTTAACGTCGTGTGTTGGAGCGGGTACGGCATAAATAAGTTTTCCTTTTACACAAAATCGAAAGATGACAAAAGTACCATGCAAAATAGTGGAGTTATGGTCATGGCTTCCTCAATGCACTTCTCTAGTTCAAAGGATACTAATCCCGTACTCGCATCCATTGCTTACTTTGGTGTCATTGAAGAGATTTGGGTGCTTGATTACTGTAAATTTAAAGTGCCCCTTTTTAAATGTAAGTGGGTTAACAGCAACAGTGGTGTACATACCGACGAAATGGGATTTACACTAGTGGACCTTGACAAGGTAAGTTATAATGATGAACCTTCCATCATAGCCGACCAAGCAAAACAAGTATTCTATTTCAAAGATTCTTCTAACAAAAAGTGGTCAGTGGTCCTACAAGGAAAAATAGGCAGTGATGAAAATGAAGATTCAAGTCTTGCAATTTCCGAAACACCTTGCTTGTTAACACAAGTGCCTGCTTTAGTTGATGACAATGAAGTTGACGATGAAGGAATTTTATACAAAGGAGTTTAGATTTTTTCTTTTTTTTGTATGTTTTTATTGTATGTTTCTATTGTACTGGTGACAATGACTTTTTGTTTTTATTGTATGTGACAAATTTCTTCTTTTGTATGTTTATATTGTATGTTCCTATGAAATTGTACTGGTGAACTTAATGACAATGACTGTTTGTTTCTATTGTATGTGACAGATTTCTTCTTTTGTATGTTTCTATTGTATGTTCCTATGAAATTGTACTGGTGAACTTAATGACAATGACTATTTGTTTCTATTGTATGTGACAAATTTCTTATCATGGATGATTCCAGTGCCGACCCTCCCAAAAAGAATACTAGATATTCGACATCATTACATAAGTTCACTTCTAGTTGCCCAACTGGTCAAAAATATAGAGTGGATATTGATAGTAAAGGCGATCTTATTGGTCCTTATGCTAACAAATTCAAGACCTATTTAGGGGTGGTTGCACGAACAAAAATAAGCATATTGCCCATAAGCTGGAGTGAGGTTGATGACGAGACAAAAAGGATTGCTTGGGATGATGCAAAGCAAACATTTGATGTTCCCGACGATAAGAAATTCGAGAAGACTTGGATGTCTCATATCAATCTTTGTTGGAGACAGTTCAAGACAAAGCTCACCAAAACATTTGTCTTTGGTAATGGGGATACAAATGGTGAAAAAATGCCATGTCACAAGTATAGGAGCATATCTAGCGAGACATGTGCCGCATTTTATAACAGTCGCATTACTGAGGAGTTTGTGGTATTGTTTTAACTACAAATATTTTAGTTTCTTAAATAATAATGATCCATTATATTTGTGGTGGTGTTTGTTCTTTGTAACAGGCTAAGAGAGAAGCTATCAAGAATATTCAAAAAGATAATAAATACAACCACACAATGGGGTCAGGCGGTTATAAAAAGTTGAAGAAGAGTTTAAAAGAAGATCAAATAAAAAAAAAATTCAGGAGGAGTCTGATGATCCTTCAATGGAGGTGGAGCCTACATCTCCAGAGTGTCATGAAATGTGGAAGGCTGGCCGCAAAAAAAATCTGGATCTTATGTATCGGAGGAGTCAGCATCAGTTGGAACTAAGATTGTAAGTAAAATTTTGTGTGGATCTAAGTTGAATAAAAGTATGCTTTGTTTAAGTAATTCAATTGTAATACGTGAACATGTTTTTGTTGTAGGATGAACTTACGGTTATGAGTAGCCAAGGATCTTTCATTCCGGAAGGAAAGAATGATATTTTGACTGCTGCCATTGGAACACCTGAGCATCCCGGGCGTGTTCGGGGAGCTGCAAAAGGTGTCGGGCTGAAGAGATACTTTGGAAGTGTAGCACGTTCTGCCTCGAGCAGCTCACAATTTAATAAGCGGGGATGATGAAAGAACTTATGGAGGACGTGGAAGTGATGGTGCAAGACCGAGTTCGCAAGGCGTTGGCAGAGGTATATGTTTATATCACTAGATCTGTTGTATTATTTGAATCAATTCATAAATTCTAGTTTAGTTTATATGTATGTTTTAATTATTCAGCACACCATTTCATGTGGAGGAGTTCATAATGCGGCTGTTTATTAGGTTCCCTCTCCCATGACCACTGTTGGATCTAAGGCTAGCTGTACACTATCTTATGTGGAGGAGGAGCAGAAGGTCCAAGTCGATTGGCTGAAAGAGATCCTTATGACGAGGTATGCTGATAAGAGACATGCTAGGATAAGGTTGGAGCATGAAGATCATGAGTGCTTAGTCTCCTTCAAAGAGATCATGGACATGGTTTCCGGTGAAGAGTGGCTTGAGTTAAACCATTTGAGCATATGGTGCACGTAAGTAGTAAAGTTTATTTCATTATGTCAATTTCTCGCATTTCTACATATATTAATAAATTTGATAGTTTTTATTACGTGCCACTAGATATCTGTATCGTCTATGTGTTGAAAGAGGTACGGGTGAAATATATGGATTTGTGTGTCCACATAAGCATAACTTGAAGAATATGCACATGAATACCGTTCTTCAAAATATTCAAGGGAAATTGACCACCAATAAGTTCATATATATTGCTCCATTTTTCCATAGGTACGTGATTGTATATTTCAACAAATTGGTAATTCATTTTCCATTGTTTGTGTGTGGCTTAATTTTAAGTTTATCAATGTTGCAGGAATCATTGGCAGCTGGTTGTCTTACTCCCAAATGAAAATACTGTGGTCTGGATGTGTTCCTTATGTCGCCAACCAAACAAACAAATCAAAGACATGTTTAGCAAGTAAGTTTTTAATTTTTTTTATCATGGTTTAGATTGTAGTATTTGAACTTTGGGTTGAAATTTTAAAACTACTTTTATATTATGTTATTAGAGCTGTCAAAGGGGATTCTACATCGACCACCAAGTGGTTGTACCCTACAGTAAGTAATTTAAAATATGGGTTGATTTAATTTAGAGTGAATTAATATATGATATATATAATATTCTCTTTAATTTTGTTAATTCAATTGCATGTGTAGATGTCAATACAACGGAATAGTTTTCATTGTGGCTATTATGTGATAAAGTTTATGCTGACCATTTTGAGTGCCGGTGTTGTTGATAATTGGGAGAAGGTATAATTTTGTTTGGATATCTGATTGTGTGTATTATTGTTGATTGGATATAATTTGTTTGAGTAATTTTAAACTTGTAGGTATTTAATGACCCAAAGGCATACACCGAAGAGGAACTTTTGGAGATTCGTCAGCTTTGGGCAGAATTCTTTAGAAAGATTCGTACAGAACAAAAGGATACACTCTTTGTTTAATGTCTTTTTAGAAATATTTTGTTTTAACAGGTTTATGGTTTTAAATTCTGTCTCTGTTAACAAGTTTACGGTATTAAATTCTGTTTGTGTAATTGTAAAATCTGTCTTTGTTGAGCAGGAATTCTGGCTGTGTTATGGCTGTGTTTTGACTTCTGTTTTGTGTCAATTCTGTCTGTGTTATAAATTCTGTTTTGTGTAAATTCTGGCTGTATTATGAGTTTTGTTAGGGTTTGTGTTCTGGCTGTTATATGACTTCTGTTATGGGTTGTGCATGTTCTGTCTATGTTACAAAAGCAGGTTCTTAAAAATTCTAGTTTGGATAAAAATTAGCAATATTATAAAAAGAAACTAGACATTTAGAATAACCGATGCTAAGTGACAACCGATGCTAAATGTCATTTTTAAATCAAAAAATAACATTTAGCATCGGTTATTTGAAACAACCGATGCTAAAAGTTATTTGTTGAGAAAATTATCAATCAAACCGTTGAATAAAAATGATAAAAAAAAATGACATTTAGCATCGGTTATTTAGAATAACCGATACTAAATTACTCAACAAATAACATTTAACATCGGTTGTTTCAAACAACTGATGCTAAATGTCATTTTTAAATCATAAAATGACATTTAGCATCGGTTGTTTGAAACAACCGATGCTAAAAGTTGTTTGTTGAGACATTTAGCATCGGTTATGCTAAATAACCGATGCTAAATATCATTTTTTATTAAAAAAATGACATTTTGATTATATTTTGATTTTCCAAAGGACACATGACACCCCACAAGGGTGCTTCACACCTACCTACCGATGTGCCCACTCTTCTAAAATGGGGAACAACCAACACCTGGGATCGATAAGGGTACAGTTTTCATTATGGCAAAGGACACTTTATTTATTTCAATGTCTATATTAGTACAAATAATTAACAAGAACCAATTATTGAAGTTTAGTGTAACCCAACCAAACACGGAGCCAAGAAAGACCAACATTTTACATGCATCAATTATATTTGTTTGTACAATGAATGAATCTAAGAAACAGGTGTCATGGATTTTGGTTATCATATGAACTATGAGAACCTTTTCATCAAACAATGTTAAAGCTCTAATGTGGATGTGGCCTCATAAACATTAGAACCATAATATTTGGGGTCATGGCACAATTGTTTCGTACGATATGGTGGTACTCAATTATGTAAGTTATTGATATCTCGACACGAGGTTGGGTCTCTGCATTAGTATCGATTTTATTTGAAAATAGAAATTAATGGACTAAAAGCATTATGTGTCATTCATATGCATCATATGCTCGAATGTGCAAAATCTAGTTTGTCGGAAACAGACAGGAATCAATGTATCTATCGAACAGAAAGCCTAACGCGTTTACACGTGTAATGTACATGTCATTTTTTTATTTAATTTTGACGAAATTGTATATGATGAGGAAATCCGTCCATTCCTAAAAAAAAATAAGTCCGGCCAATTTTTTTTTATGTTTGCTCAATAATTTTTGCATGCATGGATATAGGATGCAATTTTTTTTTACAAAGTGCAGTCATAACGAATAAAAAGGTTATTACATTAATATTTAAAATATTTATCACTACAATAGATTTAGAAATGGGTAGCGTTTTTTTTTGCCATAGGTAGCGCTTTCGAGCGCTATTAATCTTGGCTGATTCCACTCCCACAATGGGTAGCGCTTTACTCTTTAAAAGCACTACCCATTGATTGGTTTGAGTTACTTTGTTATAAAGCGCTACGGATCCTATTGTGTGTTTTGGGCTTCAGTAGGGT
Organism: Astragalus membranaceus; assembly: GCA_039519185.1. Taxonomy (NCBI): domain Eukaryota; kingdom Viridiplantae; phylum Streptophyta; class Magnoliopsida; order Fabales; family Fabaceae; genus Astragalus; species Astragalus membranaceus. The sequence continues at coordinate 32,541,020 of CM076852.1, read as the reverse complement.
TTTTTAACAACTACGTGTTTTTGCCTTCAGTAACGTTTATTTAAAGCACTATTAAAGGTTGCCTTCAGTAACAACTACGTGTATATAATCGTAAAGAAAAACTACCAAGAGTTAATACCCATGTTTAATTTTCTTGACTATAGAGTGTCAACATTTTGGAGAGTTTTTTAAAAAAAAAAAAATTGGGGAAGGGAGAGATTTCAAGGGTATTCGAACTCAGCACCTTAAAGATATAAGGCTAGCTCTTACCACTGAGCTAACACCTCAAGTGTATTTTCAAGAAATTGAAGTATTTGAATATGCGGTGTCTGCTATTTGTCTAGTTTCAGATGGATTAACTATGTATGTGAGACCTCGCGATTGGCCCTACTTCATTATCATTTGTATCTATCGCTTTTTCTGCCATCAAGGTAGATAATCCATTTCCGTATCTATCACTATATGTAAAGGCTTTTGAGTGTCTCTAATATACGATGTTACGTACCATGATTAATATACACATCGTCGTTCCAAAATAATGTTTGATCATGTGTACTTCTGCTGACTTTGCCTGTCTGTGTGGTACAGGTTCTCCCCGTACAATAGAATTTTTGTCACGCCCAAGACTCAAACTTAGGATGTTGGGGTCGAATTCGAACCCAGTTACCGCTCGGGTCATCTCTTATTGGTTACCATTTTGAAAATATTTCCTTTTTTCTGTTTTAAAATCATAATTGAGATGCTTATTTTAAGAAAACTTTTTATTTCTATTTTATTATTAATATATAACTATAGAAGTGTAATATTTTCTTTTATATTTTTCAGCTTTTACTTAGGAATCGATAAAACGATAAAATACTTATTTCTTCCTTCCAAATATTATTATCCCTATAATGACAAGAAACGTGAAGGAAGGATAATTTAAGGCGGCATTTGTAACCAATAGTGATTAAAAGCAATAAAAGTAGAAAATAGTTTCTCAAACCAAGTTGACCTTAATTTTGTAAGACATAGTACAAGTGTACTGATCAAAAAACATAGTACAAGTGTTTTTGATCTTTTTCCAATATTTAATAATGTAATTCTGCCTTTTCCCTTCTATATAATGATCCCTTCCACACCCTATATCGAATCACACCAAGCTTGCTCCTCTATAGAGTCTTCTATTATTGTCTTCCAACCTTGTCATAACCCTCACCTCACATATCAACTTTGAGATCAATATGGAGAAGAAAGTCACCCTCAAAATTGTGGTTATTCTTCTGTCTCTTTCCTATGTTGCTTCTGTTCCTACAACTAGTAAGTTTCGTTGGTATTTATCTTTTAGGGTTTTGGTTCAGTCTTTTTGGTTTAATTCTTTTTATTAATAGAATTTAAGAACATGAATCTGTTGTGAATATATATAGGAAGCCTCATGACTAAGAAGATGAGTCTTGATCTTCAGGCTAAGGTATTAGATCTCTCTTTCTTTTTGTCCTCTCCCTTCATTCTTTTTTATATTTATTGTTATTATCATTAATTTATTCTATAAATACTACAAAAGAAAATTATTGACAATTCATCTAACTTCTAAGGACATGCTTAAGCTGCCCTAGCTACCAGCCAGGATTAATTTTCTCATCATTGATTATTATTTGAAAAGGGTTTATACTCGTTTTAAAGGGTTTGAGTACCTCTAGTGTACTCTATGTAGTTCTAAAGTACTTCTAAACTCTTCAAAATAAGGACACTATGGGAAGATCCATCTCAAAGTATTAAAAAAACTTCATAGAGCCATAAACTCTACTAGAAAATATGAGTTAGCAATTTAAGCTATAATCCAAAAAATATAATTTATTTCTAAGTTTCTCTCCCTATGTTAGAAAAAGAAAAGCTAGATACCAAATCCATTTATTTTCTTTTATTGTTTTGTCAATAATTCATTTTATTTCCTAGTATTGGAACTAGGGATTATCAGTTGATAAAGATTTTGTCAAAAAAAATTCATAAAGATTCCAAGGTTAGATTTCCCTAAAAGGTTAAAGTCTACAAGCTATAACCAACCTTCTGTATCTAGGAGTTTCTACTAATATTACTTGTTTTTGGTATGAGGTTATACTCTTAACATATAGTTAGCTTTTTTAATTTGCAGGAGGGTTTGGTTATAGAGCTATGGAACAAAAAGGAGCACTTTGAATTGAAGGAGGGAGTTGAAAAAAGAAGAATGATGATGGATCTTGTTGATTACCCTGGAACAGGACCAAATAAACACCATGACCCCAAATCCCCTGGAAAAGCCTAACTTCTTTTCTACCAAGTTGAAAATGAAGAGCTTTTTAGTTTGGGCTGCCCTAGTTTGCAAAATTGAATGTGTTCAGTTGTCAACGTGGTTTCGAAAATATGGTTAGTGCTATGGTTTAGGGTTTGTCTTGATTTTTTTGGTGTCTTGTAAGGGTTTGGCGTTGTCATGTTGTGAGATAAAATATTGAGATCATGGAAGTTCTCTTTTAAAGTGTAGGGTTATATTTTTGGGTTGTGGGAGTTCAATATGACAATGTTGTGAAGAACATTTTGCATTTTGGGAGTTAAGGGGTTAACAAAGTAAGATATTTAATTTGATTGATTGTTGTACGGTGTATATCGAGTGCTAGAACAAGATAGTATTTGATGGACGGGTTGGTTGTTGTCAAAGTTGTGGCAGAACACATAGTTTACCACTTGGATCGGAGATGGTTTATTTCAAGAAAGGACAATCTAGGTTGTCTTTCGGAGACTGGTGTGCTAATTTGTCAAGGTGTCTCTCTCTTGAATTTGTGATTGTTGGTTTTTTTTGTTTTGGGGGTTGAGCCTTTGGCTCGGTTTGTTGATTTTAATCTCGTATAGTTGATGTTGTAATTTTTAGTGTTTCGTTGAAGACTTATTTTCATTGATCATATACGTTCTTGATAATAAGATAACAAACAAGATCAATAAACCAAATGCGGAAAATAGAAACTACTATTTACCTCTAGCCATTGTTACAGTATTGTGAGTATCCACCTCTTGGTTTTTCTAAGCTCTCACTTTCTCCTATTTAGATGGTGTATATTCTTAATGGAGGATGATCGCAAGCTTAGGGACCAAAGGCCATTAAGAAATTAAAAATCATTGCCGCTAAATTAAAAGCCATTACCGCTCAGGTAATGGTCATTCAAGACCATTAAGCTAGAAACCATTCAACAACCAAAACTCGCATAACCTATGGACCACTTAAGAGTCATTCAAGAGTGAGGTTTAATAACAAATTAATTTTAAAACTGGAATATTATTACATTCTCCCACTTGGTCCATAGGATCTAATTATTGGTGTAAATGGGTAGTTAAATAACTTCCTTAAGAGATAAGCACACGAATCATAGCGATAGTTCCTCTGATTCGACTTCCGTTTTTGTTGTTCTTAGCCACAAAAAGGCCTAGAAATAGAATATATGATTCTAAGCCCCGAAATAAAAATCTTAAGCCATACACCATGAGAAGTAGCCTCAAACCATGAAGTAGCAACGATAGTTTGCTTAGTATCTTTGCAACTCATGATCATTCTCAATACCAGTATTATAGTCAGACTCTTGCAGATACACTATGAAATCATTAGGAATAGCTGGTTTTCTTGTCCTAGTAGATCTCCTCAATGTTGGATCAACATTTTCTTGTGGATCATGTTGTTCAACTAATTGTTGTTTACCGTGATTTTTGGTAAACACCGCTAGTTACACTTACGTGTTGCTTGCGAGATCAACTAGAAAATCTCAGAACATTTGTGTTAAAGTTTTTATTAAAAATGGTCAAGGTTTTTACGGTTTGTTTGAAAATGGTGGTGACAACCGTTTTAATGAAAGAAAAGTTACGAAGAAATGGAGAAGTGTTTAAGAAGAGGTGCAGAAACGTAGTGAAGTGCAGTAAAGTGCAGGAAATGTAGATAAAGAAAGGAAGATTGAAAGCAGTAAAATGCAGGAATTCGAAAAGGAAAGCAAATAAACTGTAGAAATCTTTAAAGGAATGATAAATACATTGCTGAATTTGAAAGGTTTGGTACGCAGATCACATACATTGTTCGTGATGACTCGTTTTCTCTTATGCGAAAGTATGAGTTTATTCAGAACTTTGTATAGAATGAATTGCGACCCTATTCTATGAAAAGAAACTCCTATTTATTTATACTAAAAGAGTAAAACAATAACTGCACAGCAGTTTAAAATAAGATAACTGTTAGGCGCTTTGACTAGGTAACTGCTCATTTCTTTCGACCATGCTGCTGCTATCCCATTCGACTACGTCCTTTGATTTGGCTTGCTATCTGGCTATTACTCTCACCTCTATCGAACCACTGGCTTCAGCTTTCCAATTTTTCGCTAAGTTATGAACTATGTTGATTTCCCAGTATACCTCTACTTGCTGTCGAAATAGTGGTCCTTCTTCTTGAATCTATCAAGTCAAACTTTGTTGACATGTAACTGCCTACGCCTTCGACAGCATCACTGCTCTGCTCTTCGACTAAACTCATTGGCTTCTTTCTCGTCGAACCTCATTGACAAGTCAACCTCATTGACTGCATTTAATTGAGCTTGTCGAAAATGCAGGCTAACAAATTGCCCCCCAAAAATGTCGTTTTCGACTGAGGTATCAACGAAGATAGAAAATGACGTTTTTCAACTGAGAATTTCTACAACCGTTTGTTGATTTAATTCAGCTTCCAAAGCCGTTTTTTCTTTGTTTTCGGCCACATAAGCCGTAATCCTATCCCATGCACTGGGCTTAATCATCAAAACCATTTAAGGTCCCTCCCAACCAGTAGGCTTGACCTTGGGTGGCTATCTTCATCTATAGTCTCCTTCTCCCAAACAAAACCACAATTTGGGTGTAGGGTGACAGAAGAGAAAACATTGTCTTGGTTTGTATAACCAAGGTCAGAAGAAGAGTATGGTGCAATATTCGCCAGTTGTTTGTCGAAGGTCTTTCTGGTTATAGTGTTAACCTCTGTTTTGAAGTAACTCTGGTCATCTTTTATGTTTTCGACCAATCCATCCTCTCTACATGTGATCAATCTTTGATGGAGCTTCTACATTTTGTCAACTCCCTTCATTTTGTCATCACATTGGTCGTCAGTGACACTTCGACATTGACCTTGGAGCTTACAGTGGCTCTTTTCCCATTACCCTTTCCAACAGTATCACTAGACACTTCGACCATAGCAATGTCAACTTCGACATACATTGCTTCGTTCATTGGTAAAGGATCTGCATCAATCTTCATTGGAGGCTTTGACTTGTCTCCAAATTTAAGCCTTCCTTCGTTCAATACTTTTTGAACCAAATCCCTAAAAAGGGTACAACGAGTAGTGTTATGGCATAAGAAGTTATGAAATTTACAAAAACCTCTTTTCTGTCTCTGTTCCCATGGTGGTGTTTTTAGGCCTTTAGGCACTAAAATTTGACCATCAGCAACTAGCAGATCAAATATTTCATCGCATTTAGAAACATCAAAAGTATATGTTTTTGCAATGAATTTATCAATTTTAGGTTCGACAAGATTTTTCCCGTCTGAAGGCCTTAAAAGCTTACAAGTATAAGGAGGTCCAGGTTGTAATTCAGTAATATTAACCTCTTCTCCGACACTTTCATAAGATATGTCAAATTCTTGGTCATTGTTATTAGCATTGACATAGGCAACCTTTCCTATTTTGTCGAGCCCACTAGTTCTGGCCTTTTCGTCCTTAAGCCTTTCAAATTGTCGAACTCTATCAACCAATTGTGCCATGTCTCTTAAGTGTAGAGTATCTAGCTTCTTTCTAATAGAGTAGTCTAGGCCACCAGCAACCATTTCGACTAACTCATATTCAGGCACTTGTGTAAAGCACCTTCTCCCGAGTAGTCTAAATCTTTTGAGATATTCATCAATAGACTCTGGCACATTGTTTCGAACACTAGCCAATTCTTTAAGACTTATCTTCGATTGCCCCATATAGAATTGTTCATGGAAAGCTTTCTCTAATTTCCCCCAGTTAAATATGGAATGTGGGGGTAGAGTGGTAAACCAAGTAAAGGCATTTTTAGTTAGAGAATTGGGGAAGTATTTTAGCCTTAGATTCTCATTGTGCACTAGGTCTCCTGCCTGAGTTAAGTAACGAGCAACATGTTCGACCGTGGATTCGTTAGTTTCACCAGCAAATTTGGTGAACTTAGGAAGCTTCCATCCCCTGGGCAACTCAGTCTGTAAGACATACTCCGACAAAGGTGATACGAAGTTAGGCCTATGGAGGCCAACATTTAGGCCATTCTGGGCTAGTATAGTTTCGACAAGATTAGCCAAATTATTTTGAAGCCCACAGTTATTTTGTTGGACTTGCCTGACTACTTCGTCAGCATTTTGGTTCCTATTTACTAGCACCAGTTCAGGGATAGTATCTTCGACAACAAATTGTTGTGCCTGGTTCATGGGGATTGCATTGTTGGGCCTTTCGACAGGTACATCAATAGGCCTGACATTTTGCATTTTGGGAATAGGCTGATTATGTACTGGTGGAGTGCCAAAGAAATCAGCAATTCGACCCATTTGGGTTGCTAACATTTGGTAACTGTCGTTTGTGTTTTGAATCAAAGGATTAAAGACAGTGCCTATCTATTGTGTTAGCATGTTAACCATGTCATGATTACTATCATCCATTTGTTGTCTTAGTGCCAATAAGGACGATGTGGTTATCGAAGGTTGGGCATTTCGACCATACATGTTTTCGGGGGAATTATGCATAGGTTGAAAACCTTGAAGTTATGTTTTCTGCATACGTAGATGCATTTGTTTGAAGCCCTGCCATCTTGGCTGTTGGCATGCCGTATGGATAATTTCTACCATTCATGGGGAAATGAAACGGCATATTTCCCATCATGGAGTTTACCATTAAGGGGTTAGTCGAATTTAAAATTGGTGGTTCAGGGACCATCATCATATTCGACACCGGGTTAATGGTAGGAGCGGTTACAGCAGTTACACCCATAACTGTCGAAGAAGGTAATGGAGCGGTTACTCCCGCTATGGTTGGAGAAGATACAGGAGCAATTACTCTTGGGGAAGATACAGGGGCGGTTACTCCTGGAATATTTGCAGCGTTGGTATCATTAACTGCCGCTTGGGAAGATGCATTTGATGTAGAAGCAGTGTTCATGTTCGCTTGGGTTTGATAACGAACCCAGAATTTGTTTAACAAAAAACTTTAAAACTTAGCACAAATGTCCCACCGGGCGTGCCAATTTGTTTACCGTGATTTTTGGTAAACACCGCTAGTTACACTTACGTGTTGCTTGCGAGATCAACTAAAAATCTCAGAACATTTGTGTTAAAGTTTTTATTAAAAATGGTCAAGGTTTTTACGGTTTGTTTGAAAATGGTGGTGACAACCGTTTTAATGAAAGAAAAGTTACGAAGAAATGGAGAAGTGTTTAAAAAGAAGTGCAGAAACGTAGTGAAGTGCAGTAAAGTGCAGGAAATGTAGATAAAGAAAAGAAGATTGAAAGCAGTAAAATGCAGGAATTCGTAAAGGAAAGCAAATAAACTGCGGAAATCTTTAAAGGAATGATAAATACATTGCTGAATTTGAAAGGTTTGGTACGCAGATCACATACATTGTTCGTGATGACTCATTTTCTCTTATGCGGAAGTATGAGTTTATTCAGAACTTTGTGTAGAATGAATTGCGACCCTATTCTATGAAAAGAAACTCCTATTTATACTAAAAGAGTAAAACAACAACTGCACAGCAGTTTAAACTAAGATAACTGTTAGGCGCTTCGACTAGGTAACTGCTCCTTTCTTTCGACCATGCTGCTGCTATCCCATTCAACCACGTCCTTTGATTTGGCTTGCTATCTGGCTATTACTCTCACCTCTGTCAAACCACTAGCTTCAGCTTTCCAATTTTTCGCTAAGTTATGAACTATGTTGATTTCCCAATATATCTCTACTTGCTGTCGAAATAGTGGTCCTTCTTCTTGAATCTATCAAGTCAAACTTTGTTGACATGTAACTGCCTACGCCTTCAACAGCATCACTGCCCTGGTCTTCGACTAAACTCCTTGGCTTCTTTCTCGTCGAAACTTTGCCTTTAAACTCTCAGTTTCACTAAGTCTTGGGCATAGTCGAAATTACTCTTCACAACGCCTTCTTAATGTCAAATATCAACATCTCTTCTTTACAATGACAAGTCAACCTCATTGACTGCATTTAATTGAGCTTGTCGAAAATGCAGGCTAACAATTGTTCATCAAGTTCAGGAATTTGATGATCAACTTGATCTACCAGATTATCAGCAAATAATACATTATGATAAAACCATCAAATTATATATCAATTCATAATCCCTGTGTGCAAGTTATGAAAATAATTTGACATTCTATCCTAATTAATAATACAAATATAATGAAAAATCATGTGGGATAAAATTCACTATACCACGTATAATTAAATACAATATAACGTCTAGTTCCTTATGTGATTTTAGAAAAACATAAGAAATAATTTTAACTAATTAAGGATGTTGTGGCTAATCAAAAACTAATCAAAATTATAATAATCACTAGACATAAAAACTAAACTATATGAGAACAAATAAAGTGATACATATCAAGATAATAGTTCTCAAATATATTTGCAATTGTTGTGAAATAAGAGATAAAAGACCAAGAAGAAAAATGGAAGATGAGAGATTTTCTATTCACTTCAAGTGCACCAATACACATAGGAGATAGTCCTATTTATAGGGTAGGGGATTGGTAAGTGAGTGGTTTACATTAAGAGGCCACTACACTAGAGAGTAATGAGAAGGAGGGAGAAGGGTAGTGGACATCCACTAATATAAATATTCATAACACTCCCCCTTGGATGTCCACTGAGGATATGCCTCTTTAAAAATCTAGTGAAGGAAAAAGAGTACAATATCCTACCAGTGGGAACTGCCTCATTAAAAACCTTTCCAGGAAAACCCAGTGGGACAAAACCATGGCAATGGAAAAAAGAATGCAGCTTTTCTCCTCCTGAAAGAAGTGTCACTTCAAAATATGAATTTCAACATCTGGAGTTTCTCCCTGAGTGCATATGGACCAATCTACTCCGTTGTCACTTGTGATGTATCATCTTTTAATAGAGCTTTGCGATCAGTATTATCTTCAAAACATCTTCATTGAATTGGTGGCATGTGGGCATGAAATGAAGAAGCAAGAAGCATAGATTGTTTTATAGATCATAAAGATATTTCAATGTCACCACATGTAGATAATAGTTGTCTTGTAATCTGATTTGAACTAGATCAGAAAAATATTTTATATCTGCATGGTTAATTTGTGTAACATACATAAAAAGATTTATTTATAACTGATAACCATCCTTTATGATGGTTATTATTTGCCTTTTTAGCTTGAATTTAAGTGATTTAATAAACTTGTTGTGTCAATTATGATGTAATTATGTGTTTAGGGTAGAAATAATGGTGCAGGAATGAATTGGTTTAATTTGGGCATTTTGATGCCCTTAGTGCATTTAATTGTGTTTAGTGTCAATGTTGCAGCAGCAGGTGCGTGCGCAATAGTGGAATTGCGGAAGATGAGAGAGAAAGCTCAAGGGGAGTGCGGAAAACACGAAAATTAAGGCAAGGACAGGTGTCAGAGCTGTATGACACAGAAAGATATTTCCTATTGTGGAATTCCCATGATTGCCCTTAAACCTAGGACGCATTTCCCTAAAAGGCCCTCATTCTAGGGTTGCGTGAAAGGAGACACTATATAAGGACGTTTCCCTTTCTTCATTAGGATGCTCTACCGTCAAGGGGAAGTTTAGAGATAGCTCCTCATAGCGTGCTTAGCTCACCATTGTGACCCACAAGTTTCATTGCTAAGACCATTGCGACAGCACTACTTGGAATTACATTTCTCTTGATGGATTTCTACTAGAAGAGCTGGAGCAGATCTCCATCACTACGATTGGAGTTCCTTCACTGTTCTATCTTGATAGTATCATTTCTTCCCTTGAAATTTGTAATATTACTTCTACTCTTTTGTTTAAGTTGTTTTCCATGTTTTGTAAGTTCAATATGAGCTAATTTCTCATAGTTGAGATGCTGGATCTGATGTAACTAGATTTTCTATGTTATTTATGAAGTATGTTTAATGTTGTGCATTTTACCTTGTGTGTGATAATATTTCCATTTTAGAGTAGGATTGGCCGTCTATTCTAAATAGCATTTATAAATTCAGAGATGGTTTGTAAATTAATCTCACAACGTAATATGGGTAGTGGACATGAATGAGAGATCTTGATGTTCCTTGCTTAACCCTAGAGATAGGAAGGCATAGCTCATAAGGTGAATACTGCCGGTGCTCAAGCAGCCTAGGAGGTACTTCTTTAGGGTTTAGAGATAAACTCTTGCAAGGAAAACCTAGTGTGAAGTATTCGAGAGAATAACGTCTTATTGCTGCAGCACCTAATGCTGCAGCATTGAACATACCCTTAATAGCATATTAATGAAGTTACTGAAGTGAATGCATCTCAGCTTGTTCTCATCACTGATTCTTAAATACCATTCCTATTATTCCTTATTTTTCATTATTGTTTATGTTACCCAAAATTTGTGTGTCATTTACTTTCTTCACTAATTTGTTAGCAAAATTAAACTCTTGTATTTAACTAAATTCCTCGTGGGAACGATCTCATTTACCCTTTATTACTTGTTAAGACAGTGTATACTTGCACTAAGTTTTCACACAACAAGTTTTTGGCGCCGTTGCCGGGGAAATTAGTTAAATTGATTGTTTAATTAGTTAGCAACTTAGTGCCTTTTGTTACTAATTCTGTTTGTGTTGTTTCTGTTGCTACAGCATTAGTTGCTGCATCATCTGTTGCTGCAGCATATGCACAGGCTTAGACGCAATACTCCAGAATTCCAGTTGCACCCAGAGATAGAAAGACATTTTAGAAGCTTGAGAAGAGTTCACAGTACTCCAGGACTTATTGAATTAGGGAGAGCTGCTGCTATGGCTAGTCCACAACCTACTGTTGATGGTGATCTGAGTCCACCCCCTTCACCACCTCCCACAATTCAAGGTGATGGTGATGGAGGGTACAGAAGACAGCTTATTGATATGAATGTCATAGGAATGGCAAATGACGGGAACAGACCCATGAGGGATTATGCAGTTTTTGACCCTCAAACTATGCAAACAGGCATAGTGAGGCCAGAAATTGCTACAACCAATTTTGAGTTCAAACCTATGATGTTCCAAATGCTTCAAACAATTGGGCAGTTTGGTGGTGGTCCCCTTGAAGACCCACATCTGCATTTGAAACAATTTGTTGAGGTTTGCAGTAATTTCATTCTCCCTGGTGTTACAGATGATGCTTTCAAACTGAAATTGTTTCCTTACTCCTTGAAGGATAGAGCAAAGGCCTGGCTTAACTCACTAGAGCCTAACTCTATCACTACATGGAATGAGATGGCAGAAAAATTTATGACAAAATATTTTCCTCCAATAAAGAATGCCAGGATGAGAAATGAAATTACCTCTTTTAAGCAAACTGAATTTAAAACCTTGTTTGAAGCATGGGAAAGATACAAAGAACTGTTGAGGAAGTGCCCACACCATGGTATTCCTGTCATCATCCAAATGGAGACCTTCTATAATGGATTGGAACCCCAAACAAGGCTCATGCTTGATGCTTCATCTGGAGGAGTTCTACTCAAAGGATCTTACAATGATGCATATAATCTTATTGAGGATATTGCTGCAAATAGCTATCAATGGCCTACTGCTAGGTTAAGTGCTCAAAAGAAGGTGGCTGGTGTGCATGAAGTAAGTGAGATCACTGCATTGTCTGCTCAAGTGGCTTCACTATCGAATATGATCAAAAACATAAGTTCACCTAGTGCTACAGCAACACTTGCTGCAGCAACTGAAGCAACTGTAGCAGCAATTGAACCAGCTCCATGCGGTTCCTCTCCAAGCTGTGTTTATTGTGGAGGAGGTCATCTTTATGAGGAGTGTCCTACGAATCCTATCTCAGTCAACTATGTTGGTTACAACAAGGGTAATAATCCATATTCAAATACCTACAATCCTGGGTGGAGAGATCATCCAAATTTCAGATGGAGCAACAATGCTGCAGCAACACCTGCTCCAACAGCCACTCCAGCACCTGCTGTGCCACCTGGATTCCCTGCTCAATCAAGACAAGTTGTTCCTGCAATTGATAACTCTATGGAGGCCATGCTTAAGGCTTTCATGAATGAAACAAAGACTCAATATCAGACACAAGGAGCTGCAATCAAAAATCTTGAGAACCAAATAGGCCAAATAGCTTCTGCTCTAACCCAAAGACCTAGTGGAGCATTACCTTCCACTGCTGAAGCTACATCGTCCAAGGGTAAGGAGTCATGCAAGGCTATATCTCTAAGGAGTGGAAAGGATTTGAATGGGCCATCACTTTATACATGTGGTGGTGACAAAAGAAAAGAAAAAGATCTTGAAAAAAAAGAAAAAGTTGAAAAAAATGAAAAAAAGAGTAAGCCAGATGCGACAGCAACTGATGCTGCAGCATCTGATGCAACACCAGTGCCACCACCTGTGCTTGATCAAGATGTGCCACCTCCACCATTTCCTCAGAGATTGAAGAAGGCACAACAAGACAAGCAATTTGGCAAGTTTCTAGAGGTGTTGAAACAACTGCACATTAATGTCCCTCTGGTTGAAGCTCTTCAACAAATGCCCAACTATGCAAAGTTCATGAAGGATGTCTTAACCAAAAGGAGGAGGCTAGGTGAATTTGAAACAGTGGCCATGACAGAAGAATGTAGTATGATTATGCAAAGCAAGCTTCCAAGCAAGCTGAAGGATCCAGGCAGTTTCACTATCCCATGTTCTATTGGTGAAACCTATACTGGTAGAGCTCTCTGTGACTTAGGTGCAAGCATAAACTTGATGCCTAAGTCTGTCTTTACTCAGTTGGGTATTGGAGTTGTCAGGCCTACAACTGTCACACTCCAACTAGCAGATAGATCTATTGCCTATCCTGAAGGAATCATTGAGGATGTGCTGATAAAAGTAGATAAATTTGTTTTTCCAGCTGACTTTGTGATTTTAGATTTTAATGCAGATAAGGATGTGCCTATCATACTTGGAAGACCCTTCTTGGCTACTGGCAAGACTCTAATTGATGTGCAGAAGGGGGAGTTAACTATGAGGGAAAATGATCAAGAGATCAAGTTTAATGTCATGAATGCCTTGAAGTTACCTGAAAAGGGAACTGAGGAGTGTTCCTTTGTGGTATCTCTAGACTCTGTAGTTTAGAAGCAGTTCAACAAGCAAAGTGACCATCTGGTGAAAGCCTTTGCAAGTGTGGATAAGAGTGAATTATTGAAAGAAGGGCTGCTAAATGAAGAGGTTATTATCAAGGAGATTTGGACTAAGCAATATGAGTCTCTTGAACTTGGAGATTCTAATCTCAAGAGGAATGTGCCTTCTATAGAAAAACCCCCTACTCTTGAACTGAAGGAATTGCCACAGCATCTTAAATATGCTTATTTAGGGGAAAATGATACATTGCCTGTGATCATTGCTTCTGATCTCTCTAAGAGTCAAGAGCATGATCTCATTACTACCCTAAAGAGGCATAAGAAAGCAATTGGGTGGCAAATGTCTGATATAAAGGGAATTAGTCCTACCATCTGCATGCACAGAATCATTCTGGAAGAAGGTGCTAAAAATAGCATTGAAGGACAGAGGAGACTAAACCCCATTATGAAAGAAGTTGTAAAGAAAGAGATTATCAAGTGGCTGAATGCTGGCATTGTGTATCCCATCTCTGACAGTGCATAGGTGAGTCCTGTGCAATGTGTTCCTAAGAAAGGAGGGGTCACAGTGGTAGCTAATGAGAAGAATGAACTTATTCCTACAAGATCTGTAACTGGTTGGAGGATTTGTATGGATTATAGGAAGCTCAACAAAGCCACAAGAAAGGATCATTTTCCCTTGCCCTTCATTGATCAAATGTTGGATAGACTGGCTGGGAAGGAGTTTTATTGCTTTTTGGATGGTTACTCTGGTTACAATCAAATAGCCATAGTACCTGAAGATCAGAAAAAGACTACTCTCACCTGCCCCTATGGTACTTTTGCTTTCAGGAGAATGCCATTTGGGCTGTGCAATGCACCGACAACTTTTCAAAGGTGTATGATGTCAATTTTCTGAGTTCATTGAGAAGTCAATGGAAGTATTTATGGATGACTTCTCTGTTTTTGGGGAAACATTCCAACTATGCCTTGATAACTTAGAGAAGATTCTGGACAGATGTGAGGAGACCAATTTGGTGCTTAATTGGGAGAAATGCCACTTCATGGTCCAAGAAGGTATTGTGTTGGGTCACAAGATTTCTAAGAAAGTTATTGAGGTTGATAAAGCTAAGGTGGAAGTGATTGAGAAGATGCATCCTCCAACCAATGTGAAAGGTGTCAGAAGTTTCCTTGGGCATGCTGGGTTTTATAGAAGATTCATCAAGGACTTCTCCAAAATTTCTAAGCCTCTGTATCAATTGCTGCAGCATGACACTCCCTTTGTCTTTGATGAGGCCTGTGCTGCAGCATTCCAGAAATTGCAGAGTGCCCTGGTGACTGCACCTGTTATTGTTACTCCAGACTGGAGCAAGCCGTTTGAGCTTATGTGCGATGCTAGTGATTACGCCATAGGTGCTGTCCTTGGCCAAAGGTATGGAAAAGTCTTTCATTCGATTTACTATGCTAGCAAAACACTTGTAGATGCTCAATTAAATTACACTACTACTGAAAAAGAATTGTTAGCTGTGGTTTTTGCATTTGATAAATTTAGATCATACTTAGTTGGCACAAAAGTGATTGTTTACACTGATCACTCAGCTATTAAGTATTTGATTACTAAGAAAGATGCAAAACCTAGGCTAATCAGATGGGTTCTCCTCCTCCAAGAATTTGATCTTGAAATTAAAGATAAAAATGGGGTAGAGAACCAGGTTGCTGATCATTTGTCTAGATTGGAAAATGAAAGTGCAGGTACATTTGGTGAAATCAAGGAGCACTTTCCTGATGAGCACTTATTGGCCATAAGTGCTGCAGCACCTGATGCTGCAGCACCATGGTATGCTGACATCGTCAATTTCTTGGTTAGCAAGGTGGTACCATGTGACATGAATTCTCAACAAAGGAAGAGGTTCTTTCATATTGTCAAGCAATATTTCTGGGATGAACCCTTCCTCTTCAAGAAATGCCCTGATCAGTTGTTTAGAAGATGTGTGGCTGATGAAGAACAACAGCAAGTGCTGTAGCAATGCCATGCTGCAGCATATGGAGGACACTTTGGAGGTATGAGAACAGCAACAAAGGTGCTGCAATCTGGTTACTATTGGCCTACCATTTTCAAGGATTCCCATGAGTTAGTAAAGAAATGTGATAACTGCCAAAGGAGTGGGAACATCTCCAATAAACAAGAAATGCCTCTAACCAACATCTTAGAGATTGAACTCTTTGATGTTTGGGGCATAGACTTTATGGGACCTTTTCCCCCTTCATTTGGCAATGTTTACATCCTTGTGGCTGTGGACTATGTATCAAAGTGGGTTGAAGCAGTGGCTTTGCCTAACAATAATGCTAAGTCTGTTAGCAAGTTCTTGCAAAAGAATATTTTTACAAGATTTGGTACTCCAAGGGCCA
Source organism: Astragalus membranaceus (assembly GCA_039519185.1). Classification (NCBI taxonomy): domain Eukaryota; kingdom Viridiplantae; phylum Streptophyta; class Magnoliopsida; order Fabales; family Fabaceae; genus Astragalus; species Astragalus membranaceus. The sequence goes on along the minus strand of CM076852.1, from coordinate 32,525,311 downwards.
TAATTAGTGATGAAGGAACTCACTTCTGCAACAAATTGATTGAAACTCTTCTAGCCAAATATGGGGTCAAGCACACAATTGCTACAGCATATCATCCCCAGACAAGTGGCCAAGCCTAGTTATCCAATAGAGAAATCAAGAGAATACTTGAAAAGATGGTAGGACCTACAAGAAAGGAGTGGTCTAATCATTTAGATGATGCTCTGTGGGCATACAGAGCTGCTTTCAAGACTCCTTTGGGAATGTCTCCATACAGATTGGTTTATGGAAAAGCTTGCCACCTGCCTTTAGAGCTCCAATACAAGTCTCACTGGGCCATAAAAAAGCTCAATTTTGATCATGCTAAGGCAGGGGAAGCTAGGCTATTGCAATTGAATGAATTAGAAGAAATGAGGCATTTTTCCTATGAAAGTTCTGAATTATACAAGGCTAAGACCAAGGCTTGGCATGACAAGAGGATTCAAAAAAGGGAGCTTAAGGAGGGTAACCAAGTGTTACTATTCAACTCAAGACTCAAGTTGTTCCCTAGAAAACTCAAGTCAAGATGGTCGGGACCTTTCAAAATTGAGAAGGTGTATCCCCATGGTGCTGTAGATTTGTATTGTGAAGAAAGGAAGCAGCACTTCAAAGTAAATGGTCAAAGGGTAAAGAAATATTATGGTGAACCAGTGGTGAGAAGCAAAATCACCACTGAATTGCAAAACCTTTAATCTTGAAGGGAAGTCAGGCTGAGGACTCTTAAACCAAGCGCTACTGGGAGGCAGCCCAGGGTTTTAATCTAATAAACCAATGTGTTGTTGTCTTGTGTTTGTTTTGCAGGTTAATGGTCTGGAAAATTGAAGTTTGAGGGTGTGATAGCAATCAGTGCTGCAGCAATGCTCCCAGCATTGTTGCTGCAGCAGTGAGTAGCAGTTATGAGAAAAATAAAATAATTGAAGTTATTATACCAAGATTTGATGAGTCATCCGTGAGTGGTCAAATCAAGTCATAAACCGTCTCATCTCTCAATCCTAGCCATCCACATACCCCATGACCCAACGGCTCTTTTTGAAAGTAAAAATGCCAATTCCCTTTCCCAATAAAACCGTCGCATCGCATTGCTTATAACCATCCACTCCCATTCACTTCCCTCACCGTAACCACCTCTTTTTTTCTCAAAACCCCCATTGCAACCGTCCCCAACCTCTTCACAAATTCTTCCCTAATCTCGAACGAAACCACCATGACTAGAAGCAAAGCTAGTGCTCCCAAATCCTCTGGTAAACACCAATCAAACCCTGGCCGTGGTGAATCAAGCCAAATGCGAAGAAGTAGCCTCAAGAATCAAGAAGTGAGCGAATCTGAGAAGTTCCAGAACAAGAATTTCTGGGCGGAACGAGGGCTTGAAATGAAAGGAGCTTTCGATGCGTTCACATCCGTTGTGAAAGCATTAGGATGGGAAAAATTGGTGCAACATCCTAAGTTCTTCTACGCCTCGGTGGTTCGCGAATTCTATGAAGGAATTCTGCCTCCTAAGGATGGAAAGCAAAGGTTTGTATCTAAGGTGCGCGGAGTGGCTGTGGATTTTGATTCCCTCGCAATCAATGCGAGCTATGGGTTGGATTATCATAGCCCTGCCTTCGGGAATAATGTTGCTAATTGGAGGAAGAAAGAAATGGAAGGAGTGAAGAAAACCATTTCTGTACCTGGAACACCGTGGGAGCCGTGCAGCGCTAATGAATTCAAGATCAAGAGGCAATACTTGATTCACGACGCAAAGGTCTGGTTCAACTTCATCAAGCAGTCCCTGTTGCCTACCTCTCATGCTACCAACTTAGAGAAAGAAAGAATGATGCTGTTGGATGTTAGTCTGGGCAAAAAGAATGTTGATGTTGGGCGGTTGATTTGTAGGGAAATCATGATTTGCAAAGGTAAAACTGCGGGTTATTTTGTTTTTCCCTTGCCAGATAACTTCTCTGTGTATAAGTGCTGGTGTTGAAGTCCTGGGAGAACAGAAAAGTTTCCCCATGGCTGCATTTCCTACAGTGTTGAGGGAAAAGAACATTGCTGCAGCATCTGGTGACCCCACCATGCTGCCGCAATTCATGCTGCAACAACGGGCTGTTTGGGAATTTCTGAAGAAACAGCACAACTGGATAGGTGCTGTATTGGTTGCAAATTTGAAGGATCTCTCTGATGTAGAAGCACCAACATTCCCAGAATGGGTGCTTGAGGAAGATAATATGGAACCAGAAAAAGGAAATGTGGAAGCTGAAGCAGAAGTGGTAGTAGGAAAGAAGAGAAAGAGGCAGGAAATAAAGAAAGGAAAGAAGAAACAGAATGAGCCAGTGGAAGAAGAGGAGATGTTAAAATCGGATGATGATGAATCATTGAGTGAAGAGGAGAAAGAACAGTACAAGGAGATCATGGCGGAGTTGAATAAGGAGAGTGATGAGGAGGACCCTGATACCTCTGAAGAAGAGGAGGAGCATGGTGAAGATGAAGGTGTAGAAGAAGAGGAAGGTGAAGAAAGTGAGGAAGTTGATGGATCTGATGCTTCTTCTAAGTTTGAGGGAGACCCCACTGCTGATAACTCTCGAAGTGCTGTCTTACTTGATGACCCCTTGCCTCCACCCAACACCACACAAAACCAACCACCACCAACTCCACAGCTTGACCCAGTGCCCTCACCAACCAAACCAACCATCCTTGAACCTCAACCTCAACCCAAAACACCTACCCCTCCACCACAAACACTTGCCAAAACACCTGTAACCCAGACCACTTCTGATGTGCTATCTGTCACTACTACTCCTGATGCTGCAGCAACTCCTAATGCTGCAACAAGTTCTGATTTGCTGGTGTCACATAAGCAGAAAAGGTCAAAGCGAACTGCCAAGAAAAGGAAGACTGAGAAAGTACCCGAGGAAGCTAAGAGCACTGAGGAAGCAAGACCCGCTATGAAGGAGAAGGAAGATAACTCCGTGATTGCTGCAATTATGCAAGGAATAGCAACTGCTGCAGCAAATGAGGCCATAGCAAAGGAATCTGCTGAAAGGATGAAGGCTGAAGCTGACAAGAGAGCCAAAGAGGCTAGGGAATTCATGCTTGCCCACAAGAAGGCAAGTGTTTCTGATGCTGGTCCTGTTCTTGCAGATACAGGATCAGTGCTGCAGCATTCCATTGCTGCAGCAACAGAAACCGTGACTGTCCTGAAGCCCTCTAGGCTAACTCTTCCAAGTCTGCATCCAAGAAGCAAGGAAAGAGTACTGCAGTGCGTGCCACCCCCAGAACTAAACCAGGAACTCCTGCACCCTAATCTCTTGTGTTTTAGTTTTAGTATTGTTTTAATATTCTGTTAAGTTCTGTTTCTGTTTTAGTATGTTTCTGTTAAAATAAACCTGTTTCTGTTTTAGTTGTGGTTCGTCTTGTGTTTAATTTGTGCCTGTTTTGTTTTATTTGCTGTCCTTTAGCTCTCTCCCTTTAGTTTAATTGCAGTGAGGACACTGCATAGTTCTAAGTGTGGGGGGGGGGGGAGCTATACACTTGGCTTGTACTCTATTAGTGCAAATAAAAGTTAGCGAATCTTAAAATTTTAGAAGTAGAGTTGAGCAAAAACTTAGTGATGAAATGGTGAGAAATGAGTGAATAAATACCCCTGTTTAGTGAGTGAACTAGTTTACTTCTGCTCCTACACTTAAACTTGAACTTAGGTAGGAACGTAGTGAATTAAAGATGATCTGAAACTAGGCTAGTGTTGGTAAATCTAGAGAATTGCTAAATTTCTACTAAAAACTTAGGGCAGCCTAAGAAACTAAGTTTGGGGGTTCTCTGAGATATATTAAGGCAAAACATGAAGGAATGCAGTGCTGCAGCAACCCCTGCTACAGCAATGCTGAGTTATGTGCACATAGTTTTAGGACATGTAAATTTGAATCTGAATGAGGATGCAAAGCATCAAAGTCTGTAAATATGTAATGTGCTGCAATTGCCTGTTGTGTGTGAAAAAAAAAATGCTATGGAAATAAAGGCATTGCAGTACAAAATCAAGTCAAAAGTCTGAACAAAGTACAATTCTGAGTCTGTAATGCTGCAGCAATATTAATGTTAGGATTGAATAAGTGCACTGCCTTAAAAGTTCTGGATTGCTGCATCAAAGACCTTAATCAAGCTCAACCCCCCTTGCTGAGCATGAATTGTTAGTCTGCCCTTCTTTTTGAAAAAATTTTTTAGCTTTCCCAAAAGAAAACCTCTCTATGTCTTAGCTAAGTGAAATCTTGACCCTTGCTCTGTTCTGAACTAAATTAAGTGTCATACACACACTATTGAGCAGGAATAAGCTAGGGAACTCAGTATTCAGAAGGGTTGCAAATGAGTGATAGTCTGAAAGTTGATGCTCAGCTTGATTTTTCTTGATGCTTCATAGTTGAATTGATTCATTGGTTGTGTTTGCTTATTAACAGTTGTGCTTGCCTGTGTCAAGTGTCATTGCTTGAGGACAAGCAACGATTCAAGTTTGGGGGTGTGATAACCATCCTTTATGATGGTTATTATTTGCCTTTTTGGCTTGAATTTATGTGATTTAATAAACTTGTTGTGTCAATTATGATGTAATTATGTGTTTAGGATAGAAATTATGGTGCAGGAATGAATTGGTTTAATTTGGGCATTTTGATACCCTTAGTGCATTTAATTGTGTTTAGTGTCAGTGCTGCAGCAGCAGGTGCGTGTGCAATAGTGGAATTGCGGAAGATGAGAGAGAAAGCTCAAGGGGAGTGCGGAAAACACGGAAATTAAGGCAAGGACAGGTGTCAGGGCTGTATGACACAGAAAGATATTTCCTATTGTGGAATTCCCATGATTGCACTTAAACCTAGGACGCATTTCCCTAAAAGGCCCTCATTCTAGGGTTGCGTGCAAGGAGACACTATATAAGGACGTTTCCCTTTCTTCATTAGGATGCTCTGCCGTCAAGGGGAAGTTTAGAGATAGCTCCTCATAGTTTAGATGCTGGATCTGATGTAACTAGATTTTCTATGTTATTTATGAAGTATGTTTAATGTTGTGCATTTTACCTTGTGTGTGATAATATTTCCATTTTAGAGTAGGATTGGCCGTCTATTCTAAATAGCATTTATAAATTCAGAGATTGTTTGTAAATTAATCTCACAAGGTAATATGGGTAGTGGACATGAATGAGAGATCTTGATGTTCCTTGCTTAACCCTAGAGATAGGAAGGCATAGCTCATAAGGTGAATACTGCCGGTGCTCAAGCAGCCTAGGAGGTACTTCTTTAGGGTTTAGAGATAAACTCTTGCAAGGAAAACCTAGTGTGAAGTATTCGAGAGAATAACGTCTTATTGCTGCAGCACCTAATGCTGCAGCATTGAACATACCATTAATACCATATTAATGAAGTTACTGAAGTGAATGCATCTCAGCTTGTTCTCATCACTGATTCTTAAATACCATTCCTATTATTCCTTATTTTTCATTATTGTTTATGTTACCCAAAATTTGTGTGTCATTTACTTTCTTCACTAATTTGTTAGCAAAATTAAACTCTTGTATTTAACTAAATTCCTCGTGGGAACGATCTCATTTACCCTTTATTACTTGTTAAGACAGTGTATACTTGCACTAAATTTTCACACAACAATAACAATAGCCAAACATAAATATGCATCTTAGCCCCCTTTTTCTGATGAGTTTTGGTTTGTGATAAACTATATTACTACTAATTATCACATAACATTTGGTAATATGCATGCATGCTTTCACAGTCTTCGGGATTGAGATATTTCATATATTCTTACAACACAACGCATGTACTCAATATAAATAATTTCTGCAGATCAATATGGGACTTTGTTTTTCAAAAGAATTTATTTAAAGATTTTTATTTTTATCTTTAATCCTTTTGGGATTTTCCATGTAGAGGTCACCTAGAGGTTCAACCTCAAAATTCATCATATATAATTTGAGGTCATTCATCTAGAGTCTTTCTTTGAACAGTCTATAGCTTTTTGCAAGATCCTCAGGAGTTCTGATAATATTTATGTCAACAACATAGACATCAGTTATAGTAAATTCTTTTCCAAATATTTTCATAAAACTATATGGACAAGTAATGTCATTTTTGTATCCCTCTTTTAGAATATAAATTTAAACGATTATACCATATGTATTAAATTATATTATCTCATGGAGAGATTGATTCAATTTGAGTAATCATCTCGAGAATCCGAAAAGTGTGTATTGGATATTAAATCCTTCAGGGATCTTCAAATAATTATGACTATCAAATGAGTCAGACAAATAAGTCTTAGCAACATCCGTCTTGTGAAAACTGAGCTCTTCATGTGCTACAAGGCTATTTAAGTACTGAAAAGTACTTGCATCCACCCTTGAGCAACATGTCAAGTCTTGTATCTAACAATTTCATCATTCTCATTCTGTACAAAACTATAATAATCACTAGACATAAAAACTAAATTATATGAGAACAAATAATTTAATTCTGCATCAATTTCATCTTTCACTTATGGCCAATTCTCACTTTGTCTACAACCTTTAATAGACTTTTGTTCATGATCCTCACTATCATTTATCACATTTAGCGCTATATTATATCTAAAAACATCGTCAACGTTGACTTAGTTTCGGTTCCATTGTATTTCATTCTTGACATAATTCATTGAGATCTCTTTAATTTCAGAAGTTTTTAGGTACCTGATCAGTTCTTCTGGAACTAAAATGTCAATTATGTCTGAATACTCTTTGAGTTTCTATATCTTCGCTTGGGCCATCTTTATTTTTAGCGCCTTTTCTAGGTCGAGGATTTTTATCTTTGGAACCGATTGGTCTACCACGCTTCAGGCGCAGTTTAGACTCATTCGCAATATTAGATTGTCCAATAGGGACATCCATTTTATTGGAGCATTAGCAGTTGATATATATGATTTGGTCACATCTTTTGGATCAGTGAATGCATTTGGATCAGTGAACTTCTAGTTCACATTGTTTAGTTCGAGGATCAAGATGATGCAATGATAATTCATTCCAGTTGATCTCTTTTTCAAGCTGCTTATTCTCTCCGCCTAATGTTGGGAAATTTAATTCATCAAATCATAATTATCAAATTGGACTATAAACAAGTCTCTAATTGTTGGCTCAAGATACTTTATTATACATGGAGATTTATATCCAATATATATTCCCAAAATTCTTTGAGGACTCATCATAGTGCATTGTGAATGGAGAAATTGGAACATACACCACACGTCCAAAAATTCTAAGATGGGAAATATTAGGTTCGTGACCAAAAACCAAATGTGGATTGATACCACTAGTTCCAACCCCAAGTTAAAGCAAACAATAAAGGCGAGATTTGTCACCTTACTTTTAATAAGTCTCCTTCAAGATTTGTACAAAGATCAGGTAAGATAGGAAGGACGAAGGTGAGTAGGGAACGACGACGACGCTGAGCAAGACATAGCTGCCGCGCAACTTAGGATTTCACGCAATAGAAAAGGAAAACGAAGGGCAGTTATTTTCACTGTTAAACAAGAAGAACGAAAACGAAAATAGTGATTTCAAAGATGCTTACTGCTTTGAAGACGAATACGATGTTGCTATGAAGATTTCTTTGAAGACGAATATGATGCTTGCTGCTTTGAAGAAGAAAAAGAGGCGTATCGAATATGTGCTTAGGGCAGAGTGCAAGAGGGATGAGGGTACGACACCATTTTCTTTCAAAGGGTTTCTGCTCTTGTTTCCAGTGAGTTCCAGCGAAAGGGAAGGGAAGGGAAAGGGAAAGGTTTTTACGCTCTTGTTTCTGGAGCGAAAGGGAAGGGAGCGCACGCAAATAATTTTGGCTCGGCGCCTAACAAATTTGCGTTTTCTATAACGGGTATAGCTTGGACTCGATATGAAATATGTAAATTAGCATTCAGAATTAGCGTTTTCTATAACGGGTATAGCATGGACCCGATATGAAAGATGTAAATTACCATTTTCTATATCGGTTTGAGAAGTAACTGATGTAAACGTTGTTAAAATAATTACAAAATTGTCACTGCGTCACTTTTAACATCAGGTCGTTTTTAACCGATATGAATTACTATTATAAAATGCCTTTTTTCCACTAGTGGAAGGACGAGACGACGCAACAGATCACGGTAAGCAAATGATCACCAACAAACACCCATCTGAAGCCCAACATCAGATCCAATGCCGAAAGCCTAGAAAACGCAATTCCTTCAAACACCCGCAAGAGACAGATACAAAGCGTTGCTCAATCAGCTACATTCCAAACTATATTGATTGGTTTTAAGTTGATGCATACACACCATAACACAAAATGCAACACCAAAGCAGCAAGGCCGTCTGCACCTCATTAGCTAGCAACCATATCTCAGCCATAGCGATGACCCAAAAATCTGTCTCGCTCCAACTCACACACGGACTTTGACCCTTCACAAACCCCATAGCTTTAACAGCGACCAAACCGCCCCTATCAGAGATGGAGGTGATGGGGAGGAAAATGGATGTAGAGGCCGAAACAAAATATGGGAAAGATAGTGGAGGTAGTGGAGTGAACGAAGGCGGAGGTGGGGAGCCGATGGCGGCGAGGAGGACCCCCTGGCGGCACACGCGAAGCTCAAAATCCTAGCAGAGGGAATGGGGATTTTCAGGTTCTATAGTGTATAACCCTCGATAAAAGAAAAGATGCCCCTACTATGTTAATTTTGAACTTAATAACAACATAACATCACAAACTCACTGAAGATAGTCAAAGATCACAAAAAAATCAATGAAGGCAGCCAAACAAAAAACTCAATGAGTAGTTAAACAAACAACCTTTAGCTTTTGCGAAGATGCGGGGATATACCGAGTGTTGCAAAAAGATAAGTTGTGGAGGAGAAAATGGCGACATGAACAAGATGAGAGGAAGACACAACACACGGGAGAGGAGGGCACAAAAACAACAACGACGATGACACGATTGGCATGACTATGATATAGTGGCACAACAATGAGAGACGAAGGAGCAATAATGAGAGAGACGAGAGAGTACAGTAACGAGAGCCCAACGACAATATAAGGCATATGGTTTTGTTTTGAATAAAAGGATATTTGGAGACAATTGTTTAAATATCCGACTCTAAATGTGTGTCTTCAAATAATATTTGAGGTTGGTTCTTTAAACAACCAACTCCAAATGTTTAGTGAATACACATTTATGTAAACATTCAACTTCAAAATTGAATTTCAAAAGTATTTGGAGTCGGTTATTTTAATTACCGACTAAAATCTAACACTATTGGCCTAGTGGCTTAATCTACTCTGGGACACATGGGTCGACTCGGTGCTCCCAGGTTCGATTCCTACCGTGCGAAGCACAAGCAGAAATTAGTCTTTCATTGAAAGCGTTAAGACACTCCGTAGGTAGTCAGCAATGGTCCGAACCAAAAAAATTACCGACTCTGTTGCGTTTTTAAGGTCACTTTCCCACTAGTGAATATTTCAATTGTAAAACTATATAAATATATATATATATATATATATATATATATATATATATATATATATATAATGAAGGACCACAGGGTCTAATTTTGTATTCACATAGTTATAACTCGTAACTATTTGCACTAGGTGATACCTGCATGACCAATATATTTTGATTTTCCAAAGGACACACATGACCCACAAGGGTGCTTCACACCTACCTACCGAATGTGCATAATCTAGTTTGTCGGAAACAGACAGGAATCAATGTATCTATCGAACAGAAAGCCTAACGCGTTTACACGTGTAATGTACATGTCAAATTTTTATTTATTTTCGACGAAATTGTATATGATGAATAAGTCCGTCCATTCCTAAAAAAAAAAAGTCCATCCAAATTTTTTTATGTTGGCTGAATAATTTTTGCATGCAAGGATATAGGATGTAATTTTTTTTGACAAACTGCGGTCATAACTGATAAAGAGGTTATTACATTAATATTTAAAATACTTATCACTTCAATAGATTTGGAAATGGGTAGGGCTTTTTTTTTGCCATAGGTAGCGCTTTCGAGCGCTACTAATCTTGGCGCTATTGATTCCACTCCCACAATGGGTAGCGTTTTACGCTTTAAAATCGCTACTCATTGATTGGAATGAGTTGCTTTGTTATAAAGCGCTACAGATCCTATTGTGTGTTTTGGGCTTCAGTAGGGTTTTTTAACAACTGTGTGTTTTTGCCTTCAGTAACGTTTTATTTAAAGCGCTACTAAAGGTTGCGCTTTTTTATTAGATCTCGTGTAGTGTATAATGGCAAGATTGAAATAATTATATAAAAATACCCATGTTTAATACCCATGTTTAATTTTCTTGACTATAGAGTGTCAACCTTTTGGAGTGTTTTTTTAAAAAAAAAATTGGGGAAGAGAGAGATTTCAAGGGGATTCGAACTCAGCACCTTAAAGATATAAGGCTAGCTCTTACCACTGAGCTAACACCTCAAGTGTATTTTCAAGAAATTGAAGTATTTGAATATGTGGAGTCTGCTATTTGTCTAGTTTCATGATGGATTAACTATGTTTGTGAGACCTCGCGATTGGCCCTACTTCATTATCATTTGTATCTATCGCTTTTTCTGCCATCAAGGAAGATAATCCATTTCCAAATCTATCACTATATGTAAAGGCTTTTGAGTGTCTCTAATATAAGATGTTACGTATTATGATTAATATACACATCGTCGTTCCAAAATAGTGCTTGATCATGTGTACTTCTACTAACTTGGCCGGTCTGTGTGGTACGGGTTCTCCCCGCACAATAGAATTTTTGTCACGCCCAAGACTCAAACTTGGGATGTTGGGGTCGAATTCGAACCAGTTACTGCTCGGGTCATCTCTTATTGGTTACCATTTTGAAAATATTGCCTTTTTTCTATTTTAAAATCATAATTGAGATGCTTATTTTAAGCAATTTTTTTTCTATTTTATTATTAATATATAACTATAGAAGCGCTACATGGAATGAGTTACTTTGTCATAGGTAGTGCTTTTACATTTTATAATGTAATTCTGCCTTTGCCCTTCTATATAATGATCCCTTCCACACCCTATATTGAATCACACCAAGCTTGCTCCTCTATAGAGTCTTCTATTATTGTCTTCCAACCTTGTCATAACCCTCACCTCACATATCAACTTTGAGATCAATATGGAGAAGAAAGTCACCCTCAAAATTGTGGTTATTCTTCTGTCTCTTTCCTATGTTATTATCATTAATTTATTCTATAAATACTACAAAAGAAAATTATTGACAATTCATCTAACTTCTAAGGACATGCTTAAGCTGCCCTAGCTACCAGCCAGGATTAATTTTCTCATCATTGATTATTATTTGAAAAGGGTTTATACTCGTTTTAAAGGGTTTGAGTACCTCTAGTGTACTCTATGTAGTTCTAAAGTACTTCTAAACTCTTCAAAATAAGGACACTATGGGAAGATCCATCTCAAAGTATTAAAAAAACTTCATAGAGCCATAAACTCTACTAGAAAATATGAGTTAGCAATTTAAGCTATAATCCAAAAAATATAATTTATTTCTAAGTTTCTCTCCCTATGTTAGAAAAAGAAAAGCTAGATACCAAATCCATTTATTTTCTTTTATTGTTTTGTCAATAATTCATTTTATTTCCTAGTATTGGAACTAGGGATTATCAGTTGATAAAGATTTTGTCAAAAAAAATTCATAAAGATTCCAAGGTTAGATTTCCCTAAAAGGTTAAAGTCTACAAGCTATAACCAACCTTCTGTATCTAGGAGTTTCTACTAATATTACTTGTTTTTGGTATGAGGTTATACTCTTAACATATAGTTAGCTTTTTTAATTTGCAGGAGGGTTTGGTTATAGAGCTATGGAACAAAAAGGAGCACTTTGAATTGAAGGAGGGAGTTGAAAAAAGAAGAATGATGATGGATCTTGTTGATTACCCTGGAACAGGACCAAATAAACACCATGACCCCAAATCCCCTGGAAAAGCCTAACTTCTTTTCTACCAAGTTGAAAATGAAGAGCTTTTTAGTTTGGGCTGCCCTAGTTTGCAAAATTAAATGTGTTCAGTTGTCAACGTGGTTTCGAAAATATGGTTAGTGCTATGGTTTAGGGTTTGTCTTGATTTTTTTGGTGTCTTGTAAGGGTTTGGCGTTGTCATGTTGTGAGATAAAATATTGAGATCATGGAAGTTCTCTTTTAAAGTGTAGGGTTATATTTTTGGGTTGTGGGAGTTCAATATGACAATGTTGTGAAGAACATTTTGCATTTTGGGAGTTAAGGGGTTAACAAAGTAAGATATTTAATTTGATTGATTGTTGTACGGTGTATATCGAGTGCTAGAACAAGATAGTATTTGATGGACGGGTTGGTTGTTGTCAAAGTTGTGGCAGAACACATAGTTTACCACTTGGATCGGAGATGGTTTATTTCAAGAAAGGACAATCTAGGTTGTCTTTCGGAGACTGGTGTGCTAATTTGTCAAGGTGTCTCTCTCTTGAATTTGTGATTGTTGGTTTTTTTTTTGTTTTGGGGGTTGAGCCTTTGGCTCGGTTTGTTGATTTTAATCTCGTATAGTTGATGTTGTAATTTTTAGTGTTTCATTGAAGACTTATTTTCATTGATCATATACGTTCTTGATAATAAGATAACAAACAAGATCAATAAACTAAATGCGGAAAATAGAAACTACTATTTACCTCTAGCCATTGTTACAGTATTGTGAGTATCCACCTCTTGGTTTTTCTAAGCTCTCACTTTCTCCTATTTAGATGGTGTATATTCTTAATGGAGGATGATCGCAAGCTTAGGGACCAAAGGCCATTAAGAAATTAAAAATCATTGCCGCTAAATTAAAAGCCATTACCGCTCAGGTAATGGTCATTCAAGACCATTAAGCTAGAAACCATTCAACAACCAAAACTCGCATAACCTATGGACCACTTAAGAGTCATTCAAGAGTGAGGTTTAATAACAAATTAATTTTAAAACTGGAATATTATTACATTCTCCCACTTGGTCCATAGGATCTAATTATTGGTGTAAATGGGTAGTTAAATAACTTCCTTAAGAGATAAGCACACGGATCATAGCAATAGTTCCTCTGAAAGCGATTATTATCATCTACGTATTACGATATGTTTAGTTTCTCAAGTATATATATGTAATGTGGGAACAAAACTTAATGAATAAACCATATGTTTATCCTTTGTCTAAATGAAGTATATTTCCTCAAAATAAAGTGTGCGTGAATATGAGAAAACATCACAATAATAGTTTTATTAATAATTAATTGTATGTATACAATCATAAAGAGGAACCTAGTCCCATATTCTCTACATGATCCTTGAATTTAAATGGTGGCATGCCCTTAGTCAAAGGATCAACGATCATCAAATCAGTGCTATTGTGATCAATGACCATTATTTTATCTTTAACTCTTTCTCTAATAGCTAAGTACTTAATGTCCATGTGTTTAGTTCGACTTCCGTTTTTGTTGTTCTTAGCCACAAAAAGGCCTAGAAATAGAATATATGATTCTAAGCCCCGAAATAAAACTCTTAAGCCATACACCATGAGAAGTAGCCTCAAACCATGAAGTAGCAACGATAGTTTGCTTAGTATCTTTGCAACTCATGATCATTCTCAATACCAGTATTATAGTCAGACTCTTGCAGATACACTATGAAATCATTAGGAATAGCTGGTTTTCTTGTCCTAGTAGATCTCCTCAATGTTGGATCAACATTTTCTTGTGGATCATGTTGTTCAACTAATTGTTGTTTACCGTGATTTTTGGTAAACACCGCTAGTTACACTTACGTGTTGCTTGCGAGATCAACTAGAAAATCTCAGAACATTTGTGTTAAAGTTTTTATTAAAAATGGTCAAGGTTTTTACGGTTTGTTTGAAAATGGTGGTGACAACCGTTTTAATGAAAGAAAAGTTACGAAGAAATGGAGAAGTGTTTAAGAAGAGGTGCAGAAACGTAGTGAAGTGCAGTAAAGTGCAGGAAATGTAGATAAAGAAAGGAAGATTGAAAGCAGTAAAATGCAGGAATTCGAAAAGGAAAGCAAATAAACTGCAGAAATCTTTAAAGGAATGATAAATACATTGCTGAATTTGAAAGGTTTGGTACGCAGATCACATACATTGTTCGTGATGACTCGTTTTCTCTTATGCGGAAGTATGAGTTTATTCAGAACTTTGTATAGAATGAATTGCGACCCTATTCTATGAAAAGAAACTCCTATTTATTTATACTAAAAGAGTAAAACAATAACTGCACAGCAGTTTAAAATAAGATAACTGTTAGGCGCTTTGACTAGGTAACTGCTCATTTCTTTCGACCATGCTGCTGCTATCCCATTCGACTACGTCCTTTGATTTGGCTTGCTATCTGGCTATTACTCTCACCTCTATCGAACCACTGGCTTCAGCTTTCCAATTTTTCGCTAAGTTATGAACTATGTTGATTTCCCAGTATACCTCTACTTGCTGTCGAAATAGTGGTCCTTCTTCTTGAATCTATCAAGTCAAACTTTGTTGACATGTAACTGCCTACGCCTTCGACAGCATCACTGCTCTGGTCTTCGACTAAACTCCTTGGCTTCTTTCTCGTCGAAACTTCGCCTTTAAACTTTCAGTTTCACTAAATCATGGGCATAGTCGAAATTACTTTTCACAACGCCTTCTTAATGTCAAATATCAACATCTCTTCTTTACATTGACAAGTCAACCTCATTGACTGCACTTAATTGAGCTTGTCGAAAATGCAGGCTAACAAATTGCCCCCCAAAAATGTCGTTTTCAACTGAGGTATCAACGAAGATAAAAAATGACGTTTTTCAACTGAGAATTTCTACAACCGTTTGTTGATTTAATTCAGCTTCCAAAGCCGTTTTTCTTTGTTTTCGGCCACATAAGCCGTAATCCTATCCCATGCACTGGGCTTAATCATCAAAACCATTTAAGGTCCCTCCCAACCAGTAGGCTTGACCTTGGGTGGCTATCTTCATCTATAATCTCCTTCTCCCAAACAAAACCACAATTTGGGTGTAGGGTGACAGAAGAGAAAACATTGTCTTGGTTTGTATAACCAAGGTCAGAAGAAGAGTATGGTGCAATATTCACCAGTTGTTTGTCGAAGGTCTTTCTGGTTATAGTGTTAACCTGTTTTGAAGTAACTCTGGTCATCTTTTATGTTTTCGACCAATCCATCCTCTCTACATGTGATCAATCTTTGATGGAGCATCTACATTTTGTCAACTCCCTTCATTTTGTCATCACATTGGTCGTCAGTGACACTTCGACATTGACCTTGGAGCTTACAGTGGCTCTTTTCCCATTACCCTTTCCAACAGTATCACTAGACCCTTCGACCATAGCAATGTCAACTTCAACATACATTGCTTCGTTCATTGGTAAAGGATCTGCATCAATCTTCATTGGAGGCTTTGACTTGTCTCCAAATTTAAGCCTTCCTTCGTTCAATGCTTTTTGAACCAAATCCCTGAAAAGGGTACAACGAGTAGTGTTATGGCCTAAGAAGTTATGAAATTTACAAAAACCTCTTTTCTGTCTCTGTTCCCATGGTGGTGTTTTTAGGCCTTTAGGCACTAAAATTTGACCATCAGCAACTAGCAGATCAAATATTTCGTCGCATTTAGAAACATCAAAAGTATATGTTTTTGCAATGAATTTATCAATTTTAGGTTCGACAAGATTTTTCCCGTCTGAAGGCCTTAATAGCTTACAAGTATAAGGAGGTCCAGGTTGTAATTCAGTAATATTAACCTCTTCTCCGACACTTTCATAAGATATGTCGAATTCTTGGTCATTGTTATTAGCATTGACATAGGCAACCTTTCCTATTTTGTCGAACCCACTAGTTCTGGCCTTTTCGTCCTTAAGCCTTTCAAATTGTCGAACTCTATCAACCAATTGTGCCATGTCTCTTAAGTGTAGAGTATCTAGCTTCTTTCTAACAGAGTAGTCTAGGCCACCAGCAGCCAGTTCGACTAACTCATATTCAGGCACTTGTGTAAAGCACCTTGTCACGAGTAGTCTAAATCTATTGAGATATTCATCAATAGACTCTGGCACATTGCGTCGAACACTAGCCAATTCTTTAAGACTTATCTTCGATTGCCCCATGTAGAATTGTTCATGGAAAGCTTTCTCTAATTTCCCCCAGTTAAATATGGAATGTGGGGGTAGAGTGGTAAACCAAGTAAAGGCATTTTTAGTTAGAGAATTGGGGAAGTATTTTAGCCGTAGATTCTCATTGTGCACTAGGTCTCCTACCTGAGTTAAGTAACAAGCAACATGTTCGACAGTGGATTCGTTAGTTTCACCAGCAAATTTGGTGAACTTAGGAAGCTTCCATCCCGTGGGCAACTCAGTCTGTAAGACATACTCCGACAAAGGTGATACGAAGTTAGGCCTATGGAGGCCATCATTTAGGCCATTCTGGGCTAGTATAGTTTCGACAAGATTAGCCAAATTATTTTGAAGCCCACAGTTATTTTGTTGGACTTGCCTGACTACTTCGTCAGCATTTTGGTTCCTATTTACTAGCACCAGTTCAGGGATAGTATCTTCGACAACAAATTGTTGTGCCTGGTTCATGGGGATTGCATTGTTGGGCCTTTCGATAGGTACATCAATAGGCCTGACATTTTGCATTTTGGGAATAGGCTGATTATGTACTGGTGGAGTGCCAAAGAAATCAGCAATTCGACCCATTTGGGTTGCTAACATTTGGTAACTGTCGTTTGTGTTTTGAATCAAAGGATTAAAGACAGTGCCTATCTATTGTGTTAGCATGTTAACCATGTCATGATTACTATCATCCATTTGTTGTCTTAGTGCCAATAAGGACGATGTGGTTATCGAAGGTTGGGCATTTCGACCATACATGTTTTCGGGGGAATTATGCATAGGTTGAAAACCTTGAAGTTATGTTTTCTGCATACGTAGATGCATTTGTTTGAAGCCCTGCCATCTTGGCTATGGATAATTTCTACCATTCATGGGGAAATTAAACGGCATATTTCCCATCATGGAGTTTACCATTAAGGGGTTAGTCGAATTTAAAATTGGTGGTTCAGGGACCATCATCATATTCGACACCGGGTTAATGGTAGGAGCGGTTACAGCAGTTACACCCATAACTGTCGAAGAAGGTAATGGAGCAGTTACTCCCGCTATGGTTGGAGAAGATACAGGAGCAATTACTCCTGGGGAAGATACAGGGGCGGTTACTCCTGGAATATTTGCAGCGTTGGTATTTGATGTAGAAGCACTGTTCATGTTCGAACGAGGCATTTCTGCAACATTTTTAGCACTTCTTAAACGCATACCCAATACAAAACACTGGTTTTGGGTTTGATAACGAACCCAGAATTTGTTTAACAAAAAACTTTAAAACTTAGCACAAATGTCCCACCGGGCGTGCCAATTTGTTTACCGTGATTTTTGGTAAACACCGCTAGTTACACATACGTGTTGGTTGCGAGATCAACTAGAAAATCTCAGAACATTTGTGTTAAAGTTTTTATTAAAAATGGTACGGTTTTTACGGTTTGTTTGAAAATGGTGGTGACAACCGTTTTAATGAAAGAAAAGTTACGAAGAAATGGAGAAGTGTTTAAAAAGAAGTGCAGAAACGTAGTGAAGTGCAGTAAAGTGCAGGAAATGTAGATAAAGAAAAGAAGATTGAAAGCAGTAAAATGCAGGAATTCGTAAAGGAAAGCAAATAAACTGCAGAAATCTTTAGAGGAATGATAAATACATTGCTGAATTTGAAAGGTTTGGTACGCAGATCACATACATTGTTCGTGATGACTTGTTTTGTCTTATGCGGAAGTATGGGTTTATTCAGAACTTTGTATAGAATGAATTGCGACCCTATTCTATGAAAAGAAACTCCTACTTATACTAAAAGAGTAAAACAATAACAGCACAGCAGTTTAAACTAAGATAACTGTTAGGCGCTTCGACTAGGTAACTGCTTCTTTCTTTCGACCATGCTGCTGCTATCCCATTCAACCACGTCCTTTGATTTGGCTTGCTATCTGGCTATTACTCTCACCTCTGTCAAACCACTAGCTTCAGCTTTCCAATTTTTCGCTAAGTTATGAACTATGTTGATTTCCCAGTATACCTCTACTTGCTGTCGAAATAGTGGTCCTTCTTCTTGAATCTATCAAGTCAAACTTTGTTGACATGTAACTGCCTACGCCTTCGACAACATCACTGCCCTGGTCTTCGACTAAACTCCTTGACTTCTTTCTTGTCGAAACTTTGCCTTTAAACTCTCAGTTTCACTAAGTCTTGGGCATAGTCAAAATTACTCTACACAACGCCTTCTTAATGTCAAATATCAACATCTCTTCTTTACAATGACAAGTCAACCTCATTGACTGCATTTAATTGAGCTTGTCGAAAATGCAGGCTAACAATTGTTCATCAAGTTCAGGAATTTGATGATCAACTTGATCTACCAGATTATCAGCATTTTGTGGAATCCCAATGATTGGTTGATCAACATCCATTTGAACTTGAGGGATATTATGAACGACAACCAATCTATCACTCGAAGTGGAAGGTTGAGACTCTATATGACATTGCACAAAAACTATGTTCCTGATTGGATCACTCCCACTAATCAAATGATTTTCAAGAAACTTTGCATTTCTTGACTCCACAATCCTAGTTGTGTGAGATGGACAGTAAAATCTATAACTTTTAGACCTTTCGGCATATCCAATGTAATACCCACTAATGGTCCTTGGGTCCAGTTTCTTCTCTTATGGGTTATAAATCCTCACGTCAGACGGACAACCCCAAACGCGTATATGTCGTAAACTCGGTTTCCAACCTTTAAATAATTTAAAAGGCATTTTTGGGACAGCACTGGTTGGAACTCGGTTTAATATATACACAGTCGTCTTTAGTGCTTCATTCCACAAGGCTTTAGGAAGATTTGAGTTGCTAAGCATACTCTGCACCATGTCCAATAGTGTTCGGTTTCTTCTTTTTGCAACACCATTCTGGTTTGGAGAACCAGGCATAGTGTATTCTCCATGGTTTGGGCAACAATCCCATGCTCTTGAAGAAACTTAGCAAATGGACCAGGTGCTTGTCCGCTCTCAACGTACCTACCATAATATTCTCCACCCCGATCTAATCTCACTATTTTTATTTTCTTTCCACACTGGTTTTCAACTTCAGCCTTAAAGACTTTGAAGACATCCAACGATTCATTTTTATTATTAAGCAAATAAACATTTATATATCGTGAGTAATCATCTATAAAGGTGATATAATATTTCTAACCATGTGCATCCATGTCTGGACAACATATGTCTGTATGAAATATTTCTAATAGGCTTGAACTCCTAATGGCACCTTTCTTAGACATGTTGGTCTGCTTTCGTGATGCGTTAAAAACACACTTAGAGCAAGTGTACTCTTTCGCAGAAGTAGTATAAAAGATTATCGTGTCCACGGGGATTAATCAACAAGTACCAAACTACTTAAAATTATTTATTGTTTAGACGATCGAATAGTTGAGTTGTTAAAAAAAATATAAAAACAAACTAAATTGGAACAAATAACAAGAATTATAATACTAGATTTAATCAATAGAGAGGGGCCTAGGGTCACGGTTTCACTTGCAAGCTTCAATTCCTCTATCTAATTCTACTTGAATTCCTATATTTTATTCAATTACCAATCCCTTTACAAAAGCTATTAATCTGTTTGGTCATTCGTGATTAATATTCTTTTTCCTAAATTAACCCTTGTTTGGTCATGCCAGAATTTAAATTCAAGAAAAGCATAAAGAAAAAAAAGGTTGAATGATTGGAAGATTAAATTAAAGTTTGGTCATGCATTAATTATAGCCCCAACTATCCTATAGGTCTACCAACTAATTGCAGTATGATCGCTGATCAACTAATTGATTATGAACATGCAAAGGTTGTGAATCCTAATTATGTGATAAAAGCAATAGGATAATATTAATTGAAATAAAAATCAGGAATTCAAAGAATAAATTAAAACATAGAAATGTCTCTAATCAAGCAAGATCCACCTATGACCCTAGAAGATGATTTAGCTATCCATAGTTATGAAGAACAATGAAATAAAATTAGGAGTCATAAATCACAGAGATAAAAATAACCCAGAAGATGGAGAAATTTCTGATCTGAGTATTTAGTCTCATTTTTTTTGCTCCAGAGCTCTCTCACGGTGTCAAGAACGATACCCAAAAACTATTTTTCTCCTCGCGTTGCTGTGTGTGTGCCGTCCTTTCAATTTTCGGCGTCAGGTTCTTCCCCTTTGTGCGTGAGGTCGATCCCCTTTTTATCATGCAGCACAGAGCATTGCCTTTTTCTTCAAGTCACGTACTCCTCCTTTCTCTTGTTCATGTTTCCGTAGGTTTAGTCATGCCCATTACTTGGGCTTTCTTCTTAGCCAATTGGTCATTCTGCATTTTCTTCCAATCATGGGCCATAAGACCTTTTCCTCCAATAATTGCCAGTAACCTTGCATGCTATATATATATATATATATATATATATATATATATATATATATATATATATAACTTTTAAGTGGCATTAAGTTGGACTTTCATGTTTTTTATCTTTTTCTATCTTTCTGCAAAATAAAGAGAAAATTAAATCAATGATTTGTATAATTGGTAATAATTGCTCTAAACAAGACCTGAAAATACCCCTAAAAATACACTAAATTGGAGTTTATCATTTCCCTTAATGTAGTCAACACAAGTTTCAAAGTCAGCAAAATCTAGAGTATTGAGTACCTCGTCTTTTACTAGCCTTTTATTTTCTCTATGGAGATATGTCCTAATCTCTGATGCCATAACATAGAGGAATTCGCTTTAATATTACACCTTTTAATGCCAGCTTCAACATGCAATGAACTATAGATGGAGTCATTTTGCAAATTAATACTATAAAGATCATCAGACAATATACCATTCCCAACACATTCAGAATTATAAAATAATTCAAACGAAGTGTCCTTGAAATTAAAGGAATATCCAAAAGGTACAAGTCTAGAAACTGAAATCAAGTTATGTGAGAAACTTGGTACATAAAAGGTCCTTTCTGATTTCAAGACAAAACCAATATTCAAAATTAAAGTGCAAGTTCCAATAGCCTCCACATGTGAGCGCATCCTATTGCCTGATAGGACGGCTTGCTCACTTCCCACTGGCTTCCTTAGGTTTTGCGTACCCTGCAAGGAATTTGTTATATGGATTGTTGATCCAGAATTAATCCACCAGGTTTTTATATTAACCTCATTCATATTAGACTCATAACAAACTAAAGAGAATAAATTACCTTTCTTCTCAAGTCATTCTTGGAATTTGGGGCATTGCTTCTTCATGTGTCCTCCCTTTTTGCAGAAAAAATACTTTGCCTCCTTCTTGATATCATCTTGAGGTGGTATCTTGTATTTCCCCTTCTGAGTGACTTTAGACTTATTTTTGATTGCTTTGTTCTTCCCGTGAGTGGTTGTCAGCAATACACTCTCACCTTGCTCCATCACAAGTCTTTCTTCTTCCTGAACACACATGGTCGTTAATTTATTGATTGACCATTTGTCCTTATGTGTATTGTAGGAAATCTTGAAAGGCCCATATTCATGTGGAACAGAGTTCATAATGTAATGCACCAAGAAAGACTCAAACATATCAACCTAGAGTTTCTTAAGTTGAGCTGCAATGTCACGCATTTTCATTATGTGCTCACGCACACCTTTCACACTGGTGAGCCAGTAGGAAGAAATTTTCATAATTAGTGTGCTTGCTAAAGCCTTTTCAGAGGTGACGGACTGCTCCTCAATGGCATTCAGCAAATCTTGAACATTCCCATGCTGTTCAACCGAACCACGTATGCCAGCTGTAACCTTAGTTTTAATGAACATCGCACTAGCCGGTTGGATCGCTCCCACCGCTCATATAGCGCGACTGCACCTGGAATGCTCTCAAAAGTAATAGCAGGTGGTTCGTCTTTCCTGATAGCATAATACAAGGTTGTGAATGAAGGAGCATCCTTTCCTTCCACACCTTGTAGTTATCACCTTTGAGTTCGGGAATGTCACATCAGATATTAGAAAAATTAGCAAGTTGGGAAGCTGTGTAAAACAAAAATAATTAAAAACTCATGTCAAAATTGAGGCATATTTATCCAAAATGTCTGTATTACCAATGTAAACATACCATAAAATAAATCTTGTAACATAAAAATTACCTGTGGGCTAAATTTTTAAGTGCATAAGATTTATTTAAACTTTATGTTGTACTTATCAAATTATATACAAAATTTCATACTTTGTAGGCATGAAAAAAAAACTGATTTTCTATCCCAAATAATACATTATGATAAAACCATCAAATTATATATCAATTCATAATCCCTGTGTGCAAGTTATGAAAATAATTTGACATTCTATCCTAATTAATAATACAAATATAATGAAAAACCATGTGGGATAAAATTCACTATACCACGTATAATTAAATACAATATAACGTCTAGTTCCATATGTGATTTTAGAAAAACATAAGAAATAATTTTAACTAATTAAGGATGTTGTGGCTAATCAAAAACTAATCAAAATTATAATAATCACTAGACATAAAAACTAAACTATATGAGAACAAATAAAGTGATACATATCAAGATAAAAGTTCTCATATATATTTGCAATTGTTGAGAAATAAGAGATAAAAGACCAAGAAGAAAAATGGAAGATGAGAGATTTTCTATTCACTTCAAGTGCACCAATACACATAGGAGATAGTCCTATTTATAGGGTAGGGGATTGGTAAGTGAGTGATTTACATTAAGAGGCCACTACACTAGAGAGTAATGAGAAGGAGGGAGAAGGGTAGTGGACATCCACTAATATAAATATTCATAACACTCCCCCTTGGATGTCCACTGAGGATATGCCTCTTTAAAAATCTAGTGAAGGAAAAAGAGTACAATATCCTACCAGTGGGAACTGCCTCGTTAAAAACCTTTCCAGGAAAACCCAGTGGGACAAAACCATGGCAATGGAAAAAAGAATGCAGCTTTTCTCCCCCTGAAAGAAGTGTCACTTCAAAATATGAATTTCAACATCTGGAGTTTCTCCCTGAGTGCATATGGAGAAATCTACTCCGTTGTCACTTGTGATGTATCATCTTTTAATAGAGCTTTGCGATCAGTATTATCTTCAAAACATCTTCATTGAATTGGTGGCATGTGGGCATGAAATGAAGAAGCAAGAAGCATAGATTGTTTTATAGATCATAAAGATATTTCAATGTCACCACATGTAGATAATAGTTGTCTTGTAATCTGATTTGAACTAGATCAGAAAAATATTTTATATCTGCATGGTTAATTTGTGTAACATACATAAAAAGATTTATTTATAACTGATAACCATCCTTTATGATGGTTATTATTTGCCTTTTTAGCTTGAATTTAAGTGATTTAATAAACTTGTTGTGTCAATTATGATGTAATTATGTGTTTAGGGTAGAAATAATGGTGCAGGAATGAATTGGTTTAATTTGGGCATTTTGATGCCCTTAGTGCATTTAATTGTGTTTACTGTCAATGCTGCAGCAGCAGGTGCGTGCGCAATAGTGGAATTGCGGAAGATGAGAGAGAAAGCTCAAGGGGAGTGCGGAAAACACGGAAATTAAGGCAAGGACAGGTGTCAGAGCTGTATGACACGGAAAGATATTTCCTATTGTGGAATTCCCATGATTGCCCTTAAACCTAGGACGCATTTCCCTAAAAGGCCCTCATTCTAGGGTTGCGTGCAAGGAGAACTATATAAGGACGTTTCCCTTTCTTCATTAGGATGCTCTACCGTCAAGGGGAAGTTTAGAGATAGCTCCTCATAGCATGCTTAGCTCACCATTGTTACCCACAAGTTTCATTGCTGAGACCATTGCGACAGCACTACTTAGAATTACATTTCTCTTGATGGATTTCTACTAGAAGAGCTGGAGCAGATCTCCATCACTACGATTGGAGTTCCTTCACTGTTCTATCTTGATAGTATCATTTCTTCCCTTGAAATTTGTAATATTACTTCTACTCTTTTGTTTAAGTTGTTTTCCATGTTTTGTAAGCTCAATATGAGCTAATTTCTCATAGTTGAGATGCTGGATCTGATGTAACTAGATTTTCTATGTTATTTATGAAGTATGTTTAATGTTGTGCATTTTACCTTGTGTGTGATAATATTTCCATTTTAGAGTAGGATTGGCCGTCTATTCTAAATAGCATTTATAAATTCAGAGATGGTTTGTAAATTAATCTCACAAGGTAATATGGGTAGTGGACATGAATGAGAGATCTTGATGTTCCTTGCTTAACCCTAGAGATAGGAAGGCATAGCTCATAAGGTGAATACTGCCGGTGCTCAAGCAGCCTAGGAGGTACTTCTTTAGGGTTTAGAGATAAACTCTTGCAAGGAAAACCTAGTGTGAAGTATTCGAGAGAATAACGTCTTATTGCTGCAGCACCTAATGCTGCAGCATTGAACATACCCTTAATAGCATATTAATGAAGTTACTGAAGTGAATGCATCTCAGCTTGTTCTCATCACTGATTCTTAAATACCATTCCTATTATTACTTATTTTTCATTATTGTTTATGTTACCCAAAACTTGTGTGTCATTTACTTTCTTCACTAATTTGTTAGCAAAATTAAACTCTTGTATTTAACTAAATTCCTCGTGGGAACGATCTCATTTACCCTTTATTACTTGTTAAGACAGTGTATACTTGCACTAAGTTTTCACACAACAAGTTTTTGGCGCCGTTGCCGGGAAAATTAGTTAAATTGATTGTTTAATTAGTTAGCAACTTAGTGCCTTTTGTTACTAATTCTGTTTGTGTTGTTTCTGTTGCTACAGCATCAGTTGCTGCATCATCTGTTGCTGCAGCATATGCACAGGCTTAGACGCAATACTCCAGAATTCCAGTTGCACCCAGAGATAGAAAGACATTTTAGAAGCTTGAGAAGAGTTCACAGTACTCCAGGACTTATTGAATTAGGGCGAGCTGCTGCTATGGCTAGTCCACAACCTACTGTTGATGGTGATCTGAGTCCACCACCTTCACCACCTCCCACAATTCAAGGGGATGGTGATGGAGGGTACAGAAGACAGCTTATTGATATGAATGTCATAGGAATCGCAAATGATAGGAACAGACCCATGAGGGATTATGCAGTTTTTGACCCTCAAACTATGCAAACAGGCATAGTGAGGCCAGAAATTGCTACAACCCATTTTGAGTTCAAACCTATGATGTTCCAAATGCTTCAAACAATTGGGCAGTTTGGTGGTGGTCCCCTTGAAGACCCACATCTGCATTTGAAACAATTTGTTGAGGTTTGCAGTAATTTCATTCTCCCTGGTGTTACAGATGATGCTTTCAAACTGAAATTGTTTCCTTACTCCTTGAAGGATAGAGCAAAGGCCTGGCTTAACTCACTAGAGCCTAACTCTATCACTACATGGAATGAGATGGCAGAAAAATTTATGACAAAATATTTTCCTCCAATAAAGAATGCCAGGATGAGAAATGAAATTACCTCTTTTAAGCAAACTGAATTTGAAACCTTGTTTGAAGCATGGGAAAGATACAAAGAACTGTTGAGGAAGTGCCCACACCATGGTATTCCTGTCATCATCCAAATGGAGACCTTCTATAATGGATTGGAACCCCAAACAAGGCTCATGCTTGATGCTTCATCTGGAGGAGTTCTACTCAAAGGATCTTACAATGATGCATATAATCTTATTGAGGATATTGCTGCAAATAGCTATCAATGGCCTACTGCTAGGTTAAGTGCTCAAAAGAAGGTGGCTGGTGTGCATGAAGTAAGTGAGATCACTGCATTGTCTGCTCAAGTGGCTTCACTATCGAATATGATCAAAAACATAAGTTCACCTAGTGCAACAGCAACACTTGCTGCAGCAACTGAAGCAACTGTAGCAGCAATTGAACCAGCTCCATGCGGTTCCTCTCCAAGCTGTGTTTATTGTGGAGGAGGTCATCTTTATGAGGAGTGTCCTGCGAATCCTATCTCAGTCAACTATGTTGGGTACAACAAGGGTAATAATCCATATTCAAATACCTACAATCCTGGGTGGAGAGATCATCCAAATTTCAGATGGAGCAACAATGCTGCAGCAACACCTGCTGCAACAGCCACTCCAGCACCTGCTGTGCCACCCGGATTCCCTGCTCAATCAAGACAAGTTGTTCCTGCAATTGATAACTCTATGGAGGCCATGCTTAAGGCTTTCATGAATGAAACAAAGACTCAATATCAGACACAAGGAGCTGCAACCAAAAATCTTGAGAACCAAATAGGCCAAATAGCTTCTGCTCTAACCCAAAGATCTAGTGGAGCATTACCTTCCACTACTGAAGCTACATCGTCCAAGGGTAAGGAGTCATGCAAGGCTATATCTCTAAGGAGTGGAAAGGATTTGAATGGGCCATCACTTGATACAGGTGGTGGTGACAAAAGAAAAGAAAAAGATCTTGAAAAGAAAAGAAAAAGTTGAAAAAAATGAAAAAAAGAGTAAGCCAGATGCGACAGCAACTGATGCTGCAGCATCTGATGCAACACCAGTGCCACCACCTGTGCTTGATCAAGATGTGCCACCTACACCATTTCCTCAGAGATTGAAGAAGGCACAACAAGACAAGCAATTTGGCAAGTTTCTAGAGGTGTTGAAACAACTGCACATTAATGTCCCTCTGGTTGAAGCTCTTCAACAAATGCCCAACTATGCAAAGTTCATGAAGGATGTCTTAACCAAAAGGAGGAGGCTAGGTGAATTTGAAACAGTGGCCATGACAGAAGAATGTAGTATGATTATGCAAAGCAAGCTTCCAAGCAAGCTGAAGGATCCAGGCAGTTTCACTATCCCATATTCCATTGGTGAAACCTATACTGGTAGAGCTCTCTGTGACTTAGGTGCAAGCATAAACTTGATGCCTAAGTCTGTCTTTACTCAGTTGGGTATTGGAGTTGCCAGGCCTACAACTGTCACACTCCAACTAGCAGATAGATCTATTGCCTATCCTGAAGGAATCATTGAGGATGTGCTGATAAAATTAGATAAATTTGTTTTTCCAGCTGACTTTGTGATTTTAGATTTTAATGCAGATAAGGAGGTGCCTATCATACTTGGAAGACCCTTCTTGGCTACTGGCAAGACTCTAATTGATGTGCAGAAGGGGGAGTTAACTATGAGGGAAAATGATCAAGAGATCAAGTTTAATGTCATGAATGCCTTGAAGTTACCTGAAAAGGGAACTGAGGAGTGTTCCTTTGTGGTATCTCTAGACTCTGTAGTTTAGAAGCAGTTCAACAAGCAAAGTGACCATTTGGTGAAAACCTTTGCAAGTGTGGATAAGAGTGAATTATTGGAAGAAGGGCTGCTAAATGAAGAGGTTATTATCAAGGAGATTTGGACTAAGCAATATGAGTCTCTTGAACTTGGAGATTCTAATCTCAAGAGGAATGTGCCTTCTATAGAAAAACCCCCTACTCTTGAACTGAAGGAATAGCCACAGCATCTTAAATATGCTTATTTAAGGGAAAATGATACATTGCCTGTGATCATTGCTTCTGATCTCTCTAAGAGTCAAGAGCATGATCTCATTACTACCCTAAAGAGGCATAAGAAAGCAATTGGGTGGCAAATGTCTGATATAAAGGGAATTAGTCCTACCATCTGCATGCACAGAATCATTCTGGAAGAAGGTGCTAAAAATAGCATTGAAGGACAGAGGAGACTAAACCCCATTATGAAAGAAGTTGTGAAGAAAGAGATTATCAAGTGGCTGGATGCTGGCATTGTGTATCCCATCTCTGACAGTGCATAGGTGAGTCCTGTGCAATGTGTTCCTAAGAAAGGAGGGGTCACAGTGGTAGCTAATGAGAAGAATGAGCTTATTCCTACAAGAACTGTAACTGGTTGGAGGATTTGTATGGATTATAGGAAGCTCAACAAAGCCACAAGAAAGGATCATTTTCCCTTTCCCTTCATTGATCAAATTATGGATAGACTGGCTGGGAAGGAGTTTTATTGCTTTTTGGATGGTTACTCTGGTTACAATCAAATAGCCATAGTACCTGAAGATCAGCAAAAGACTACTTTCACCTGCCCCTATGGTACTTTTGCTTTCAGGAGAATGCCATTTGGGCTGTGCAATGCACCGGCAACTTTTCAAAGGTGTATGATGTCAATTTTCTGAGTTCATTGAGAAGTCAATGGAAGTATTTATGGATGACTTCTCTGTTTTTGGGGAAACATTCCAACTATGCCTTGATAACTTAGAGAAGATTCTGGACAGATGTGAGGAGACCAATTTGGTGCTTAATTGGGAGAAATGCCACTTCATGGTCCAAGAAGGTAATGTGTTGGGTCACAAGATTTCTAAGAAAGGTATTGAGGTTGATAAAGCTAAGGTGGAAGTGATTGAGAAGATGCATCCTCCAACCAATGTGAAAGGTGTCAGAAGTTTCCTTGGGCATGCTGGGTTTTATAGAAGATTCATCAAGGACTTCTCCAAAATTTCTAAGCCTCTGTGTCAATTGCTGCAGCATGACACTCCCTTTGTCTTTGATGAGGCCTGTGCTGCAGCATTCTAGAAATTGCAGAGTGCCCTGGTGACTGCACCTGTTATTGTTACTCCAGACTGGAGCAAGCCGTTTGAGCTTATGTGCGATGCTAGTGATTACGCCATAGGTGCTGTCCTTGGCCAAAGGTATGGAAAAGTCTTTCATTCGATTTACTATGCTAGCAAAACACTTGTAGATGCTCAATTAAATTACACTACTACTGAAAAAGAATTGTTAGCTGTGGTTTTTGCATTTGATAAATTTAGATCATACTTAGTTGGCACAAAAGTTATTGCTTACACTGATCACTCGGCTATTAAGTATTTGATTACTAAGAAAGATGCAAAACCTAGGCTAATAAGATGGGTTCTCCTCCTCCAAGAATTTGATCTTGAAATTAAAGATAAAAATGGGGTAGAGAACCAGGTTGCTGATCATTTGTCTAGATTGGAAAATGAAAGTGCAGGTACATTTGGTGAAATCAAGGAGCACTTTCCTGATGAGCACTTATTGGCCATAAGTGCTGCAGCACTTATTGGCCATAAGTGCTGCAGCACCTGATGCTGCAGCACCATGGTATGCTGACATCGTCAATTTCTTGGTTAGCAAGGTGGTACCATGTGACATGAATTCTCAACAAAGGAAGAGGTTCTTTCATATTGTCAAGCAATATTTCTGGGATGAACCCTTCCTCTTCAAGAAATGCCCTGATCAGTTGTTTAGAAGATGTGTGGCTGATGAAGAACAACAGCAAGTGCTGTAGCAATGCCATGCTGCAGCATATGGAGGACACTTTGGAGGTATGAGAACAGCAGCAAAGGTGCTGCAATCTGGTTACTATTGGCCTACCATTTTCAAGGATTCCCATGAGTTAGTAAAGAAATGTGATAACCGCCAAAGGAGTGGGAACATCTCCAATAAACAAGAAATGCCTCTAACCAACATCTTAGAGATTGAACTCTTTGATGTTTGGGGCATGGACTTTATGGGACCTTTTCCCCCTTCATTTGGCAATGTTTACATCCTTGTGGCTGTGGACTATGTATCAAAGTGGGTTGAAGCAGTGGCTTTGCCTAACAATTATGCTAAGTCTGTTAGCAAGTTCTTGCAAAAGAATATTTTCACAAGATTTGGTACTCCAAGGGCCATAATTAGTGATGAAGGAACTCACTTCTGCAACAAATTGATTGAAACTCTTCTAGCCAAATATGGGGTCAAGCACACAATTGCTACAGCATATCATCCCCAGACAAGTGGCCAAGCCTAGTTATCCAATAGAGAAATCAAGAGAATACTTGAAAAGATGGTAGGACCTACAAGAAAGGAGTGGTCTAATCATTTAGATGATGCTCTGTGGGCATACAGAACTGCTTTCAAGACTCCTTTGGGAATGTCTCCATACAGATTAGTTTATGGCAAAGCTTGCCACCTGCCTTTAGAGCTCCAATACAAGTCTCACTGGGCCATAAAAAAGCTCAATTTTGATCATGCTAAGGCAGGGGAAGCTAGGCTATTGCAATTGAATGGATTAGAAGAAATGAGGCATTTTTCCTATGAAAGTTCTGAATTATACAAGGCTAAGACCAAGGCTTGGCATGACAAGAGGATTCAAAAAAGGGAGCTTAAGGAGGGTGACCAAGTGTTACTATTCAACTCAAGACTCAAGTTGTTCCCTGGAAAAGTCAAGTCAAGATGGTCGGGACCTTTCAAAATTGAGAAGGTGTATCCCCATGGTGCTGTAGATTTGTATTGTGAAGAAAGGAAGCAGCACTTCAAAGTAAATGGTCAGAGGGTAAAGAAATATTATGGTGAACCAGTGGTGAGAAGCAAAATCACCACTGAATTGCAAAACCTTTAATCTTGAAGGGAAGTCAAGCTGAGGACTCTTAAACCAAGCGCTACTGGGAGGCAGCCCAGGGTTTTAATATAATAAACCAGTGTGTTGTTGTCTTGTGTTTGTTTTGCAGGTTAATGGTCTGGCAAATTGAAGTTTGAGGGTGTAATAGCAATCAGTGCTGCAGCAATGCTCCCAGCATTGTTGCTGCAGCAGTGAGTAGCAGTTATGAGAAAAATAAAATAATTGAAGTTATTATACCAAGATTTGATGAGTCATCAGTGAGTGGTCAAATCAAGTCATAAACCGTCTCATCTCTCAATCCTAGCCATCCACATACCCCATGACCCAACGGCTCTTTTTGAAAGTAAAAACGCCAATTCCCTTTCCCAATAAAACCGTCGCATCGCATTGCTTATAACCATCCACTCCCATTCACTTCCCTCACCGTAACCACCTCTTTTCTCTCAAAACCCCCATTGCAACCGTCCCCAACCTCTTCACAAATTCTTCCCTACTCTCGAACGAAACCGCCATGACTAGAAGCAAAGCTAGTGCTCCCAAATCCTCTGGTAAACACCAATCAAACCCTGGCCGTGGTGAATCAAGCCAAAAGCGAAGAAGAAGCCTCAAGAATCAAGAAATGACCGAATCTGAGAAGTTCCAGAACATGAATTTCTGGGCGGAACGAGGGCTTGAAATGAAAGGAGCTTCCGATGCGTTCACATCCGTTGTGAACGCATTAGGCTGGGAAAAATTGGTGCAACATCCTAAGTTCTTCTACGCCTCGGTGGTTTGCGAATTCTATGAAGGAATTCTGCCTCCTAAGGATGGAAAGCAAAGGTTTGTATCTAAGGTGCGCGGAGTGGCTGTGGATTTTGATTCCCTCGCAATCAATGCGAGCTATGGGTTGGATTATCATAGCCCTGCCTTCGGGAATAATGTTGCTAATTGGAGGAAGAAAGAAATGGAAGGAGTGAAGAAAACCATTTCTGTACCTGGAACACCGTGGGAGCCGTGCAGCGCTAATGAATTCAAGATCAAGAGGCAATACTTTATTCATGACGCAAAGGTCTGGTTCAACTTCATCAAGCAGTCCCTGTTGCCTACCTCTCATGCTACCAACTTAGAGAAAGAAAGAATGATGCTATTCTGGGCAAAAAGAATGTTGATGTAGGGCGGTTGATTTGTAGGGAAATCATGATTTGCAAAGGTAAAACTGCGGGTTATTTGTTTTTCCCTTGCCAGATAACTTCTCTGTGTATAAGTGCTGGTGTTGAAGTCCTGGGAGAACAGAAGAGTTTCCCCATGGCTGCATTTCCTACAGTGTTGAGGGAAAAGAACATTGCTGCAGCATCTGGTGACCCCACCATGCTGCCGCAATTCATGCTGCAACAACGGGCTGTTTGGGAATTTCTGAAGAAACAGCACAACTGGATAGGTGCTGTATTGGTTGCAAATTTGAAGGATCACTCTGATGTAGAAGCACCAACATTCCCAGAATGGGTGCTTGAGGAAGATAATATGGAACCAGAAGAAGGAAATGTGGAAGCTGAAGCAGAAGTGGTAGTAGGAAAGAAGAGAAAGAGGCAGGAAATAAAGAAAGGAAAGAAGAAACAGAATGAGCCAGTGGAAGAAGAGGAGATGTTAAAATCGGATGATGATGAATCACTGAGTGAAGAGGAGAAAGAACAGTACAAGGAGATCATGGCGGAGTTGAATAAGGAGAGTGATGAGGAGGACCCTGATACCTCTGAAGAAGAGGAGGAGCATGGTGAAGATGAAGGTGTAGAAGAAGAGGAAGGTGAAGAAAGTGAGGAAGTTGATGGATCTGATGCTTCTTCTAAGTTTGAGGGAGACCCCACTGCTGATAACTCTCGAAGTGCTGTCTTACTTGATGACCCCTTGCCTCCACCCAACACCACACAAAACCAACAACCACCAACTCCACAGCTTGACCCAGTGCCCTCACCAACCAAACCAACCATCCTTGAACCTCAACCTCAACCCAAAACACCTACCCCTCCACCACAAACACTTGCCAAAACACCTGTAACCCAGACCACTTCTGATGTGCCATCTGTCACCGCTACTCCTGATGCTGCAGCAACTTCTAATGCTGCAGCAAGTTCTGATTTGCTGGTGTCACCTAAGCAGAAACGGTCAAAGCGAACTGCCAAGAAAAGGAAGACTGAGAAGGTACCCGAGGAAGCTAAGAGAACTGAGGAAGCAAGACCTGCTATGAAGGAGAAGGAAGATAACTCCGTGATTGCTGCAATTATGCAAGGAATAGCAACTGCTGCAGCAAATGAGGCCATAGCAAAGGAATCTGCTGAAAGGATGAAGGCTGAAGCTGACAAGAGAGCCAAAGAGGCTAGGGAATTCGTGCTTGCCCACAAGAAGGCAAGTGTTTCTGATGCTGGTCCTGTTGTTGCAGATACAGGATCAGTGCTGCAGCATTCCAATGCTGCAGCAACAGAAACCGCGACTGTCCCGAAGCCCTCTGGGCTAAATCTTCCAAGTCTGCATCCAAGAAGTAAGGAAAGAGTACTGCAGTGCGTGCCAGCCCCAGAACTAAACCAGGAACTCCTGCACCCTAATCTCTTGTGTTTTAGTTTGAGTATTGTTTTAATATTCTGTTAAGTTCTGTTTCTGTTTTAGTATGTTTCTGTTCAAATAAACCTGTTTCTGTTTTAGTTGTGGTTCGTCTTGTGTTTAGTTTGTTCCTGTTTTGTTTTATTTAGCTCTCTCCCTTTAGTTTAATTACAGTGAGGACACTGCACAGTTCTAAGTGGGGGGGGGGGAGCTATACACTTGGCTTGTACTCTACTAGTGCAAATAAAAGTTAGTGAATCTTAAAATTTTAGAAGTAGAGTTGAGCAAAAACTTAGTGATGAAATGGTGAAAAATGAGTGAATAAATACCCCTGTTTAGTGAGTGAACTAGTTTACTTCTGCTCCTACACTTAAACTTGAACTTAGGTAGGAACGTAGTGAATTAAAGATGAACTGAAACTAGGCTAGTGTTGGTAAATCTAGGGAATTGCTAAATTTCTACTAAAAACTTAGGGCAGCCTAAGAAACTAAGTTTGGGGGTTCTCTAAGATATATTAAGGCAAAACATGAAGGAATGCAGTGCTGCAGCAACCCCAGCTGCAGCAATGCTGAGTTATGTGCACATAGTTTTAGAACATGTAAATTTGAATCTGAATGAGGATGCAAAGCATCAAAGTCTGTAAATATGTGTCATACCCCACTATTTCCACTATTTCCAAAGGCTCAAGAATCGATTCCTCATTGTGTTAACTAAGTAAGGAATCGATTTTCACCTATGCCAAAGGTCCTGAAAATCGATTCCCACTATTTCCAAAGGCTCAAGAATCGATTCCTCGTTGTGTTAACTAAGTAAGGAATCGATTTTCACCTATGCAAAAGGTCCTGAAAATCGATTCCCACTATTTCCAAAGGCTCAAGAATCGATTCCTCATTGTGTTAACTAAGTAAGGAATCGATTTTCACCTATGCCAAAGGTCCTGAAAATCGATTCCCGCTATTTCCAAAGGCTCAAGAATCGATTCCTCATTGTGTTAACTAAGTAAGGAATCGATTTTCACCTATGCAAAAGGTCCTGAAAATCGATTCCCACTATTTCCAAAGGCTCAAGAATCGATTCCTCATTGTGTTAACTAAGTAAGGAATCGATTTTCACCTATGCAAAAGGTCCTGAAAATCGATTCCCACTAATTTCTAAAGCCCAAGGAATCGATTCCTATGTTTTCTAAAAGTAAAGAATCGATTATACTATATTTTGCCTTCATCAAACAATCGATTCATCCTTGCAATAAATGTTTTTAAAAATTCTACGCTTTCCTAAGCCTATAAATAGGCAGCCTCAAATCACATTTGAGGGGGAGAGGGGACGAAATCAGAAAACACACGGGGGAGACTTCACGAGATCAGAGAAAGGGACAGACAGCTCACAAGATCAGAGAAGAATTGCTCCACACACATTTCACGAGATTTGAGAAGACAACTCTCGCAAATCTCATTTTCCAGTTCTACGCTTCATTTTTACTCTATTCGTTTCGTTGGTCCGTCTGAGCTATGTGATCCATGCCAAAATTGCCCTATGTGATTTAATTTAGCTGTAGTGTCCTTGTTGATGATGAACCACATGATTCCCACCTATGCCTAGTGCATCATTTTGTAAGTGGTGAAGATGGTCTCAGATGATTCAACCTCCCCCTTTTAACTTCCTAATGAATAAAAGATAGTTAGGTTTGTGGTTTAAGGTCCATGGGTTATTGCAAAGGATGGGTTTCCCAAAACCTTGATGCTCCCTCCTCTTTGATTGTGTTACTAACCTTTGGGCACATATTCATGAATGCAAAGGATAAGCTTACCTTAGCCTTGACGCAATTTCCCCTTTTCTCATGTTATTGAGAAATCATTGTTCATATGTTCCTTAGTTTAATTAAGATCATTCTACGCCTATGATCAATTGCTTGCTTGTTATTGGATGCATTTTAAATGTCTTGATTCAAGGTGCCATTCCATCCATGTGTATGACCTCCTAATGAAGACGTAAGTCTACATGCCTGTTGTAGCATAGAGTCATTAGGGTAAATACACTCCCTCCTACACGCACACTAGCTTTGAGAACTTTTACCTTGCATCCCTGATAGGTAGGTCTCTTGATCATGTTGGCATGTTTAAGTCTTAATTAAATATTCAACATATGCATGATTTCGTGATAATTGAATGTGTTTAAACTTTGTAATCAATCATTGATAGTGCCTTCACCCTTTCTTCCAAAAATCTTTCAAACCTTTTTCCAATTAACACGAGTTATTAGTGACTATCACTCAAAGCCTTGGCTTGTTTGATTGTCGTGAACGCCATCAAGGGTTATTAGTAATGTTCGCTCAAAGCCTTTGCTTGCTCGATCGTTATGAAAGCTCTTCCTCTTTCAAACCCTTTCAAAAACATTTTTTAGAACTACGTCGCTTTGATTCCCGTTTGGGATACGTAGGAGCGAGTCACGTTCTCGTCAAGCGCAACGAATAAAAATCCTTTTCGCAACCATGAACAAATCATTTTCATAAAACAAACAAAAAAGAATCATTTTCAAACCCATTGTTGCTAGTAGCTCATCAGAGCCTTTGTTCGTTTAGCTATTAGTGGCAATGCCCCTTTTCTCATAAGAATAATAAACGATGATCCATCATAACCTTTGTTAGTTTGATCATCGTGCGAATCAATCTCTTTCGAAAAATCACTTTCAAAAAAGATAATAAAAACGAGTTGTTATCAATAGTCCATCAGAACCTTTGTTCGTTCGACTAGCGGTACAACTCTCCTTTTTGAGCATTTAGTAGTGATTCATCATAGCCTCTGCTAGTTTAATCATTCACTAAGGCTCGTCCTATTTCAAAAAACTCACCAAAAAAGATAAAAAACAAAAACTTTTCAAAAAGACAACCAAGAACTACGTAGCTTTGAATTCTCCATCGCACCGGGAGATACGTAGGAGCGGGCCATGTCCCGTCAAGCACTTTTATCTAAAAACCCTTTTTTCCCCCATTTTCTCATCAAAAATAAAATTTTCATTAAGTTTTCACATTCATCTTCAAACAAGGAATAAATAGGCAAATCTAGGTATTTTTCAAATCAAACGTTAAAACCACGCATTTAATTAGAGGTTCCCTTTCGGTAGAAAGGACGTGCGCGGTGCTAACACCTTCCTCGCACGTAATCGACCCCCGAACCTATATCTCTAGTTTTCAAAAGACCATCCGCCTTGTCCAAAAGACCTTTTTTCAATGTTTTGGTCTTAAAATTAAAATATTGGTGGCGGCTCCAAAATTTTTCCACGTTGTACATCGAGAAACCCAAAAGGGGATTTTTCGGGGTGCAACAGCTGGCGACTCCGCTGGGGACACTTTTTAAAAGACGAGGGTCAAGCCTAACTAATTTAAATGTGTGGTTTAAATGTATTGTTGATTTGATTAAAACCTTGTTTGCCTTTCTTTCTTATCATTGATTGTAGGCGTATGCATTTGTCGCTTATGCCCTTTATTTTATCGCTTATGCCCATGCATTCTTCCAATCCCCATGATCCCCTCTTCTTGGCTCCTCTTCCTAAGGTAAGCAATATCCTTGTTTATAGATATTCTAGGTATGGAACCCTAGGGTAGATAACTTGTTATTTCTTGCTTTTGTCTGGACTGCTCTGGTTTTCATTTCAGGTGAGGGTAGTACTAGGGAAAATGCCCTTGACACACACTACACTTATACCCTGTGACTATGTGCTTTGAGTGGGACCATAACCCAGGTCTGCAAAAACTTAGGAGAGTGGATTCGAGTAGTGAGAGCCCATCAGGACCTTTGTCCGTTTGGCTACTTGCGAAAGTTTCAACCAGAGTTGTGCTCTTTCATGATGCCTCACACCTAGCAGTTTGCTGCATTTGTGGGGAATTTTGTGAAAGGGACTGTAGCTCTGGTGGCCTTGTGAGGGAGTGAATAGAGCTACATGGAAGGATTACCCTTTTAATTGCCCTAGATCATAGGTCTCACCTCTTTTTTAGGTCACAAGGGCTTTTCCAAAATTGTGTGTTGCATTATTACATCTAGTTTAGTTCATTTCCGCCAACATTTTTTTGAAAAAAACAACAAAATCAAAAAAGAATATGTTTTCCTTCTCTTTCACGAATACCTATATGAGGTGGCATATAGGGTATACTGCCCTAAAATTTCAAAACCCCCACCTGTAAATATCTGTCTTTATAACAAGCATCTTCATCACCCGCATTTTACATCATAACAGCATGCATTACATAAGCAAAATTCTGAAAAATTCATACAGCATTCCTCATGCATCTAAATACAAAAATAACATAAAACCATATGCATTGCATTCATTTACGCGTTCATACTTGTACTCATAAAAAAATGTTCTATCATCAGAGAGAAAAACAAAAGGCAAGCTGGTTCGCCAACACCGATACTCCACCCGTCTACAAGCAAGATTGATGGCTAGCAATCAACATCTCGAGAATGAGGACCCCCTGGGTCAAGATGAGTCGGTTGTGGAGATTCTTAACCCCGAGCAGTTGGCTCAAGAGAATCAAGCTTTGAAGACTAAAGTGGAGGCTATGGAAGCACGGATGGTCGAAGTAATGAGTATGCTACAGAATTTGAGGGGTGGGGCCACTGCTGGGGCCGCTGCTGTTGTAAATCCCGAAGGGGTTGTTACCTTCGTTTCTCCTCCGGTGTCCGCTGAAGTTACAACTACTCACACTTCTTATGGACAGGGGGTCAGTCGCTTTGCCCATCCTCCAGGGGCGAGCGGACAGAGTCATCTGAATGCACCGATATATCCTTGGGGGATGCCAATGGGTTATATGCCGCCTGCTGCTGAAGCTATTCCTGTGGGGTCGAGTCAACCGGTCACGACTATGCCTGGTGGAGCTGCTATGGGACCACAAATTCATACTCCTAGTCCTAACACTGTGATGCCAAGAGGTTCACCTAGTCCTACTCGGGGAGTTACTGTGAACCCTCAGAACGCTGTCCATCATATGGGAAACCCTGCTCAGCATGGGAGTTATTATCACGGTCCGGGGAACTATCCACAAGGTCATTTGTTTGGGAACACTCAGCATGGGGATCGGTATCACTCGCTTGAAGAGCGCTTAAGAGCTGTGGAAGGATCAGGAACTAGAGCCAGGGATGCCCGAGATTTGTGCCTTGTCCCAGATGTTGTTATACCCCCTAAATTCAAAGCACCTGACTTTGATAAATATCGCGGCACCGAGTGTCCATCTAGCCATCTGACGATGTATGTTAGAAAAATGGCCGCTTATGCTCATGATGACAAGGTGCTCATTCATTATTTCCAGGACAGTCTGACTGGGGCATCACTAGATTGGTACATGCAGCTGCAATCCTCCGAAGTTCACAGTTGGAAGGATCTCTCTGAAGCCTTTCTAAAACAATACCAGTATAACATGGACCTTGCTCCAGACCGGTCTCAATTGCAGCACATGAGCAAAGGAGATAGAGAATCATTCAAAGAATACGCTCAAAAATGGAGGAGCATAGCTGCTCAGGTGAAGCCGCCGTTGACTGAAAAAGAGATGGTGTACATGTTTATGGAGACCCTTCCAGGGCTGTATTATGATAGGTTGGTGGGGAGCGTTTCGTCCAATTTCTCATATATGGTTGTCATTGGGGAACGATTAGAGCACGGATTGCGCAGCGGAAAGATTGCTGGAGGTTTTGGCAATTCTAGTGGACAAAAGAAACCCTTTCCCAACTTCCCCAAGAAGAAAGAAGGGGAAACCAATGTTATTTCCGCAGGGGGAGGCCCATCTTTCAGCTCTCCACAGCAGGCGGTGCCATTATCTTTCAACTCTCCGCAGCAAACTAATTCGGGCTACAGAGCCCAGAACTATCAAGAGAAGAGGCGTGCTAATTTTGATCCGATCCCAATGACCTATACTGAATTGTTCAATCATCTTGTCTCAATGAATTTGGTCAATACTCGCCCCATGAAGCCTATACAACCTCCCTTTCCTAGGGGGTACAATGCTGATGCTACTTGTAGCTTTCATAGTGGAGGAGTCGGCCACACGGTGGAGGACTGCAAGGCTTTCAAATATGTAGTCCAGGATTTGATTGACGCCAACTGGATCTCTTTCAAGCCGAACAGTCCCAGTACAACTACAAACCCCCTACCGGGACATGGGACACCATCCGCTAATGCAGTAGAGGATTCTGTGGGGCAGACAATGATAAAAGATGTTAAGTGTATCCAGACTCCTCTGGAAAATATACATGGTGAGTTGTGTCGTCGTGGTGTTATCAAGAAGGGCTGTGTATGCGCCAATCCTTTATGTGTGGGTGCCTGTGAAGTTTTCAAGTCAGTCCTGCAAGACCTGATAGATCGGTGCGTGGTTCAGATAGGGACCCATGATATTGAAGATGAAAAAGAAATCAATGAGGAAGTAATAGCGGTGCCTATGAAAGAGAGATGTTGGGATACCCTAGGGGAGTCCAGTGGAAAGTTTGACTACTTGGTCAGATATGACGCTCCCGAGAGTGCTCAAATCCGAATGGAAGACATCCAGCCCACAGGATGGGATGAGGAAGAGGAACAACACGATCAAATTGCTGTCATCAATGATGGTACTAAGTCAGAAGAGGGTGGTGCAAACCTGGTTTGTCGCTGCAGTGCTAGTGAAAGAATTAAAGAATTGAAAGACTGTTGATCCTCTTGGGACCTTTGATTTAAAGTAGTCATTTGTAATGCAACCCTGTGGCTCTGCCCAAGGCCACAGGACCAGTTGTTAGGGGCGCACATGTTTTTATTTTCTAAATCATCATCATCAATAAAAATGTTGTTTTTGAATTCCAATCAATAAAAAATCGATTCCTTTTCATTTCATGTGTCTTTTCTTTATTATTTTTGCTTGCTTGTCTCACCGTCCATTCTGCTTTTTCGTCTCGGCAAAAAGCAAATCCACAGTAATTGTCTCTCAAAATAACAGTGCCAACGGTCCATATTTTGACTTTGATCACCTTATTAATCAGGCAGAGGGGGACGTTGAGAAAGACCGGGAAAATCCTCCAGAAAGTTAATGAAGCAAGGAAAAAGGGTTATTCAGCATCACGGGGAATCCGCTGAAGTGATCAACTTGGGGACCGCTGAGAACAAGAAAGAGGTCAAGTTGGGTGTTTCAATAAAGGAAAATTAGAGCTCAAAAGGGAAATAAAGAAGAAGGGCAAGTGCATGAAAATAAGTGAATTATTGTCCCAGAGTTAATTTGTGAGGAAATAAGCAATCATGATTTGAAATGAAGATTGGACCACCATTCCATATCCAAGAACAAAATCCTCTCCTACCCACCGTAAGCCAAGAAAATCCCAAAGAGAAAAACATAATCCTTTCCGACCCATCTTAAGCCAAGAAAAAGCCAAAAATCCAAAAGTCACCTTAGATAAGGACCACCTCGAAAAAAAAAAACAGTGCATCGTTCATTATCAGTTCACCCAAGCTCAAGAAAAAGAAGAAATCAAAGAAGGAAGAATCATTCAAAAGGAAAATCCCAAAACCAAAAGAAAAATACAAAAGAGATGTAAATAGTGAGTTGTTACATGTTACCACAAAACCCAAGAGGTCCTCGTCTCAATAAACCTTCAAACACTTTCTCATTTCCATGCACCCCTCCTCTCATAAACCGCAAACACTCTCATTTGACCGCGATGACCCGCCCTCCACAGACCCTTAGCCAGGAATAAAATTTCCTAATACCTCATCAAGCCAGTTAACCATCATAAATCATCGATCGACAGCCAACACCGAATAAAAACCATCCTGCCATTAGCCCCAAATACCTCATTAAGCCTACTCATCTCTCCTCCACGAAACACCACAATCCCAAAAGGTCCATTCCGATCAATGATTGATTGCTGTTGTTTTCTCAAAGTTTTAGCTCAAGGACAAGTAAATTCATTTGTTTACAATATGCCAAGTGGGGCAATCCTGTCGCTCTTCACCCCTCCTACAATTGGGGAAATTGATCCTACACCTATCTCATCCTTTGTCGCACTCACATTCATTGAAATCATACAGGGGCAAACTTTTTTTTCTCTCTAGTGTATGGGTCAGAAGCAGTTCTTCTCATCAAGGTTGAGATACCTTCTCCACGAGTAGTCATGGAGGCCAAGTTAGAAGAAGCAAAAGGGGGTCCAAGCTCGTCTAGATCAACTGAATCTCATTAAAGAAAAAGGAATTGCTGCCCTGCGCCATGGCCAGTTATACCAACAAAAGATGAAGGCAGCTTTCGGCAGGAAAGTCCGTCTTCGAGAATTCGGCGAAGGAGACCTTGTACTCAAAAAGATCCTACCTATCCAGACTGACACCGTGGGAAGTTGATACCCACTTATGACGGTCCATATGAAGTCAAGAAAGCTTTTTCCAGAGGAGCGCCGATACTCATAAATATAGACGGTGAAGATCTCAGGAATCCAGTCAATTCAGATTAAGTGAAGAAGTATTATGCCTGAAAGAAATATAAAAAAAAAAGAGAAAGACAAGCCAAGTAAGAATTAGCTCGCTAGGTTGAAAACCCACAAAGGGCGGCCTAGGCAAAATCAGAGCGACCCGGTGGATTGAAAACCCGCAAAGGGCGATCCAGGCAAAAATTAGGGTCTGAAAACTTAGGCATGAAAGGTAAAGAAAGGCATACAACTCTCCTACAAGATTGGATGAGGGAGTGATCAAGGTCAAGGACATAGATGTTTGGCACTGTTCCACAGAGACGGACAGTCAGAATTCAGCTTCTCTCCTTTTTTCGTGTCTTTTTACAGTTTAAACTTTCAAGTGTAATAAATAATCGGCGTAACTTCTTGTGCGACCGGTTTCCACATTAATAAAGTTCAAATTTTTCGTATCTGTTCACTCTTTTATTTTCTACTTTTTCTGCTCAAAATAAACGTTTTATGATGATG
Source organism: Astragalus membranaceus (assembly GCA_039519185.1). Classification (NCBI taxonomy): domain Eukaryota; kingdom Viridiplantae; phylum Streptophyta; class Magnoliopsida; order Fabales; family Fabaceae; genus Astragalus; species Astragalus membranaceus. The sequence continues at coordinate 32,483,229 of CM076852.1, read as the reverse complement.
ATGGTCCTGAACTGTAAAACATGTGCATACATCATAGAGCATTGCAAATCATTACGAGATTCTTAAGAGTCCCGGGAGAAGCACATCCTCAAAATCAGTCAATCATGCAAGAGAGCAACTACATCCACGATTGCTTCAAACCAGCAAAGTCAAGACTAACATGCACTCGGCCCATGAGCCCCGCAAGTCCAATAGGTTCCTCAGTCTCGTGTCATGAGTGTCGCGGGTTGGCTGAACCAGCAAAAATAAAAAGTAAGCACACAGTCATGCATTACATTCATCATGCATAAAATCATGCATTTATCAGGCAGGAAAATAATGATAATAAAGTAAAGAAAAAGAGAAATTCAGGCATTTGCATTCATCATAAGAGAAAGAAAAAGAAAATAGCAATCATGGCATTTGCATCATGCATCTCATAGAAAAAACAAAACGAAGCCTTCCATTGCATACACTGGCATTCCATGCGGTCAAACTAGACCTTTGTGTCCTTAAACCAGATCATTGTGATCCATAAACCAGACCTTTGTGTCCTTAAACCAGATCATTGTGATCCATAAACCAGACCTTTGTGTCCTTAAACCAGACCTTTAGGGTCCATAAACCAGACCAATATGCAGACACATATTGCTCCATAAACCAGGCTTGTCGGCCCATAAACCAGACTCGTTGTGGTCCTTAAATCAGACTAATGTCAAGTCCATAATTTAGCATTCCATCAAATAAACCAAGGCATTTCACAACTCTCAAGCATTGCATTTGCATACCCGCACTTCATAAATAAAAAAAAAAGCAACCATCAAGGAAAGCCAAAAGAGAATATCAAAAGCGTCCAGCATTGCATGCATCAGCGTCACATGCATCCACGTAGCATACATCTGCATTACATTTGCATAACCGCATCTTGTACATTCATCACATGACGAAAACCAAAGTAAAAGAATCAGGAATAGCATTTCATCACATTCATCATTACACCAAAATCATAGCATTGCATACACATGCATAACATGCCCTTGCATAACATGCACTCATACTCCATGCACCATTCCTTGCATCAACCAACGTATGCAGGTACCTCAATCCAATACAGCAACCTCGGTCATTTCAAATCAACCAATCAGCAGAATTTCTGAGCCCTCTGTGCTCCCCCTGAGCCCTCTGCGCTCATCCTGAGCCCTCTGTGCTCCCTCCTGAGCCCTCTGTGCTCATCCTGAGCCCTCTGTGCTCCCCCCTGAGCCCTCTGTGCTCATCCTGAGCCCTCTGCGCTCCCCCTGAGCCCTCTGCGCTCATCCTAAGCCCTCTGTGCTCCTCCTGAGCCCTCTGTGCTCCCCCTGAGCCCTCTGCGCTCATCCTGAGCCCTCTGTGCTCCCCCTGAGCCCTCTGTGCTCATCCTGAGCCCCCTGTGCTCATCCTGAGCCCCCTGTGCTCATCCTGAGCCCCCTGTGCTCCTCCTGAGCCCTCTGTGCTCCTCCTGAGCCCTCCATGCTCATCCTTCCTTACTGCTTTCCTTACCGCGTTCTTTACCGCTTTATTTCCTGCTTCTGCACGCCAAGTGCCCATTTTACCTTTCTGTCTGCACGCCAAGTGCCCATTTTACCTTTCTGTTTGCACGCCAAGTGCCCATTTTACCTCTCTGTTTGCACGCCAAGTGCCCATTTACCTTTCTGTTTGCACGCCAAGTGCCCATTTACTTTTCTGTTTGCACGCCAAGTGCCCATTTACTTTTCTGTTTACACGCCAAGTGCTCATTTTACTTTTCTGTCTGCTTTAGTTGAACATTTCAATCAATCAATCAACAGGATTCGTGAATCCCTTCAGGACCCAAGTGTCCCTTCAAAAGCAGACTTCACCTCGCATTCGAGCTGCGGGTAAGTCCTTCAGACCCCGAGTGGTCCTTCAGACTAGTTGTGTCAGCCTAAGACACAGTGGACATCCTTCATGGTCAGCATATCAGTTCCGGATCTGATCTTGACCCATCATGGCCGCTCGGAAAAGGACACCCCCCAAGCAGACCGTTTTACTAGTACCGTTGCTAGTTTGCGCTCCATCAGACCCATTGGTCCATCAGGCTTAGGCATGCCCTTCAGACCTCGTCGGTCCTTCAGTTTAACTCCAATCAATGCGCCAAGCATCGTCTGCGAATTAGACCTTCAGAGCCTTAGTGTTCCTTCAGACCCCGAGTGGTCCTTCAGAGCCTTAGTGCTCCTTCAGATCCCGAGTGATCCGTCATTTTCTCTCTCGGTTAATGCGCCAAGTGTTAACCGTTCCCCGTTTGTTCTCAAGCCCATCAATAAAAACACAAAAAAATGAGAAAAGAAAAAGGGGAAAACTCGGGTTTTCCCCAAGAGGACAAAATCGGTATAATTTCTGAATTCTTTATCTTCATTTTGCCTTGGAATATGTTTCGGCCAATTCATATTCCTCGTTAAAATTCAGATAAAGAGGGGCAGCTGTCATACCCCAATTTTGTCCGGCTTAGGTCCAAACCCTAATTTTCCCCACAAAAAATAATAATAATAAAATGTATTGCATTTTGGACCCTAGAAACCATCCCAGAGTTTTTGAAATCATTTTTAGGGTTAGAATGCACGTTTTAGGAAGTTAGGGTCAAAAAGGGCATTTTTGGTCATTTCTCACAAAAGGGTCTATGAAAATGATTTTTGCAATAAGCCTCATGCATCAAATTAGGGTTTTTTTGAAAATGTGTTATGTATGCATGGCAAGTTTTGGAAAAATATGTTATGCATGCATGGCAAGCTTTGGAAAATATTTTATGCATGCATGGCAAGGACCTAAAAACACTTTTGTGGAAAGCAAGGATTGATTTCTATTCTGTTCCAAAGGCTCAAGAATCGATTCCTCATTGTGTTAACTAAGTAAGGAATCGATTTTCACCTATGCAAAAGGTCCTGAAAATCGATTCCCACTATCTCCAAAGGCTCAAGAATCGATTCCTCATTGTGTTAACTAAGTAAGGAATCGATTTTCACCTATGCCAAAGGTCCTGAAAATCGATTCCCACTATTTCCAAAGGCTCAAGAATCGATTCCTCATTGTGTTAACTAAGTAAGGAATCGATTTTCACCTATGCAAAAGGTCCTGAAAATCGATTCCCACTATTTCCAAAGGCTCAAGAATCGATTCCTCATTGTGTTAACTAAGTAAGGAATCGATTTTCACCTATGCCAAAGGTCCTGAAAATCGATTCCCGCTATTTCCAAAGGCTCAAGAATCGATTCCTCATTGTGTTAACTAAGTAAGGAATCGATTTTCACCTATGCAAAAGGTCCTGAAAATCGATTCCCACTATTTCCAAAGGCTCAAGAATCGATTCCTCATTGTGTTAACTAAGTAAGGAATCGATTTTCACCTATGCAAAAGGTCCTGAAAATCTATTCCCACTAATTTCTAAAGCCCAAGGAATCGATTCCTATGTTTTCTAAAAGCAAAGAATCGATTATACTATATTTTGCCTTCATCAAACAATCGATTCATCCTTGCAATAAATGTTTTTAAAAATTCTACGCTTTCCTAAGCCTATAAATAGGCAGCCTCAAATCACATTTGAGGGGGAGAGGGGACGAAATCAGAAAACACACGGGGGAGACTTCACGAGATCAGAGAAAGGGACAGACAGCTCACAAGATCAGAGAAGAATTGCTCCACACACATTTCACGAGATTTGAGAAGACAACTCTCGCAAATCTCATTTTCCAGTTCTACGCTTCATTTTTACTCTATTCGTTTCGTTGGTCCGTCTGAGCTGATCTCCTGCAAGAGTTAGTCAGGGTTTGCGTTCTTCAGATCTGTAATATCTGTCTTCATCAGAGGTATTTCAGTCTTTTCATTTGTTAAAATTTAATCATTGTGATCCATGCCAAAATTGCCCTATGTGATTTAATTTAGCTGTAGTGTCCTTGTTGATGATGAACCACATGATTCCCACCTATGCCTAGTGCATCATTTTCTAAGTGGTGAAGATGGTCTCAGATGATTCAACCTCCCCCTTTTAACTTCCTAATGAATAAAAGATAGTTAGGTTTGTGGTTTAAGGTCCATGGGTTATTGCAAAGGATGGGTTTCCCAAAACCTTGATGCTCCCTCCTCTTTGATTGTGTTACTAACCTTTGGGCACATATTCATGAATGCAAAGGATAAGCTTACCTTAGCCTTGACGCAATTTCCCCTTTTCTCATGTTATTGAGAAATCATTGTTCATATGTTCCTTAGTTTAATTAAGATCATTCTACGCCTATGATCAATTGCTTGCTTGTTATTGGATGCATTTTAAATGTCTTGATTCAAGGTGCCATTCCATCCATGTGTATGACCTCCTAATAAAGACGTAAGTCTACATGCCTGTTGTAGCATAGAGTCATTAGGGTAAATACACTCCCTCCTACACGCACACTAGCTTTGAGAACTTTTACCTTGCATCCCTGATAGGTAGGTCTCTTGATCATGTTGGCATGTTTAAGTCTTAATTAAATATTCAACATATGCATGATTTCATGATAATTGAATGTGTTTAAACTTTGTAATCAATCATTGATAGTGCCTTCACCCTTTCTTCCAAAAATCTTTCAAACCTTTTTCCAATTAACACGAGTTATTAGTGACTATCACTCAAAGCCTTGGCTTGTTTGATTGTCGTGAACGCCATCAAGGGTTATTAGTAATGTTCGCTCAAAGCCTTTGCTTGCTCGATCATTATGAAAGCTCTTCCTCTTTCAAACCCTTTCAAAAACATTTTTTAGAACTACGTCGCTTTGATTCCCGTTTGGGATACGTAGGAGCGAGTCACGTTCTCGTCAAGCGCAACGAATAAAAATCCTTTTCGCAACCATGAACAAATCATTTTCATAAAACAAACAAAAAAGAATCATTTTCAAACCCATTGTTGCTAGTAGCTCATCAAAGCCGTTGTTCGTTTAGCTATTAGTGGCAATGCCCCTTTTCTCATAAGAATAATAAACGATGATCCATCATAACCTTTGTTAGTTTGATCATCGTGCGAATCAATCTCTTTCGAAAAATCACTTTCAAAAAAGATAATAAAAACGAGTTGTTATCAATAGTCCATCAGAACCTTTGTTCGTTCGACTAGCGGTACAACTCTCCTTTTTGAGCATTTAGTAGTGATTCATCATAGCCTCTGCTAGTTTAATCATTCACTAAGGCTCGTCCTATTTCAAAAAACTCACCAAAAAAGATAAAAAACAAAAACTTTTCAAAAAGACAACCAAGAACTACGTAGCTTTGAATTCTCCATCGCACCGGGAGATACGTAGGAGCGGGCCATGTCCCGTCAAGCACTTTTATCTAAAAACCCTTTTTTCCCCCCTTTTCTCATCAAAAATAAAATTTTCATTAAGTTTTCACATTCATCTTCAAACAAGGAATAAATAGGCAAATCTAGGTATTTTTCAAATCAAACGTTAAAACCACGCATTTAATTAGAGGTTCCCTTTCGGTAGAAAGGACGTGCGCGGTGCTAACACCTTCCTCGCACGTAATCGACCCCCGAACCTATATCTCTAGTTTTCAAAAGACCATCCGCCTTGTCCAAAAGACCTTTTTTCAATGTTTTGGTCTTAAAATTAAAATATTGGTGGCGGCTCCAAAAATTTTCCACATTGTACATCGAGAAACCCAAAAGGAGATTTTTCGGGGTGCAACAATATGTAATGTGCTGCAATTGCCTGTTGTGTGTGAAAAAAAAAATTCTATGGAAATAAAGGCATTGCAGTACAAAATCAAGTCAAAAGTCTGAACAAAGTACAATTCTGAGTCTGTAATGCTGCAGCAACTGATGCTGCAGCAATGTTAATGTTAGGATTGAATAAGTGCACTGCCTTAAAAGTTCTGGATTGCTGCATCAAAGACCTTAATCAAGCTCAACCCCCCTTGCTGAGCATGAATTGTTAGTCTGCCATTCTTTTTGAAAAATTTTTTAGCTTTCCCAAAAGAAAACCTCTCTTTGTCTTAGCTAAGTGAAATCTTGACCCTTGCTCTGTTCTGAACTAAATTAAGTTTCACACACACACACTATTGAGCAGGAATAAGCTAGGGAACTGAGTATTCAGAAGGGATGCAAATGAGTGATAGTCTGAAAGTTGATGCTCAGCTTGATTCTTCTTGATGCTTCATAGTTGAATTGATTCATTGGTTGTGTTTTCTTATTAACAGTTGTGCTTGCCTGTGTCAAGTGTCATTGCTTGAGGACAAGCAATGATTCAAGTTTGGGGGTGTGATAACCATCCTTTATGATGGTTATTATTTGCCTTTTTGGCTTGAATTTAAGTGATTTAATAAACTTGGTGTGTCAATTATGATGTAATTATGTGTTTAGGGTAGAAATAATGGTGCAGGAATGAATTGGTTTAATTTGGGCATTTTGATGCCCTTAGTGCATTTAATTGTGTTTAGTGTTAGTGCGGCAGCAGCAGGTGCGTGCGCAATAGTGGAATTGCGGAAGATGAGAGAGAAAGCTCAAGGGGAGTGCGGAAAACACGGAAATTAAGGCAAGGACAGGTGTCAGAGCTGTATGACACGGAAAGATATTTCCTATTGTGGAATTCCCATGATTGCCCTTAAACCTAGGACGCATTTCTCTAAAAGGCCCTCATTCTAGGGTTGCGTGCAAGGAGACACTATATAAGGACGTTTCCCTTTCTTCATTAGGATGCTCTGCCGTCAAGGGGAAGTTTAGAGATAGCTCTTCATAGCGTGCTTAGCTCACCATTGTTACCCACAAGTTTCATTGCTGCGACCATTGCGACAGTACTACTTGGAATTACATTTCTCTTGATGGATTTCTACTAGAAGAGCTGGAGCAGATCTCCATCACTACGATTGGAGTTCCTTCACTGTTCTATCTTGATAGTATCATTTCTTCCCTTGAAATTTGTAATATGACTTCTACTCTTTTGTTTAAGTTGTTTTCCATGTTTTGTAAGCTCAATATGAGCTAATTTCTCATAGTTGAGATGCTGGATCTGATGTAACTAGATTTTCTATGTTATTTATGAAGTATGTTTAATGTTGTGCATTTTACCTTGTGTGTGATAATATTTCCATTTTAGAGTAGGATTGGCCGTCTATTCTAAATAGCATTTATAAGTTCAGAGATTGTTTGTAAATTAATCTCACAAGGTAATATGGGTAGTGGACATGAATGAGAGATCTTGATGTTCCTTGCTTAACCCTAGAGAAAGGAAGGCATAGCTCATAAGGTGAATACTGCCGGTGCTCAAGCAGCCTAGGAGGTACTTCTTTAGGGTTTAGAGATAAACTCTTGCAAGGAAAACCTAGTGTGAAGTATTCGAGAGAATAACGTCTTATTGCTGCAGCACCTAATGCTGCAGCATTGAACATACCCTTAATAGCATATTAATGAAGTTACTGAAGTGAATGCATCTCAGCTTGTTCTCATCACTGATTCTTAAATACCATTCCTATTATTCCTTATTTTTCATTATTGTTTATGTTACCCAAATTTCTTCACTAATTTGTTAGCAAAATTAAACTCTTGTATTTAACTAAATTCCTCGTGGGAACGATCTCATTTACCCTTTATTACTTGTTAAGACAGTGTATACTTGCACTAAGTGTTCACACAACAATAACAATAGCCAAACATAAATATGCATCTTAGCCCCCTTTTTCTGATGAATTTTGGTTTGTGATAAACTATATTACTACTAATTATCACATAACATTTGGTAATATGCATGCATGCTTTCACAGTCTTCGGGATTGAGATATTTCATATATTCTTACAACACAACGCATGTACTCAATATAAATAATTTCTGCAGATCAATATGGGACTTTGTTTTTCAAAAGAATTTATTTAAAGATTTTTATTTTTATCTTGAATCCTTTTGGGATTTTCCATGTAGAGGTCACCTAGAGGTTCAACCTCAAAATTCATCATATATAATTTGAGGTCATTCATCTTGAGTCTTTCTTTGAACAGTCTATAGCTTTTTGCAAGATCCTCAGAAGTTCTGATAATATTTATGTCAACAAAATAGACATCAGTTATAGTAAATTCTTTTCCAAATATTTTCATAAAACTATATGGACAAGTAATGTCATTTTTGTATCCCTCTTTTAGAATATAAATTTAAACGATTATACCATATGTGTTAAATTATATTATCTCATGGAGAGATTGATTCAATTTGAGTAATCATCTCGAGAATCCGAAAAGTGTGTATTGGATATTAAATCCTTCAGGAATCTTCAAATAATTATGACTATCAAATGAGTCAGACAAATAAGTCTTAGCAACATCCGTCTTGCGAAAACTGAGCTCTTCATGTGCTACAAGGCTATTTAAGTACTGAAAAGTACTTGCATCCACCCTTGAGCAACATGTCAAGTCTTGTATCTAACAATTTCATCATTCTCATTCTGTACAAAACTATAATAATCACTAGACATAAAAACTAAATTATATGAGAACAAATAATTTAATTCTGCATCAATTTCATCTTTCACTTATGGCCAATTCTCACTTTGTCTACAACCTTTAATAGACTTTTGTTCATGATCCTCACTATCATTTATCACATTTAGCGCTATATTATATCTAAAAACATCGTCAACGTTGACTTAGTTTCGGTTCCATTGTATTTCATTCTTGACATAATTCATTGAGATCTCTTTAATTTCAGAACTTTTTAGGTACCTGATCAGTTCTTCTGGAACTAAAATGTCAATTATGTCTGAATACTCTTTGAGTTTCTATATCTTCGCTTGGGCCATCTTTCTTTTTAGCGCCTTTTCTAGGTCGAGGATTTTTATCTTTGGAACCGATTGGTCTACCACGCTTCAGGCGCAGTTTACACTCATTTGCAATATTAGATTGTCCAATAGGGACATCCATTTTATTGGAGCATTAGCAGTTGATATATATGATTTGGTCACATCTTTTGGATCAGTGAATGCATTTGGATCAGTGAACTTCTAGTTCACATTGTTTAGTTCGAGGATCGAGATGATGCAATGATAATTCATTCCAGTTGATCTCTTTTTCAAGCTGCTTATTCTCTCCGCCTAATGTTGGGAAATTTAATTCATCAAATCATAATTATCAAATTGGACTATAAACAAGTCTCTAATTGTTGGCTCAAGATACTTTATTATACATGGAGATTTATATCCAATATATATTCCCAAAATTCTTTGAGGACTCATCATAGTGCATTGTGAATGGAGAAATTGGAACATACACCACACGTCCAAAAATTCTAAGATGGGAAATATTAGGTTCGTGACCAAAAACCAAATGTGGATTGATACCACTAGTTCCAGCCCCAAGTTAAAGCAAACAATAAAGGCGAGATTTGTCACCTTACTTTTAATAAGTCTCCTTCAAGATTTGTACAAAGATCAGGTAAGATAGGAAGGACGAAGGCGAGTAGGGAACGACGACGACGCTGAGCAAGACATAGCTGCCGCGCAACTTAGGGTTTCACGCAATAGAAAAGGAAAACGAAGGGCAGTTATTTTCACTGTTAAACAAGAAGAACGAAAACGAAAATAGTGATTTCAAAGATGCTTACTGCTTTGAAGACGAATACGATGTTGCTATGAAGATTTCTTTGAAGACGAATATGATACCTGCTGCTTTGAAGAAGAAAAAGAGGCGTATCGAATATGTGCTTAGGGCAGAGTGCAAGAGGGATGAGGGTACGACACCATTTTCTTTCAAAGGGTTTCTGCTCTTGTTTCCAGTGAGTTCCAGCGAAAGGGAAGGGAAGGGAAAGGGAAAGGTTTTTACGCTCTTGTTTCTGGAGCGAGGGGGAAGGGAGCGCACGCAAATAATTTTGGCTCGGTGCCTAACAAATTTGCGTTTTCTATAACGGGTATAGCATGGACTCGATATGAAATATGTAAATTAGCATTCAGAATTAGCGTTTTCTATAACGGGTATAGCATGGACCCGATATGAAAGATGTAAATTACCATTTTCTATATCGGTTTGAGAAGTAACTGATGTAAACGTTGTTAAAATAATTACAAAATTGTCACTGCGTCACTTTTAACATCAGGTCGTTTTTAACTGATATGAATAACTATTATAAAATGCCTTTTTTCCACTAGTGGAAGGACGAAACGACGCAACAAATCACGGTAAGCAAATGATCACCAACAAACACCCATCTGAAGCCCAACATCAGATCCAATGCCGAAAGCCTAGAAAACGCAATTCCTTCAAACACCCGCAAGAGACAGATACAAAGCGTTGCTCAATCAGCTACATTCCAAACTATATTGATTGGTTTTAAGTTGATGCATACACACCATAACACAAAACGCAACACCAAAGCAGCAAGGCCATCTGCACCTCATTAGCTAGCAACCATATCTCAGCCATAGCGATGACCCAAAAATCTGTCTCGCTCCAACTCACACACGGACTTTGACCCTTCACAAACCCCATAGCTTTAACAGCGACCAAACCGCCCCTATCAGAGATGGAGGTGATGGGGAGGAAAATGGATGTAGAGGCCGAAACAAAATATGGGAAAGATAGTGGAGGTAGTGGAGTGAACGAAGGCGGAGGAGGGGAGCCGATGGCGGCGAGGAGGACCCCCTGGCGGCACACGCGAAGCTCAAAATCCTAGCAGAGGGAATGGGGATTTTCAGGTTCTATAGTGTATAACCCTCGATAAAAGAAAAGATGCCCCTACTATGTTAATTTTGAACTTAATAACAACATAACATCACAAACTCACTGAAGATAGTCAAAGATCACAAAAAAATCAATGAAGGCAGCCAAACAAAAAACTCAATGAGTAGTTAAACAAACAACCTTTAGCTTTTGCGAAGATGCGGGGATATACCGAGTGTTGCAAAAAGATAAGTTGTGGAGGAGAAAATGGCGACAGGAACAAGATGAGAGGAAGACACAACACACGGGAGAGGAGGGCACAAAAACAACAACGACGATGACACGATTGGCCTGACTATGATATAGTGGCACAACAATGAGAGACGAAGGAGCAATAATGAGAGAGACGAGAGAGTACAGTAACGAGAGCCCAACGACAATATAAGGCATATGGTTTTGTTTTGAATAAAAGGATATTTGGAGACAATTGTTTAAATATCCGACTCTAAATGTGTGTCTTCAAATAATATTTGAGGTTGGTCCTTTAAACAACCAACTCCAAATGTTTAGTGAATACACATTTATGTAAACATTCAACTTCAAAATTGAATTTCAAAAATATTTGGAGTCAGTTATTTTAATTACCGACTAAAATCTAACACTATTGGCCTAGTGGCTTAATCTACTCTGGGACACATGGGTCGACTCGGTGCTCCCAGGTTCGATTCCTACCGTGCGAAACACAAGCAGAAATTAGTCTTTCATTGAAAGCGTTAAGACACTCCGTAGGTAGTCAGCAATGGTCCGAACCAAAAAAATTACCGACTCTGTTGCGTTTTTAAGGTCACTTTCCCACTAGTGAATATTTCAATTGTAAAACTATATAAATATTTGAATGAATATTTTATGGAATTCATGGTGAAGGACCACAGGGTCTAATTTTGTATTCACATAGTTATAACTCGTAACTATTTGCACTAGGTGATACCTGCATGACCAATATATTTTGATTTTCCAAAGGACACACATGACACCCCACAAGGGTGCTTCACACCTACCTACCGATGTGCCCACTCTTCTAAAATGGGGAACAACCAACACCTGGGATCGATAAGAGTACAGTTTTCATTATGGCATGGCCTTTTAAAGGACCAATTATTGAAGTTTAGTGTAACCCAACCAAACACGGAGCCAAGAAAGACCAACATTTGACATGCATCAATTATATTTGTTTATACAATGAATGAATCTAAGAAACAGGTGTCATGGATTTCGGTTATCATATCATATGAACTGTGAGAACCTTTTAATTTATCAAACAATGTTAAAGCTCTAATGTGGGTGTGGCCTCACTAAACATTAGAACCATAATATTTGGGGTCATCGCACAATTGTCTCGACACGAGGTTGGGGCTCTGCATTAGTATCGATTTTATTTGAAAATAGAAATAGAAATGGACTAAAGCATTATGTGTCATTCATATGCATCATATATGCTCGAATGTGCATAATCTAGTTTGTCGGAAACAGACAGGAATCAATGTATCTAATGAACAGAAAGCCTAACGCGTTTACACGTGTAATGTACATTTCAAATTTTTATTTATTGTTGACGAAATTGTATTTGATGAATAAGTCCGTCCATTCCTAAAAAAAAAAAAGTCCATCCAAATTTTTTTTATGTTGGCTGAATAATTTTTGCATGCAAGGATATAGGATGTAATTTTTTTTGACAAACTGCAGTCATAACTGATAAAGAGGTTATTACATTAATATTTAAAATACTTATCACTTCAATAGATTTGGAAATGGGTAGGGCTTTTTTTTTGCCATAGGTAGCGCTTTCGAGCGCTACTAATCTTGGCGCTACTGATTCCACTCCCACAATGGGTAGCGTTTTACGCTTTAAAATCGCTACTCATTGATTGGAATGAGTTGCTTTGTTATAAAGCGCTACAGATCCTATTGTGTGTTTTGGGCTTCAGTAGGGTTTTTTAACAACTGCGTGTTTTTGCCTTCAGTAACGTTTTATTTAAAGCGCTACTAAAGGTTGCGCTTTTTTATTAGATCTCGTGTAGTGTATAATGGCAAGATTGAAATAATTATATAAAAATACCCATGTTTAATACCCATGTTTAATTTTCTTGACTATAGAGTGTCAACCTTTTGGAGTGTTTTTTTAAAAAAAAATTGGGGAAGAGAGAGATTTCAAGGGGATTCGAACTCAGCACCTTAAAGATATAAGGCTAGCTCTTACCACTGAGCTAACACCTCAAGTGTATTTTCAAGAAATTGAAGTATTTGAATTTGTGGAGTCTGCTATTTGTCTAGTTTCATGATGGATTAACTATGTTTGTGAGACCTCGCGATTGGCCCTACTTCATTATCATTTGTATCTATCGCTTTTTCTGCCATCAAGGAAGATAATCCATTTCCATATCTATCACTATATGTAAAGGCTTTTGAGTGTCTCTAATATCCGATGTTACATATTATGATTAATATACACATCGTCGTTCCAAAATAGTGCTTGATCATGTGTACTTCTACTAACTTGGCCGGTCTGTGTGGTACGGGTTCTCCCCGCACAATAGAATTTTTGTCACGCCCAAGACTCAAACTTGGGATGTTGGGGTCGAATTCGAACCCAGTTACTGCTCTGGTCATCTCTTATTGGTTACCATTTTGAAAATATTGCCTTTTTTCTATTTTAAAATCATAATTGAGATGCTTATTTTAAGCAATTTTTTTTTCTATTTTATTATTAATATATAACTATAGAAGCGCTACACATTGATTGGAATGAGTTACTTTGTCATAGGTAGTGCTTTTATATTTTATAATGTAATTCTGCCTTTGCCCTTCTATATAATGATCCCTTCCACACCCTATATCGAATCACACCAAGCTTGCTCCTCTATAGAGTCTTCTATTATTGTCTTCCAACCTTGTCATAACCCTCACCTCACATATCAACTTTGAGATCAATATGGAGAAGAAAGTCACCCTCAAATTTGTGGTTATTCTTCTGTCTCTTTCCTATGTTGCTTCTGTTCCAACAACTAGTAAGTTTCGTTGGTATTTATCTTTTAGGGTTTTGGTTCAGTCTTTTTGGTTTAATTCTTTTTATTAATAGAATTTAAGAACATGAATCTGTTGTGAATATATATAGGAAGCCTCATGACTAAGAAGATGAGTCTTGATCTTCAGGCTAAGGTATTAGATCTCTCTTTCTTTTTGTCCTCTCCCTTCATTCTTTTTTATATTTATTGTTATTATCATTAATTTATTCTATAAATACTACAAAAGAAAATTATTGACAATTCATCTAACTTCTAAGGACATGCTTAAGCTGCCCTAGCTACCAGCCAGGATTAATTTTCTCATCATTGATTATTATTTGAAAAGGGTTTATACTCGTTTTAAAGGGTTTGAGTACCTCTGGTGTACTCTATGTAGTTCTAAAGTACTTCTAAACTCTTCAAAATAAGGACACTATGGGAAGATCCATCTCAAAGTATTAAAAAAACTTCATAGCCATAAACTCTACTAGAAAATATGAGTTAGCAATTTAAGCTATAATCCAAAAAATATAATTTATTTCTAGGTTTCTCTCCCTATGTTAGAAAAAGAAAAGCTAGATACCAAATCCATTTATTTTCTTTTATTGTTTTGTCAATAATTCATTTTATTTCCTAGTATTGGAACTAGGGATTATCAATTGATAAAGATTTTATCAAAAAAAATTCATAAAGATTCCAAGGTTAGATTTCCCTAAAAGGTTAAAGTCTACAAGCTATAACCAACCTTCTGTATCTAGGAGTTTCTACTAATATTACTTGTTTTTGGTATGAGGTTATACTCTTAACATATAGTTAGCTTTTTTAATTTGCAGGAGGGTTTGGTTATGGAGCTATGGAACAAAAAGGAGCACTTTGAATTGAAGGAAGGAGTTGAAAAAAGAAGAATGATGATGGATCTTGTTGATTACCCTGGAACAGGACCAAATAAACACCATGACCCCAAATCCCCTGGAAAAGCCTAACTTCTTTTCTACCAAGTTGAAAATGAAGAGCTTTTTAGTTTGGGCTGCCCTAGTTTGCTAAATGGAATGTGTTCAGTTGTCAACGTGGTTTTGAAAATATGGTTAGTGCTATGGTTTAGGGTTTGCCTTGATTTTTTTGGTGTCTTGTAAGGGTTTGGTGTTGTCATGTTGTGAGATAAAATATTGAGATCATGGAAGTTCTCTTTTAAAGTGTAGGGTTATATTTTTGGGTTGTGCGAGTTCAATATGACAATGTTGTGAAGAACATTTTGCATTTTGGGAGTTAAGGGGTTAACAAAGTAAGATATTTAATTTGAGATGGTTTTGCATTTTGCATTTTGCTAGAACAAGATAGTATTTGATGGACAGGTTGGTTGTTGTCAAAGTTGTGGCAGAACACATAGTTTACCTCTTGGATCAGAGATGGTTTATTTCAAGAAAGGACAATCTAGGTTGTCTTTCGGAGACTGGTGTGCTAATTTGTCAAGGTGTCTCTCTCTTGAATTTGTGATTGTAGGTTTTTTTTTTGTTTTGGGGGTTGAGCCTTTTGCTCGGTTTGTTGATTTGACTTCTCCGTGTCTCTTTTTCTTGGATTTTAATCTCGTATAGTTGATGCTGTAATTTTTAGTGTTTCGTGAAAGACTTATTTTCATCGATCATACGTTCTTGATAATAAGATAACAAACAAGATCAATAAACCAAATGCGGAAAATAGAAACTACTATTTACCTCTAGCCATTGTTACAGTATTGTGAGTATCCAGCTCTTGGTTTTTCTAAGCTCTCACCTTCTCCTATTTAGATGGTGTATATTCTTAATGGAGGATGATCGCAAGCTTAGGGACCAAAGGCCATTAAGAAATTAAAAGCCATTACGGCTAAATTAAAAGCCATTACCACTCATGTAATGGTCATTCAAGACCATTAAGCTAGAAACCATTTAACAACCAAAACTCGCATAACCTATGGACCACTTAAGAGTCATTCAAGAGTGAGGTTTAATAACAAAGTAATTTTAAAACTGAAATATTATTACATTCTCCCACTTGGTCCATAGGATCTAATTATTGGTGTAAATGGGTAGCTAAATAACTTCCTTAAGAGATAAGCACAGGAATCATAGCGATAGTTCCTCTGAAAGCGAGTATTATCATCTACGTATTACGATATGTTTAGTTTCTCAAGTATATATATGTAATGTGGGAACAAAACTTAATGAATAAATCATATGTTTATCCTTTGTCTAAATGAAGTATATTTTCTCAAAATAAAGTGTGCGTGAATACGAGAAAACATCACAATAATAGTTTTATTAATAATTAACTGTATGTATACAATCATAAAGAGGAACCAAGTCCATTCTCTACATGATCCTTGAATTTAAATGGTGGCATGCCCTTAGTCAAAGGATCAAAGATCATCAAATCAGTGCTAATGTGATCAATGACCATTATTTTATCTTTAACTCTTTCTCTAATAGCTAAGTACTTAATGTCCATGTGTTTAGTTCGACTTCCGTTTTTGTTGTTCTTAGCCACAAAAACAGCAGTTGAATTATCGTAGAAAAATTTCAAAGGCCTAGAAATAGAATATATGATTCTAAGCCCAGAAATAAAACTCTGAAGCCATACACCGTGAGAAGAAGCCTCAAAACATGAGATAAACTCGGCTTCAATAGTAGAAGTAGCAACCATTGTTTGCTTAGTATTTTTCCATGAAATAGCTCCACCGGACATCATAAAAATGTAACCTGATGGTGATTTACGAGAATCAACACCACCAGCAAAGTTAGAATCTGAATAGTCGATCACATCTAGATTGTCTGTCTGCCTATACATGAGCATGTAATATTTTTTCCCTTGAAGGTACCTCATGTGTAATCGACTCCTTCCTTTTGATTAAACCCCTTAGCTACGAGTCTAGCCTTGTATCTCTCAATGTTACCAAATGAATCCTTCTTGGTTTAAATGATCCATTTACAGCCAATTGCCTTGGCCCCATTAGGTAACTCTACAAGATCCCAAACATCGTTCTTTTTATGGAATTCATCTCATCATTCATGGCATCATACCATAGATTTGACTCTTTGCAACTCATGGCCTGTGTAAAGGTTTAATGATCATTCTCAATACCAGTATTATAGTCAGACTCTTGCAGATACACTATGAAATCATTTGGAATAGCTGGTTTTCTTGTCCTAGTAGTTCTCCTCAATATTGGATCAACATTTTCTTGTGGATCATGTTGTTCAACTAATTGTTCATCAAGTTCAGCATTTTGTGGAATCCCAATGACTGGTTGACAACATCCATTTGAACTCGAGGGATATTATGAACGACAACCAATCTATCACTCGAAGTGGAAGGTTGAGACTCTATATGATCATGAACAAAAACTATGTTCCTGATTGGATCACTCCCACTAATCAAATGATTTTCAAGAAACTTTGCATTTCTTGACTCCACAATCCTAGTTGTGTGAGATGGACAGTAAAATTTATAACTTTTAGACCATTCGGCATATCCAATGTAATACCCACTAATGGTCCTTGGGTCCAGTTTCTTCTTTTATGGGTTATAAATCATCACATCACACGGACAACCCCAAACGCGCATATGTCGTAAACTCGGTTTCCAACCATTAAATAATTTAAAAGGCATTTTTGGGACAGCACTAGTTGGAACTCGGTTTAATATATACACAGTCGTCTTTAGTGCTTCATTCCATAAGGCTTTAGGAAGATTTGATTTGCTAAGCATACTCTGCACCATGTCCAATACTCTGCATAGTGTATTCTCCATGGTTTGGGCAACAATCCGATGCTCTTGAAAAAACTTAGCAAATGGACCAGGTGCTTGTCCGCTCTCAGCGTACCTACCATAATATTCTCCACCCCGATCTAATCTCACTATATTTATTTTCTTTCCACATTGATTTTCAACTTCAGCCTTAAAGACTTTGAAGACATCCAATGATTCATTTTTATTATTAAGCAAATAAACATTTATATATATCGTGAGTAATCATCTATTAAGGTGATAAAATATTTCTAACCATTTGCTTCCATATCTGGACAACATATGTATGTATGAATTATTTCTAATAGGCTTGAACTCCTAATGGCACCTTTCTTAGACATGTTGGTCTGCTTTCCTATTGCATTAAAAAAACACTTAGAGCAAGTGTACTCTTTCGCAGAAGTAGTATAAAAGATTATCGTGTCCACAGGGATTAATCAACAAGTACCAAACTACTTAAAATTATTTATTGTTTAGACGATCGAATAGTTGAGTTGTTATAAAAAATATAAAAACAAACTAAATTGGAACAAATAACAAGAATTATAATGCTAGATTTAATCAATAGAGAGATCGATTCCTCTATGTCTAATTTTACTTGAATTCCTATATTTTATTCAATTACCAATCCCTTTACAAAAGCTATTAATCTGTTTGGTCATTCGTGATTAATATTCTTTTTCCTAAATTAACCATTGTTTGGTCATGCAAGAATTTAAATTCAAGAAAAGCATAAATATCAAAAAGGTTGAATGATTGGAAGACTAAATTAAAGTTTGGTCATGCATTAAATATAGCCCCAACTATCCTATAGGTCTACCAACTAATTGCAGTACGGTCGCTGATCAACTAATTGATTATGAACATGCAAATGTTGTAAATCTTAATTAGGTGATAAAAGCAATAGGATGATATTAATTAAAATAAAAATCAGGAATTCAAAACATAAATTAAAACATAGAAATGTCTCTAATCAAGCAAGATCCACCTATGACCCTAGAAGATGATTTAGCTATCCATAGTGTGGCGACCGAAAAATTCGGGAGAGGATTCCTCGAAGGTTCAAAAATGAAGCCGCCACCAAGGTTTAGTTTATAAGGGCAAACATTGGAAAATCCCTTTTGGAATTGATAAGGGTCCTTGAGACCAGATTAGGGTTCGGGAGTCGGTTATGCATGGGGAAGGTGTTAGCACCCCACGACATCCTTCCTAAGGAAGGTTACCTTCTAATTAGTTGTAGGAAAGAATATTAATTTAGAGGCTAAAGTGCTCCCGGGGTCACTTATCTTTATTTAAAGTAACGAATTAGTCCTTTATGTTTTTTTTGTCTCAAATAAGTCCTTTATCTTTCAAATTTTTGACACATAAATCCTTTTCCGTTAAAAGTACTGATTTATGTGTCAAAAAAAAAGGATTTATGTGTTAAAAATTTGAAACATAAAGGACTGATTTGGGACAGAAAAGGATTTATGTGTCAAAAATTTAAAACATAAAGGACTGATTTGGGACAAAAAAAAGATAAAAGATGAAATCGTTACTTTAAATAAAGATAAGGGACCCCGGGAGCACTTAGCCTTAATTTAGAAAATGTTTATTTTACCCTTTTATTGTGATTGAAAAGAAAGAAGACTTAATAAAAATTTTAGTTTTTTGTGCTTGACAGGAGTGGGCCCCCGCTCCTACGTATCTCCAGGTGCGATGGAGAAATCAAAGCTACGTAGTTCTTGGTGTAGAAAATGTTTGTTGGTTGGTGTTTTTTAATGTAGGGGTTTTAGGACTATGTGATCTGTGTTGAAAGACCACTGGGGGTCTGAAGGAGCGCCGGGGCTCTGGAGGACCACATTTCACTTATCCTAAAACGATGGTTAACCCAGTCGTACGACCGACTTAATCCCCTACTTTGAAAATAGGATTTTTGATGTTTTGGAAGATAGTTTGATGTGTGATGGTTTGATTTTATTTGAATAGGGGTTTTAGGACTCCTGATCCGTACGGTTCATTTGTCCTAAAACGCTGACTGACCCGGCCGTACGGCCGACTTAATCCCCTATTTTGAGAATTTAATTTATGGAAAGAAATGCGTTTGCGTTTATTTTAACTTAGAAATTTTTTGTTTTAAATAGGGATTTTAGGACATGATCCGTAACAGCTCATTAGTGACCTAAAAAAGCAGACTAACCCGACTGTACAGTCGACTTAGTCCCCTATTTGTATTTTTGAAGAGAGTTTATTTGTTGTTTTTTTTTTAAAAAAAGGCTAAAGTGCTCTCGGGGTCCCTTATCTTTATTTAAAGTAACGATTTGGTCCTTTAACTTTTTTTTGTCCCAAATCAGTCCTTTATGTTTTAAATTTTTGACACATAAATCCTTTTCTGTCCCAAATCAGTCCTTTATGTTTCAAAATTTTAACACATAAATCCTTTTTTTGGACACATAAATCAGCATTGTTAACGGAAAAGGATTTATGTGTCAAAAATTTGAAAGATAAAGGACTTATTTGGGACAAAAAAAACATAAAGGACTAATTCGTTACTTTAAATAAAGATAAGGGACCCCGGGAGCATTTTAGCCAAAAAAAATGTATGTTTGTGAAGTAAATTGTTTCATAGTAAACAAATTTGAAAAGAATGAAAACGGGGTGTATTTGTAAAAAAGGGGGCGTGGGTAACAGGGGGCTGTATCAAAAAAGGGGGTAGTGTAAATAACGAAAACAGGGGTACAATTAGCAACGAGGGGTTGCATTATTAAAGCTGGGGCGCAGTTAGCGAGCCCACTGGCCTGCGTCAAAAAATGGGCTCACGTAGGGGCTGTATATTGGAATTGGTGGGTTGTAAGAAGTGATCTCATAATAAAATTAAAATTAGCAAAAAAGCCTAACATATATAAAGCAGAAACCAAAACCAAATTTCTAAAATCCCCTCCCCCAGCGCCGCACTCCCACTCTCATTCTTTCTAACCCTAATCTTCTTCTCTCTCTCCTTAGCGCCGCACTCCCACTCTCTTCCTCAAACTTCGCCGTACTCCCTCTCCTCCGCTCCAACTCTCTCTCTCTCAATCCTAATTCCGTTCCCGTTTCTCTCCCCCTCACCGATTTTAACAACCTTGTTCTTGCTCTCTCCCTTTCTCAACGAACGCGAAGCGTCCCTTTTTTAAAAAACGGTGGTGAGAGATATGGAGAAAGGAAACGAAAGAGAGAAAGGTGGTCTACGGCAGTGGCTCTTGTTAAATCCGGACCGGCTTCATTGCGGAAAAGTGGATCTCACGGTGGTTCGTGAGTGGTACGGTGGTGTTTGGGGTTAGCGAAGGGGGTGAGGTGCGATGGTTCGACGGCTACGGCGAAGGACGGTGGCCGTGATGGTGGTTGGGTTTGTGAGAGAGAAGAATATAGTGGTGATGGCCGTGAAGGGGATGGGGGATTTGTCCTCGTTTTGGGGTGGTTGGACAGTGGTGAGTTAGGTGCGGTAGGGAGCTAGGGTGGTGATGGTTCGGTGGTATCTTGGCTACGGTTTGGTGATGTGGAGTGAGGGGTGATGGCTCACGGCGGCTCATGGCGAGGCCACGGCGGTGGCCACCGTAAACGGTGGCCGAAGGTACAAAACTCCTTTTTTTCCTCGCTGTATCCTCTCGCAGTAGCTTCTCCCCCGCCCTACGTTCTATTTCCTTTACCCTTTTTTTTCAAAACTTTACCTTTTTTTATTCTGAAATAAATTTCAAAAAAGGAAAAACTCTTTTGCTTTTTGCGAAAATTCAATGAACAAATCACACTATATAAATAAAACTGAGCAGCATTGAGTGAAAACAAAGTTTAAAAAAACCGACCTTGGCTCCCTAGGAATTGAAACAGAGGAGTCGTTTTCCTTTTCTGCCTCAGCTGCGGCCTGCGTTTACCTTTTCTGGACTGTTCTGCTTATTTCTGTCTGCAATTAGGGTTTCAGATGCTCTATGATGTAGGGTTTTTGTGTAAAACCCTATTTTTGATTCGGATTGTTGTGAAGTTTTGCTTTTGTGTGTATATTCAATGACTGAGTGCGTATTTTCTGTCCCCTTCACTGTGTGTCACTGTTTGGTATTTATAGTGCTGCTGTGGTGTAGGGCTGAGGAGGATTTAGGGTAAAAGGACAGCATCAGAATTCAAAGAAAAACAAGGACAGTCAACAATTAGGGCAAAAAAAGGACAGCAATTGGGGAGGAATCAAAAGGACAAAGGACAATAGGTGGCAATGGAGGACAGCGTCAAGGAAAGAAAAAAGATAACCCTAACCCTAGATGGGGCAGCTGCAAGCTGCGCCCTTTTCCTTCTTTCTTTTGAATTTGTATTATATTTTTTTTTAAACAAAACAGTACTATTTGCTTCTTTTCGCTTTTTTTGTTTATATGTGTAAAAGAAAACTGATTATCAAATAAAAGGATATTTGTTATTGTTTAGCTTCAAAAAGAAAGGATATTTACACTTTTAATTTGTTTATGTTGTATTTTATGCCAATAACAACAGGCTCATAAAATAAAACGAAGTACCAAAAATAATATTGCGCGCGCGAGCTTAAAATGATACGTGGCTCAACCAGAGAGCGGGAAAAAAAACTCTTTTTGGGATTTTTGAATAATCGGACAAACTTAGGGTATGACAGCTGCCCCTCTTTATTTTATTTTACTAGAAAATTCTTGGATTTTCGTAGTACAAATGGAAATGAAGATCGAACAGACGCTAATTTTGTTTGATAAAAAATAATGAAGGACCGTTGGGGGTCTGAAGGAGCACTGGGGCTCTGAAGGACTGATTAGTCTGAAGGTCGAATTCTCAGGCGACGCTTGGCGCACTGGTTTGAATTAAACTGAAGGACCGACAGGTCTGAAGGGCTGCCCGAGCCTGATGGACCAAAAATGATCTGATGGATTGCAACTAGTTATGGCACTAGTGAAACAATCGGAGGGTGACCTACCTCGGGGCGGTCGTGAGGGTCAAGATTGGTGTGGTTTATTATATGCAAGTATACATAGTCACACAAGTAATAAAGTGATAAGAAAGGTCGAACCCACAGGGATTATGTATTTTAAATTTTTGTAGTTTAAAGTGTACACTTAGTGTGTCTACACTATTCATTATTTTTGGTTTGGAGTTTTCAAAGTAAGTAAGAATAATAATAAGCAATAAAATGTGTGAGAAATCAGTGGAAAAAGTAGTTGAGATGTTTTCACCAGGTACTTTACTTCTAAATGTTTTAATGGAGTATGTAGTGTGGGAACACTGGATGTAGGTGCATCAGTTTGTGCCTTTCAGCACTTCTCTTTAGAGTTTCATTACAAGCTCTTATGATCTTTGTTTTTTACAGTAAAGAAAGGGTTGTCAATTCCTCCCTTGCCTCCTAACAATGATCCAAGTTGCTAAATAGGTTCACTCTTGTAATTTTATTATCCTAAGGACTATGCTATTCTATGTCTAGGTTTTAGCATATATTTAACAAAGTTTCCTTTATTAAATACTTGTCCCTATTAACTCTTGAGTTCATAAATGTAGCCCATGTCTGCTGCTACAAGTTTTACCTATTCTAAAGTGATCAATTCCAGAATAAGTTGAAAGAAGTGTTATACAAGAGTTTAAAGAGTTTACACTTCATAAACCATAATAACATATTTAGAAGTTCATTACAAGGTTAGAACATCTCAACTTAAGGGAATTTAGCTCATGTTACTCATGTTATAAAGCAAAGAATATGCAAAGAACATAAGTAAATGAATAATAAAGCAAAAGAACTTAAAAGAGTAGAGATTACTTGAATAGAAGATCTTTTGCATTAAGTTCCCAAGTTGAAGTACAATAAAGATTTCTTACACGAATTTCTTCAAAGTAGAAGTGAAGGGAATGGTTGTCAAGCACTTCCTCACCTTCCTCTCCTTAGAAAGTTGAAATGAAAATAAACTAAACCTAAACTAAGCGAAAAGATAAAGGATTTAAAGATATGAAAGATGATAAAAGATAGGATTCTTTTCTTGTGAAGATATGATGTGTATTTATAGGCTTGAAAGCTTTCCTCTTGCAAGGGGTTTCCTTTGACGTGAAAGATCAGCTGTGGAGACCGAACATGGTTAATTTGTTGACAACCAATCAAGCAAGCTGCACAGGTTTGGTCGCTTGCATGCTCAACCAAAGATGAGGTCCATTGGAGAAGTGCCACATGTCTTTTAGATAAGTTTAGTCTTGCAACTTGATTTTTATGTGTATTGCCGACTTCTGCAAGTGGCTCAGCTCTAGGTGACTGGGTATGACGTCACAAATCAAGTGTGGAAGCATTGAAATGATCTTTGGATGTTTTGGTATAAACTGCAGAATTTAGCAGGTGTCGGCAGTGTTTCCACTCCTAGTGTTTCCACTCCTGGTGTTGGCAGTGTTTCCACTCCTGCCGCAGCTGCACTGAACAAAAACATCAAACCTAACAAGATTTGTGCATTTTGCCTAGATCATTGCCCTTTATCCATTTGAATATTTAAAATGTTGTTCCTTGATAAATAGACTATAAATATATATAGAAGCTCTTGAAAATAAGCAATAACTTAAGTTTAATTGTATGAATATCTCTATATAAAATAGAGTTATCACACCCCCAAACTTAAATTGTTGCTTGTCCTCAAGCAACGACAAGAAACAAAACCCAAGACTTTATATAATTATGAAGACATCTCAACTCATGTTTTTCAAGAAGTGTTTGAAGTGTATTGCAATGAGCCTTTCTCTTTTGGTGCTTTTTTATTTTATGCCCTTGCTTTAAAACATTCAGAGTAATAAAAACTCATTTGTGTGAGTGTGTGGCCCATTGAGTTTCTAATTGGTTCCATAACTGAACAAAGAGTTTTTCTTTAGCTTTTTGAAAAAGATGAAACTCTTTTGGTCACTCTTAGAGATTTTTCAAAATATGGCCGAGACTAACAATTTCTTCAAGTATTTAGGGGACTCTTAAGCACAACAAAGGGCTTTTGGTGTTCCAACTTGTTGAACTAATACCTTATTTTTGGTGTTTGATTTTTGATAATGTAATGCAGTGAGTGCAAAAACATCATTTTTGGATTGTAGGTTCACCTTATTTTGAGTGTAGGTGCCTTTTGATGTAGATGGTGTTGGCACACTAAGTGTTGCCACACTTAGAACTCTTTGAGTATTTTTTTGGTAGCGTACATTGCCCTCCTCACTGACCTCCACATGCATTTTCTTCTTTTTCTTGGTTTGTTTTTCTTTTTCTCTTTGAACTTTGTTCATATTTTTCAAACCAAATTGCACTTAAGGGACAGGTTCAGTTTATATGACTCAGGCAAATGTAGCTCATTTTTGAGATATTTTTGGTATTTTTGAGTGGTTTTGACACTTATGGCTTGCACTCTTCAAGCTGTCACACTTTGGCCTTTGTATTCATGGAATTTCCCCCAAATTTAAGTCTTTATGCTCTTCTAAATTTTTAATAAAAATCTAATTTTGACCTCAAATTTCCAAAATTTCCTTGGCTTTAGATAGCTCTTGATCTAGCATGGTTCTTTTCAAAACTCAATTTTGTTGTGTCAAAGTTTTTATAAAACTGATCATTTCTAGAAAACAAGGCTTTTTCATCATTTAAAAATTGACTCATTGATACACTTCTTCAATTTTTGAGAAAAATATGAATTGATCATGTTTCATAATCATTTTAAGTCTAAAAACAAATTGATGCACTTAATTCACCATGTTAATATAAATTATCATGCCTTGTTAAGTACATCTAAAACTTAAAACATACTAACACTACATACTCACATGCTATAAATACTTACTCAAACATATTTCTATACTCATACATATATATTAATACTAGGTTCAAAATATGCTGCAAATATAGTGCATACACTAAACACATACTATTCTCCACTCTCCCCCCCCCCCCCAACTTAAATATGAGCAGTGTCCCCACTGCTCTAAGTTTAGGAAACAGGGGAGTACTAAGTTTGGGAGAAACAAACAAAAGTTTTTAACACATAGTAATAGTTACCACATAGTATTGTAAACAGTTAAAAGTAAAGCAAAATATAGTTTTAGGAATAAACATTTAAAAAGTATCCTTTTACTCTTTGTTTTGGAATCTGGGGCTGGCTCTCACAGCAGGGCTATGCTTGGCTCTTGTCTTCTTTGGCTTCTTAGCAGTGGCAACATCAGAAGTAGGCACACCAGGATCATCTACAGTAGCCTCAGGCATTTCTGCCTCTTCAAGTGTAGCTTCTGCAGGAACATCTGGTGTAGCCAGTGTTTGGACTTCAGGTGCAGGTACACCACTCTACACTGGAGTTTGCTCGGATTGCTGCTCAATTCCCTCTTGCTGTTGCTCTGCTACCTTCTCAGCTTCTTTCTCTCCTTCGTTGGGTGTTGCTTCCTCAGAAACCTCCTTCTCACCAGCTTGTATCCCTGTACCCTTTGCACCATAGAGTGAGCTCATTGTCCACATCTTCTTTGTTAGAGCAGGCTTCATTGTTCTCCTTGTGTATCCCAGCATCTGTTTCTTCTCTGCTAAGGCTTTCAGAACTGCAGAGATTGTTGCTGCAGGACTAGTTGCCATGACTGTTGATTTCTTTGAAGCTTCTGCAGTTGGTGTGGGAACACTAACAGACTCCTTGACAGTATCTGCCTGCATCTTCAACTCTGAACCTGCTTTGCCTTTCTCTTTCTCAGGTTCTTCAATGAGTACCTGCATTTGAACTTTCTCAGAAACTATGTTAGTTGGCTCAATAGGTTCTGTTGGTAGGGTGGGTGATTTCTGGGATGGGATGGTTGTATCTGCTTGTGCATCTTGTTTTGGATTTTCAGTTTGGGGAGTATTTTCTGGTGGAGGTGTGGGTGATTTTGGTGTTGAAGTGTGACTGGGGGAATGGTGGGTGGTGGGGGATGGATTGTTGGTTTGTGATGGTGGTGAGGGGGTGTTTGATTGCTGTTGTGATGGTGGTGATGGTGGTTGGGCTTCATTTGTAGATTTCTTTCTTAATTCATACTTTCTTCTAGCACTAGCTTCCATATCATCACTGCCATCATCATCACTGTCACTAACTTCCAGTGACTCAGATTCATCCTCCTCTACATCCTTTTCAATATCCTTCACAGCTTGCCTTGCCTCTTCATCTTCTTCAGTGTCTTCATCACTCATTTCTTTAATTTCTTCCTCCACTCTTGGTTTCTTTCCCTTCTTTTCTTTCTCAGTATCTCTCTTTCTCTTTGCTCTCCTCTCTTTCTTAACAGTTACTTCTTCTTCTTCCTCATCAATCACCCAATTAGGAAATATTGGGGATTCTAGTTCTGCTTCAGGGTCATCCAACTTTAATTTCAACCACTCATGCTGTTCTCTTTGAAATTTCCAGACAGCTTGGAGTTCCTGCATGAGGTGTTCATACACTTCCTGCTCTACAGTACTTCTAATTTTCACTGACCTCACTCTTTCCTTTACTTCAGCAGACAGACCACTAGGAGGGGTTTCTCTATAGACTTTTTCTAGATCAGTAGCAACAACTCCTTGCTTTTGACATAGTTCAGTGATTAAGCATGGGAAATATAAGAATCCAGATTCTTTGGCTTGACATTCTACAATTTCTCTAGCTATCAATTTCCCTATGTCTATATTATCCTCACATAGGATTGAATCAATAAGAATCAACCTATCTTCAGATAATGTAGAAGTGTGTGAAGTAGGGAGGATTGATGTATCAATGAATAAATGCCAGCTACCAAGTTCAGGGATTGATTCACCAGTTTTAAGTTTGAATTCCGTATTTGTGAATTTCTCCCACTGAGATCCTTCTATTGCTACTCTTTCTTTGATTTTAGTCATTTGCTTCTTTCCATAAGTCTCTAGTTTTACTTCAAATGCATTACCAGTGTATGTGAGATCATAGTGCTTATTGATTCTAGCAGGGTCAAAGAAAACTTTCTTACCTCTAACCTTGGAGAAAAATATAGTACCTCCTCTGTTATTCTGAATTCCTGAGTAGAATTCTTGCACTAATTGCTCCAAGTAGTAGGCTCGGGTTTGAACAAATCTTTCCCAATGCAAGTTGTTGACAGTGGAGAGGAATGAATGATGAGCCTTTGCGAAGTTGAAACCACGCTCAGGCAGGAACTTCATGTTCCAGAAGTGCTCACATCCAGGGATTGCTTCATTGATGCTAGTACTCCTAATTTTCCCTTTTTCGCATGAGTTTCCACACCAGATCCTTTCCCTGTGTTTTTAGAGGCAGCTTGTTTCTTAGCCATTTATGATTTTGAGCGTTTGAGACTGAAAAACTGTTTGTGAGTGGAGAGGATTTTTGATCGGTTTTGTGAGAGGGACGAAAAAAATTGAATTTTTAGGGTATGTGAAAGGGTTAGTGGGATTTGGTAGTTGAGGGTTATAGCCGTTAAGTTGTGTGGCCTAGCATGCAAGCCAACACGTGGAAACTTAAACTTAACACGCCACTTTCTAACCCTTGATCAGAGATGATTCCACTAAGTTGATGATTTTATCACGTGACAGTTTTCTTCTAAATTTTTCTAACACCAGAGTAAGCAGTGTGGCTGCATCAAGTGTGGAAACACCAAGTGTAGAAACACTGGCTACTCTGTTGTCCTGTTTTTCCTGCAAAATAACAAAACATGAATTTGCACAAAATAATAATATTAACTATATATAGTGATGGGTTGCCTCCCTCAAGCGCTTGTTTTAAGAGTCTTACAGCCTGACTTGTACCTTGGTCTAAGGTTTTGCAAAGTGAGTGGTGATCTTGTCTCTCTCTACATGCTCTCCATAGTACATTTTCACTCTTTGTCCATTTACTTTGAAAGTGGTATCAGTGGTTGCATCATATAGATCAACTGATTGAAGTACCTTAGCTGCTGTTCTTTGGCTTCCAAAGTGACCTCCATATGGTGCAGCATGACAATGCAGAAGCACTGCTTGCTGTTCTTCTTCAGGAATGCACTTTCTCATGATTTGATCAGGACATATCTTGAATAGGTAAGGGTCATCCCAATAGTATTGTTTTACTATGTGGAAGAACCTTCTTTTCTGTTGATAGATTATGTCACATGGTACAATTTTGCTTACAAGGAAGTTTACTATGTCTGCATACCATGGTGTTGAAGCATGAGGTGTGGCCACACTGAGTGCAGAAACACTGGCTGTATTCATGGTAATTGCTAGTAATTTCTCATCAGGGAAACTTTCCTTGATTTCTTCAATTGTACCTGCATTATTACTTTCCAGTCTAGAGAGGTGATCAGCCACTTGGTTCTCTACTCCTTTCTTATCTTTTATTTCAAGATCAAATTCTTGAAGTAGTAGAACCCATCTTATTAGCCTAGGTTTTGCATCTTTTTTAAAAATTAGATACTTGATGGCAGAATGGTCAGTGTACACAATTACTTTGGTGCCTACCAAGTATGATCTAAATTTTTCAAAAGCAAAAACCACTGCTAATAGTTCCTTCTCTGTCACAGTGTAGTTCATTTGAGCCTCAATTAGTGTTTTGCTAGCATAGTAAATAGAATGAAACACTTTGTTTGATCTTTGCCCTAGGACTGCTCCTACTGCAAAGTCACTAGCATCACACATGAGTTCAAAAGGCTTACTCCAATCTGGAGTGACTACAACTGGTGATGTGACTAAGGCCTTTTTCAGTTTTTTAAAAGCTTCTACACAAGATTCATCAAAATTAAAAGGTACATCATGTTGCAAAAGCATACACAATGGTTTTGAAATTTTTGAAAAGTCTTTGATGAATCTCCTATAAAAACCTGCATGTCCCAAAAAACTTCTAATCCCTTTGATTGTTGATGGAGGTGGTAGTTTCTCAATTACCTCTATTTTCGCTCTATCCACTTCAAGGCCTTTTTTAGATATTTTTTGACCAAGCACAATGCCTTCTTTTACCATGAAATGACAGTTTTCCCAATTAGGCACTAGGTTAGTGTCTTCACACCTTTGAAGAATTTCTTCTAAGTTTGAAAGACATAATGAGAATGTTTCTCCAAAAACAAAAGTCATCCATGAAGACTTCCATTGATTGCTCAATGAAGTCAGAAAAGATTGACATCATGCATCTTTGAAAGGTAGCAGGAGCATTACAAAGTCCAAAAGGCATCCTTCTAAAGGCAAAAGTGCCATAAGGACAAGTAAAGGTGGTTTTCTGTTGATCCTTAGGTTCAATTGCTATTTGATTGTATCCTGAATAACCATCTAAGAAACAATAGAATTCCTTTCCTGCTAACCTGTCTAACATTTGATCTATAAAGGGTAAGGGGAAATGATCTTTCTTAGTGGCCTTATTGAGTTTTCTGTAATCCATACAGATTCTCCACCCTGTTACAGTTCTGGTTGGGATTAATTCATTAATTTCATTGGCTACAACTGTGACTCCACCCTTTTTAGGAACACATTGCACAGGACTAACCCATGCACTATCTGAAATAGGGTAGATAATACCAGCATCTAGCCATTTAATTATTTCCTTCTTAACAACCTCTTTCATTATTGGATTTAATCTTCTTTGCCTTTCTATGCTATTTTTAGAATTTTCTTCTAAAATTATCCTATGCATGCTTGTTGAGGGGCTAATCCCTTTAACGTCAGACATCTGCCAACCTATAGCTTTTCTATGTTTTCTCAAGGTGTTAATTAAATCAAGCTCTTGTTCTAAAGATAGATCAGAAGCTATGATTACAGGAAGAGTTTTATTCTCACCTAGAAAAACATATTTTAAATGCTTAGGTAGTTCTTTCAATTCTAGCTTAGGAGGTTGTTCAACAGAAGGTACATTTTCTTTAAGGTTGGGATCTTCT
Source organism: Astragalus membranaceus (assembly GCA_039519185.1). NCBI lineage: Eukaryota > Viridiplantae > Streptophyta > Magnoliopsida > Fabales > Fabaceae > Astragalus > Astragalus membranaceus. The sequence continues at coordinate 32,452,944 of CM076852.1, read as the reverse complement.
AAATTAAGAGATTCATAAGTTCTAGCCCATACCTTAGGTGTAGCTTGTTCCTTGGGCAATATGCTTTCTTCAATAAATTCCTCAGCAGGCAATGCAGAAACATCAGGTGTTAGTGCATTGGTAAGGTGATCATACTACTTGTGGAACTGCTTCTCTACCAAATGATCAAGTGAGATTGATGAACACTCTTCACTCTCCTCTGCAGGATACTTCAAAGCATTCAAGACATTGAATTTTACTTCTTGATCATTCACTCTCATGGTTAGCTCTCCTCTTTGCACACCTATCAGTGTTTTCCCTGTTGCTAAGAATGGTCTTCCAAGTATGACTGGCACTTCTTCATCTGCAATGAAATCAAGTATAACAAAATCTGCAGGAAACACAAATTTGTCAACTTGTACCAATATATCCTCAATAATTCCTTCTGGATATGCAATTGATCTATCTGCCAAAGATAGTGTCAATGTGGTAGGTTTAGCATTTCCAATCCCTAGCTTTGTGAAGATAGATTTGGGATTGTGAAGCTACCTGGATCCTTTAGCTTCCTTGGAATTTTGTTTTGTAAAATCAGACTACATTCTTTTGACATAACAACAGTTTCAAATTCCCCTAATCTTTTCCTTTTAGAAAGCACATATTTCATGAATTTGGCATAGTTTGGCATTTGTTGAAGTGCCTCTATCAATGGAACATTGATATGCAATTGTTTTAAAACATCTAAAAATTTACTGAATTGCTTCTCCTCATGTATTTTTTTCAATCTTTGAGGAAAAGGAGGAGGAGGGTATTCTGGTACTAACCTTGGAGTAGGAGATGTAGGAACACCAGGTGTTTCTGCATCTTGAGAATTTTTTTCATTTTTATTTTTTTCTCCCTTCTCTGTACCTTCAAGCTCATATGGTTCTGTAAGATCCTTGCCACTTCTCAAAGATATGGCTTTGACCTGCTCCTTACCTTGCCTTTGTGAGGGTGAAGCTTCTGTGTTTGATGGCAAAGTACCTGCTGGTCTTTGCTGCAAAGCAGTTGCTAATTGCCCTACTTGGTTCTCTAGGTTCTTAATTGATATATCATGAGCTTGCCTAGCAGTTCTAGTTTCACTATAGAATGATCTAAGCAATTCTTCTAGAGAATTGGCACTGGCAGGTGGGTTTGATCTTTGTTGGCTTTGAGGTAGGAATCCAGGAGGAGTACTTGGTGCAGGTGCACTTTGTGCAGGTGCATTAGAATTGTTCCACCTAAAATTTGGGTGGTTCTTCCATCCTGGATTGTAGGTATTAGAGTAAGGGTTGTTATTTTTATTGTAACCTACATAATTGACAGAGACAGGGTTGCTAGGATATTCTTCATATAAATGGCCTCCTCCACAATACACACAACTTGTAGTTCCTGGAGGGGCTTGTTCTATAGCTGCTGCAGTGTTTTCTTTAGGTGTTGCTACACTAGATGTAGGTGCACTAGTGCATTGTTTAATCGGATTGGTTAAAGTGGCTACTTGAGCAGATAGGGCTGATATATCATTAATCTCATGTACTCCAGAGGTTCTCTTTTGAGTACTTACCCTCTCAGTAGGCCAACTTGAACCATTTGTAGCAATTTTGTCAATAAGATCACATGCTTCATTATAAGACATATTCAAAAGAACACCACCAGCTGATGCATCAAACATCACTCTGGTTTGTGGTTCTAGACCATTGTAAAAAGTTTCCATTTGTATAATGACAGGTAAACCATGATGTGGACATTTTCTTAAAAGCTCTTTCCATCTTTCCCATGCTTCAAATAATGATTCAAATTCTTTTTGTCTAAAAGATGTAATATCATGTCTCATCCTAGCATTTTTAATAGGAGGAAAATATTTGCTTAAGAATTTTTCAGCTAATTCATTCCATGTTTGAATAGAATTGGGCTCCATAGAATTTAGCCATGATTTAGCCCTATCTTTCAAAGAGTATGGAAATAACTTAAGCCTAAATGCATCCTCACTAATACCAGGAATGATAAAGTTACTACAAACTTCTATGAATTGCTTTAAATGCTCATGGGGATCTTCATGTGGAGATCCACCAAATTGACCAATTGTTTGCAACATTTGAAACATCATAGGTTTAAATTCAAAATGAACAGCATCAATTTGAGGTCTAGCAATACTAGTTTGTATGTGCTGCTGGTCATATTGAGCATAGTCTCTCATAGGTCTATCTCTATCATTAATCATACCTATTGGTCCCATTTGAATGAATTGTTGTCTGTGATCTGGTCCACCTTCAGGTTGTTGATGTGAATTAGGTCTTCCTCTTACTGAGGCATTTTCACTGTGGTGAGACATTGTTCTGCAGTCTTGTTGTCTTTGTCTTTGTTGTCTTAGCAATCTCCTAAATCTTCTCTCAATTTCTGGATCACAATCAAATTCTGGTGGTCTATCTCTGGGCATAAACTAGTGTTTCCACACTGAGTGTTTCTGCACTAAGTGTTTCTGCACAGAAAACAGAATACCAGTAGTACTAATAAAACACTAAATTAACAATCTAAACAACAAAATTTTACTATAATCCCCGGCAACGGCGCCAAAAACTTGGGGTGGTTTATTATATGCAAGTATACATAGTCACACAAGTAATAAAGTGATAAGAAAGGTCGAACCCACAGGGATTATGTATTGTAAATTTTTGTAGTTTAAAGTGTACACTTAGTGTGTCTACACTATTCAGTATTTTTGGTTTGGAGTTTTCAAAGTAAGTAAGAATAATAATAAGCAATAAAATGTGTGAGAAATCAGTGGAAAAAGTAGTTGAGATGTTTTCACCAAGTGCTTTACTTCTAAATGTTTTAATGGAGTATGTAGTGTGGGAACACTGGATGTAGGTGCATCAGTTTGTGCCTTTCAGCACTTCTCTTTAGAGTTTCATTACAAGCTCTTATGATCTTTGTTTTTTACAGTAAAGAAAGGGTTGTCAATTCCTCCCTTGCCTCCTAACAATGATCCAAGTTGCTAAATAGGTTCACTCTTGTAATTTTATTAACCTAAGGACTATGCTATCCTATTACTACAACATTTTGACCCTACGGCAACGCTCGAAAACCGTTGCGCAAAGCAGAAAAACCGTTGCCTTATCCTTCGGCAACGGTTTTAAAACCGTTGTTTCTGCGAGCGTTGCCTAAACTAAAGGCAACGGTTTTTGGTGCCCAAAGGCAACGCATACCATAAACCGTTGCCATTGATAACGAAAATGCAACGGTTTTATTTTCCATGCTATGGCAACGGTCAATAACTGTTGCCATTTATGACAACACTTAGAAACCGTTGCCATAAAGGGCAACACGTGGAAACCGTTGCCATAAAGGGCAACACGTGAAAACCGTTGCCATAAAGGGCAACACGTGAAAACCGTTGCCATAAAGGGCAACACCTGGAAACCGTTGCCAGATATGACAACACTGGAAAACCGTTGTTTAATATATTATAGAATACGCTCAAAAACCATTTTCCTTGAAAACCTGTTGCCATAAAGGTGGACCGCCGCCGTACACAACCGCCGTGGCCGTAGCAGAGAGAAGCGCGCGCGTTTGTGAGTGAGGGTAAATTGTGAGAGGGTTTGCGAATGCGTATTGCTTTTCTTATTAACTCTTGAGTTCATAAATGTAGCCCATGTCTGCTGCTACAAGTTTTACCTATTCTAAAGTGATCAATTCCAGAATAAGTTGAAAGAAGTGTTATACAAGAGTTTAAAGTGTTTACACTTCATAAACCATAATAACATATTTAGAAGTTCATTACAAGGTTAGAACATCTCAACTTAAGGGAATTTAGCTCATGTTACTCATGTTATAAAGCAAAGAATATGCAAAGAACATAAGTAAATGAATAATAAAGCAAAAGAACTTAAAAGAGTAGAGATTACTTGAATAGAAGATCTTTTGCATTAAGTTCCCAAGTTGAAGTACAATAAAGATTTCTTACACGAATTTCTTCAAAGTAGAAGTGAAGGGAATGGTTGTCAAGCACTTCCTCACCTTTCTCTCCTTAGAAACTTGAAATGAAAACAAACTAAACCTAAACTAAGCGAAAAGATAAAGGATTTAAAGATATGAAAGATGATAAAAGATAGGATTCTTTTCTTGTGAAGATATGATGTCTATTTATAGGCTTGAAAGCTTTCCTCTTGCAAGGGGTTTCCTTTGGCGTGAAAGATCAGCTGTGGAGACCGAACATGGTTAATTTGTTGACAACCAATCAAGCAAGCTGCACAGGTTTGGTCGCTTGCATGCATAACAAAAGATGAGGTCCATTGGAGAAGTGCCACATGTCTTTTAGATAAGTTTAGTCTTGCAACTTGATTTTTATGTGTATCGCCGACTTCTGCAAGTGGCTCAGCTCTAGGTGACTGGGTATGACGTCACAAATCAAGTGTGGAAGCATCGAAATGATCTTTGGATGTTTTGGTATAAACTGCAGAATTTAGCAGGTGTTGGCAGTGTTTCCACTCCTAGTGTTTCCACTCCCGGTGTTGGCAGTGTTTCCACTCCTGCAGCAGCTGCACTGAACAAAAACATCAAACCTAACAAGATTTGTGCATTTTGCCGAGATCATTGCCCTTTATCCATTTGAATATTTAAAATGTTGTTCCTTGATAAATAAGCTATAAATATATATAGAAGCTCTTGAAAATAAGCAATAACTTAAGTTTAATTGTATGAATATCTCTATATAAAATAGAGTTATCAAAGATCAGATCCGGAACTGATATGTTGACCACGAAGGATTTACGCTATGCCTTATGCAGACGCAGCTAATCTGAAGGATCACCGGGGGTCTGAAGGATCTGTCGCGCTCCGTGGCGACATTATGATCTGAAGGGGCAGCTCGAAGTAGCGTTTGACGCGCTAATTCAAAATGAACTGAAGGACTGATTTGGTCTGAAGGATCTATGCTAGACTTTGCTAACACTGCGATCAAACGCGCGATATAGGATTCAACACTAATCGCGTTGGCTTAAGAATTGGATGTAGATATGTGTCGACACGGGGAGTCGATACGAAAAACCACATATGATATGTATATGACATGTATGCGATGTATGCATCTGCGGTGATTAATTTTGAGTGAGATGATGAATGAAATGCTGAATGATTTTTGTTTCTTTTGTACTTTAGCTTTTTGCTTTGTTCTTTTGCCCTCTTCTAGCTCTCTTTTTTTTTCTAGTTTTGCTCTTTTGCTCTTTTGGCTTCTTTTTACTTGTTCGATCAACTTGCGGGGTTTCTGTCGTGAGGCATGAGGGTGGTCCCAGAGCAACAGTATTGCTAGATTCAGCGCAGACTCATTATGATTTGTTGTTTGAAGTGATCATGCAGATACTGGTCCTCATCGCAAATTTGTTTATGAGAGATCGTCTTATTTCTGTGATTTTTAGGAGTTTCGCAAAGATTGTAATGCCCCTTAGTTCATGCATATGTTCCACAATTCAATATCATTTATCATAAAACATCACTTTTAAAGCAAAGAAAGAAAAACAAGCAAGAGAAGAAAAGTGTTTAATATGGAAACCGAGCGTACAGAAGGTCACACTGATTGAAAATTACATTGAGAGTTTAAACTAAAAAAACGAGAAAAAGGACAGAACAGATCTGTTGATTGTTTGTATTTTTGAAATGACGGTGCCAATCACTCATACGCATAATTTTGACCACCCACCATCCAACTTTTGGGAGTGTTGACTGCCTTTTTATTTCTTCCAAGTCCAACTTTTTGACCCTAATTTTTGCCTGGACAGCTCTTTAGAGTTTTCGATCCACCGGGTCGCTCTAACTTTTGCCTAGGCCGCCCTTTCGGGTTTTCAACCTAGTGAGCTCATTTTGTTTGGCTCATCTTTTTCTTTTTTCATATGTTTCTTTAGGCATAGTACTTCTTAACTACATCTGAGTTTACCGGGAGTGGGAGATCTTCACCATCCATTTTTTTGAGAATTAAAGCTCCTCCAGAGAATGCTTTCTTTATCACAAAAGGTCCTTCGTAGTTTGGGGTCCATTTTCCCCGGGAATCTTTTTGGATAGGTAAAATTTTCTTGAGCACGAGGTCTCCTTCTTGAAACTGTCGAGGGCGAACCTTCTTATCATAAGCCATCTTCATTCTTTGTTGGTACAACTGCCCGTTGATAACTCTATTTTATATAGGTTATTTATGCTCCTAATACTTAAGTGAAGTTTACTTCTCAAGTAATTCTAGTTCTTAAGCATGTGGATATATGAATTTTAGAGTAAATATGGGTTATAAGTTAATTCCCTAAACCTTGGGCATAGTCAATGCCTTTGTGAATATGTTTGATGTTTTGCTTTAGCGCTGCAGCGGTATGCTATCAAGGAGACGCTACAGCGTTATATGATGGCTGACCATTGAGATATTTGTGTGACCACTTGAGGACATGATGAGTCATCACCCTTATCTCTTCCTCTCAGCTGGATATTTTGACTTCCAAGTGGATGCTAAATTACACTTGGCGCCCCCTAAATGGAACCCATGTGATAGTTGGTGTATTCCATCATTAGCACTTTTTGTAAAGTCCTCTAAAGATAATATCTAAGTCTTATGATCATCATGTGATATTATTATTCTATTAAGACTTAGTTAGTTTTAGATTAATAAAGATTGCTTCATCAGAGAGTAACATACGAAGAGACACAAGTAGTTGTAACTTGGAAGAAGAACTTCTTATGACATAGTAGCTTTTCTCCATTGTTATACTACCTTTAACCTTTTTATTTTTTAGTATAGTTTTCTAGTCTTCATCCAAGGTTTTGTTCACGCCTCAACTCCATCCGTTGTATGCTACTTGGGATCATTGGAGTGTATCTTTTGCAACCACTCCTTCTATTGTCTTCATACGGTAATACATACTCTCTAGTTGTATTATGTTGATGGAACTTGTGATGAGCTAACTTTGTTGTAGTTGGATTGTTCTTGGTGTGTAAAGAACCTTGAGTAACTTTTGTATAATATTATGATGTTTGTGTTTTATTCCTTGTGTCATAATGTTTTCAATCTTGGTTTGGGAATGATCAACTAAAACAAGGTAACTTTGTGGGTACAGACATGGTTCACAAAGAGAACTCAAGGAATGATATGAATGAAAACCCATATTAAAGACATTTAAAGGAAGCACTACTTAACTCTAGACATAGGGGAGTAATAGTTCATAAGGCAAATGTTGTAAGAGCTTAATATACAGGGGTAAAACTTATTTAGAGCCTAGACATAGGAGTCTTGTAACATAACCCTGACGAAAGTGACTGAAAGGCACGCTACCAAAGCGCTACAGCGTCTACGGACTTTGAAGCGCTACAGCGCTTAACGCTACAGCGTCTAAATATTATTTGAACATTACTCTTGGCAATTTACACAACTACTGAGCTATCCAACTCACTTTTAATTACTTCAACTTAATACTGTTTTGTCACAACTAATAATGTTTACAATTCTTTACCTTTACTTTGTACTCAATTCTTTTCACTAAGCTTCTAATCACTTAAACTTCTTAGATTAATTCCAATCCCTGTGGGAACGAACTTTACATATCATTATATTACTTGTTGCGATTGTATATACTTGCACATCACCTTTTCGCCCAACAAGTTTTTGGCACCGTTGCCGGGGATTGCATTTAATTTTCATTGTTTAAGTTTTTAGTAAACTTAGTGCCTATTTTACACTGGTGTGTTGTTTCTTGTTGCTGCAGCAGTTAGCGCTACAGCGTATGCCCAAGTCTCAACCACCAGAAATTGAACCATACTCAGAACCAGAGAGAAGGTTCAGGAAACTAAGACATATTCAAAGGCTCAGACCCACCATGTCAGAACATAGTCAGAGGACCACTTTTGGTAGAGCTACCACTCCACATGGAAGATCTAATTCTGGTAGAGGAGGGACTGAACCAGGTGGAAGGGGTAGAGGTGGACATCAGCAGCCACCCACTCCCACCTTACATGACCAAGAGGACTGGTACAGACATCAATTCATAAATGAAGGACCTGCTCAAATGGTAAATGACAGAGATAGACTAATGAGGGACTATGTTGTGTTTGATCCACAAACCATGGAGACAAGCATAGCAAGACCTACTCTCCATACAGCTCAGTTTGAGTTCAAACCTATGATGTTCCAAATGTTGCAAACAGTGGGACAGTTTGGTGGTGCTCCTCAAGAGGACTCATATTTACACTTGAAGCAATTTTTGGAAGTATGCAGTAACTTCATCATTCCAGGGGTAAGTGATGATGCATTCAGATTAAAACTTTTTCCTTATTCCTTGAAGGATAGAGAAAAGGCCTGGTTAACTTCTCTAGAGCCTAACTCTATCCATACTTAGAATGAAATGGCTGAGAAGTTCTTAGCAAAATATTTTCCTCCAAGTAAGAATGCAAGAATGAGGAATGAGGTTACTGCATTCAGACAAAAAGATGCTGAAACACTGTTTGAAGCATGGGAGAGATGGAAGGAGCTGTTAAGAAAGTGCCCTCATCATGGTATACCTGTGATTATCCAAATGGAGACCTTTTACAATGGACTAGATCCAACAACCAGACAAATGTTAGATGCTTCTTCAGGGGGTGTGTTGTTGAAAATCTCCTATAATGAGGCACGTGAGCTGATTGATGATATTGCCACAAATAGTTATCAATGGCCTACAGAAAGGTTAGCTCAGCAGAAGAAGGTAGCTGGTGTGCATGAAATAAGTGAAGTTTCTGCTCTATCTGCACAGGTTGCCTCTCTCACTAACATGATAAAATCTATGAGCACATCAAACGCTGTAGCGGTTACCGCTGCAGCGGCACGTGAACCTACAGTAGGTGTTATTGAGCAAGCCTCTCCAGGGTCAGTAAGCTGTGTATATTGTGGAGGAGAGCATTTGTATGAAGAATGTCCTGGTAATCCTGTCTTTGTGAACTTTGTGGATTTCAACAAAAACAATAATCCCTATTCAAATACATATAATCCTGGTTGGAAGAACCACCCCAATTTCAGATGGGGAGCCAACAATGCAACAACACCTAATTATAGTGCTCCAGCAAATCCACCAGGATTCCCCGCTCAAAACTACCAAAGGCAGAATGCCCCAGTCATAGATAATTCATTGGAAGGATTGATGAAAAGCTTTATGAGTGATTGTAAGACAACTCTTAAAACTCATGAAGCTTCCATTAAAAATCTAGAAGTTCAGATGGGGCAGATGGCTAATGTCATTTCCCAAAGAATTAGTGGATCATTACCATCCACTACAGAAGCCTCAACTTCAAGTACTACAGAGAAGGAGCATGTAAAAGCTATATCTTTAAGGAGTGGGAGAGATTTGATAGGATCATCAACTGTTTCAGATGATGAAAAAAACAAAAATTCTGAAAAACAAAAAGAACCTGCAACAGACGCTACAGCGCCTGAACCTAACGCTGCAGCGCCTGTTGTTGAAAAAATACCACCACCACCCAAAATTATCCCAACATATCCAGATCCTCCATACCCTCAAAGACTTCGAAAGGCTCATGAAGACAAACAATTTAACAAATTCCTAGAAGTCCTTAAACAGTTGCACATCAATGTCCCTTTGGTGGAGGCTCTTCAACAAATGCCCAACTATGCAAAGTTTATGAAGGATGTGCTTACTAAGAGGAGGAGACTTGGGGAATTTGAAACAGTAACAATGACTGGGGAGTGCAGCATGCTGATGCAGAACAAACTCCCACCCAAATCAAAGGATCCTGGCAGTTTACCATACCATGCTCAATTGGAAATTTTTACTCTGGTCGTGCTCTATGTGATTTGGGAGCCAGCATAAATCTTATGCCCAAGTCCATATACACACAGCTAGGAGTGCGAACTGCCAGACCTACCTCACTTACACTGCAGCTAGTTGATAGAACTCTTGCATATCCAGAAGGAATCTTAGAGGATGTTCTAATAAAGGTAGACAAATTTGTATTTCCTGTTGATTTTGTAATTTTGGATTTTGATGCAGATAAAGAAGTACCCATCATACTGGGAAGGCCATTCTTGGCCAATGGAAGAACTTTGATAGATGTGCAGAGAGGAGAATTGATCAGGAGGGTCAATGACCAAGAAGTCAAGTTCAAAATCCTCAATGCTATGAAATTTCCTGGTCCCAACATTGAAGAGTGCTCCTTCGTATCTGCTATTGACAAGGTAGTACAGGATCACTTCCAGAAAAGCACAGATTATCTGAGGCAATTACTGGACAGCAGTGAAGATATAGGGTCTGATGCAGAAGCTGCAGAAGAGGAGGAGCAGACAGTCAAAGAAATTTGGGCCAAGAAATATGAATCTTTGGAGCAGGAGAATTCAGACATGAGAAAGGATCTCCCCTCCACTGAACACCCACCAACTCTGGAACTTAAGGAGTTGCCTTCACATCTCAAATATGCTTATCTAGGAGACAATAGTACATTGCCTGTTATAATTGCTTCTGACCTTTCTGAAAAGCAGGAACATGATTTGATTCAAACGCTGCAGCGGCATAAAAAGGCAATTGGCTGGCAGATGTCAGTTATCAAGGGTATCAGCCCAACCATCTGTATGCACAGAATAGTGTTAGAAGAAGATTCTAAAAATTGTATTGAAGGGCAGAGGAGGTTGAACCCAATTATGAAAGAGGTGGTGAAGAAGGAAATCATTAAGTGGTTGGATGCAGGTATTGTATACCCCATATCTGAAAATGCATGGGTTAGTCCTGTGCAGTCTGTGCCAAAGAAGGGAGGGCTAACAGTAATTGCTAATGAAATGAATGAGCAGCTTCCAACCAGAAAAATAACAGGCAGGAGAATATGCATGGATTACAGGAGGTTGAACAAAGCAACAAGGAAAGACCATTTCCCATTGCCTTTCATTGACCAGATGCTGGACAGGCTAGCAGGTAAAGAATTTTATTGCTTTCTTGATGGTTATTCAGGTTATAACCAGATTGCAATACTACCTGAAGATCAGCAGAAGACTACATTCACTTGTCCATATGGCACCTTTGCTTTTAGAAGGATGCCATTTGGCCTATGTAATGCACCTGCCACTTTTCAAAGGTGTATGATGGCAATTTTCTCTGATTACATTGAAAGATCCATGGAAGTCTTCATGGATGATTTCTCTGTGTTTGGAGAAACATTCCATCTATGCCTATCCAACTTGGAAGAAATCTTGATTAGATGTGAAGAAACTAACCTTGTGCTAAACTGGGAGAAATGCCATTTTATGGTGCAAGAAGGTATAGTTTTGGGGCATAAGATATCCAAAAAAGGATTGGAAGTGGACAAGGCTAAAATAGAGATCATTGAAAAGCTATCTTCTCCAACCAACATCAAAGGTATTAGAAGCTTTTTGGGGCATGCTGGATTCTATAGGAGGTTCATAAAAGATTTTTCAAAAATCTCCAAACCTCTATGTCAACTATTATAGCATGATAACCCCTTCACATTTGATGAGTCAAGCATGTTAGCCTTTGATAAACTGAAGAGAGCTTTAATAACAGCACCAGTTATTATAGCCCCTGACTGGAGTAAGCCTTTTGAGCTTATGTGTGATGCTAGTGACTTTGCCATTGGAGCTGTTATTGGGCAAAGGTATGATAAAATTTTTCACTCTATATATTATGCTAGCAAAACACTTGTAGAAGCTCAACTGAATTACACAGTCACTGAGAAAGAACTATTAGCTGTAGTCTTTGCATTTGACAAATTTAGATCATATTTGGTTGGCACCAAAGTAATTGTCTTTACAGATCATTCAGCCATTAAATATTTGATAACAAGGAAAGATGCAAAGCCTAGGCTAATTAGGTGGGTTCTCCTACTCCAAGAATTTGATTTAGAAATAAGGGATAAAAAAGGAGTGGAGAACCAAGTTGCTGATCATCTGTCTAGATTGGAAAGAGACATTGCAGGTACAGCAGCTGGGGAGATCAAAGAATACTTTCCAGATGAGCAGCTATTGACAATAACTGCTGAATCATCAACCGCTGTAGCGGCTAGTGTAAAAACACTAGACGCTGTAACGCCTGAACCTGTAACACCTTGGTATGCTGACATAGTGAATTTTTTGGTTAGCAAGGTGGTACCTACTGAGATGACCTATCAGCAAAGGAGAAGGTTCTTCCACACAATGAAACAATATTATTGGGATGAACCTTTTCTATACAAGAAGTGTCAAGACCAATTAATGAGGAGATGCCTAGCAGAGGAAGATCAAATTCAAGTGCTACAGCACTGCCATTCTGCACCATGTTGTGGGCATTTTGGTGGTATCAGAACTGCTGCAAAGGTATTGCCATCTGGCTACTATTGGCCTTCACTTTTTAAAGATGCTCAAGACTTTGTAAAAAAATGTGATAGGTGCCAAAGAACAGGGAATATTTCAAACAAACATGAAATGTCTTTAACAAACATTCTAGAGGTTGAACTCTTTGATGTTTGGGGAATGGATTTCATGGGACCTTTTCCCCCTTCTCATGGAAACCTGTACATTTTAGTAGCTGTAGACTATGTTTCAAAATGGGTAGAAGCTGTTGCTCTACCCAACAATGATGCAAGGTTTGTGAGTAAATTTTTATTGAAAAACATTTTCACTCATTTTGGAACTCCTAGAGCCATCATAAGTGATGAGGGATCTCATTTTTGTAATAAATTAATTGAGACCCTATTGGCTAAATATGGAGTCAAACATAAAATAGCAACTGCTTATCATCCACAAACTAGTGGTCAAACTGAATTGTCAAACAGAGAAATAAAAAGGATGTTGGAAAAGATGGTAGGGCCTTCAAGGAAAGAATGGTCAATACATCTAGATGATGCTTTATGGGCCTACAGAACAGCTTATAAAACACATTTAGGGATGTCTCCCTATAGGTTGGTTTATGGGAAGTCCTGTCACCTACCAATTGAACTTCAGCACAAGGCCCATTGGGCTCTAAAAAAACTCAACTTTAACTACAAAAAAGCAGGAGATGCTAGATTGCTGCAGCTAAATGAATTGGAAGAACTTAGGCATTTTGCCTATGAAAATGCAGCAATTTGTAAAGAAAAAACCAAAATGTGGCATGATCAAAAATTGATAAAAAGGGATCTCACTAAAGGAGGACAGGTATTGCTTTACAACTCTAGGCTAAGATTGTTTCCTGGGAAGTTAAAATCTAGGTGGTCAGGCCCTTTCCAATTGATAAAAATATACAGCCATGGAGTTGTGGACCTCTATGATACAACAACCAATACCACCTTCAAAGTGAATGGCCAAAGGATTAAACAATATTTTGGTGAAAATGTGGTGAGAGACAAAACCACAATTGAGCTTAAAGATCTCTAAATTGCAAGAGAAAGTCTGGCTGCAGACTTTAAAGCAAGCGCTCTTGGGAGGCACCCCAAGGATTTTAACAAATTTTCTGTTTGTATGTTTATTCTTCTTTGCAGGAAATTAGGATAAACACTGTAGCGGTTACTTGTTACAATAGACGCTGTAGCGGTTGTGTTAAATCAGGGCTGGGTGTGGTCAAACAAAAAAATAAAAATCTTGCTCAGGGTGAGATGGCGCTGTACCCTTATCCCTAGCCTGAGCTGCACGTGCACCTACTGACCTGCACTTGTCCCAGAATAAATGAAGTTTTCCGAAAAAACCTGCTAGTGGCGGAAGACCTGCTAAGGATAAGAGACATAGGGCTAAAGAGAGAGCCAAAAAAGGATCTTTCGTGTAACGGTTTCTTTTCTCTCTCCCACTTCACTTACAAACGGTCACTTTAATATCTACAACTTCCCACGCTACCATTTTCTCTTTCTTTCTCTCTCTTTGCTCTCTGAAACTACTCTCAACCGTTACCACTCACCATTCATAACCTCCATCCTTTCTTCTTCCTTCGTTCCAACGCACACTCCAACATTTCCCAACAACCATAAACATATACGCAAAGCTCTTAACCAACCATGACCAAAAAGCAAGCTGCCCTAAAACGATCTGGCAAAGGAGCTACTGCGAAACCAGAACCATCCAATCCTGTTGTTGCGTGAAAACATAGATAGTGCAAGTATACACTGTCAACAAGTAATATAGAGTAAGTGAGATCGTTCCCACGAGGAATTATGCTAAATAACGAGAGTTTAATTTGATTAACAATTTAGTGAGGAAAGTAAATGACACACAAGTTTTGGGTAACATAAACAGTAGTAAAAAGTAAAGGGTAATGGAAATCAGTGATGAGAACAAGTCAAGATGCATTCACTTCAGTAGCTTCATTAAAATGTGATTAAGGGTACGTTCAATGCTACAGCATTAGGTGCTGCAGCAATAAGACGTTATTCTCTCGAATACTTCACACTAGGTTTCCTTGCAAGAGTTTATCTCTAAACCCTAAAGAAGTACCTCCTAGGCTGCTTGGGCACCGGCAGTATTCACCTTATGGGTTATGCCCTCCTATCTCTAGGGTTAAGCAAGGAACATCAAGATCTCTCGTTAATGTTCACTACCCATATTACCTTGTGAGATAAATTTACAAACCATCTCTGAATTTATAAATGCTATTTAGAATAGGCGGACCATTCCTACTCTAAAATGGAAATATTTTCACACACAAGATAAAATGCATAACATTGAACATACTTCATTAATCACATAGTAATTTAGCTACATCAGATCCAGCATCTCAACTATGAGTATTTAGCCCATATTGAGCTTGCAAAACATGGAAAATAACTTAAACAAGGTAGTAGAAGTCATATTACAAATTTCAAGGTAAGAAATGATACTACGAAGAGAGAACAGTAGGAGAGCTCCAAGGATGACAATGGAGGACTGATCCAGCTCGTCCAAGTAGAATCCACCGAGAAAAATGTAACTCCAGTGATGCTGCAGCAACTGTCTCAGCAATGGAAGTGGTTGGTAGTGAAGGGTGAGCTTTTGCCCGCAGGAGGAGCTATCTCTAAACTTCCCCTGACGGCCCAGCATGCTAATGAAGAAAGGGAGACGTCCTTATATAGTGTCTCCTTGCACACAACCCTAAAATGATGTCCTTTTTGGGAAAATGCTGCCTAGGTTAAAGGGCAATTGTGGGAAACACACATTAGGTCATATCTTTCCGTGCCATACAGCTCTGACACCTGTCCTTGCCTTGATTTCCGTGTTTTCCGCACTCCTTTGCAGCTTTCTCTCTCATCTTCCGCATTTCCACTATTGCGCACGCACCTGTTGCTGCGGCACTGACACTAAACATGATTAAATGCATTAAGGGCACCAAAATGCCCACATCAAACCAATTCATTCCTGCACCATTATTTCTAACCTAAACACATAATTACATCATAATTGACACAACAAGTTTATTAAATCTCCTAAAATCAAGCTTAGAAAGCAAGTAATAATCATCATAAAAGATGGTTATCACCTGTCAAAACCGCCATGGCCAAAGCAACTCCAGATCCTCAAAGGTTCTGGAAAATGGACTACATTGCTGAAAGGGGGTTCAAGACAGACAGTGCTCCTGAAGCTTTCTCAACCGCTGTCACAGCGCTAGGTTGGGAGAACTTCATTAAGCATCGTAAGGAGTACATGACGTCCTTGGTAAGAGAATTCTATATTGGCATTGAGGAGCCTAAGAAAGGAAAGCCTCAAACACACTCATTGGTAAGAGGTGAAACGGTTAATTTCAACTTCAGAACCATCAATGATATTTTCCACCTAGGGTATCATGGAAAGGCGCTGGAAATCAAAGTTCTGAACTGGGGAGATGAGGAAATGGAGGCTGTCAGAAGAAGAATTTGTGTGGAAGGAGCTACATGGGACAAATTTGGGGCTGAATACAAAATCAAAAAGGCCTACTTGTGTGAGGAGGCCAACTTATGGTGTAGTTTCATCAAACACTCTCTGTTGCCTACATCTCACACAACCTTCGTGGAAAAGGAGAGGCTCATTGTTATTGACGCAATAATGGCTGGAGAGAAGACAGATCTAGGAAGACTCATTGCGAAGGAGATAGAGAAGTGCAGAATTAAGAAAGGAGGTAACTTGTATTTTCCTTGTTTAATTACTGATCTATGCCTGGAAGCTGATGTAGAAGTTGAAATGAAAGAAGAGAGAAGATCCCCTCTGGGGGCATTTCCATGTATTTTTAAGGTTAAGCAGAAACCTGCCGCTACAGCGTCTCTAGACTCTGTAGCACTGCAGCGCCTAGAGCTGAAGCAGCAAGTTCTCTGCAGATTTGTGAAGGAAAAATTTGATTGGGAAAAAGCAATGTATGCCCAGATATCAAAAGGGAAGACATCCATTTCCCCACCTCAATTCCCTGACTGGCTATTGGAGGAAGAGCCAGCTGAAAAAGTAGAGAAAAAGGGAGTTAGGAAAGAAAAGAAGAAAGTTGTGACTAGCCCAGCAAAAAGAGCAAAGCCTAGCCCAGCAAAGAAAGTGCAACAAGCTGTAGTAGAGGAGGACAATTTAGATTCTGAAGACATTGAGAATATAAGTGAGGAAGATGAGGAAGAAACCATTGCAGTCATGAAAGAAATGGAGAAGCAGGAGGATGAGGAATCATCAGGTGAGGAGAGTGATACTGAAGAAGAATCTGAAACTGCAGAAGATGAGGAAGCAGAAGAAATTCAGTGTGATCCAACCCCCAGCCCAAAGAAACCAAAACCCCCCCTGCCAAAGCCAATCCACCATCAACCCCCACCCCCATCCCTGAACCAACCAAACTAACACCCCAGAAATCACCTGTCAAACAAGCCACACCAAAGAAGCCTGAACAACAGCATCCAATCAGCCAAGAAAACCCAACTGTGCAGCCTAAGAAATTTTATCAGTCATACACCAAAGCAAGAAGAAACCCAAGAGTCAAACTGGCTGAGCACCCAGAAGAAGGTGTTCAGACAGTAGATGCTGCAGCAACTATGTCTGCAGTACCTAGTGACACAATGCCTGAGGCAATTCTGACCGAGGAGGAAAGTGAGAAGGAGGTTGCTGAGGAGCTAGTGAACTTGCAGGATGGAAAAGAGCCAGTACTGGAAGAAAAAGAGCAGGAGCAAGAGCAAGCAGAAGAGGAAGAAGGAGTGCAGGAATCAGACGTTGCAGCGGCAGCAGAGAAGGAGTCAAGCGCTACAGCGCGACTAACCACTGTAGCGGCAAAGAAGACTACTCCACCTCAACCAAAGAAGAAAAAGTCAGCCAGAGGAGCCCTAGCCCCTTCAAGAGCCAGTAAGAGGCTCAAGAAGGCCTAAAAAGGCAAGACTTATTGGCTTCTCATGCCGGTTATGTTCTTTGAACTTTGTTTTTGTTGTTCTAAGGCCTCTCCCTTTTGTTGTCTATCAAGCAGTGTGGACACTGCCAAATTTAAATTCTGGGGGAGGACCTTATGGTTATTAAATAATGTATTGAATTAAGTACAATTATGTTTTTAAATATTAAGTATAATTAATTATAATTATGCCATGTTTTGCATGTGTTGCATGTTTTGTATATTTTGTATGCTTGAATAGGAAATATGATTAGCTGCATGTTTTAAATTTCTTAGTAAGCAAAAGCTGAAGTTATATAGCCAAATTAAAAAAGTAAATAAGAATTTTTGAGTAGGACAACCTTGTGTAAACAATGAAATGGTTTTATTGCTGCTTTTACACAAAATCCAAGCTTAGTGAAGAACCTAGTTAGCTAGGGGTAATCTAAGGATAAAGTTAGTCTAAGGAAACCAAGGGTTAGTCAAGTTTTCATTAAAAATTGAGAGTTGTTTTTAAAGCTAAGTTTGGGGGTGCATCGGTTATGTTAAGGCTAGGAACAAAAGATGATAAATTGGTCTTTGCAAAATGAAATAAAAATGTGCTTATGGTCTTATAAAAAGTTGCAAAATATCTTAAATAAATTGCTGAGCTGTTCCAAAAAGCATGAAAAGAAAATGCAAATAAGGAGCTCAGTAATGAAAATAGCATCTAGTTTTGATCATCAAAATCCAGCGCTACAGCGTCTAAGCGCTACAGCGTTTGATCACCAGGCCAAAATTTTTTGCATTGACCAATATTCTGAAAAATACCTAATTAAAGCCCTTTGCTGTGCTTTGAAGCCCCTCAGATCTTATGTGAAATTGTTATTCCACTCTTCTTTTTAAAAAAATTCTTTGCCTAACCCAAAAGAAATCCATTCTTCCCAAAACCTTAGAGAAATTCTGAAATTAACTAGGAACTAAGTTAAGCTTTGATATCAGACACTCACAACTGAGCAGTAATGATTCTATTTGAATTGTGAACCACAATGGTGTGTGAAAATGATAAGAATTAGCTTATGCATAAATTCTGTTTAATTTAAAAGCTGCAGCTAGTTATATGATCAGTTTGTCTTGTTCAAGTGTCATTACTTGAGGACAAGCAATGGTTTAAGTTTGGGGGTGTGATAACTCTACTTTATATAGGGTATTTATGCTCCTAATACTTAAGTCAAGCTTACTTCTCAAGTAATTCTAGTTCTTAAGCATGTGGATATATGAATTTTAGAGTAAATATAGGTTATAAGTCAATTCCCTAAACCTTGGGCATAGTCAATGCCTTTGTGAATAAGGTTGATGTTTTTCTTTAGCGCTGCAACGGTATGCTATCAAGGAGACGCTACAGCGGTATATGACGGCTGACCATTGAGATATTTGTGTGACCACTTGAGGACATGATGAGTCATCACCCTTATCTCTTCCTCTCAGCTGGATATTTTGACTTCCAAGTGGATGCTAAATTACACTTGGCGCCCCCTAAATGGAACTCATGTGATAGTTGGTGTATTCTGTAACACCCCCTTTCTAATTTATAATTAAATGAACAAATATCAGAGTCACCTCAGAAGGGCGCTACATTTTTCTCACCAAAAACAAATAACAAATGATTTAAAATCCTCAAAAACACGTAATCTTAGAATAACATTAAACAGCGGAATCTCAAACTCGTGCAAACATCACCATGAATAATTAAGACATCAGTCTCCAGCAGTAAACAACATAATAAAACATAAACGACCCCTAAAACCCCTGCAACATTCCAAGCAGAAGGAGGTGTGTTTAACTTGCACTTATGCCTCAGGTGCAAGGTTCGATTCCCACGGAAGCCAAAAATTCTACAAGGGGGGTAGAGAAGACCGTGATGTAATAGTGCTGGGGTGGCCAATGCGTTGGACCTGGGCTGTTACAATAAAAAGGCGCCTTTTTATTCTAACAGCCCAGGTACAACGCATTGGCCACCCCAGCACTGTTACATCACGGTCTTCTCTACCCCCCTTGTAGAATTTTTGCCTTCCGTGGGAATCGAACCTTGCACCTGAGGCATAAGTGCAAGTTAAACACACCTCCCACTACCAATTGAGCCTTTTTTTGTAACAGCCCAACCCTTTTACCTACTCTGAGGCTTATGGCATTGGCACTGTACATCATGACCTTCTCCACCCCCCATGTGGAGTTTTTGCCTTCTGTGGGAATCGAACCTTGTACCCTGAGGCTTAGGTACAAGCTCAATGCATTCCCACTACCAATTGAGCTAGTAGCTCAATTGGTAGTGGGAATGCATTGAGCTTGTACCTAAGCCTCAGGGTACAAGGTTCGATTCCCTTGGAAGGAAAAAACTCCACATGGGGGTGGAGAAGGTCATGATGTACAGTGCCAATGCCATAAGCCTCAGAGTAGGTAAAAGGGTTGGGCTGTTACAACAGCCCCTGCAAAATCGATCCAAGGTCTTCCCAGAAGACAAATGTAAGACAGATTGATGTCCATTACTTGGAAACTCACTATGAAGACCTCTGGACCTACCTGTACAGGTAACTCCATCTCTCCGATGACCTCTATTTTAGACCCATCGAATGCCCTGACCAGTGTAGAACGGGGTTTCATGTATGAACAATCTACGTCTAGCTTGTTCATGGTTGATTTGGGTAGTACATTCAGGGACGATCCGTTATCGATAAGTACCCGGGCTAGAGAGTATTCTCCACATTTCACAGAGATATGCAAAGCCTTGTTGTGCCCTCTTCCCTCAACGGGGATCTCGTCATCTGTGAAGGTGAGGTAGTTGTTTGCAACGATATTTCCGACGATCCCATCAAACTGACCAACTGTGATGTCGTGAGTGACATGAGCTTCACTCAGCACCTTCATTAGTGTTGCGCGGTGGGCTTCAGAATTGAGTAATAGTGATAGCAGTGATATCTTAGCAGGGGTCTGATTCAGCTGATCCACTACCTTGTACTCACTCTGCCTCATAATTTTTAGAAACTCACTGGCTTCTTGCTCAGATAGTGCTTTCTTGCCTGCATTTTTGTCAGACAGCTCTCCCTCTATGTTTTTTCCTTTATCAATCCTTTCTCTTTCATTTGATTTTCTTTCTCCGGGTCCTTCAGGGGAATAGACGCGCCCGCTCCGAGCCATTCCGCTGCCTCCCGAGATGTTGGTGACATCAGGATTGCTCTGAACTTTCACACTGTAATTCCACAGGACTGCATTCGTGTCTTTGAAAGGGAACAGAGTCGGTACCTGGATGGTTATTGCCTTTGGTGCAGCAAGGGCCATCCTTGAGTCTTTGCTATAGAGAATCTCTAGCGGCCGTCGAGTATCTGTGTTCCTTCCCCTGTTTGACTAGATGGTTGATACGCCTTCTTCTTTCTTTAGAGAGTGTATTTGTATTATATGTCGGTCCAACAGGTCCTGAAGAACTTGTTTGAACGCCTCACCGTTTCCAATG
Organism: Astragalus membranaceus; assembly: GCA_039519185.1. Lineage (NCBI taxonomy): Eukaryota > Viridiplantae > Streptophyta > Magnoliopsida > Fabales > Fabaceae > Astragalus > Astragalus membranaceus. The sequence goes on along the minus strand of CM076852.1, from coordinate 32,432,226 downwards.
CAGTGATGGTCATTGCATGGATTCTTTCCAGTGCCTTCTCTCTTGATAATCCCAAAGGAACACAAATTAGCATGAATCGCTTCCAGGGGTGTCTGGATGCATTCTACCCTCCTGATTAGGGACTGCTCTGCAGAATCCTCAATTGCATTAGTCGAGGGCATCCCATGTCCTGGTAATGGGTTGGTAGCCACATTAGGACCATTTTCCTTGAAATTCAACCAGCCCGAGGCGATTAGATCTTGGACAACATACTTCAATGCCTTACAGTTTTCTATGGAATGGCCGACCGTTCCTGAATGAAATTCACATGTGGTGTTTGGGTCGATGCCTCTAGGAAAAGGGGGCTGGATCTGTCTCATTGGGCGGGTGGTGATTAAATTATGGCTGAGCAGGTGGCGAAATAGGTCGGAGTATGACATAGGGATTGGATCAAACTGGACGAACTTCCCGTCTGAGTAGTTTTGTGGTTTATGGCCTTGGTTGTTTTGGGCAGGTGGGGTAGATAGTGTTTGTGTTGAGAACGGATTGGTGTGAGAGGGATTGGAGTAGGAAATTTTTCTGGTTCCTGTGATGGCGTTGGCTTCTCCTTCCTTCTTTTTAGGAAATCCGGAGAAGGGCTTTCTCTGGTTATTGGGAGAAGTATAAGCGATTTTCCCATTCCTCATTCCGTTCTCCAGCCTTTCTCCAATCACGACCATATCCGAGAAACTTGACGATACACTCCCAATCAATTTTTCATAGAAGGGTGAAGGAAGAGTTTCCATGAACATAGATACCATTTGCTTTTCAAACAGAGGTGGTGCTACCTGTGCTGCTAGTCCTCGCCAACGCTGAGCATATTCCTTGAAGGACTCATTATCTCTTTTAGCCATGTTCTGTAGCTGAGTCCTATCAGGAGCCATATTTGTGTTGTACTTATACTGCTTAAGGAAAGCATCAGCGAGATCCTTCCAACACCGGATGTGAGTGGGTGCCAACTGCATATACCAACTTGAAGCTGCCCCAGCTAGGCTGTCTTGGAAGTAGTGGATAAGCAGCTTATCGTCATTTGCAAACACAGCCATTTTCCTGCAGTACATAGTCAGGTGGCTTGCCGGACATGTTGCTCCTTTGTACTTATCAAAATCTGGCACCTTAAACTTAGGGGGAATAACCACATTGGGAACGAGACATAAATCATGTGCATTTCTTGCCCCAGTATTAGTTCCCTCTATGGCCCTTAACCGTTCTTCGAGCATTTGATATCTGTCCCTGGTTTGAGGGTCCCACGTTGGGTAGCTATAAGGATGGACCATTGGAACAGCAGCTGAGCTCACGTGTGGGATATATAAGTGGGAGGAGTTCCCGGTATTTTGCACAGGAGTCTGATGACTCGTCACTAACAACGGAGTGTAATTCTGTAACACAGCCTGCGGCATAGTCGTAAGGATCTGGACTTGCGGTGTTTCATTTAGTCCTTGAGGCATATTGTAATTCTGATTCACGACCCCCGTAGGGCCACCCTCTAAAGTGGCGTCCATCGTAGGAGGTGTGTAGCCGGCTGGAAGTCCATAAGGGGGACCAGTAGTCGCCCTGACCATCAAACCCAGAGTTGTGCGACGAAGGAAGGCTTGTAGCAATATTTCCGGTATTTCCTACTGAGGTGTTTTCGTCTGCAACTCTCTTTTCAAGAAGCTTCATAATATCGGCCATCTGCTCCTTCATGGCCATCATCTCGTTCATCTTCTCCTTCAGCTGCTTGATATCATCTCTCAACGCTTGGTTGTCTTGACTCTCAGTCATTTTCCTGGCTTGCAAGCGAGTATGGTAGCGGTGTTGATGAACCAGTTTGCCTTTTCGTTCAGTTTTTTTTTTCAAATTTTTTAACATAAGTTCGTGAATGAATGAGTGAATGAGTGTGCATGAGATGCCTATGCATGTTTCTCGCATCGAGCCTGTGGAATTGTAAACCACTCATTCGACAAGTGAAGGATAAACTAGGATCGAGATTTAAACCAAATAAATTTTTTATTGATAAAAGAAAGTACAACCAAACGAGTTCTTCATGGATTACAACGGAAACTACAGCAATTTAAACTCACACGACTACGCCATCCAAGCCATCTTTCTTTTTTTCACACCGGGCCACTTTGCCTTAATCTTTAAGAAGGCAATAAGCTCTTACATATACTGAACAAATTTGAAGACTTCGACTGGGGTATTCTCCCTAGACATGACGATATCGGCATCCTTCAAATGATCTGGGACATCTATGATGGCTTCATTGCAAAGTTTAGCTAGATTTGAGAACCTGTCCTGGAGGTAATGACAATGATCATTCAGCTTCATGTATTCCTCTGTTAGATATGCGTGCTCTCTCTCGGTTGTTTCAAAGAGGTTCTTCTGGTAATCAGCGAACTCTTTCAATTCGTTCGCATTTCTGAACTCCTTTTGGAGTGTTGCCTGACATTCTTCAAGTCTTCCCAGTATCACCCATCTAGCTTCTCTTTCGGTCGCAAGCCTACCCTCATACTCATCAATCTTTTCTTTCAACTACGCCCTCAAACTTTGGAGCTGAGTTTGAAGGTCCTTTTCCTTCTCCACAGCTTCTGTCAACTGACTCTTCCATACATAAGCATTGTCAATGGCCCTGTCTCGGTCTCTGTTACGTACTTGAAGCTCTTCATTGGCAGCTCTAAGGCTTTCTTGCACACGAAGAAACTTAGCCTTCCCAACCTCTAACTTTTCTTCGCATTCTGTAATGCGTTTACCTTTGAAGATATTTTCTCGCCTCAGGCCTGCATTTTCTTGAAGTGCCATTTCCAGCTGGGCTTGCAGCTCAGTCGTTTCTTGTTCAGATTTGGTTAAGGCAACTTTGACTTCTTCTACTTCTTCATTGAGGACAGGAACTGGTTCAGGGATTTCATGGCCGGCGGGAAGTGCGAGGCGAAAAGGTAGCCCGACCTCTCGGACCCTAAGTGCAACCCATTGAAGATAGTTTTCCCCAGCATCAATAGCTCTAGGGCCTAGTTCACGTCCTTTATTGACTATTCTGTCCCAAGCTCGGCTAACCCTTCTTAACATGACAAGATTTTTAGAGCCTCTGTACTCTAGCTCAAATGTAGATAGGGATTCCTCTGGAGGTGGATTCATTATGGGATAACCGAATTGCCTTAGAGCAATGGCTGGATTGTAACTGATGCAACCTTCCGTTCCTATGAGGGGGACATTTGGAAAGTCTCCACACTGATAAACGAATTCATCGATGTTTTGATCTCGAGAATACCAAGAGATGTCGCTCCCTGTTAGGCCGGCGAGGTACTGGGCCCACTCAGTCTTACCCCTAACTTCCATATGATGACTTCTTTTGAATATATGAGAGGTTAGCCAACGGTACAACACAGGAAAACAACACCATATCACACCTGCTCTTTTCTCATGATGTTCTCAGAGAGAAAAATAAACATCAGCCAGAACGACTGAGGCAGGGTTTTGTCCTCGGAGCTTGAAGGCCAGAAAGACATCGATTGCGGTGTCTTCAACAAAATCTGTCATTTGGGAAAAGAACAATCCCATGGATGAGGAGAGCAAAGACATCCATGAAAGTAGCCCAATCTTTCTTTTTGGCCAAGAATGAAGCTTCATTCTCTAGGTACTTTCTGGTCAAACCTTTTTTGCCACCTATTTCTACTATCTTTGTAGCTAATTCTGACGTTGGAACCTTCAATATCTTGGATAAATTTTCAGGTTGGGGATAATGCTCTACATACCGATAAGGCTTCTTATTCTCGAGAGGGAAACACAAAATATTTTCAAACTCTTCCAATGTTGGAGCCAGCTGATAATCTTGGAAAGTGAAACACCGTAACGGTGGATCAAAATACTGGCCCAGTTCAGTGATAGCTTCAGCTTGTACCTTAACGTCCAGGAGGCTCAGGAGATTCCCGTACTTGACAGTGAATAAGTCACGACGCCATGCTGGCATTTCATTGCCAAGGTCCCGCAGATTTCTCAAGTTTGGTTGTTTGACTTTCAAATGCATGGTTCCTTTTAATTTTATGGCCCGATCCATCTCTCCTTGCCGAAAAGGTCTTACAATTCCCTGGCGGTCATAGAAATGCATGCAAAATGAGATGTCGAGGCATATATTTTTTATGTCATGCGAAAGGAAAAAAAAAAGGAACGCATGAGGCATTTTCTTGGGATAAATTTTAAAAAGCGTTTTCTCTTGTTTTTTTTTTTGAGAAATTTTGAAAAAAGAAAAGTATTAGGTTTGTTTGAATGCAAGGGGTATGATGCTCCTTTGTGTCCTAAAGAGGCTCCTTGAGAGATGTTCTAAAGCTGTTCTATTAAGTGAACCTTCCAAGGGATAGCTCTATAGAGTCCTAAATAAGGTTCCTAGAGCCAACGACCCCGTTCGAGAACGCTAGCCACAACAATAGGCAAGCTATTAGAAGTGATAGCACCCTCGAAGGGACCAAACTCTAGGTGAGACTTTCGTAACCACCGAGTTGGACGTACATCCAGAGGGCCATTACTATGTAGTCTCGTTCTAACTTAGTTTATGCTCCAGTCCGGGTATAGGACTATTCTCACGTGTGTGCAAAAGTGTAGTAGTGCAGTGTGTGTAGGAGCAAAATGACAGATATATCCCCAAGCTGCAAAACAAGCAAACACATATACAAAAAGTGGTCTTCTATCCTAATGTTTACATATCGCATCAAAGAGAATATAATATGCAATAAAAAAATAAAAGACAAAGTAGGGTAAAAATAAAGCATTAAATTAACAACTACTCCTACAACTAATTAGACTAGGTTTTACTCTCTAAAAAAAATGTCCCCAATGAAGTCGCCAGCTGTGGCGACCGAAAAATCCGGGAGAGGATTCCTCGAAGGTTCAAAATTGAAGCCGCCACCAAGGTTTAGTTTATAAGGGCAAACATTGGAAAACCCCCTTTGGAATGGATAAGGGTCCCTGAGACCAGATTAGGGTTCGGGAGTCGGTTATGCATGGGGAAGGTGTTAGCACCCCACGACATCTTTCCTAAGGAAGCTTACCTTCTAATTAGTTGTAGGAAAGAATATTAATTTAGAAAATGATTATTTTACCCTTTTATTGTGATTGAAAAGAAAGAAGACTTAATAAAAATTTTAGTTTTTTGTGCTTGACAGGAGTGGGCCCCCGCTCCTACGTATCTCCAGGTGCGATGGAGAAATCAAAGCTACGTAGTTCTTGGTGTAGAAAATGTTTGTTGGTTGGTGTTTTTTAATGTAGGGGTTTTAGGACTGTGTGATCTGTGTTGAAAGACCACTGGGGGTCTGAAGGAGCGCTGGGGCTCTGGAGGACCACATTTCACTTATCCTAAAACGATGGTTAACCCGGCCGTACGACCGACTTAATCCCCTACTTTGAAAATAAGATTTTTGAGTTTTTGGAAGATAGTTTGATGTGTGATGGTTTGATTTTATTTGAATAGGGGTTTTAGGACTCCTGATCTGTACGGTTCATTCGTCCTAAAACGCTGACTGACCCGGCCTTACGGCCGACTTAATCCCCTATTTTGAGAGTTTAATTTATGGAAAGAAATGTGTTTGCGTTTATTTTAACTTAGAAATTGTTTGTTTTAAATAGGGATTTTAAGACATGATCCGTAACTGCTCATTAGTGACCTAAAAAAGCAGACTAACCCGACTGTACAGTCAACTTAGTCCCCTATTTGTATTTTTGAAGAAAGTTTATTTGTTGTTTTTTTTTTAAAAAATGTATGTTTGTGAAGTAAATTGTTTCATAGTAAACAAATTTGAAAAGAATGAAAACGGGGTGTATTTGTAAAAAAAAGGGGCGTGGGTAACAGGGGGCTGTATCAAAAAAGGGGTAGTGTAAATAACGATAACAGGGGTACAATTAGCAGCGAGGGGTTGCATTATTAAAGTTGGGGCGCAGTTAGCGAGCCCACTGGCCTGCGTCAAAAAAGGGGCTCGCGTAGGGGGTGTATATTGGAATTGGTGGGGTGTAAGAAGTGATCTGATAATAAAATTAAAATTAGCAAAAAAGCCTAACATATATAAAGCAGAAACCAAAACAAAATTAAACCTAATTTCTAAAATCCCCTCCCCCAGCGCCGCACTCCCACTCTCATTCTTTCTAACCCTAATCTTCTTCTCTCTCTCCTTAGCGCCGCACTCCCACTCTCTTCCTCAAACTTCGCCGTACTCCCTCTCCTCCGTTCCAACTCTCTCTCTCAATCCTAATTCCGTTCCCGTTTCTCTCCCCCTCACCGATTTTAACAACCTTGTTCTTGCTCTCTCCCTTTCTCAACGAACGCGAAGCGTCCCTTTTTTAAAAAACGGAGGTGAGAGATATGGAGAAAAGAAACGAAAGAGAGAAAGGTTGTCTACGGCGGTGGCTCTTGTTAGATCCGGACCGGCTTCGTTGCGGAAAGGTGGATCTCACGGTGGTTTGTGAGTGGTACGGTGGTGTTTGGTGTTTGCGAAGGTGGTTGTTGCGAAGGGGGTGAGGTGCGATGGTTCGACGGCTACGGCGAAGGACGGTGACGGATAGAGTGGAGGGTACGGTAGTCGTACTGTGGTGGTGGTTGTTTGGTGTGGGTGACTTGGTGGTTTACGGCGGTCTGGGGGGGTTTGGCCGTTGGGACGAGGGAAAGTGTGGGGGTGGCCGTGATGGTGGTTGGGGTGAGAGAGAAGAATATAGTGGTGATGGCCGTGAAGGGGGATGGGGGATTTGTCGTCATTTTGGGGTGGTTGGACAGTGGTGAGTTAGGTGCGGTAGGGAGCTAGGGTGGTGATGGTTCAGTGGTATCTTGGCTACGGTTTGGTGATGTGGAGTGAGGGGTGATGGCTCACGGCGGCTCATGGCGAGGCCACGGTGGTGGCCACCGTAAACGGTGGCCGAAGGTACAAAACTCCTTTTTTTCCTCACTGTATCCTCTCGCAGCAGCTTCTCCCCCTACCTACGTTCTATTTCCTATACCCTTTTTTTCAAAACTTTACCTATTTTTATTCTGAAATAAATTTCAAAAAAGGAAAAACTCTTTTGCTTTTTGCGAAAATACAATGAACAATTCACACTATATAAATAAAACTGAGCAACATTGAGTGAAAACAGAGTTTAAAAAAATCGACCTTGGCTCCCTAGGAATTGAAACAGAGGAGTTGTTTTCCTTTTCTGCCTCAGCTGCTGCCTGCTTTTTCCTTTTCTGGACTGTTCTGTTTATTTCTGTCTGCAATTAGGGTTTCAGATGCTCTATGATTTAGGGTTTTTGTGTAGAACCCTATTTTTGATTCTGATTGTTGTGAATTTTTGCTTCTCTGTGTGTGTATTCAGTGACTGAGTGGATATTTTTTGTCCCCTTCACTATGTGTCACTGTTTGGTATTTATAGTGCTGCTGTGGTGTAGGGCTGAGGAGGATTTAGGGTAAAAGGACAGCATCCGAATTCAAAGGAAAAAAAGGACAGTCAACAATTAGGGCAGAAAAAGGACAGCAATTGGGGAGGAATCAAAAGGACAAGGCACAATAGGTGGCAATGGAGGACAGCATCAAGGAAAGAAAAAAGATAACCCTAACCCTAGATGGGGCAGCTGCAAGCTGCCCCCTTTTCCTTCTTTTTTTTGAATTTGTATTATATATTTTTTTAAACAAAACTGTACTATTTGCTTCTTTTCGCTTTTTTTGTTTATATGTGTAAAAGAAAACTAATTATCCAATAAAAGGATATTTGTAATTGTTTAACTTCAAAAAGAAAGGATATTTACACTTTTAATTTGTTTATGTTGTATTTTATGCCAATAACAACAGGCTCATAAAATAAAACGAAGTAACAAAAATAATATTGCGCGCGCGAGCTTAAAATGATACGCGGCTCAACCGGGGAGCGGGAAAAAAAAACTCTTTTTGGGATTTTTGATTAATCGGACAAAATTAGGGTATGGCACATAGTTATGAAGAACAATGAAATAAAGTTAGGAGTCATAAATCACAGATCAAAATAACCCAGAAGATGGAGAAATTTCTGATCTGAGTATTTAGTCTCCTTTTTTTGCTACAGAGCTCTCTCACAGTGTCAAAAATGATACCCAAAACTATTTTTCTCCTCGCGTTGTTGTGTGTGTGCCGTCCTTTCAATTTTCGGCGTCAGGTTCTTCCCCTTTGTGCGTGAGGTCGGTCTCATTTTATCAAGCAGCACAGACGTACTCCTCCTTTCTCTTGTTCATGTTTCCGTAGGTTTAGTCATGCCCATTACTTGGGCTTTCTTCTAAGCCAATTGGCCATTTGGCCTTTTCTTCCAATCATGGGCCATAAGACCTTTTCCTCCAATAATTGCAAGTAACCTTGCATAATCTCTCTGAAGTGTTTGGGGACTATGGAAAATATGCACTCCAGTTTCCACAAAATGCACATTCCCATATGCTTGTAGTTTGACCAAATTTCCACTAAATAGTTCACATGGATGCAAAAGATGGGGTGTTATGGGTTGTAATGGGGCCATGGTGACTTAATACAGGGTAGGAAATAAGAAAGAAGGGATAATCCAAGGGCTAAAAACAAGAAACGAATAGTAACCTTTGAAATCAAATATGGAGCTCCTATCTATTTTACAAATTTTGTCCAAACTCCAAATTAGTTTCACTTCCTTCTTCACTCCTTTTCTATTGAGTCAGTTCTTTTTGATTTGTCTTTTCTCTTGAGTAGGCTCTTTCAATTTTTTTTATTTACCTTTTCCTCCTTGGTGCTTTCTTCTTTTTTTTTTCGAATTTTCTTTCACTTTTTTTTTCTTAGGAGGAAAAGGTAAGCACATTAGTCACTCCTATTTTGTTTCTTTTGTAGGAAAAGACACTTATAAGCACATGAGTCACTCCTATTTTTTTCAGTCCAGACAAGATAGACAACTAAAATATAGGACAAAATTGTAATTTTCAATAGTTTCTCCACATTTAATTTCAAATTGTTACCACAAAAAAAAGAAAAAATATTATATCAAGGTACCAAAGAAATATATAACAAATAGACTCAAAAGGGGCAACTAATGGATAATTTCAACAAACAACTCTGAGGCCAGAAAAGTACCTAAATTCCCCAAATCTTTTTACACGATGCAAATCAATTTTCGCCTTGAAATGGTCAAAAGGCAAATTCTAGAATGTAGCAAATTGGGAAACACACTCTTACAAAGAGAAGGGGTAAAAATATATAATTTAGTATCAGTCCCCTTATGAAGGCTCAGATCTCACCTTTAGAAGCTAGTTCAAAAAAAGTATTCAACAAGCACAAATGCTAATTATCAGCTTCCTAAGGACAACGTCACAGTTACAATTAAGCACAAGTCTATCAAGTAAAGTAATTATGGAATCCACTAAAGGCAAATTATCTATTTTTTTTCAACTTTAAGCATAATTCATTCGAAACAAGCCAGAAAAAAAAAATATCAACATATACGGTGGGTATATGCATTAATAGAGATCAAGTAACAAAATAAACTCTCCTCCCCCACACTAGCATGAAGCATGGTCCTCAATGCAAAATGATCAAATAGAAACAAAAAGAAATAAATGCCAGAGATAGAGAGAGAGTAAGAATGACTTCCCTGAGAGAGCTTGCAGACTGAGCTAATTCCTAAAAAGAACAAAAAAAACAAAAACAACAGAAAATAAAACAAAGGTTGCCTTCGGCGAAGCGCTTGTTTAACGTCGTGAGTCTGACGATAGTTAGTGTTTAATCAGGTGGCTCTCTGAGAGCAAATTTGATATCTAACGCACACCTTCTTAGCTTTCTAACAATATGGTTTACATTATTTTTTCTTTTTCCACGTGGTGGATGAACTTCAAATGATGGTGAAATTGTTATTTTATCTTCATCCACCACTATGCTAGGCTCCTGCAAAATAATATTTTTTTCCAAAAGGTCCTGCATCTTTAAATCACCAAAAATATTAGTTTCAACCACATCATTAAAAGAAGGAGAAGTAAAAAGGAGAGAAATTTTCATTGAAATTTAAATCTTTAATAACATCATCTTCTTTACCACTCCTTAAAGTTACCTTTCCTTTATGAACCTCAATCACAGCATCACCAATGGTTAAAACAATTTGCCCAAAAATTGAGGCTTTCTTCTCTTTCTCCAACTCATGAACCAATGGATCTTTCTCATTCTCCTCACAACCGCTCTTATCAGTGGAATTTGTTGTCTCAATTTGACTCCCTTCATTAGGAGTCACTATTTTGATTTGACTCCCTTCAGTAGGAGTCTTTTCATCTTTCTTAAGAACTTCTTCCTCTAGATTGTCTTCCATATAGAACTCGTCATCACTCCTAAGAATACTTTCTTTGTATTGCTCAGCTTCTTCATTTTGGGTAGACATTGTTTGTGAAGGAGTTTCTTGGGCCTCTTGAGATAATAAAGCAATGATACTTGATAGTTGATAACTCATGGCTCCAATTTGGTCGTCCATGCGGTCAAACCTTTCATTAAATTTGGTCGCCTCCAGTTTTTTCTCCAATGATTCAAATTTTTCAATTGTCCTCTCCATAAACTTTGCCAATACATCATTAGTATCTTGTATCTCCTCCTCTTGCCTATGAAGATGTAGTGGCTCATAATTATCCCAGTTGGAGGAATAAGGAGGTGGCTCATAGTCATCCCAATAGTTTGAATAAGGCTCATAAGGAGGATGAGGAGGAGGAGGAAATCGGATCTGACAATGAGGCATTTACCAAGACGACTTCTAAATATTCCTTTGTGCATCTGCCTCTCTAATATAATCTTCAATTGTCTTAACCATGATTTAAACTTTTATCTGCAAAAAAAAAGTGAACTGCAGTGGTCTCTTGGGAAATATTAGCAGCTTTTTTTTGTATTATTTTCAATAAGATAAATAAAAAAAATTAAAACTACTGCATAAATAAATGTCTAAAGCAATAAAAAAATTCGTTTAATATTGCTAAATTAATCCCCGGGAACGGCGCCAAAAACTTGTTGCGTTAAAAACAAATTTAGAGCAAGTGTACTCTTTCGCAGAAGTAGTATAAAAGATTATCGTGTCCACAGGGATTAATCAACAAGTACCAAACTACTTAAAATTATTTATTGTTTAGACAATCAAATAGTCGAGTTGTTATAAAAAAATATAAAAACAAACTAAATTGGAACAAATAACAAGAATTATAATGCTAGATTTAATCAATAGAGAGAGGCCTAAGGTCATAGTTTCACTTGTGTTCTGGAGTGGGCTCGAAGGCCGATTCGTCCAGCAGGCCCATCGCGGCCCAATATCTACCTTGCTCCGCAAGATGCGGCCGATCCCGTAAATTGCGGCTAGAACGCCAGCCTTATATATACCACACCAGCATGTGGCTTCAGGTATGTTTTGACTCACCTTGTGACCCTGCCCGTTGAAGCACCTCTGACTTGAGCGTTGGAGTGCCTTTGCAGGTACCACCCGCGTGCGGCTTACCAGCGACCGAGCAGAATCATCAGCAACAACCCATCGTATTGATCAGGTACGATCAATTGGCGACCACAGTGGGAGGCCCGAGCGCTATTCCACAGCAAATCATGCCGCCACGCCAGAAACGCACTTCTTCCAGGCTCAATACCTCTGGGCAGAACCGACCTCAACGGACCCCAGAGGGCGTGCCCGTGACCGTTCATGAATCACAAGATGAGCCTCGCCAAGAACCCTCAGTACAGGGCGGCCGCGGGCCAGTTATCCAACCGGTCCAGCAACTACCGGCCGAGCTGGCCGAAGCTGGAATCCCAGAAGCATTGCCAGAGCATGTGACCCAGGCACTTATACAAATTCTGGAGCAAAAGAATCAAGTGATTGCTGATCGAGACGAGCTGATCGAACACTATGAGAGAGGCTCGATCTCAATCCGCCCGCGTGCGGACAGCGGTCACCGAGGGCAACCATCTCGGCCCCATCGTTCACCACCACGAAGAGAAGCTCCTACTCGTCGAGGCGTATCCCGACGCAATCCTCCAAGAAGGGCGATTGTTCACAGGTCGCCCCCTCATCGAAGAAGTCGCCACCGACGTTCCCCCGAGGAAGATTACGACTATGCTGACTCAAGCTACCGACCAGAGTCAGAAGGGTCGCCAACAAGATACTCGTCAAACGAGTCCTCAGGATCCCGGCGATCAAGAAGTAGGTCGTGGGACTCGTATGAGGAGTTTGACGACTACCGTAACGGGGAAATTAGAGACGTCTCCCGTGCCACCAGCCGAACAAGAAGGAACAATTCAGAACGGCCTAGAAGACGGTCGTCACCACATGCTCCACAAAACCATGGACACCCTCCAATTGCTGACAGACTCCTCGGTCAGCCGGTCGGCCTTTACGGTTTCCCCGTCGACCAAGCTTATGCCGCCATGCAGCCTTATGGGCAGAATCCCATCCCAACCGGACAATGACCCTTCACCAGTGAAATCAGGCGTTATCGTATTCCAAGGGACCTGGGGAAGCCCCCAAACCTGAACAAGTTTAACGGCCGTGGGGATCCAGATAAACACCTCATGTACTTCAACAACTACTGTAGAGAGCTAGGCCGGACGATGAAGTGCAGACTATTCCCTCAGTCACTCGAAGGCCGGGCGTTAGAATGGTGGGAATCCCTGCGTCCTAACTCCGTCTCTTCTTGGGAAGGTCTTGTGGCAATGTTCTTGGCCAATTATACAGCCAACCGTTGTCAGTATCGCTATGAAGAGCACTTGGATTCGGTCGTCCAAGGAGAGAATGAATCGTTGAGGGAGTTTATCGACCGGTTCATGACAGAGGCTGACACAGTCCGCAACCTATCAGACACGGACAAGCTGAAGTATCTCAAGCGTGGTATAAGAAAGAACCACAGATTTGCTGAAGAGTTCTCTTTGAACCGCTATTACGACCTCGGGCTGTTCCTTAGAAGGGCCAACGACCATATGGGCTATGAAGAGCAATTGGCCGCTGATAAGGGCGCCCGCGCGCGTCCCAAGGAAGAGAACGGCAGGCCGGCCAAGAGGCAAGACAGTAGGCCCGAGTACCGGCCTAAGAAGTACGAGCCTCGTACAAAGTTGAACACTCTGATCGCCCAGATCTTCACGGAGTGCCAGAACAACGAATTCACTGGTGTAAGGCGACCTGATCCCCTAGTGCTAAAGAAAGGAGGTCGGCCCACCAAGAAATACTGCAGATACCACAAGAGCAAGGGGCATGACACCAATGACTGCATGGCCCTAAAAGATGACATAGAAGATCTCATACAGAAGGGAAAGTTGAGGCAATATGTCAAAGATGAAAGTAACGATCGCCCTGAACGAAGAGCTGTTGGCCAACCCGCCAATGACAAGGGTAAAGCGATCGTTAACTCAACGATCGAGCAAGCGCGTAACAGTTCAGAGGAAGAACGCAACCCCAGACAGTCGAAGGGCCGCAATGTAGCCATGGTCATCCATGGAGGTAATCCGTTGGACATCAGAGAATCCAACAAGGCGATGAAGAGGAAGTGAAACGAACTCATGATGGTCGGTTCAACTTCAACCCCACGGCCGGCCTCGAATAGGCCGCCCATTTCCTTTGGGGACGAAGACTTGCTTGATGGTAAAGTTAATAACTATGTCCCTTTGGTAGTATCGGCCGTAATGGCCAACACTGAGGTCAGAAGAATACTGGTCGACCAAGGAAGCTCGGCTGACATCATGTTCGAAGAATTGATTGACAAGTTAAATGTGGATAGGAGCGAGATTATTCCCCAAGCAGTACCAACCCCATTGACCGGGTTCAATGGGGCGACCACCTACCCACTGGGGACGATAGAACTACTTGTTACCTTTGGAGATGATACGAGCGGCAGCACGTCGTACAGGACGGTCAGAACGACGTTCTTAGTTCTGCCAATCAAATCGTGTTACCACTGCATCATTGGCCGCCCAACACTGGGAAAATTGGAGGCCGTAGCCTCAACTGTACATCTGAAGATGAAGTTTTACAGTAAAAACGACCAAGTTGTGACAGTGATGGCCGACATGGAAGCGGCCATGAGGAGCCATTTCCTCTATCAAGAGATTTGTGATATGGAGGCGGTGAGTGCTAAACCGCAGAATCTCGGCGAGGGGCATCAGGTTAATGTGGCCGACCTGGATGCCCGATACGACCCAGATAGCGACCCTGAGGAAGACGACGACGATTTAGCCCGCGAGCTAAAGAATAAACTCAAGAGGCCTGAGCCCCACGGGGAATTGATCGATGTTCAGTTAATGGACGACCCAACTAAGACAGTTAAGTTGGGGAGCGACCTACCTGAAGAAGACAAGCAAGAGCTCATCACCTGCCTCAGGGAGTACGCAGACCTTTTTGCATGGCAGGCATCAGACATGCCCGGGATCCCAATTGAAATTGCCTGCCACCAACTGTCCGTTGATGAGACAGCAAGGCCGGTCGCACAAAAGAGGCGAACTCAGAGTGAAGAGAAAGCATTGGCGGCCGCCCAGGCAGTTGACGACCTCATCAAGGCCAATTTCATTGAGGAAATTAAGTATACAACATGGCTTTCCAACGTCGTGTTGGTAAAGAAGAAAAATGGTAAGTGGCGCATGTGCGTCGACTATACCGACCTGAATAAGGTATGCCCGAAGGACGCCTTTCCCCTGCCAAACATTGACAAATTGGTCGACGGGGCTGCGGGCTATAAACTTCTGTCTTTTCTAGACGCCTATTCTGGATACAATCAGATCACTATGTACCCACCCGATCGGCATAAGACCGCGTTCATGACCGATTGTGGAAATTTCCAGTACAAGGTAATGCCCTTTGGTCTGAAGAACGCCGGAGCGACCTACCAGAGGATGATGAACAAAGTCTTCAGGCGGCAGATCGGTCGAATATCAGAGGTCTACTTGGATGATATGATCATCAAAAGCAAAACCGATCAAGATCACAGTAACGACCTAAGGGAAATCTTTGAGGAAGCAAGGAAGAATTCTTTAAGGTTGAATCCAGAGAAGTGCACCTTCGGAGTAAGGGCGGGCAAGTTCCTGGGCTTCCACTTAACAGAGAGAGGGATCGAAGCAAATCCTGACAAGTGCAAGGCGGTCGCTGACATGAGGCCGCCCACTACGAAGAAAGAGATTCAGCAGCTGAACGGCATGGTCGCTGCCCTCTCACGATTTATACCTAAATCAACATGCAAATCACTTCCACTGTTCAAGCTCTTGAAGAAGGAGGTCGAGTTTGAATGGACTGACCAATGCCAGCGAGCATTGGACGAGCTGAAGGCGGCACTGACCAACCCGCCCATCATGACCAAGCCACAACCGGGTGAGACACTTTACTTATACTTGGCCATAACGGACGAAGCCCTGAGCGCCGTTCTAGTCAGAGAAAGCGACCTGAAGCAGAATCCGGTCTACTTCATCAGTAAGGTATTTCAAGGCCCAGAGATCAGGTATCAGAAGATCGAGAAGCTAGCATTAGCCTTACTGGTGGCCACTCGTAGATTGCGCCCTTATTTCGTGGCCCATCAGGTCGTGGTAAGGACCGACCAGCCTATTAGGCAAATCCTTCACCGACCCGATCTGGCAGGGCGTATGATCAAGTGGGCTGTCGAACTCAGTGAGTTTGGGATCAAGTTCGAATCTAGATCGGCCGCCAAGGCACAAGTGTTGGCCGACTTCATAGCTGAAATGACTCCTATACCAGACGATCAGGCCATCACGACCTGGACTTTACACGTGGACGGGTCCTCCAACAGCAAAGGAAGTGGGGCCGGTTTGATACTGGAAAACTCAGAAGGACTTACTGTTGAAGTGTCATTGACTTTTGCATTTCACACTTCAAATAACCAGGCCGAGTATGAGGCATGCATTGCCGGGCTGCAGCTAGCCAGAGAGTTCAATGTCGACCGTGTCGAACTTCACTCCGACTCTCTACTGGTTGTATCCCAGATTCAAGACCTATACGACGCAAAGGATGATATCCTGAAGAATTATTTGGCTAAGGTAAGGGATCTGCTCAAGCAATTCGACCGAGCAGAAGTTAAGCACGTCCCCAGAACAGAGAACGTTCGGGCTGATATCCTATCAAAGTTAGCCAGTACAAAGGCTCCTGGGAATCACAGAAGTCTAATTCAGGAAACATTAACACGGCCGAGCGTGCCTACTAAGCCCGCCCAACCATTAGCCATTCTAACGGTCGACTTGGGTAAAGACTGGATCACTCCGATCCTACAATATATTCTTAATGGGGTAGAACCTTGCGACCAGAAGAAAGCAAAACTCCTGAGGTTACGAGCGACCAAGTACTCAGTGATCGAAGGAAGACTGTATAGAAGGGGCTTTTCATCCCCATTGCTGAGATGCCTTACGTCGGTCGAGGCCGACCATGTACTTAGAGATATACATGAAGGAGATTGTGGTAGCCACCAAGGTGGTCGGTCAATTGCTAAGAAGGCACTCAGGGCCGGATACTATTGGCCGACCATGGATGAGGACGCTAAGTTACTTGTTCAGAAGTGCAAGAAATGCCAGATCCATGCCGATGTACATATAGCGCCCTCATCAGAACTACACAACTTAACCCCACCATGGCCGTTCGCTTGGTGGGGCATGGACCTGCTCGGTCCTTTTCCACCTGCACCAGGTCAGCTGAAATTCCTGATCATCGCGATCGACTACTTCA
Organism: Astragalus membranaceus; assembly: GCA_039519185.1. Classification (NCBI taxonomy): domain Eukaryota; kingdom Viridiplantae; phylum Streptophyta; class Magnoliopsida; order Fabales; family Fabaceae; genus Astragalus; species Astragalus membranaceus. The sequence goes on along the minus strand of CM076852.1, from coordinate 32,415,576 downwards.
CCAAGTGGATAGAAGCAGAGCCACTTGCCACCATTACCTCAGCGAAGGTATCCAAGTTTTTTGGTCGAAATGTGCTCGCCCGCTTTGGAGTGCCCCAACAACTGGTGACCGACAATGGAACTCAGTTCGCTGACAGAAAATTTAGAGAAATGCTGGCCGGCCTTGGCGTGAAACAGCGTTTCACCTCGGTCGAGCACCCACAAACCAATGGCCAGGCAGAAGCGGCCAACAGGGTAGCACTTCGCGGGCTGAAAAGAAGGTTAGATGAAGCCAAAGGCAATTGGGCAGAAGAGCTATAGTCGGTCCTTTGGGCCTACAGAACGACCCCCCACTCATCGACCGGGGAGTCACCATTTAGACTGGTCTATGGTACTGACGCTGTCATCCCGATTGAGATGGGAGAGCTAAGTTGGAGGACAACCAACCCACCAACCCCGGCCGCAAATGAGCGGGAAACAAGAGAAGAACTCGACCTGGTTGACGAGCTGCGAACCAAGGCGTCACTTAGGGAGCAACTCATCAAACAGAAGGTCGCTGCAAGGTACAACGCCCGCGTCCAGAAGAGGGAGTTCTCCATTGGACAGCTAGTCCTTAGGAGGGCCGACGTGGGGAATAAGAACGCTCACCAGGGAAAGCTCGCCCCTAACTGGGAAGGACCATACCGTGTCATCAGCAAGACTGGAAAGGGAACGTACGAGCTGGAAACCATGGAAGGGGCGACCATCCCCAGGACATGGAACGCTGACAAACTGAGAAAATATTATGTTTAAGTTGTAAACATTGATTGATCAATAAAGAACAGGCGGTCGCTCTTTTTCCCCACAGGGGTTTTTTACTGAGGACCGACCTTACAATTCCACTTGTGTACTTTATTTTCATGCAAATTGTATGCACGGTCGCTCACCATGCGAGTAGCAGTCGAGCGACCAGTAGAGCGCCATCGAATGGCCCAAACGAGAGCCGCCGAGCGGCCTAAAAAGAGTGCCACCGAATGGCCCAAACGATAGCCGCCGAGCGGCCTGAAAAAGTGTTACCGAATAAAGAGACCTATAAGAAATTCAAGGTCGCGACCGACCGTAGTAAAAAGAATCAAGTCGAATTACACAAGCGATTAAACAGGTCATGTTCATGATAAAATTGTCATCGATTACAAGCAAAGACGCCTTGGTCGAAGCCAGGGCGCCAATTCAAACACCGCTCGCAGGCGGGCCAAGATTACAATTCAGAAGAACGTCACAAGTTAAGAGTCGTCGGGGGCTTGGTAGATAACTGCCTCTTCTTGAAGGACCTTCCCTTTCGACATCTTCTTGGGGTGGACGATCTGCTGATCGATCGCGCGATGGCTGCTTTGCACAATCTCACGATCGACATAAAGATCAGGGTAGAGGATCTTGATCTGGCCGACCGCATTTTCGAACTGACCCTCCGCAGCTCCCTTCGCCTTGTCAAGAACGTCCTTGTAGCGACCTCTAAAATTGTTCTTTTCCGCCTCCACTGCTTCCAGCTCAGTTTTCAGCCCAGCGACCTGGCTCGACAGCTCTTTATTCTTGGAAGAGAGGCGTTCGACCTCTTTCTCAGCTGTTTCCTTGTCGGCGACCGCCTTGTCCAGAGAAGACTCGGCCAGTGTTTGAGCAGAGACAGCAGCCACAAGCTGGCGTTCCGCTTCGACAAGCTTCCTCTCATTGTCAGCGGCCGCTTCGATTCTCGGTTCGAGCTCCTTCATTTTCCTGAGCAGGTCGTCTCGCTCGCCCCTCATTTCTGCGAGCAATGACAAGGCAGAATTCAATTTAAAGTTTTTATCGACTAGGTCGTCTTCAAGCAATGAATATCTATGGGCAAGGCGCCTACCTTCCAGGCGATCTGATTCTTCATCTTGGTATTTCTTGAACAGAATACCAGCGGCCTTCATTGCCTCGGCCATCACCTCGAAAGGTTCCTCCTTGAAACGAGCACAGTCTTCATCACCCAACCCAAGCAGGTCGATGTTAGGCGACCGATTGTGCCCGTGGCTTTTTCCACTCTTATGCTTCTTTTTCTCGCCCCCATCATCGACCGACCTGTTCCTCTTGGATTTTCCTTGATTTTTGGGTGGGCTGCTCAGATCAATTGCTGGTGCTGGTGTGCCCGCCCGAGGAGCCTGACGATCAGGCTGAGATCCGGTCACAGCAGTTTGAGGCGTACCCCCAGATTGAGCCGCAGGTATGACGCGGACGGGCGAAGTATCGCCGTCCTCGGCCGCCCATTGCTCCAACAGGTCAAAGTCATTCATGTTGGTCATCTTAACTGCAAAGGCAAAAGCAGATGGTTAGAAACAGTTAACAAAACAAAGTGACAGAAAATTAAAAGTGTGAGCGACCACCGACCAAGAGCGCCCTTGACGTTCTTCTTGGAACGAGCATCCACAACGTTTTTAACCTTGATGCGACCCTCAGGGACTAGGGACGCAATCCTTCTCAATCTATGGATCGTTCCCCTGTCCAGGTCGTCAAGATCAGCGTCCTTGAAAGCGTACTGGCCCGGCTTTTTGGAGAAGTGGTTAAAACTCCACACCGTAGGAAACAGTGGGGTTCCTTCTTGATCATTGGACATTTGGGCGATACCTCTGTGGGCGTCGGCCGATCAGGAACTACCCAGAAGAATTCCCTTTTCCACTCGGTCGTCAACGATTCCAAATAGGGCTTGAAGTTGTATGTTGACCGGTTTTTGAATGAGACCGCTTCCTTGCGGGCGCCTTTGGAGCCTTTTTCATAAACATAGCTCATCTCAAACAAATGGAAAAACAGTCGTATGGAGAAACCGGTCGTCTCAGAACCACAAGGACATCTTCATACGCCTGCAGAAACGCCCAAGCGTTCGGGTTCAGCTGAGAAGGGGCGACCTGAAGATACCGTAGAACCTGGCGTTGGAACCTGGTGAATGGCGGAATTATACCCATGCGTTCGAAAATGATGCGGTACATTGTGAATTTTAACACATCAGTCCAGGCCGCAATATCTTCCCCCTTGGCCATTCCTTCTACCCTCCAACCTTCATTTAACTCGGTCGCAAGAAACTCTAGGTCTTGGCTCCCCCGTTGAATCTTGCTGCGCTGACCTCTCAGGTTGAGAGAAACCCAAGACATATCCTTTGCAGCAGCAACCTCAGGATCTTCTCCATGGTCGCCCTGTTGATCTCTTTCGGCCGTCTCGTTTACGTCGGTCGCAGCATGGCCCACACCTTCCTCACAGACAACCCGGGCGTTGCTCTCTGCAGTATCAGCAACCACAACCTCGGAGTACGGGACCCCACCTCTGTCCGGCCGCGTTCCGGACCTGCTAGATGAAGTTGAGTTCCGGGTCGAAGACCCAGAGGAAGAAGATCTGTCACTGGAAGAAGACGACCGGGCGTGCGCAGGACTCTGTTCCACTGGTCGTGTCATATTTTGCGCAAGAGAAACGGCCGGGACTCCAAATATACGGCGGGTTTGTTTAGTCCGCGCCAGAATGAACCTGTGGAGGGGAATAACAGTCAGGGTCTTGCTCGCGCGTGGGAAGGGGCGACATGGTCGTCCCCAGACCTGATACCCCCTCCATCAGGTAGAACATAAAAACTCAAATAAAGTAAGGGCGGTCGCAGTTACCTGAAATTAGAGCAAGATGATTACGAGCGAGCTTTAGCGAGAACGAGCGAGCTTCGACGGAAGCGAGCGATCTTTGGCAGAAGCGAGCGATCAGCGAGAGCAGCGGAGAATTCGGAGAAATGTGTAAATGATGGGCTCTATGAACCCTATATATAATGGGCCAACCATCATCATGGGCCGGAAGTGAAGAGGCGCGACTCTTCATGTACCATCATTGCTTAAACTCCTCGAGTCTCTAAACGTCACGTCATTAAAGTAACTGTCGCCTCAGCATTCGTGACGATTGATTGTCAGGCGTCACCCTCGAGACGGCACCTGGCCCCGTGTGACCAGGCCGCGTGGCAGCGACCACGCAATCAAATTATCAGCGATCGACCATGTTATGTTCGACCACGCTGGGGGGCAATGAATTAAGCCTTAGCCCGCCCCCAGGCGACCTAGGCTTGGGGGGCAACTGTTCTGGAGTGGGCTCGAAGGCCGATTCGTCCAGCAGGCCCATCGCGGCCCAATATCTACCTTGCTCCGCAAGATGCGGCCGATCCCGTAAATTGCGCAACGGCTAGAACGCCAGCCTTATATATACCACACCAGCATGTGGCTTCAGGTATGTTTTGACTCACCTTGTGACCCTGCCCGTTGAAGCACCTCTGACTTGAGCGTTGGAGTGCCTTTGCAGGTACCACCCGCGTGCGGCTTACCAGCGACCGAGCAGAATCATCAGCAACAACCCATCGTATTGATCAGGTACGATCAACTTGCAAGCTTCGATTCCTTTATGTCTAATTCTACCTGAATTCCTTTATTTTAATCAATTAGCAATCCCTTTACAAAAACTATTAATCCGTTAGGTCATTCGTGATTAATATTCTTTTTCCTAAATTAACTCTTGTTTGGTAATGCAAGAATTTAAATTCAAGAAAAGCATAAAGAACAAAAAGGTTGAATGAATGGAAGACTAAATTAAAGTTTGGTCATGCATTAATTATAGCCCCAAATATCCTATAGGTCTACCAACTAATTGCAGTACGGTCGCTGATCAACTAATTGATTATGAGCATGCAAAGGTTGTGAATCCTAATTATGTGACAAAAGCAATAGGATAATATTAATTGAAAAAAAAATCAGGAATTCAAAGAATAAATTAAAACATAGAAATGTCTCTAATCAAACAAGATCCACCTATGACCCTAGAAGATGATTTAGCTATCCATAGTTATGAAGAACAATGAAATGAAATTAGAAGTGATAAATCACAGAGATAAAAATAACCCGGAAGATGGAGAAATTTCTTATCTGAGTATTTAGTCTTTTTTTTTGCTCCAGAGCTCTCTCACGGTGTCAAGACCGATACCCAAAAACTAGTTTTCTCCTCGCGTTGCTGTGTGTGCCGTCCTTTCAATTTTCGGCGTCAGGTTCTTCCCCTTTGTGCGTGTCGGTCCCCTTTATCATGCAGCACAGAGCATTGCCTTTTTCATCAAGTCACGTATTCCTCCTTTCTCTTGTTCATGTTTCTGTAGGTTTAGTTATGCCCATTACTTGGGCTTTCTTCTTAACCAATTGGCCATTCGGCCTTTTCTTCCAATCATGGGCCATACAACCTTTTCCTCCAATCACTGCCAGTAACCTTGCATGCTATATATATATATATATATATAACTTTTAAGTGGCATTGGTAATAATTGCTCTAAACAAGACCTGAAAATACCCCTAAAAATACACCAAATTGGAGTTTATCATTTCCCTTAATGTAGTCAACATAGGTTTCAAAGTCAGCAAAATCTAGAGTATTGAGTACCTCGTCTTTTACTAACCTTTTATTTTCTCTATGGAGATATGTCCTAATCTCTGATGCCATAACATAGAGGAATTCGCGTTAATATTACACCTTTTAATGCCAACTTCAACATGCAATGAACTATAGATGGAGTCCTTTTGTAAATTAATACTATAAAGATCATCAGACAATATACCATTCCCAACACATTCAGAATTATAAAATAATTCAAACGAAGTGTCCTTGAAATTAAAGGAATATCCAAAAGGTACAAGTCTAGAAACTGAAATCAAGTTATGTGAGAAACTTGGTACATAAAAGGTCCTTTCTGATTTCAAGACAAAACCAATATTCAAAATTAAAATGCAAGTTCCAATAGCCTCCACATGTGAGCCCATCCTATTGCCTGATAGGACAGCTTGCTCACTTCCCACTAGCTTCCTTAGGTTTTGCGTACCCTGCAAGGAATTTGTTATATGGATTGTTGATCCAGAATTAATCCACCAGGTTTTTATATTCATTCATATTAGATTCATAACAAACTAAAGAGAATAAATTTCCTTTCTTCTCAAGCCATTCTTGGAATTTGGGGCATTGCTTCTTCATGTATCCTCCCTTTTAGCAGAAAAACACTTTGCCTCCTTCTTGATATCACCTTGAGGTGGTATCTTGTATTTCCCCTTCTGAGTGACTTGAGACTTATTTTTGATTGCTTTGTTCTTCCCCTGAGTGGTTGTCAGCAATACACTCTCACCTTGCTCCATCACAAGTCTTTCTTCTTCCTGAACACACATGGTCGTTAATTTATTGATTGACCAGTGTCTTCATAGTCCAAATCTTGATACCTGCGCCGGTCGGGGGATCTCCTCGATGGCGATCCCTGGTGGTGCCTCCGATGGGTATTGACCCGGTTCCTTGGCCTCTCACGAGAATCAAGGGATGCACGTGAGGAGGTCCTGGAGTGGGAGTCGTGAATCTGGTAGGTATCCTTTGGAGGGAATGGCAGGGTCCTTGGAGGCGAGCCCGATCCTTCATGCCTGAGTTGCCGAGGGGGAGATCGATGCAAGTGCCTTCGCCTTGGGGGGAACGATGGACGTGGTGCCTTCGAGGGGGAGATCGATGCAAGTGCCTTCGCCTTGAAGCCACCATTGTTGGAGGAGGCTGCCCAGGCAGGGAAGCCACACGCCTTTCAATCTGCCTTAGGCGAGCTTCCTGCTGCAGCATAGCTTGAGTGCGACTGGCCAGGAGATCCAAAAGTTGGCTCACATTCGAGGGTTGGGCAGGCTGCCTGGTGTCCTCGTCAGGCAGGCTGGCGACGTTGCCCTCGGGAGTACCCTCTGGTCGGGGTGCAGGTATGGCAACGCTTTGAATCCGGGGTCTGCCTCTGGGAGCCATGGAGTAGCAAGAGAAAAGTTCAAGTAGTGGTGATGATGCGAAAGATAGATATCTTCCACTGTGGTCGCCAATGTTCCGTACCTTGCAGTATTGAGTTGACTGCAGTTGGTAGGTCTCCTGCTACCTTGCCAGAGGTTTGTGTGAGCCCGGGGGGTACCTGCGAAGCCACTCCACCGCTCAAGTCAGTATTGAGAATAGGTGAGTGATTTAGCTAGGAATTAGAGTATGTACCTAATGAAAGCTATGGGAGCCGGTATTTATAGGAAATCGTGCCTGTCTGTGGATCGTCGGATTGGTAGAATCGATCTTCACCATTCAAGTGTGATGGCCTTAGTTGGGCTTGTATGTTGTGGATATGGGCCGAAATGCATGGGCCAATCCATATCCAATTGCTGAATGCACCTCCTGGTATTGCTGAATGAACCTCCTGGTCCAGTCCAGAACAGTTTTAAATTAGAATATTTCAAGTTTGAAGTTTTGAAGTTTTAAAGTTTTGAGAAAGATGTTAGGAGAAAAGGTTTGATGAAATGATCTCATTTTTCTATAAAACTTGAAATGGGTATGTTAAGTATTTTATCATATCTCTTAACCTACATATTATTTTCAGTTGATTCTTTTTTATGAAAACCAGACTAAACTATCTACTTTCAAGACACAAATGTCTTGCACTTGGTTGAGAATTGATATTTTAAAATGCACCACAAGTTTACAAATATTGGGCTGTAAATTCTGGACACCACCAGAAACTTGTTTGGTCAAATTGTACTTGTTGGCTTGATGGATGTCAAAATAAAAATCATACTTAAAAATTAGACATCTTAAGGTTTTTAGGGAGTGGTTGTTTGCCTAAATCTGATATTGTTTATTATTTTAATAAAAATCGTGAAGTGGTGCATAGATGCAAAAATTTAGAATCCTAAACTTTTCAGTTTTAATTTTTAAGCCTTTAATGATAATGGTCTATGACTTATACCTTCTTAGAGGAGAAGTTGGTTAGATCCTTAAAAAAGATATGACAACCAAAAATCTAAGTTTTATAAAGAATGTATTTAAGAGAATTAATAACGAACTAGTAGTTTAAATACCCTAGTTTCCACTTCTTGAATAAGTGTTCAAGAGGAGGAATTAACTTAAAAGAAATGAACCCTGAGTTCCAAGTGTTGGCTGAATCCTACTTGTAGGAAGTGGGGCCAAATATACAAATTTTACTGATAAAATCTTTAGTGTGAAGGTTGTTAAGTTAGTGGAAAAAAGATATGCGTGTGATTGAAAATAGATAGTGGGGAAAAAAAGCGTCAAACATAAGGGGAACTCTTAGCTTTAGCTTTAAATGCTGTTTGCATGATTGTGTTGATTGTTTTGTCTAAGTTGAATTGTGTAATACGTGATAGTAATATTATCTTCTTGATTGATTAGTTAATGATGTGTGTTGATTTCCGAGAATATGATTGATGTGTTTAAATATGGTTGTGTTGATTCGATTTTGTGTATGCAACACTTGGTTGTTTACGGCATAAGAACATTAGGTCCCAGAGAGGACAAAATAATAAGTCATAAGAATAGTAATAAGGTTAAGTAGCACTAAAAGGAATATCTGAGTTAGAAAGGACTAAAACTGAATTTCGAAAAGGACTAAAGCAGTAATCTCACTCTAACGATTTGTTGAAGAAAGAGAATACTCGGAAGCTACGCTAAGTAGATTGGGATGTTTAGAATAGTACTCTAAATTTCGAGTTCTCGTGTTCAAAGAATGGTTAATGATAAAAAGGATTACTCAAAAATTGTAATCATATAAGAAAATTTTCAAATTTTAGAGTTGATTAGAATTGAGTTTCACTGAGATGAAACTATTACATTGTTCCTTGACCTTGATGCATGAGTATCTAACGTAAAGATTTGTGAGGGTTTTGAATACTGTCAAAAGTTTGTGGGCCACATTTGGAGTCTATTATTGAAAAAAAAAACGACTACAAATGTGACATTTCGAGTCGATTCAACACTGATTCAAGATGTCTTAATCTTAATGATGAAAGATTTTGAGTCGAACCCAGAACGGACTCTGAAGAGTCAAAATAACCTACTTTAAATATTTTTTCTACACTAGTGAATACCCAAACAAGTTACATAATGAAGCTATTAATTTTAACATTTATTTGATATGACACACGCATTAATAGAAATATTATTATCTTAACTCCAAATTTGGACGCAAGTGGTTAATGCACTCCATCTTAAGGGGCAGACTTGGCTAGTACACGGGTTCGATCCCCGACGATAGAACAAATTGAAGTCAGGCTTTACTTACCTTTCGGCCGAACTTCGAATTATTCAGGGTCCATTTCCCCTTGATACCAAGGGGGTCAAAGACCCTAGAACAAAAAAAGAAATATTATTATCTTTAGAGATATAAATAAAACTAATAATGATGTTTGAAAAAAAATTAATAATGCAAACACATTACCACAATTGTGCCCATTAGTTATAAGAACAATTAATCAGCTTTTGGTGATCTAAAAGTGCCTGATAACAATGAAGTTCGATTTATTCATACGTAAATGATCATAAATTTTTGCATAAAAGAAGCATATAAGTTTGACCAATTTGGTGATTAAAAAAACCATCAGGCCCACAAAATGATAGCTATTTTGGGTATAAATATTATATTGTAATTTTGGTTAGAACTTTTCAATATTAATGTAAATTTTGGATTTATTTCATAATATATTATTTTATTTGTGATTGTATTAAAACAATTAATTTCAACATTTATCGCCTCGGAGAATTCATTTATTGCCTATCGCTGATAGAATTAAGGCTAAGTTATCCTCCTGGAAAGGTTCGTTATTATCTATCATGGGTAGAGTCCAACTGGTTAACTTTGTCATTTTGACCATGTTGGTTTACAGCTTTCGTATTTATGCTTGGCCTGCTAACCTCCTCAATATTGTTGACACTTGGATTAGAAATTTTGTGTGGGCTGGTGATATTAATTCCAGAAAAATTGTCACAGTTGCTTGGAGTAAGGTGTGCAAGTCGTTTCATGAAGGCGGTTTGGATCTGAGATCTATCAAAACTGTTAATAAGGCTGGCATGTTAAAGCTTGGGTGACATTTCTTATCTACCAACTTATAGTGAACTCTTCTTCTGAAAACTAGGGTCTATAAAAGTAATAAGCTAGTGAATTATCATGTCTCTTCCTCTATTTGGCCTGGTTTTAAATCTTATATTTTTGTGATTCTTGAGCACTCAACTTGGAAGTTTGGAAATGGTGTTAGGATAAATTATTAGACTAATTCTTGGCTCACTAGACCTATCGTTGATATTATTGGCATTCTTTTTAATATGCATAGGGACCTTAAAACTACCATGAGTGACTTTATTGTAGATGGTAAATGGTCCATCCCTGTGGATCTCATTACTCATTTCCCTCAACTTTACTCTGAAATTCAAGAGACTGTTATATCCGTTGTTCCGGTGGAGGATCAACTGATGTGGGATTGTTCTAATTCTGGTGACTTGACTTTCGAGAATTTTTTTCTCTTCCATAACTTTGCTGGTCAAGTGGTTCCTTGGACCAAGACTGTTTGGAAAATTTTTATCACGCCTTCTAAATCTTTTATTCTTTGGAGGGCTCTCCATAATAAAATCTCTACTGATGATCAACTTTGGATTAGAGGCTGCATTGTTGTTTTCATGTGTAGTTTTTGTGGTAGTGCTTTAGAGACCTCTCAACACCTCTATTGTAAATAGTGTAAATATTATAATCATATTATTAGTAGTCCAGCCCATTAAACAAGCCCATTAGGTTTAGGTTGTAGCCTATTTAAACTGATTAGCATTTGTACTCTGACATATAATTCCAATAATATTATTCATATTATTATTCTTTTCCACATGGTATCACGAGCTCTCGTTTTTTGGGAGTCTCCCTTCCGCGTAAAACCCTAGCCGTCAAGGTTATTTTTTTTTTCCCTTCTCTGCCTTCAGTGCAGATCACTTACTGGTACCTTCAGTGTACCTCCTTTTTTTCTGTTCCAGAACACAGATCCACTGTACCACGCCATTGCCCATTCCCAAACTCACTGCCCATCACTGATCTTGGACCACCGACCACACCATCAGAAGCGCAATCTCAAGATCGGCCAGAACCCAGAAAATCACCACCGTCGGACCACCCACGCGCCGCCACGTGCAGTTTTTCTCCGGCGACTTCTCACGCGTGTGAAGGACACGCGCCGTCCTCCAGCCACCTTCTCAGTTCGCGATCTCAACCATCTGTTGCAACCATGGCTGAACAGAAATCATTAGAAGAAAAAATTGCTCTTGGCTCAAACGAATTTCAGGTGTTACCTAATTCCTACCAGCTTGATGGACGCAACTACCTTCAGTGGGCTCAATTGGTTCGCACTACCATCAAAGGAAAAAAGAAGCTTAATCATATTGAAGGGGAGTCTCTCGCTAAGACAGATTCTAAGTTTGACAGTTGGGATGATGAAGACTCTCTTATTATGACCTGGTTGTGGCACTCAATGACTCCTGAAGTTAGTCGCAATTGTATGTTTTTCTTTACTGCTAAGGATACAGCAAACTTACTCTATGAAGAAGGATACAGCAGCATGTTATGAGATTCAAACCAAGGTTTTCAATGCCAAACAAGGAAACCTTTCTGTCACAGACTATTATGGGACTTTGAATGGTTTGTGGATCGAATTAGATCAGTATCAAAGTTTGAAGATGACTTGTACGGCTGATACTACCACACTGGCAAAGTCTGTTGAGGAAGCAAGAATTTTTAAGTTCCTTCATGGGCTAAACTCTGAGTTTGATCCTATTCGAGTTCAAATTTTGGGGAAGGAACCACTTCCTTCTCTCTCTGAGGTGTTCCACACTGTGTGAGGGGAAGAAACTAGGAGGTCAGTTATGTTGGAAGGAGGAAGCTCTATTGAGGGTTCAGCCTTGGCCGTTGGAAAGGGTCCCACAAAAGGATCCTCTTCCGGAAAGCCACCCACAAAGCCCCCTCGTGAAGAACGATATTGCACCCATTGTAGGAAAATCGGCCACACTAAGGAGACATGCTTCAGACTTCATGGGAAAGAAAAGGTTCTAGAGCGAAACCCTGGACTTAGAGGCACCCCTCAGAAACGTGCAAATCAAGCAGTGGTCGAATCTGAAAGCTTGGAAGAGGCAGCACCTATTGACAAGGAGATTGCAGCTCTTAGCAAAAGCGAGTTGGAAAACCTTTGAGTTCTTTTGCAGTCTCTCAGTAAGAATTCTAGCTCTAGCTCCCTGGTCATGACTGGTAAGAATTCTAGCTTTTTATCCTCTAATACTTCTAGTACTGAGAATAGCTGGATTATTGATTCTGATGCTACTCATCATATGACCCCTTATCTATACCATTTTTTTATCTTACTTCACTTTACCTGGAAACCAACAAATGACTGTAGCTAATGGAAATAGCATCCCTATTGTTGGGAGTGGTAACATTCAAATTCAACCTTCCTCTCCCTTAAAACATGTGCTTCATGTCCCAAAATTAACAAATAACCTCTTGTCTGCTTCTAAACTCGCCAAAGACTTGAAATGTGCAGTGACTTTTGTTGATTCTCATTGTGTCTTACAGGATCGTCCGACGGGAAGGATGATTGGATATGCTGAGGAACATGATGGGTTATACTACTTGCAGTTTCAGAAGAATAAAGATAATGTCAATCCGAAGGGACTTGCTTCCACCCAAGAGTCAAGTTCAGAATCTTGGTCATCCTCTCAAGTATGGCTTCAGCACAGGCGACTTGGTCATCCTCCGTTTAGTGTCCTTAAGACCTTATTTCCTTTCTTGTTTACAAAAGTGTCAGTTGAGTCGTTTCATTGTGATGTCTGTCAACTTGCTAAGCACCATCGTACTTCTTTTTCTTCCAATAATAATAAAAGTTCTAAACCTTTTGATCTTGTTCACTCAGATGTGTGGGGACCTACTAATTGTAATATCTCTGGTCAAAAGTGGTTTGTTTCTTTTATTGATGATTGTACTCGTGTCAGCTGGATATTTCTTATGAAAGATAAGTCTGAAGTTTTTCAGTTGTTTGTGCATTTTCATCGGATGGTCCAAACACAATTTGGGTGCTTGATTAAAAGGTTGCGTTCTGATAATGGAAGAGAATATGTGAATCAAAATTTTTCGAAGTTTCTCAAAGATAATGGCATAATTCATGAATTCACTTGTGTAGACACACCTCAACAGAATGGGGTGGCTGAAAGAAAAAACCGACATATTCTTGAGGTTGCCAGAGCTCTTCTCTTTCAAATGTCTGTACCTAAATCCTATTGGGGGGAAGCTGTTCTAACAGCTACTTATTTGATAAATAGATTACCCTCTCGTACTCTCAATGGTGCTAGTCCTGTCCAACTCATGACTACCTTTCATCCTTCTATACCCATAATGACCTGTTCTGTACCGAGCAACTTTTTGGTCGTCTGCTGTTGGTAGGTCTCTTGCTGTCCTGACAGGAGGTCAGGTCGCTTGCTGTCCTGACCGAAGGTCAATGAGCGCCCGGGGGGTACCTGCAAGCCACTCCGACGCTCAAGTCAGTATATAGAATATAAGAGTGAAGGTACTAAGGATTAAAGATTCAACCTTTGTAAGGGCAAAGTTTGCTTGTATTTATAGGAAATCGTGCCCTCTTGTGGATCGTCGGATGGGTAGAGTCGATCTTGACCGTCCAAGCATGTTGGGCTCGCATGAGGTGGATATGGGCTGAATAGGTTGGGCTGATCCATATGACTTGCTAAGCGCACCTCCTGGTTTTGCTAATGGGACCCTCTAGTTGACTCCAGAACAGTTGCCCCCCAAGCCGAGATTATTTCGGAGGATGGTCTTGGCTTGAAGGTTTTTTGTCACTTTGCCGGCTCCGTAAGGTTATGCGGGACACTGCCTTTGTAGCGGTCGGGTTCTGTCATAGGAGAAATTTTTTCTGAGCGTTGCTTCGTCTGTCTTGACGGATCGTTCGAGATTATTTGGTCGCGACCGTGACTCACACCTCCTTCGGTGTAATTCTTGTACCTGGTACCAAGCTAAGGTGACGTATCCTGGTGTTGGCATCGCTTTGTGTCGAGCGCTCTGAGGTTGGCGCCCTCTTGGCTGCCTTGGGCGTCGTTCCCTCCAAGCGTGTGCTGGATGGCCTATCATGGACCAGATTTGGCGGGTCAAGGTTCGGTGCTCTCGTGGGCGTCTTACTGCATAGTGCTGACCACCCTGCCGCGAAGGGTCTGCTTTCCGACTGCCCCCTGCCAGGCGCTACTCTGCTGGGCGCTGCTTGCTCCAGCCAGGCGCCCACTTGGGCGCTGGCTGCTCCTGACTGACGCCCTCCTGGGCGCTGGCTGCCTTGACTGGCGCCCTGCCAGGCGCCCTCATGGGCGCTGGCTGGCTCATTGGCGCCCTGCCAGGCGCCCTCATGGGCGCTGGCTGCCTTGACTGGCGCCCTGCCAGGCGCCCTCCTGGGCGCTGGCTCCCTCATTAGCGCCCTGCCAGGCGCCCTCATGGGCGCTGGTTGTGTAGACGGGTGCTTGGCACTTTGCTTTCTTTTTCACAGCTCATCTTGTCTTTTTTGTCATGACCAGTCTTCAGAGTCGTGTCTTTGGGTGTTCAGCCTTTGTTCATGTTCATAGTCCTCATCGAGGCAAATTAGATCCTAGAGCTATCAAATGTATCTTCATTGGGTATACCCCCGATAAAAAGGGATACAAGTGTTACCATCCAGAAGGCCATCGAGTCTATGTCTCCATGGATGTAACTTTTAATGAATCTGAGTCTTTCTATCCCAGTCCTCAGCTTCAGGGGGAGAAAAATCTAGAAGCTGAGTCTCTTGAGTTGTCATCTGAGTTCCTTGAGTTGTCAACACCAACTGAGGATGTCAAGGAACCTGAGCCAACATCGGTGCCAATGCAAGGTGATGACCAGTATGCTGATCACCGACTCTTTGGAAAGCAACACCAGCGGAGAAGTCAACCCGACATGGTTCAACAGCATATCCAATCATCTGAACCTGAGGTAAGTAATCCTGCCCCTGAGCCTAACCCAGATGATTTAAATAATACCACCCCTGAACCTAACCCGGATGATTTACCAATTGCCTTGAGAAAAGAAAAAAGATCATGTGCCAAATATCCCATATCCCAATTTGTATCCACTAAAAACCATTTTGTGCAGCACCAGAGCTTTATTTCAGCTATTGATTCTATTAGAATCCCTACATCAGTACAAGAAGCTTTAAAGGATGAGAGTTGGGTTCAAGCCCTGAATGAAGAAATGGGGGCATTAGAGAAGAATGATACATGGGAGGTTGTGGAGAAACCAACTGACAAGAAGGCAGTGGGTTGTAGGTGGATATACACCGTTAAATATCAGTCAGATGGTACAGTGGATAGATACAAGGCAAGATTGGTGGCAAAGGGGTATTCTCAGACTTATGGCATTGACTATGAAAAGACATTTGCTCCAGTGGCAAAAATGAACACACTAAGAATCATACTCTCGTTGGCAGCACACTTCGGTTGGGAGATGCATCAATTTGATGTTAAAAATGCCTTTTTACATGGATATCTAGAGGAAGAAGTGTACATGGAGATTTCACCCGGATATGGGGCCACTAATGGAGAAAATAAGGTCTGCAGATTGAAGAAGGCTTTGTATGGTCTCAAACAGTCACCTCGTGCTTGGTTTGGAAGGTTCTCTCAAGTTATGGTGTCCTTGGGGTATAGGCAGAGCCAAGGTGACCACACTCTCTTTATGAAGCACTCTCAGAATGGAAATGTTACATTACTTCTGGTCTAAGTAGATGATATGATCATTGCTGGTGATGAAGAACTGGAAAAACAGACCCTCAAAGACAAGTTGGCTGCTCAATTTGAAATGAAAGATCTCGGGAAGCTAAAATACTTTCTTGGGATTGAAGTTGCCTATTCTAAGCAGGGTATATTTATCTCTCAAAGGAAATATGTTCTTGATCTTCTTAAGGAGACAGGTAAATTGGGTTGCAAACCCGCTGGAGCCCCTATTGAGCAAAACCACAAAATTGGAAGTGATGAGGACAGCTCACAAGTAGAGAAGTCCCAGTATCAGAGACTTGTGGGAAAGCTCATATACCTAGCCCACACCAGGCCAGACATAGCATATGCAGTCAGTGTGGTAAGTCAATTCATGCATGATCCAGGCGAAAGACATCTACAAGCAGTTGATAGAATCCTTCAGTATTTGAAGAAAAATCCTGGAAGAGGACTGTTGTTCAAGAAAGATGGGAAACTTCTCATGGAAGGTTATAAAGATTCAGACTATGCAGGGTCGATTGTGGATAGAAGCTCTACTTCAGGGTATTGCATTTTCTTAGGTGGAAACTTGGTGTCATGGAGAAGCAAGAAGCAGAATGTAGTTGCAAGGTCAAGTGCATAGGCGGAGTTTCGAGCTATGGCCCAAGGAATTTGTGAGCTACTATGGATGAAAATCATACTAGATGACCTCAAAATAAAATACGAAGCCCCAATGAAGCTATTTTGTGATAATAAGTCAACCATTAGCATTGCACATAATCCGATTCAACACGATAGAACAAAGCACATAGAGATCGACCGACACTTCATCAAAGAGAAGTTGGATAGTGGGCTTATATATAGCTACATCATACATCCCCACAGGGCTTCAACTGGCAGATGTGTTCACTAAAGGGCTTCCCATTGTGCGATTTCAAGATCTTACATGCAAGCTGGGAATGATTGATATCCATTCACCAGCTTGAGGGGGAGTGTTGTAAATAGTGTAAATATTATAATAATATTATTAGTAGTCCGGCCCATTAAACAAGCCCATTAGGTTTAGGTTGTAGCCTATTTAAACTGATTAGCATTTGTACCCTGACATATAATTCCAATAATATTATTCAGATTATTATTCTTTTCCACAACCACCTCCTTGCTTGCCCTTTTGTCAAACATATTTGGAATTGGCTTGGAGGTATCCTAAGCATCAATATTGATACTTCCTCTCATGGTTGGAGCTTCCAATTGTGGGATATTGTCTCTGCTACGATTGTTAACATTTTTTGGGCTATTCCCTTTACACTCGGCTATCAATTTAATTATTTCCAACGTGACTTTAGCTGGAAATGCCTCTAAATCCACTATGTCGTCTTCTGTAGCTGAGTTTAGGATTATAAAGGCTTTCAATGTCATAGGTAATTACAAAAACTCTTCAAACATGAAAGATGTTATTTGGATCCCCCTCGTTCCTTACATGATAAAATGCAATGTTGATGGTGCTGCCAAAGGTTGTCCTGGTCCTACTGCTTGTGGCGGTATTTTAAGAGACAAGAGTGCAACCATCCTTGGTTGTTTTTCTGCCTACAATGGCAACAACTATGCGCTTCATACTGAAATCATTGGAGCTATTTGGTGATTGAGATTGCTTTTGAAAAGGGTTGGAAGTTTTTGTAACTAGAATGTGATTCTCAATTAGTGGTTTATGCTTTCGAGAATTGCAATATAGTGCCTTGGAAGCTTAGAAATAGATGCAATAACTGTTTACACCTGACTAGGCAAATGAATTTCGTTTGCACTCACATTTATTGAGAGGGTAATGCATGTGCTGATAAGCTTGCAGGTCATGGAACTAACTAAAGTGGTTTTGTTTGGTGGGATCTTATTCTTAGTTTCATTGCTGAAGATTTTTTCAGGAATAGGTTAGGCTTGTCAAGCTACAGATTTTGCTGATCTCCTTCTTGGGTTTTGTGTTCTTCCTTTCGATGGATTGGGTTTTCCTTTTCACTACAACAGATTTGGGGATGGGCAGCGCTTTTTTTTAGCCATGGGCAGCGCTGCTAAACTTGGCGCTGCTGATTCCACCCCCACAATGGGCAGCGCTTCCTAAAAAGCGCTGCCCATCGCCCCACGCGTTCTCCTATAGGCAGCGCTGCCCATCGCCCCAGCACGTTCACCTATAGGCAGCGCTGCCCATCGCCCCAGCGCGTTCACCTATAGGCAGCGCTTACAGCCAAAAGCGCTGCCCATTGTATATTTTTTTTAAAATTTTTTATTTATTTTATTTATTTTTCTTTTTTCTGTTTTTGTTTATTGTTCCTCTTTCAAGTATTTTTCTGCTTTTCTTTATTGTTTATTGTTCACCTAATTTTGTTTACACTTTTCAGATATCAATTTCCTTCTTCAAGTCTATTGTTCCTCTTTCAAGTTCTTTCTTCTTCTAATTTTCTGAGTGTGCTTACCTTGCAAAAGAAAAACAAACAAGGTAGGGTTTGTTCATTAGAGAGAAAGAGAAGAAAAACAGATCTAATAGAAAGAAATGGAGGAATACAACCTGTGAGAGTGTTGTCTCAGTATCTTGAAATCATTCACCATCTCATTCATACACAACAGTCACATGTGAAACAAACCCAGAGAGAAATTAGAGTTATTACAAAGAGGAATTGTAAAACAGATGCAAAATCACAAAGTAATTACCTTTGTATCTGTGCTTCTAATCACCATTGGAGGCTTCGTATACCTTGAAGTAGTGAAAGAAAAGAACGCAAGAAAAGAAGAAGATGAAGTGAAGTGAAGAAGAGAAGAAGTAAAGGGTTTCTGGTTCGCAACTCTTCATTTTAAGAGTGAGTGAAAGGAATTTTATTGACTAAAGCGATGGGCAGTGCTTTTTAAAAAGCGCTACCCATTCATTTCCGTGTTTTGGGCATAAGTAGCGCTTTTTAAAAAGCGCTGCCCATCGCCCCAGCGCGTTCCACCATAGGCAGCGCTTCCTAAAAAGTGCTGCCCATCGCCCCCATCACGTTCACCATAGACAGTGCTTCCTAAAAAGTGTTGCCCATTGCCCCAGCGCATTTTAACCAAAAGCAGCGCTTCCTTATAGAGCGCTGCCCAATAGGGCGCCCTTTTTCTCAACTTCTGGCGTAGTGTTTGCTTCATTTTTTGGTGTGCTGCAAATGATTGGTAATGACTTTGGTGCCAACCTCGTTGGAATGAGAGTCATTATACTGATGCTTTTGCATACCTTTATAGGATTGTTTGTATTTCCTTTCGGTTGTAATCTTGTTTTTGTTCATGGGTTTTTGATCTAGTCCCCCATGGTTTTGTGTATTTTCCCTTTTTTATCAATAAATTTCACGGGGGGTACTCTTTTCCTTCTTGATGTTTTTCCCGTAGGAGAGTTTTGCATCAGAAGGTTTTAACGAGCCTCCATATCCCTTTCTTTTGCTTAAAAAGAAGGGCTGAATAGTTTTTTTTCCACCGTCTCAATAAACCACAAACATGAAATACACATTACACGATTGAACAGCACAATAGAATCAGTAGTTAAACATTTGAAAACTAAGTCATTTTGTGCCCCATAATACCCATGGTGTTGCAAACCAAAACAGATATCTTACCCTTCTTTTCTTCTTCCCTATGATGTTGCGTCCAAATTGGAGAAAATTCTGTAGAGGATCGATCTATATGGAGGACATCATACACACCCAACCAAGCTGAGGCCAAATACCATACACTAGTAGAGACTTTGCAACCAAAAATCAAAATGGCTAATGGATTCATCCTCTTGGAACAAAATGGGCAGGTGGTATTATTCGCTGCACCAATAACTTATAGCGGGTTGCCGGTATATATACCTTGTAGCAATCTCCAATCAAAAATTTGAAAGAGGGGACATTAGATCCTATAATCTATTTATTGCTATCACAATTTCCTGCTACAACAGAATAACTAGATAATTCAAGTAAAGTTCCATAACAAGATTTAACAGTCTACTTCACATATAAAGTAGAAAAGGCTAATTGCTTGGAAAGGAAGTTGTGGAGAATTAAAAGAAAGGAAGTGTACGTAATTAACCTGCCTAGGCTTCACATATAAAAGAGGCGGTACACAACACACACAAGGGGGCCGTCAATTACACAATAAAAAGAAGAGCCGCAAACTTCAAAACCACACATACAGTGACGGCAACAATACATAGGAGAGGGAGAAAAAGGAGTTTTGGTAGACTAAATACTTAAGATCAGAGTTTCCTCCATCTTTCGGGTTATTTTTATCTCTGTAATTCATGACTCCTAATTTTATTTCATTGTTCTTAGTCACTATGGATAGCTAAATCATCTTCTAGGGTCTTAGGTGGATCTTACTTGATTAGAGACATTTCTATGTTTTAATTTATGATTTGAATTCCTGGTTTTTATTACAATTAATATTATCCTATTGCTTTTATCACATAATTAGGATTGACAACCTTTGCATGTTTCTAATCAATTAGTTGATTAGCGACCGTACTGCAATTAGTTGGTGGACCTATAGGATAATTGAGACTATAATTAATGCATGACCAAAAAATTTAATTTAGTCTTCCAATCATTCAACCTTTTTGTTCTTTATGCTTTTCTTGAATTTAAATTCTTGCATGACCAAACAAGAGTTAATTTAGAAAACAAGAGTTAATTTAGAAAAAAAGAATATTAATCGCGAATGACTAAACGGATTAATAGCATTAGTAAAGAGATTGTAATTGAATAAAACAAGGAATTCAGGTAGAATTAGACATAGAGAAATCGAAGCTTGCAAGTGAAACCATGACCTTAGGCAACTTTTCATTTTAATTCTTGCTATTTATTTCTTTTTATTTTAGTTTCTATAACCACCAAACATTCGTTCGTCTAAATAATAATTAATCTTAAGTAGTTTGGTACCCTGTGGAGACGATATATTTTATACTACTTCTGCGAGAGAATACACTTGCTCTATGTGTGTTTTTAACGCAACAACACCCAACACCACCTGTCTGCCACGCCAACTTGAGGGGAGAAACTAGCTACATGACCAACAAGCTCCTCGGCCAAAGCCAAATCAACGCCCCTGCAAATCTTGACGCCGGGTCCACTGCCAGCACAAACTAAATCCACTCCAGTGCCCCATTTCAGAAGTAGAAAAATCACAATATATAGCCAGACCATACAAAGAGGGATAGAGGTCATGAGTGAATAAGTACATGTCCAGTTGTGCTTCTAGAAGCTTGTATTACATCCATCACCAACTTGAGCCCTTCAGAGTTGCTACCACCAATGAGGCAGATAGCGAACATTTCCTATTCACAGTCGTACCAAAACTATTCGGATTCAAGCTCCATGTGGCTAACTCACCGTATCGTAACCGGTAAAAAATTATACCAAATAACCCCTGCTTCATTTTTTAACCTCCACTTTCACTTTGTAAAAAGGAAGGTAATCAAAACTGGACCGGACATTGAACTGAAAGAGGTAGCGGTTCGGGGGTTCTTGGGTTCAACCGGTTGAATCGGGAGTTGAACCGGAATTAATTAAATACATTATTTAATATATTGTTTACGATATATAAAAGATAAAAAACAAAAAAAAAATCATAGTGTGACATAATAAAATTATAATATTCAACAATCATAGATAGTTAGATACTAATATAATGTAAATACTCTCGTAATAATATTAGTGTACACATTTATTTTTTAATTATTTATTTATTTTATCAATTTAATTATAAAAATGTATAAAAAATATCTCATATACCAAAATTCAACATCATTTATCATTTTTTTCCAAAATCAACATGATATACAATTTTTTAAGAAAAATAAAAAAATCCGGTTTTCTGTCCGGTTCTCGATTTTTGGCCGGTTTCTGGTCCGGTTCCCGGTTTTTGGCCGGTTTTCCGGTTCAATTCCCGGTTCTTCAGCAATCCGATTTTGGGGTTCAACTGGACCGGATAGGGGTCCGGTTTCCAGTTCAACCGGTCGAACCGCCCGGTCCGGTCCGGTTTTGACAACCTTGGTAAAAAGTGCCTCATTAATCAATTCTGAATGTTTTACTCCCAATTCTCCACTTTTTTTTGTTTACGTACCACGTCCCATTTTACCCAAGAAATGGGATTTCGATCAACACTACCACCCAATAGAAAACGTCTCTGAAGCTGTGTGATTTCCTTAATAACCTTCTTATGGATTTTGTAAAAAGAAAAGAAGTATGGGAGAGAGAAAAGAGTGCCGAATTAATTACCCTTCCTCCACCGGTTTTCCCTTCTTGGGTTCGCCCTAACTAGGACGCCCAATAATTTAAAAGGAATTGTACCAATGCTACAAGAAAGGAAATGGGACACGGGTCATAGTACATTCTCAA
The DNA here is from genome assembly GCA_039519185.1 of Astragalus membranaceus. Classification (NCBI taxonomy): domain Eukaryota; kingdom Viridiplantae; phylum Streptophyta; class Magnoliopsida; order Fabales; family Fabaceae; genus Astragalus; species Astragalus membranaceus. The sequence goes on along the minus strand of CM076852.1, from coordinate 32,393,603 downwards.
GAAGATTAATCCCCATTATATTACTTTTTGCAAAGTTAACATGTAGCCCCGATACAAGTTCAAAACCCCTCAAGATAGATTTTATGCACCACATGTTTTCCCCCAAATTTTCCCTAACTATCATAGTATCGTCCTCAAACTGTAACATTGAGAAAGCAACTGAAACCCCTACACAGAACAATTTATAAGCACCTAAATCAGAGATTGCATTTGCATTAAACTCTAACAAAACTCACCATCTCTTTCTCAACCACATCCCAGCAAGATTTAAAGAAGTTGAAGGTAAAGCCATCGGGGCTCGGACTCTTGTTCTCGTTGCAACTCCAAACAACATATTTAATCTCCTCAATCGAGAATGGTTTAGTTAACAGAGCATTGTTCTATAATATCAAAAAAGGAATGGAAACCCCATCTAGTAAGGCCCGATTCCAATCAGACTGTCTATTATTGTCCGTGTTGCATTCTCTAAAACAATCACAATAATGAGTACATAGACATAAAAAATTACAAATTACGAGTGAAACTAGGAAGTGCTTTACTTGTTGTGATTTATAAAATACATCTTATTCAATTCATGCACAAAAGAAAACTTTAAACTCACAAACAATTATCAATTCAATAAGATTGGGATTCATAAACACGTGGATTCACGTAGGACAGTGGTGACCTTGAGCATGGGTGCAAGGAGGGGCAACCGCCCAGGACTTCATTTTTTTAAGGCCACCAAATTTTATTTTCTTACTAGTATATAAAGATATTAAAATTAAAAATATATAATTACAAGGACACAAAAAAACTTTCTCAGTCGAGCTAAGGGATATCGAATGAGTGCACCAAAAGAGTGCAAGAATGAGGTCCCGGGTTCAAACCCTGGAAACTAACATTACCCCACCCCCACTAACATTGCTTATAAAAAAACAAAATAACCTTGAGTAGTTTTTCGGTAAGAAAAGAACTAATAAACTTGAATAGTTAAATTTTATTTGTAATTTTTTATACCACAACACAAATTGAATAGTACTTGTTTTTATAGCCATTAAAAATAGGTTTTAAAATAATCTTGTTTACAAAAGATTTATAAATGATTTATAACCAAATTGTAAAAAAAATAGTAAGTGATGAGGGCATCAATTTCATGGTTTGTCCAAAGCGCCAAAAAACTTAAGAACGAGCCCTGACGTACAATCATTCATATATAAATCTTATGGTAACTTTCATAAGCATGATTTCAAATGCAGTAAAATATTGCAGCATGTGTAACTTTTCAAATCAAAACAAAACTGCACCAAGACATAATTTTGGGAGAAAATTAACATTCCCGGAGACTCACAAAATTCCATAACTTAATAATGTTATACAACATGTGAGTTGTAGTTTTACTAACGTTCACGTGCAATGAAAACTACATAAGTAATAGAAACTTTTGGAATCTATGGTACTCACATAGGAAGAAAGACTCACATATGTTCATGAAAGATGCAGTTCTTCAACACTTAAAACTTAAAGTAGAAATAGAGACTCCTTTAGTGGTGCTATTTAGTACGAGAGATATTTGGAGAAAACACACGAAGGCTAAGTTGTCGAATTTTTTAGTAATGTGGTAACTGATTTTGACGAAAAAGCAAGAATTGTTATTATGTGTATTAAAGTACTGGGTTTACAACACTAGCCATGTCTTTCGTTAGATTCGTCTCGTAACATTTAATATTTCTCAAACTCTTTTCTATTTCTTTCCCCTTCTTTGCTAAGTTCCTCTTTACCGGTGGAATTATAGAATGATACTGTTGTAAATTTTGTGATATTTCAAAGTTTCTGAGTGAATTTTGTGAAACAATAATTTATGAAATACTATTTTGATTTATTACAATCATTTCGTAACTGCTGAATTAATTTACAACGGCTATTTTGTTTTATTACAATTATTTCGTAACAGCTATTTTAATCTCAGCTTTATTACAATTTTTTTCATAATGGCTATTGAATGGCTGCTGGAACGTATGCTTCAAACGGCTATTTCATAGGCCTATATAAACGTTCTCCAGTAGCACTTGATAACACACCAAAAAATCAATTTCCCTCTTCTAAATATCGCTCTCCTGGCACTACAAAAAAAATGACTGATTAGCGACTTTAGCGACGGACTATAGGTCCGTCGCTAAAAAAAGAATTAGTGACGAAATTGCACTTATTTAGCGACGGATTTGACAAGGCGAGAAGAGACGAAAATTTTGAATTGGATTAGAGACGGATTTTCATCGCTAACCATAGTAAATTGTGCCACTGACCGTTTCAGCTTAATTGACACGTGGCAACAGTTAGCGACGGATTTCCGTCGCTAACCATAGTAAATTGTGCCACTGACCGTTTCTGTTTAATTGACACGTGGCAACAGTTAGCGACAGATTTCCGTCGCTAATAATCCGTCGCTAATCTTTGAAAATTGTGCCACTGTCCGTTACAGTTTAATTTGACACGTGGCCAAAGTTAGCGACGAAATCCCGTCGCTAAGTCCTTCGCTAACTATTAAAAAAAATTTAAAGCCGGATCCCTCCCTATTTTCTCTCTTTCTTTCCTCTTCTCCATTCTTTCTCTCAAACTCTCCCTCTCCGAACCGTCCACGCCACCACAACACCACCGTCCACGCCACCGTACCACCACCATCCACGCCACCGCACCACCACCGTCCACGCCACCACGGTCCACGTTACCAAGGTTTGTTTCTTCTCTCTCTTTCTGTCTCTACGAATCTTCTCTCTATTTTTCACTAATTTTGTCTCTATCTCTCTATTTCACATAGTCACCGGACCTCTATTTCGCAAGACACGGGACAACCACCGCACCGGACAGCCACCACAGTCACGGTTAGTTTTTATTTATTTTTGTTTTTCGAAATGATTTTTGTTTAGTTGTTTTTAGTTGTGAAATGTGAGTTTTAAATGTGTATGTTATTATAGGATAAAGTTTTATTGTTATAAATATTAATATTAGTGTTTAGGATTGTGAAATTTGAAAGGTTGTTGTATGTGTTTAAGATAGTGTTTAGAATTGTAGAATAAAATTGTTGTTGTTGTTGTTGTTATTAATTAGAAAGTTGTAATTGAAAGAAGTAATTGGAATTGAATTGAAATTGAAAATGTAATTGAATTGTGTATGTGTTTAAGATAGTGTAATTGTATGTGTAAGAAATGTGTATGTTGTTGGAGATGTTAATTGAAAAGTGTATGTTTGTTAGAGTTGTTAATTGAAAAATGTCTAATTGGAGTTGATAATTGGTGACAAGTGTATGTTAATTTTGAAATGTGTATGTTGTTAATTGAAAAATGTCTAATGGAAATGTGTATGTTGTTGGAGATGTTAAATTGTTGTTTTGATGTTTGATGAACCCTAGGTTAGATGACTATTTGATGTTGTTATTGTATGTTGTTGATGGAAAAGGGTGAGGTGCTGTGCTTCACCACCATATTTTGCTCGAAATCATCTCCATTGAGATAAATGCGAGATGATACTAACAGTTTTAAGGTTGGAAGTTAGAAATAACTTCCTTCACTACTTATATGGAAAAGGGTTTTGTCTGATCTGTCCTTAACCCCCATATTCGGCTCGAAATCATCTCCACCGAGATCATATCGATGCCACTAACTTTATAGGTTTTATATTGGGAATGTTATGAGAATGTAAAACATTATTTTAAATGCGTGTAGATGAATTGGAGTCAATTGAATCGTGGTTGGGTGTATGATCGGTTATATCTGGGAAGAGTGTTTTTAAAGAAAACTTTTGTAAATGGGGTTGAAGAATTTATTAGGGTAGCATGGCAACATGATTTAACTAAAGAGGAAGGGGGGATTAAATGTCCATGCCTTAAATGCAAGGGTGTACCTATTAGTACTGATGATGAAGTCAGGGAGCACTTGTATCGTCTCGGATTTATGCCTAATTATTGGATTTGGGTGGACCATGGAGAAGTACTTCCGAATTTTCACGTAGGGGCTTCAAGCAATTCTGGTGTTGTTGTTCCATCTAATGAACAATTTGAGTCGATGGAAAACATGACTTGTGATGGTCTCAGGGTGAATGTGTCATTTGATGAACCTCAGTATGACGATCATGATGAACTTCCAAATGAAGAAGCACAGAGATTCTATAATTTGTTAAGGGAGTCAAACAAACCGTTGTTTGAAGGCTTGCCAGAGTCAAAATTATCTATTTCTGTGAAGCTTTTAGCTCTCAAGTCCATGAGTAATATTTCTGAGTTGGGTTTAGATTATGTGACTAAAATGATGTTCGATGCGACACCTAATAAGGATAATTTGCCCAAAAATTATTATGAAGCAAAGATGTTAGTTTCGAAACTGGGATTGGAATGTAAGAAGATTGATTGTTGTGTGAGACGATGGTTATGGAAAACAGGAGGATGTTAGTGAGACGATGGTTGAGCCGACTCAGGGGACCTGGAACCCTGGCTCTCTTGGTCCACTTCCCCCTGAGATCATAGCTCTGGCGAACCGCAATTGGAAGAAGGCGGTAGGCGGGCCGAATAAGGGTCGCCTGTATGGTTCGGGGCCCTTGGCGCCGTTATTGGACTCTGGGGTTGATCACTTCGACACTAGTGGGCCTTCTAGCAGTGGACATCCTCCTCCTCCTCCTCCTGCTACAGCTGAGGAGACCGCGCAACTTAGGCAGCAGGTGTAGGCTCAGGCACAGGTCATTCAGGATCAGGAGCAGCGGCTGCAGACTTATGAACAGGTGCAGACAACTCTGCAGGAAGACTTCTTGAATTTTACCCGTACGCAGGCGAAGATATTGAAGTATTATAACCGCAAACATCCAAATGGGTCTGAGTCTGAGGGGTCTGATGATACTCCCTATTAAGATTTTGTTGTATTCGTTTGATATTTAGGTATTATGTTTTAACATTTTGAACTAGTTTATTTTGATTCGGATTTTATTGTTAATTGGGATTGTATTGTTGATTTCGATTTTATTGTTAATTAGGATTTTCGCATTTATCTTAATTATAGTAGTTTATAATAGACAGGGTTTTTAACAAGCAGGTTTTCTAAAAAAAAAAAAATTCAGGGGTCATTAGCGACGGAATTAGTGACGGAATTCCGTCGCTAATATTTCTAACCAAATATAAACACGTGGCATAAATTAGTGACGGATTTCCGTCACTAATTTTGATCATTCATAGGCTAACACGTGGCAGTCATTAGTGACGGAATTAGCGACGGATTAATCCGTCGCTAATTAGCGTCAGAATTAAATCTGTCGCTAATTAGCGTCGGAATTAAATCTGTCGCTAATTAGCGACGGAATTAAATCCGTCGCTAATAATTAGCGACAAGCTTTTTAGCGACGGATTTAATTCGTCGCTAATTCCGTCGCTAAGGGTTATTAGCAAGGGAAAAACAGGTATTAGCGACGGAAAAATCCGTCGCTAATCCACTATTTTTTTGTAGTGTGGGTTCATCTCCGGTTCCATCTCAAAAATTGTTCTTGCCAGTTCGGAGCCCTCAATCGCTTCTGCGATTGGGAGGACACCTATTGTACCTCAGGGAATTTGCGCTGTAGAGGCGAATAAATTCTTCAGGGCAGTCGCAAGGCGCCTCCGGTTGTCTAACGTTTGCTTTGTTCGCAGGTTTTGATAGCAGCATCTCTGTCTCTGAAGATTCGACTCTGTCTCTGAAGATTCGACTCTGTATCTTCAGATTCGACTACATTTGTCTCTGCATATTCGACTCTGTCTCGTTGCATTTTCGACTACGTCTGTCTATCTACAGATTCGATTCGACAACAGATTCTACTACAACTGTCTCAGCAGATTCGACAACAGATTCGACAACAGATTCGACTACATCTGTCTCAGCAGATTCGACAACAGATTCGACCACATATCTCTCAGCAGATTCGACAACAGATTCGACCTCATCATTCTCAGTAGATTCGACTACATCTGTCTATTTGCATATTCGACTTCGTCTGTCTTTTCATATTCGACAACAATCTGAAGAATTTATTCCATGGCTGACGCAATCAACAACGATGATAACGGTGCTCCCATCAACAACAATAGCACTGTTATCGTTCCTGCTGCAGTCCCAGTAACTTACGCGAAGCCTTTCCCTGACATCTCCAAAATTGAGGTCTTCGCAGGCCAAAATTTTCGCAGATGGCAGGAGCGCGTGAGTTCTCTTCTTGACATGCACAGAGTTGCTGTCGCACTTCCTGAAACCAAGCCGTTGGAGTCTGCACCTCCCAAACAGGTCAAAGTTTGGAGCTGCTGACTCATATCATCATTGAAGATACCAACCGAAAGGAGAGTAACAAAGCAAAATTGAAATCAATGGCTGCACGTGCAAACATGGTGATGAACAACTCTTCAAGGTACGACAAAGGCAAACCTGACTCTTCAAACAAAAGGTATGATTCCAAGAAATTTGCTAATCAAAAGAATCATAAAAAGAACAATGATCATTATCCTGGTGTTCATAACTCTGAATACAAGAAAAGAGGTTTTTGTTTTGTTTGTGGAAAGCCAGGACACTATGCACCTAAATGCAGGCATAGGGCGAGAAACGAAAATCCTCCTAAGGCAAACGCCAACTTGGCTGATGCTGGTGGAGATGATAATGAGGATGACGATGTCATTGCTGCTGTCGTTTCTCTGGTCAATATGGCAACTGATGTGAACAAGTGGGTGGTAGATTCTGAAGCCACCAAGCACATATGTGCTAACAGAGAGGTTTTTACCTCCTACACTGTTGTAGGGGAAGGAGAAGAACACATCTATCTGGGTAACTCACATCCTGCCCCAGTTGTGGGGAAAGGGAAAGTTCTTCTTAAGCTCACACCGGGAAAGACTTTGGCTCTCACAAATGTGCTTCATGTGCCTAATATAAGGGCAAACCTGATTTCTGTTGGTGTTCTGCTGAAGCATGGTATCAAAGTGACCTTTGAATCTAATAAGATTGTTCTTACCAAGAACAACATTTTTGTTGGAAAGAGATATTATGATCATGGACTTTTTGTACTCAACACCGTTGATTTCAATAACAATGTTTCTACTTCTGCTTACTTGATTGATTTTTATAATATGTGGCATGCTAAACTAGGACATATTAATTTTCCGTATGTTATTAAATTGCAACGTCTTGGCATGATTTCGATTAGTGATAAACAACATAGTAAATGTGATGTGTGTGTTGAATCCAAATTAACAAAGAAATCATGTCCCCCGGTACAACGCGAATCTGAGTTGCTTAGTTTAATTCATACAGACCTAGGGGATTTAAAACAAACTCCAACTAGGGGAGGACAAATTATTATGTGACGTTTATAGATGATTTTTCGCGATACACTAAGGTATTTTTTTAAAACAAAAAGACGAAGCATTTGAAGCTTTTCTTTCATATAAAGCCGAAGTAGAAAACCAATTAGATAGGAAGATTAAACGAGTTAGATCTGATCGTGGAGGAGAGTACATATCTTTTAATGAATTTTGTGAAAAGGAAGGTATAATACATGAAACAACTCCCCCTTATTCACCTGAATCTAATGGCATAGCCGAAAGGAAAAATAGGACCTTGAAAGAGATGATGAATGCTATGTTAATAAGTTCTAGTGTGCCAAATAGCTTGTGGGGTGAGGCTATCTTAACGGCATGTTTTATACAAAACATAACTCCTCATAGGAAAACCGGAAAGACCCCCTATGAACTATGGAAAGGTTATCAAGCTAACTTAAAATATTTAAAAGTGTGGGGGTGTTTAGCTAAAGTTATGTTGCCTGATCCTAAGAAAAGAAAAATTGGTTGCAAAACCTCTGATTGTGTTTTTATAGGATATGCTAAACATAGCGCCGCTTATAGATTCCTTATTGTGAAAAGTGATGTTTTAGAGAAAAATACTATTATGGAAACAAAAAATGCTGAATTCTTTGAAAATATATTTCCTTTGAAGCATGATAATATATCTAGACAACCATTAGTAACTACTAATGATGAAACTCGTGAGGAACCGTATGAAGAATTAAGGAGAAGTAAAAGACCAAGAAAAGAAACATCATTCGGAAATGGCTTTTATACTTATCTTGTTGAAAAAGATCCCGAAACTTTTTCTGAGGCAATTTCTTCTTCTGAGTCGAAATTTTGGAAAGAAGCTATTAAAACTGAAATAGATTCAATTTCCAAATGTAAAACTTGGACTTTAGTTGATTTACCACCTGGAGCAAAACCAATAGGATGCAAGTGGATTTTCAAAAGAAAATATAACCCCGATGGGTCTATTGATAAATATAAAGCTAGATTAGTAGCAAAAGGTTTTTCTCAAAAACAAAACATTGATTACTTTGATACTTTTGCTCCAGTAACAAGAATTTCTTCTATTAGAGTTTTAATAGCTTTGGCTTCTATCCATAAACTTGTTATTCACCAAATGGAAGTTAAAACCGCTTTTTTGAACGGTTACTTAGAAGAAGAAATTTACATGACTCAACCCGAAGGATGTATAGTTTCTAGTCAAGAGAACAAAATATGCAAACTCCTTAAGTCCTTATATGGTTTAAAAGAAACACCAAAACAATAGGTATGAAACGTTGTCATACCCCAATTTTGTCCGGCTTAGGTCAAAACCCTAATTTTCCACACAAAAAGAAAAATATAAAAAAAAATAACTTATGCATTGCTTTTTGGGTCCTAGAAACCATTCCAAATCATTTTCAGGGTTAGAATGCACTTTTTGGGGAAATTAGGTTTTTAGGGTCAAAAAGGGCATTTTGGTCATTTATCACTGAAGGTCTATGACTTTTAGTAGCTGAGAGATGAGTGTTTCAAAACATGCATGGTGCATCAAAATGGTTTTGAAAAATATTTCTAAAAATATTTTGGTTGAGGGCTTGAAATTAAAATCCTATATTTTTACAAAGATAATGGATTATGGTAATAGATTATGTGCCTGAATGTTTTCAGAGCACATAATCGATTACTCTCCTATCTTTACTAAAGTGAATAATCGATTGCTTCCTTATTTACAACAATAAATCGATTATCCTAATCATTTTGGAAGCAAATAATCGATTAGCCCTCATTTGCACATCACACATAATCGATTATGAAGCAAATGGAAGTTTCCATATTTATCAAATAAATCGATTACTCCCTTCTTGTAACTAAGCATATAATCGATTACCACCTTTTTAGGAAGGTTGATAATCGATTATACACTTGTTTTTCCTTCACACATAATCGATTATCCACTCAAAAATCAATGAGCCAATAATCGATTACATCTCCCAAGTTATTTCCAACATAATCGATTACTCTGTTTCCTAAAATAGATCAAATCTGATTTCCTATAAATAGGAAGCTCATTTTTCATTTCAGAGGACACATCTTCACACGCATTCTTCACGAGATCAGAGAAAAAACCCATTTTTCTCGAAATCTCTCACATTTTAGAAAAACTCTTCCACGCTTTATTTTTCGCTCTATTCGTTCCGTTGGTCCGTCAGAGTCGATCTTCTGCAAGAGTTAGTCGGGGTTTGCGTTCTTCAGATCTGTAATATCTGTCTTCATCAGAGGTATTTCAGTCTTTTCATTTGTTAATATTTAGTTATTGTGATCCATGTGATTTAAACTTAGCTATAGCATTTATCCACTCGTTCTTGTATATTATCGTCCATTGTTGATGACGAACCATATGATTCCCACTTATGCCTAGTGCATCATGTTCTAAGTGGTGAAGATGGTCTCGGGTGATTCAGCTTGCCCCTTTCAAACCCTTTCAAAAACATTTTTTTAATTAGAACTACGTCGCTTTGATTCCCGTTTGGGATACGTAGGAGCGAGCCACGTTCTCGTCAAGCGCAACAAATAAAAATTCTTTTCATCCCCCTAAACCAATCATTTTCATAAAACAAACAAAAATCATTTTTCAAACCCATTGTTGCTAGTAGCTCATCAGAGCCTCTGTTCGTTTAGCTATTAGTGACAATGTCCTTTTCTCATAAGAATAATAAACGATGATCCATCATAACCTTTGTTAGTTTGATCGTCGTACAAATCAATCTCTTTCAAAAATCACTTTCAAAAAGATAATAAAAACAAGTTGTTATCAATAGTCCATCAGAACCTTTGTTCGTTTGACTAGCGGTACAACTCTTTTTGAGCATTTAGCAGTGATTCATCATAGCCTCTGCTAGTTTAATCATTTGCTAATGCTCGTCCTATTTCAAAAAACTCACTAAAAAAGATAAAAAAAACAAAAACTTTTCAAAAAAGAACCAAGAACTACGTAGCTTTGAATTCTCCATCGCACCGGGAGATACGTAGGAGCAGGCCATGTCCCGTCAAGCACTTTTTTTCTAAAAAAACTTTTACCCCCAAAATAAAATTTTTGTTAATTTTTCCCAAGAAATAAATAGGCAAATCTAGGTATTTTTCAAATCAAGTGTTAAAACCACACATTTAATTAGAGGTTCCCTTTCGGTAGAAAGGACGTGCGCGGTGCTAACACCTTCCTCGCACGTAATCGACCCCCGAACCTATATCTCTAGTTTTCAATGACCATCCGCCTTGTCCAAAAGACCTTTTTTCAATGTTTTGGTCTTAAAATTAAAATATTGGTGGCGGCTCCAAAAATTTTTCCACGTTGTACATCGGGAAACCCAAGCCGGGGATTTTTCGGGGTGCAACAGCTGGCGACTCCACTGGGGACCTTTTTTTTTAAAGACGAGGGTCAAGCCTAACTAATTAAAATGTGTGGTTTAATGTATTGTTGATTTGATTAAAACCTTGTTTGCCTTTCTTTCTTATCATTAATTGTAGGCGTACGCATTTGTGTTCTTCTATGTTGTTCCCTGTCTCATCTTTTATTCCTTTCTTTTATCGCTTATGCCCATGCATTTTTTCTATCCCCATGATCCCCTCTTCTTGGCTCCTTTTCCTAAGGTGAGCAATATCCTTGTTTATAGATATTCTAGGTATGGAACCCTAGGGTAGATAACTTGTTATGGCTTGCTTTTGTCTGGACTGCTCTGGTTTTTTATTTCAGGTGGGGGTAGTACTAAAGAAAATGCCCTTAACACACACTACACTTATACCCTGTGACTATGTGTTTTGAGTGGGACCATAACCCAGGTCTGCAAAAACTTAAGAGAGTGGATTCGAGTAGTGAGAGCCCATCAGGACCTTTGTCCGTTTGGCTACTTGCGAAAGTTTCAACCAGAGTTGTGCTCTTTCATGATGCCTCACACCTAGCAGTTTGCTGCATTTGTGGGGAATTTTGTGAAAGAGACTGTAGCTCTGGTGGCCTTGTGAGGGAGTGAATAGAGCTACATGGAAGGATTACCCTTTAAATTGCCCTAGATCATAGGTCTCACCTCTTTTTAGGTCACAAGGGCTTTTCCAAAATTGTGTGTTGCATTATTATATCTAGTTTAGTTCATTCCGCAACATTTTTGAAAAAAACAACAAAATCAAAAAAAAAAAGAATATGTTTTTCCTTCACTTTCATGAATACCTATATGAGGTGGCATATAGGGTATACTGCCCTAAAATTTCAAAACCCCCACCTGTAAATGTCTGTCTTTATAACAAGCATCCTCATCACTCGCATTTTACATCGTAACAGCATGCATTACATAAGCAAAATTCTGAAAAATTCATACAGCATTCCTCATGCATCTAATAACATAAAGCCATGTGCATATGCATTGCATTCATTTACGCATTCATACTTGTACTCATAAAAGATGTTCTATCATCAGAAAGAAAAACAAAAGGCAAGCTGGTTCGCCAACACCGATACTCTATCCGTCTACAGACAAGACTAATGGCTAGCAATCAACATCTCGAGAATGAGGACCCCCTGGGTCAAGATGAGTCGGTTGTGGAAATTCTTAACCCCGAGCAGCTGGCTCAAGAGAATCAAGCTTTGAAGACTAAAGTGGAGGCTATGGAGGCTCAGAGGGCCGAGATAATGAATATGCTGCAAAATCTGAGAAGTGGGACCGCTGCTGAAGCCATTCCCGTGGTGACAAGTCAGCCTGCTGTGGTTACTTCTAGTGGAGCTGCGGGTGTGCCACACATTCACATCCCTAGTCCCAGTATTATACCTCCCAGAAGTTCTTCTGCTCTTGCTCCGGAGGTTATTGTGAATCCTCCAAGTGTTGCTTATCAAATGGGAAATTCCGCTCAGTATGGGGTTTACTACTTCAGTCCGAGGAGCTATCCTCAGGGCCAGATGATTGAAAGCCCACAGCCAAGAGACAGATATCACTTGCTAGAAGAACGATTGAAGGCAATGGAGGCCCAGATACATGAGATGATGGTCATATTGCAGAGCTTAAAGAGTGGGGCAGCTGTTGAAGGTGTCACTGTCGTGGGTCCAGTTGGTGTCATTTCTTTCATTCCTCCGCCACCACAAACTGTTCCATTCTCTGCTCCTGTGCCATCCCAGCAAGGCGGTGACAGTCACAAGGCTCAGGGTTATCAGTACAAGAAACGAACCAGTTTTGATCCAATACCGGTGACATGCACGGAATTGTTTAATCACCTGACTTCCAAGAACCTGATCAGCACCCGGCCAATGAAGGCCCTTCAACCGCCATTTTCCCGAAGGTACAATGCCAGTGCTACCTGCAGTTTCCACAAAAACGGGGTTGGTCATACTGTGGAGGAGTGCAGAGCCTTCAAGCATGCAGTGCAAGACCTGATAGATCGGTGCGTGATTCAGATAGGAACCCATGATATTGAAGATGGAAAAGAAATCAATGAGGAAGTAATAGCGGTGCCTATGAAAGAGGGATGTTGGGATACCCTAGGGGAGTCCAGTGGAAAGTTTGACTACTTGGTCAGATATGACGCTCCCGAGAGTGCTCAAATCCGAATAGAAGACATCCAGCCCACAGGATGGGATGAGGAAGAGGAACAACACGATCAAATTGCTGTCATCAAGGATGAGGTTGGTGCAAACCTGGTTTGTCGCTGCAGTGCTGGTGAAAGAATTAAAGAATTGAAAGACTGTTGATCCTCCTGGGACCTTTGATTTAAAGTAGTCATTTGTAATGCAACCCTGTGGCTCTGCCCAAGGCCACAGGACCAGTTGTTAGGGGCGCACATGTTTTTTATTTTCTAAATCATCATCATCAATAAAAATGTTGTTTTTGAATTCCAATCAATAAAAAATCGATTCCTTTTCATGTGTCTTTTCTTTATTATTTTTGCTTGCATGTCTCACTTTCCATTCTGCTTTTTCGCCTCGGCAAAAAGCAAATCCACAGTAATTGTCTCTCAAAATAACAGTGCCAACGGTCCATATTTTGACTTCGATCACCTTATCAATCAAGCAGAGTGGGACGTTGAGAAGGACCGGGAAAATCCTCCAGAAGGTTAATGAAGCAAGGAAAAAGGGTTATTCAGCATCACGGGGAATCCACTGAAGTGATCAACTTGGGGACCGCTGAGAACAAGAAAGAGGTCAAGATGGGTACTTCAATAAAGGAAAATTAGAGCGCAAAAAGGAAATAAAGAAGAAGGGCAAGTGCATGAAAATAAGTGAATTATTGTCCGAGAGTTAATTTTTGAGGAAATAAGCAATCATGATTTGAAAGGAAATCGGACTACCATTCCATATCCAAAAACAAAATCCTCTCCTAACCATCTTAAGCCAAGAAAATCCCAAAGAGAAAAACAAAATCCTCTCCTACCCACCGTAAGCCAAGAAAATCCCAAAGAGAAAAACATAATCCTTTCCGACCCATCTTAAGCCAAAAAAAAAAAAAAAAAAAACCAAAAATCCAAAAGTCACCTTAGACAAGGACCATCTCAGAAAAAAAAACAGTGCATCGTTCTTTATCAGCTCACCCAAGCTCAAGAAAAAGAAGAAGTCAAAGAAGGAAAAATCATTCAAAAAGGAAAATTCCAAAACCAAAAGAAAAATACAAAAGAAATGTAAGTGGTGAGTTGGTACATGTTACCACAAAACCCAAGAGGCCCTTGTCTCAATAAACCTTCAAACACTTCCTCATTTCCATACACCCCTCCTCTCATAAACCGCAAACACTCTCCTTTGACCTCGACAGCCCGCCCTCCATAGACCCTTAGCCAGGAATAAAACCTCATAATACCTCATCAAGCCAGTTAACCATCATAAATCATCGATCGACAGCCAACACCGAATAAAAACCATCCTGCCATTAGCCCCAAATACCTCATTAAGCCTACTCATCTCTCCTCCACAAAACACCACAATCCCGAAAAGTCCATTCCGATCAATGATTGATTGCTGCTGTTTTCTCAAAGTCTTAGCTCAAGGACAAGTAAATTCATTTGTTTACAATATGCCAAGTGGGGCAATCCTGTCGCTCTTCACCTCTCCTACAACTGGGGAAATTGACCCTACACCTATCTCATCCCTTGTCGCACTCACATTCATTGAAATCATACAGGGGCAACCCCCTTTCTTCTCTAGTGTATGGGTCAGAAGCAGTTCTTCTCATCAAGGTTGAAACACCCTCTCTACGAGTAGTCATGGAGGCCAGGTTAGAAGAAGCAAAATGGATCCAAACTCGTCTAGATCAACTGAATCTCATTAAGGGGAAAAGAATTGCTGCCCTGCGCCATGGCCAGTTGTACCAACAAAAGATGAAGGCAGCTTTCGGCAGGAAAGTCCGTCTTCGAGAATTCGGCGAAGGAGACCTTGTACTCAAAAAGATCCTACCTATCCAGACTGACTCCGTGGGAAGTTGATACACACTTATGACGGTCCATATGAAGTCAAGAAAGCTTTTTCCAGAGGAGCGTCAATACTCATAAACATAGACGGCGAAGATCTCAGGAATCCAGTCAATTCAGATCAAGTGAAGAAGTATTATGCCTAAAAAGAAATAGATGAAAAAAGAGAAAGACAAGCCAAGTAAGAATTAGCTCGCTAGGTTGAAAACCCGCAAAGGGCGACCTAGGCAAAATCAGAGCGACCCGGTGGATTGAAAACCCGCAAAGGGCGATCCAGGCAAAAATTAGGGTCTGAAAACTTAGGCATGAAAAGTAAAGAAAGGCATACAACTCTCCTACAAGCTTGGATGAGGGAGTGATCAAGGTCAAGGACATAGATGTTTGGCACTGTTCCACAGAGACGGACAGTCAGATTTCAGCTTCTCTCCTTTTTCGTGTCTTTTTACAGTTTAAACTTTCAAGTGTAATAAATAATCGGCGTAACTTCTTGTGCGACCGGTTTCCACATTAATAAAGTTCAAATTTCTCGTATCTGTTCACTCTTTTATTTTCTGCTTTTTCTGCTCAAAATAAACGTTTTATAATGATGATGGTCCTGAACTGTAAAACACGTGCATATATCATAGAGCATTGCAAATCATTACGAGATTCTTAAGAGTCCTGAGAGAAAGCACATCCTCAAAATCAGTCAATCATGCAAGAGAGCAACTACATCCACGATTGCTTCAAACCAGCAAAGTCAAGACCAACATGCACTCGGCCCATGAGCCCCGCAAGTCCAACAGGTTCCTCAGTCTCGTGTCATGAGTGTCGCGGGTTGGCTGAACCAAAAAAAAAAAAAAAAAAAGGCAATAAACAAAACACAGTCATGCATTACATTCATCATTACACCAAAATCATAGCATAACATGCACTCATTGCATGCACATGCATAACATGCCTTTGCATAACATGCACTCATAACATGCACTCATTGCATGCACATGCATAACATGCCTTTGCATAACATGCACTCATAACATGCACTCATTGCATGCACATGCATAACATGCCTTTGCATAACATGCACTCATAACATGCACTCATTGCATGCACATGCGTAACATGCACTCATAACATGCACTCATTGCATGCACATGCATAACATGCACTCATAACCTGCACTCATACTCCATGCACCATTCCTTACATCAACTGACGTATGCAGGTACCTCAATCCAATACAGCAGCATCGGTCATTTCAAATCAACCTATCAACAGCATTTGTGAGCCCTCTGTGCTCGTCCTGAGCCCTCTGTGCTCCCCCTGAGCCCTCTGTACTCACCCTGAGCCCTCTGTGCTCGTCCTGAGCCCTCTGTGCTCATCCTGAGCCCTCTGTGCTCGTCCTGAGCCCTCTGTGCTCCCCCTGAGCCCTCTGTGCTCCTCCTGAGCCCTCTGTGCTCCTCCTGAGCCCTCTGTGCTCGTCCTGAGCCCTCTGTGCTCCCCCTGAGCCCTCTGTGCTCACCCTGAGCCCTCTGTGCTCACCCTGAGCCCTCTGTGCTCACCCTGAGCCCTCTGTGCTCACCCTGAGCCCTCTGTGCTCGTCCTGAGCCCTCTGTGCTCCCCCCTGAGCCCTCTGTGCTCACCCTGAGCCCTCTGTGCTCACCCTGAGCCCTCTGTGCTTGTCCTGAGCCCTCTGTGCTTGTCCTGAGCCCTCTGTGCTCCCCCCTGAGCCCTCTGTGCTCACCCTGAGCCCTCTGTGCTCACCCTGAGCCCTCTGTGCTCACCCTGAGCCCTCTGTGCTCATCCTGAGCCCTCTGTGCTCGTCCTGAGCCCTCTGTGCTCCCCCCTGAGCCCTCTGTGCTCCTCTTGAGCCCTCTGTGCTCATCCTGAGCCCTCTGTGCTCCCCTAAGCCCTCTGTGCTCATCCTGAGCCCTCTGTGCTCCCTCCTGAGCCCTCTGTGCTTCCCCTGAGCCCTCTGTGCTCCCCCTGAGCCCTCTGTGCTCATCCTGAGCCCTCTGTGCTCCCTCCTGAGCCCTCTGTGCTCCCCCCTGAGCCCTCTGTGCTCCTCCTGAGCCCTCTGTGCTCCTCCTGAGCCCTCTGTGCTCATCCTGAGCCCTCTGTGCTCCCCCCGAGCCCTCTGTGCTCCTCTTGAGCCTTCTGTGCTCATCCTGAGCCCTCAGTGCTCCTTCTTTACTGCGTTCTTTACCGCTTTATTTCCTGCTTTTTGCACGCCAAGGGCCCATTTACTTTTCTGTTTGCACGCCAAGTGCTCATTTTACTTTTCTGTCTGCTTTAGTTGAACTTTTCAATCAATCAACCAACAGGATTCGTGAATCCCTTCAGGACCCAAGTGTCCCTTCAAAAACAGACTTCACCTCGTATTCGAGCTGCGGGTAAGTCCCTCAGACCCCAAGTGGTCCTTCAGACTAGTTGTGTCAGCCTAAGACACAATGGACGTCCTTCATAGTCAACATATCAGTTCCGGAGCTGATCTTGACCCATCATGGCCGCTCGAAAGGCCCCCTCAGACCGTTTTACTAGTACCATAGCTAGTAGCGCTCCTTCAGACCACGATGGTCCTTCAATTAAGGCCTAGGCAGCCTTCCAGACCCTGAGTGGTCCTTCAGAGCCTTAGTGCTCCTTCAGACCCTGAGTGGTCCTTCAGAGCCTTAGTGCTCCTTCAGATCCCGAGTGGTCCGTCATTTTCTCTCTCAGTTAATGCGCCAAGTGTTAACCGTTCCCCGTTTGTTCTCAAGCCCATCTTTTCAAAAAACATAGAAAAAGAAAAAGGGGAAAATTTGGGTTTCCCCAAATGGACAAAACCGGTATAATTTCTGAATTCTTTATCTTCATTTTGCCTTGGAATATGTTTCGGCCAATTCATATTCCTCGTTTAAATTCAGATAAAGAGGGGCAGCTGTCATACCCCAATTTTGTCCGGCTTAGGTCAAAACCCTAATTTTCCACACAAAAAGAAAAATATAAAAAAAAATAACTTATGCATTGCTTTTTGGGTCCTAGAAACCATTCCAAATCATTTTCAGGGTTAGAATGCACTTTTTGGGGAAATTAGGTTTTTAGGGTCAAAAAGGGCATTTTGGTCATTTATCACTGAAGGTCTATGACTTTTAGTAGCTGAGAGATGAGTGTTTCAAAACATGCATGGTGCATCAAAATGGTTTTGAAAAATATTTCTAAAAATATTTTGGTTGAGGGCTTGAAATTAAAATCCTATATTTTTACAAAGATAATGGATTATGGTAATAGATTATGTGCCTGAATGTTTTCAGAGCACATAATCGATTACTCTCCTATCTTTACTAAAGTGAATAATCGATTGTTTCCTTATTTACAACAATAAATTGATTATCCTAATCATTTTGGAAGCAAATAATCGATTAGCCCTCATTTGCACATCACACATAATCGATTATGAAGCAAATGGAAGTTTCCATATTTATCAAATAAATCGATTACTCCCTTCTTGTAACTAAGCATATAATCGATTACCACCTTTTTAGGAAGGTTGATAATCGATTATACACTTGTTTTTCCTTCACACATAATCGATTGTCCACTCAAAAATCAATGAGCCAATAATCGATTACATCTCCCAAGTTATTTCCAACATAATCGATTACTCCGTTTCCTAAAATAGATCAAATCTGATTTCCTATAAATAGGAAGCTCATTTTTCATTTCAGAGGACACATCTTCACACGCATTCTTCACGAGATCAGAGAAAAAACCCATTTTTCTCGAAATCTCTCACATTTTAGAAAAACTCTTCCACGCTTTATTTTTCGCTCTATTCGTTCCGTTGGTCCGTCAGAGTCGATCTTCTGCAAGAGTTAGTCGGGGTTTGCGTTCTTCAGATCTGTAATATCTGTCTTCATCAGAGGTATTTCAGTCTTTTCATTTGTTAATATTTAGTTATTGTGATCCATGTGATTTAAACTTAGCTATAGCATTTATCCACTCGTTCTTGTATATTATCGTCCATTGTTGATGACGAACCATATGATTCCCACTTATGCCTAGTGCATCATGTTCTAAGTGGTGAAGATGGTCTCGGGTGATTCAGCTTGCCCCTTTCAAACCCTTTCAAAAACATTTTTTTAATTAGAACTACGTCGCTTTGATTCCCGTTTGGGATACGTAGGAGCGAGCCACGTTCTCGTCAAGCGCAACAAATAAAAATTCTTTTCATCCCCCTAAACCAATCATTTTCATAAAACAAACAAAAATCATTTTTCAAACCCATTGTTGCTAGTAGCTCATCAGAGCCTCTGTTCGTTTAGCTATTAGTGACAATGTCCTTTTCTCATAAGAATAATAAACGATGATCCATCATAACCTTTGTTAGTTTGATCGTCGTACAAATCAATCTCTTTCAAAAATCACTTTCAAAAAGATAATAAAAACAAGTTGTTATCAATAGTCCATCAGAACCTTTGTTCGTTTGACTAGCGGTACAACTCTTTTTGAGCATTTAGCAGTGATTCATCATAGCCTCTGCTAGTTTAATCATTTGCTAATGCTCGTCCTATTTCAAAAAACTCACTAAAAAAGATAAAAAAAAAAAACTTTTCAAAAAAGAACCAAGAACTACGTAGCTTTGAATTCTCCATCGCACCAGGAGATACGTAGGAGCGGGCCATGTCCCGTCAAGCACTTTTTTTCTAAAAAAACTTTTTCCCCCCAAAATAAAATTTTTGTTAATTTTTCCCAAGAAATAAATAGGCAAATCTAGGTATTTTTCAAATCAAGTGTTAAAACCACACATTTAATTAGAGGTTCCCTTTCGGTAGAAAGGACGTGCGCGGTGCTAACACCTTCCTCGCACGTAATCGACCCCCGAACCTATATCTCTAGTTTTCAAAGACCACCCGCCTTGTCCAAAAGACCTTTTTTCAATGTTTTGGTCTTAAAATTAAAATATTGGTGGCGGCTCCAAAATTTTTTCCACGTTGTACATCGGGAAACCCAAGCCGGGGATTTTTCGGGGTGCAACAAACGTTTGACAAAACCTTGATTAATGATGGTTTCTCCACAACTGATGTTGATAAATGTGTTTACACTAAACCTGTGTGTGGAGAACATGTGATTATATGCTTGTATGTAGATGACATGCTCATTTTTGGTACTTGTCTTGATATTGTTGCTAGATCAAAATCTTTTCTCTCATCTAGTTTCGATTTGAAAGATATGGGTGAGGCAAATGTAATATTAGGAGTTAGAGTCATCAGGGAAGGTGATAGTATTATACTATCACAAGATCATTATGTGGAAAAACTTCTTAGGAAGTTTGGTCACTATAACTCTACCCCTTTGAGTACCCCTTATGAAGCTAACTCACACTTGAAGAAAAATAGGGGTGATCCTGTTTACCAACCTCTGTATGCCTAAGTAATTGGGAGCCTACTGCATTTAATGAACTTTTCTCGACCAGACATTATTGTGTTCGCAGTCGGTCGTCTGAGTAGGTATACTCATAACCCTGGTCAGGATCATTGGAAGGCAATTGCCCACCTTATGCGATATTTAAGAGGTACCACAAATTATGGTATTACTTACAGTGGATTTCCCACAGTATTGGAAGGATACTGCGATGCTAACTGGATATCTGATTCAGATGAGACAAAATCCACCAGTGGTTACATTTTTTCACTAGGTGGTGGTGCGGCAACTTGGAGGTCAGCCAAACAATCCATTATTGCTAGATCGACTATGGAGTCGGAATTTGTAGCTCTGGAATTGGCTGGTACTGAAGCTGAATGGTTGAAGAAAACCTTTTAGCTGGAATTCCTTTGGGAATAAAACAGACACCATCAGTGTCAATACATTGTGATAGTCAGTCGGCAATAGCCGTTGCAAAGAATAAGACCTATAATGGCAAAAATATGGAGCAATATCGATCGATTATGTGAAGTCAGAAGTGTATTTGGCCGATTCTATGACAAAACCCCTAGGGAAGAAACTGATATATGAGACATCGAGGGGAATGGGACTAAAGTCAATTGAAATTAAGAAGTGATGGTAACCCAACCTTTGTGATTGGAGATCCCATGAATAAGTTTCAATGTGGTAAAAACAAGTCACTTCTTGATATTGCTAGCACTGAAAATTAATTCAAGTAATTAATTTTATTATTGTCCCTTCCTATGGTGTTATTGTGTTAGTGCTAGACTGCAGGGTTAAAAGGATAAGCTTAAAGCTTTTAATAGCCCTTATGGGTGGTGTATGACTTGCAGCATACACTTGATGAAATCACATATATGAGTGTAAAGTGGGGCCGCTTGCATGAGATCCTGACGAGATCTCTAGAGCACTCATGAATACCGAGCACGCGCACGGCCTAGTAGCTCAACACCGCGGAAACAGCAAGAATTGTGGGGGTGTAATGTGATAGTAAAACCTCTAACATATAATATGTGTCTTGGGTTCCATAGCTTGCTAAACCAATTCACTGTATGTTATGTTTTACCTGTCTAGGACTGGTTCCATAGCTTGCTATACAGCTCCGATGCATTACATCTACGATGTTAACCCAGGAAACTTCTTTTCTTTATTCACTTCTAAACTTTTGAAATATGTGGGGGTTTGTTGTAAATTTTGTGATATTTCAAAGTTTCTGAGTGAATTTTGTGAAACAATAATTTATGAAATACTATTTTGATTTATTACAATCATTTCGTAAGTGCTGAATTAATTTACAACGGCTATTTTGTTTTATTACAATTATTTCGTAACAGCTATTTTAATCTCAGCTTTATTACAATTTTTTTCATAATGGCTATTGAATGGCTGCTGGAGCGTATGCTTCAAACGGCTATTTCATAGGCCTATATAAATGTTCTCTAGTAGCACTTGATAACACACCAAAAAATCTATTTCCCTCTTCTAAATATCGCTCTCCTGGGTTCATCTCCGGTTCCATCTCAAAAATTGTTCTTTCCAGTTCGGAACCCTCAATCGCTTCTGCGATTGGGACGAGACCGGTTGTACCTCTGGGAAATTGCGCTGTAGAGGCGAATAAATTCTCCAGGGCAGTCGCAAGGCGCCTCCGGTTGTCTAACGTTTGCTTTGTTCGCAGGTTTTGTTAGCAGCATCTCTGTCTCTGAAGATTCGACTCTGTCTCTGAAGATTCGACTCCGTCTCTGCAGATTCGACTACATCTGTCTCTGCAGATTCGACTCTGTCTCTTTGCATTTTTGACTACGTCTGTCTATCTGCAGATTCGATTCGACAACAGATTCGACTACAACTGTCTCAGCAGATTCGACAACAGATTCGACTACATCTGTCTCAGCAGATTCAACAACAGATTCGACCACATCTGTCTCAGCAGATTCGACAACAGATTCGACCACATCTGTCTCAGCAGATTCGACTACATCTGTAACGCCCCGAAAATAATAGATTAATTTATTTAATTAATTAAATGAAATCGAGTGGTAGAAATAATAATATAATTATTATTTATTACTTAATAAAATAATTATAGGTGTCATTATATGTGAGCCTTAGTTGGGTTGGAAATAATTATTTTGAGGGGGGGTGTGTAGCGTTTGGGCTTAAGTGGTGGAAGAAAGCCCGTGATCCAAGCCCAATCATACTTAAGCTAGAAAATTAGGCTTAGCTCATTTGTGTGCCAAGGAGAGAAAATTAGCGAAATTGAGAGAGAGGAGCCGAGAGGGGGCGCGGCGCCCATGGAGAAAAAGAGAAGAGGAGGCGCGACTTGGAGGAAGAGAGAGAAAGGGGCGTGAGGCAAGAGGAGAAGGGGATCGGGTTGCGGTGATTCTTGGAGCTTACGTATAAGGGATAGCGTGTTCGTCATAACCTAAGGTAAGGGTGGGTCTCATCTTCTCTATAATAGGGTTTTATGATGGGGACTAAGTAAGGGTAGGCTCTATGTATGCCGTTTTATGTACTTCTAGTGATTATTGATGAACCCTAGGCATATGATAACTTGTTATTTGCGAAATTGTGGTTGATGATGATTTTGAGATAAATGTGATAATGTGTATGTTCAAGGTGATTGGACACGTTTTGATGATGATTTGATTGTGTTAAATGGTGTTCATATGCAATTGGTGATGATCGGTATGTTTGAGAATGGTTTGGTCATGTTTGATGATGTTTTGGCATGATGTGTGGGTGTTTTGAACAAGAATTCTGGTCCTTGGGCGCCTAGGGCGCCATATGTTTGATGTTGAGTTGCTGAAACTGTTGCTGAATTTTTCTGTTGCTGGAAGTGTTGCTTGGGTGAGCATATGGGGTGTGTTGGGTGCAATTTCAAATTCTGGGCATATTTTACCGTGCCATCTTTTGTATTTGCCTGCCCAAATTCAATTTTAAACATTTTGGCTCGAGTGGTTTTATTTTTGCACGTGTCATTTTGGAGTTGTCTCGGTGGGTGTTGCTTATGTGCGCCAATGTTGCTGCCTGCGCCAGTATCTGTGTTGCTGCCTGTGTCGAAGTGCTGAGACAGAAGCTGTCGAAGTGCTGAGACAGAAGCTGTCGAAGTGCTGAGACAGAAGCTGTCGAATTTGTTGAGACAGAAGCTGTCGAAGTACTGAGACAGAAGCTGTCGAATTTGTTGAGACAGAAGCTGTCGAATTTGTTGAGACAGAAGCTGTCGAATTTGTTGGGGCAGAAGCTGTCGAATTTGTCTCATTTTCCCCCTATTCTGTTTTTGACGTATCTTTTGACTCGGGCATCCGTTTTGAACGTTTCAAAAAGTGTTGGGAAGCTTTTCCAGTTTTCTACCTGTGTGTCTTATTTTTAAAATAAAAACTTATTATTTCCTGGTGGTTTCTGGGCGCCCAAGTGGCTGTCCCCGGTAGTCATTACCGTGACGTTGTAAAGCCATATTGAGTCCTTTAAAAATCCTTTTTGCGTATAACCAATAGTTTTAGCGCTTTAGTGTCAAAATGGGTGATTATGACGATGATGCCCTTAGTGGCTATGCTTGTGATTGACGATGGATGTTATATTGATAATGACGTGTAAATGACGATGATGCCCTTAGTGGCCAATGTTTGATTGACGATGATGCCCTCAGTGGCTAGTACCTTGATAAGTTGATGATTTTGACGGTAATGCCCTTAGTGGCTATGCTTGTGATTGACGATGGGTGTTATATTGATGATGATGATTCTAAATGATGATGATGCCATAACGGCTATAAGCGACGATGAATATAAGCGACGATGAGGCCCAAAAGGCTAAGCGACGTTGTTATGTGTAATTATGAATTAAAATAAGTGACGATGAGGCCTAAAGGGCTAAGTGACGTTGTTATGTGTAATTATGAATTAGCATAAGTGACGATGAGGCCTAAAGGGCTAAGTGACGTTGTTATGTGTAATCATGAATTGACAGGTGCTGTGCCTCTTAGTAGGCAAATTGATAAGTGACGGGTCACACAGTTGACCGTGTTTTGTGTGTGTTTGTGCGTGGTGCATGTCATAGTGTCTCATGCATCCCATGTGCATAAACCCAGTGACGTTTGAGGCCCAAAAGGCTAAGTGACGATGAGGCCCAAAAGGCTAAGCGACGTTTGTGAAAGGTACCTCATGCATATGCCCGCGAGTGGGTTGCACTTCATATACTTACATGACATTGTGATGAGCTTTTGTAGTGATTGTATTGATGTTTGTGATGTGGTTGATATAGTGTCATAACTCTAGCATAGTGCTTATCATATGCTTTATTATATTGGTAGATGAACTCACCCATTCTGTTTGAATGTTACCCCTATGCGGTAACGTGCAGGTGATCTCGAGTGAAGGCTTAGGTATCTTCACTAGCTGAGTCGGGTCGTCTGCTCTGATTATGTAACATTAAGGGGGGGATGACGTTGTTTAAGTTACTTACGATTGTTGTTGTTGTTGGATTTTAGTATTGTAAGCCTTGCCTGGTTGCAATGCCTATTATGATTAAACTTGTTGGATTTTCCGCTGTGAGGTTGTATTTTAACTTACAAATGACGTTATGTAAGTATTCTAAGACTGTTTTCGAAAAGCGAGTAGTTTGGCGCGTGATGTTTAACGAAGTAAGTGTGACATCCCTTGTGGTGTATTTAAAATTTGAAAACTCTGATTTTACGCAAATAAATTAATGGGTAGAAAAAGGGGTGTTACAACATCTGTCTATTTGCAGATTCGACTTCGTCTATCTTTGCATATTCGACAATAGTTACTAGTGATAGAGAATGTTTTCTATAGCAAAGAGAATGAATGAATTCTTGTTAACACCTTCTAATGAAAAAACATCAAGAAGGAAAAAGAGAACTTTCCCCTGATTTTATTAAAAAAATAAAAAAGAAAGAGGACAGAAAAGAGCTCAAGGGAGGACTAGACCAATACCATTGACAAGAAAATAAATTAAAATCGAAGCAATAATAGGGAGCCCCTAACTTGATAAGGCAAAAGACCCCCTAAGACAATCCATCAAAGAGACAAACCAAAAGGAAAAAGTTAAGGGACTAATTTACATTAACCAGATCAAAAAGAGATGGAGACAGAATTTCATTTTTTGCCAAAATTTCTTCTTTTGGGTTTTGGACACAACTAGTTGAAAATTATCATTCTGTGCAACTATTCATTGGGTATCGCTAGCCATAGGAACAACAACATCATCTAGCACATCACCTCTAAACTCTACTAATATTCTCATGCCAGATGCTACCACTAATAGTATCAGAAGTAGGAGAAATCTGAACAATGTTGTCTTGAGCTGTTGACTGTGAGCCAGTGGCATAAGCATTAACCAACCTTTGAATGAAGTTCAAAGATGTCTTCGACATCTTCAAATTTGCAGGGACACATTCTTACCCTCATCCGAACCGAAAGCATTCTGGACAAAGTGGACAGAGTCTATATTCTTCATTAGATTGGATGATCACTTCTCTAATCTCAATATAAACTAGTATTCGTGCAAAATAACCAAATATTCTGTCAAAAGGATTTTTGCTTATTTTTATCAACCAAACAAATAGGTGTATCAACACTATTGGCAATGGCAAATAAAATTTCGGGACTCCAATATTCTTGAGGAATACCTGTAAGCCTAATCAAACAGTGTGCGCTCATATGTTTTATAGTTAAAGGGTTAAAATTAGGCTGCTAGGAAAACAACGGCAGCAAATCTACTTGCAATGCTAGGAAGATTGTGACTGTATTATACGCAAATCATCAACAGAGGAAAAAGAAAATTCATAATTACCTTTCCCTAAAGAGATCATACACCCACTTACATGTTGATTGCCAAAGATTATGAAGTCTGGATATCAAGACCTCATTCTTGAATGGAGTATCCCCTTTTGAAAGTAAAATCCTGCCTTGAAGGTGAGTCTTATATCCCTCCAATCCTACTGCATACTCTTCCTCTGGAATTGAAATTGCCAATTCACACCCTTTGATGCTCGGGCATGGAGTTAACTCAAAGAAATATCATATATTTTATCACGTGATCCGATTAAAGCCTGAGCAAAAGACTTAGCGATAAAGGACCGCTTATTTGTTGTGGGTGTTGGCTTCTATATAACTGGTTCTAGGAATGGCAAAAAACCCTCACTCGCGGGTATTATCCGTGACGGGTACGGGGCGGGTAGCTTACGGGTACCTGCGGGTTTAATAAACGGATAATTAGACTACCCGTCAATAAACGAGGCGGGTCCGGATATTGAAGTCCCCGTGCCTGTGGGTACCCGTACCCATAATAAATATACTTATTTGAAAATTTTCCTATTATTATTTGTTTTGGTGTTATTTGTCTTCTTTCATTAACTACTATAAGCTAACAAATAAATGATAAAATAAATATATAATGAAATGCCTAATTTTTTATATGAATGAACAGAAAAAATGGTGTGCAAAAGGTTAATTTTGTTTGGTATTTCAAATTTTATTTTTTTTTTAAAAATCAATTACTATTATATGAATGTATAATGAAATTACTAATTTTTTTATATGAATGAAGAGAAAAAAGAGTGTTCAAAAGGTTAATTTTATTTGTTATTTCAAATTTTATTTTCAAAAAAAATATATCAATTAAAATTAAAATTATCCGTGGGTACCCGCGAGTACTCGCGAAAAGATTGTACCCGTGAGAAACCCGCTACCCGGGTACCCGCGCGAGTATGGGGTGGGTATGAGTATCATTTATACTAAACGGGGCGGGTAGCGGGTAACTACTACTCGTGCCCGCCCTGCCCCGTTGACATCCCTAACTGGTTCTTGAAATTCATCTAGAAGGCCAAAAAAGAAATCATCAGACAGAGAGGTGCGAGATTGTCCTTCACGCACCAATTAGAAGGTGCGATGTTCCACATGCGGATAGGAAGATTGTGATCTTGGCCAAAGGAGAGTTGCACGGGACCGCCAGGTCCCAAAAGCACTGACTTCTCACCACAAGATTGGACATTCACGCGCCATTGTCATCGACGAAATGTGCGCGTGTGGGAGAGGTGCGCGCCAATTCTATTCATTAAGGTTTAAGGATGGCCAATTAATGCGATCCAACACAAAAAGCAAGGTTTGAACAATTGTATAAAAATAAAGGGTCTTTTTTTATACCCCCACCCCCATCACAATATACCCCCATCAAATATGAAAACCCCAAAATACCCTCTATAATTTTGACTCAATCGGATTTACCTTATAAATAGGTAAATTCGATTTGAGATTAATCAAAAGTGGATTTACCTAGATCCGATTGAATTTGTAAAAATCGCATCGGATTTACTGTTAGAAGGGTAAATCCGCTTTTGAATTTAACAAAGCGGATGTACCCCCACAACAGGTAGATCCGCTTTGTCTCTTTATCAAGTCGGATCTACCTATTGTGGGGGTACATCCGCTTTGTTAAATTCAAAAGCGGATTTACCCTTTACCCGTGTAAATCCGACTTGTAAAAAAAATTTAAAACATTTAATTTGTTTTTTTTTTGATATATATATATATATATATATATATATATATACGGATAAATAATTACAAAAATGTGGGTACAATAATAAATACAAGAAATGTCAATCTAAATCGTCGGAATCATGGGATAAGTCTACAATGGTGGGTGCATCAGTGGGAGGGAGACGAGGCATCTTCAAAGCGGTAGACTGCTAAAGGGCAAAACGGCCGGTATAAGGATCCAACCATGAAGTAGACTACCAAACTTTGATTAAGAAAATTAGTTTGAAAATATACCCTCTCCGTCCAGAATGCCTCTGTAGTGTCTACCACGAAAGGAACAACCTGCGACTCTGTATGCGGGTCAATATCTGTTTCAAAATACAATAACAGTTATATAGATATTAATTTAAAAAAAAACAAATCGGATTTACGTGCCTCAAACGTAAATCCACTTTGTATTTTTTACAAATCGGATATACCCCTACCCAGGTAAATCCGATTCATTAAAAGATATAACTGGATTTAGGTAAATCCGATTGCGCATCAGATTTAGCTAAATCCGACTAATTAAAATTTCGCTTTCTGTACTGAATTAAATGGTCAAATCGGATTTATGTGTCAGTTTGATAGATCCGATTTGGCTTATGCGTGTGTATTTATTACGTATTTAATTCTAATCGGATTTACCTTCCATTTAGGTAAATTCGATTACCAGATAAATTAAGTGGTCCCCCACTAGAGAATCT
The DNA here is from genome assembly GCA_039519185.1 of Astragalus membranaceus. Classification (NCBI taxonomy): domain Eukaryota; kingdom Viridiplantae; phylum Streptophyta; class Magnoliopsida; order Fabales; family Fabaceae; genus Astragalus; species Astragalus membranaceus. The sequence goes on along the minus strand of CM076852.1, from coordinate 32,365,221 downwards.
TCCAAAAGTCAATTTTTGTTATTTATGTCAGGGGTATTTTCGGAATTACAATAATGTGTGGGGGTAGAAAGGAGTTGATGGGGGTATAAAAAAAACCCAAAAATAAATTGGGGAAACTATTTTGGACTGGTATCCTGGATATTTGGCCCATGTGCATTGAGTCCAATTAGAGGGAAACCATAAGCCCATTGCTAATAGCATCGAAAAACGAATGTTAAAACAACAAATGACTAAAGTGGCTAAGCTTATCGGTGTATTTGAGAGTTTGAAGGACCAAATTAATCCTTAGTTGAGTTAAAATGAGGGTTCTGACCTAGGGGATGGTGTTGGTTGAGGCGATGAAGTGCGTGGACATGACGCAAAATCTATTAATCATACAAAATCGTCAGTTCCTCACCGCCAATTTTCTTAGGTGTTAGCTTCGAAGCATTTCATGGGGATTGCAATCAATGTCCTTCATACATGGCATTGCCTCATGTAATATTTAATTGGTCCATCTCATCACTAAAAGTACACATCGGCATCCACTGTGGAAAAAAACGGGTTAATATATGTTACAAAATTAAATAATAATTACAATTTAAAAACGCTGTATGGCATTAAATTCGTAGCAAGCTAATAGTGGAAGGGTCTGGTATGAATCATTATTCCGTTTTAATGCCCTGCACAACAGGTATAGTGCTTTGTGTTTTTTGAAAACTCAATCAAATATTTGCTAAAAGAAAATATTAAAAATTTGAAAGGAATCATAAGATTCATAACTATATTTGGTATACTACATTAAAAATATAACGTTTTTGGCCAAAACAAAATTTTCAGATGTAGCAATCTCAACAAAAATATTCAGATGTAGCAATCATATACAAAATGCCAAAGGAAAATAAAAAATTACTTCAAACAAAATTGTGATTTATTAAACCATAAAAAAATTAGATTAATAGTGGGAAATTCACATCCTATATTTCACACTATTATAAAAATAATAGAGTTGATATATAATAAGATCAATATAAAGGAACTTGGTCAAAAAAAAAGATCAATATAAAGGAACTACACATATTATATTTCGGATAATATCGTAATTAGTATAATAACAATTACAAAACGGGACTCAAAATACTTTTTCTGAAAATTTTTGTATTTTACAAATATATGTATTGAATACTTAAATTCAAAATTCAAATTTTCTAATCAATTATATTAATAGGTTTCCATATTTACGCAACAATTATGAAGCTTTTTTTTGAGATTATTATGAAACTTTTTGGTAACAATTATGAGTGTTTTTATGTTTTGTTGATAGGTTTCCATAATAGGTTTCCATATTTACGCAACAATGATATTAATAGGTTTCCATATATATTTACACCAACATATTATTGTTTTCTGTAATTAAATTCGAAAATCAAATTTCAAAATAAGACCTCAACCATCATTAATAATTTCCGGAAATTATGTTGAACAATTCAAACAAAATTAATTTCAAAATAGTCATCTATCATATTTAAAAAATTTATACAATAATTCAAGACACAAAATTAAATGCATTTTTAACCGAATTCAAAATTTCAAGACCACTTAACACTTATTCAAATTCAAAACTTAAAATATAAAATAAAATTCAAATCAATCTTCTAATTCCAACTTACCTCAGACCAATTTGGAAATTATTGATGTTTATGATTAATAACATTTATTTATGTAAATTTCCTAACATTTATGTAAAAATCACCATTTGGTTGGAGTGTATCAAAACATTTGTATCTCCTTCCAACCACAGTGTGAGGGAGACGGCGGAAGGAGGATCATAGAGGGAGAGGGAGAGAACACAGATGGTGGCGGAACATATACACTCTATGGAACAACTACAACAACAACTTTAAACTTTTGTTTCATTGCCAGCCATGACCAAGGTTCTCCAACTTTAAACTCTGCTTGAACCTGAACTGCCCAGCACTAGGTACTTCATTTTTACGAACTTCTATTTGATTACCACAAGACACTTCCCTATAGTTTTGATTGATTCGTGGTGATATTACATTACTTAATGTAACACCCCGGTACTTTCATCTATAAAAGTACCCAAGTGCACATTAGTAACACATCAGAGATATAATTTCCTGTTTCACATATTGAACATAACTAAAAACAACTCATAAAGTAGAGTCCAATATCCAAATACAAAGAAATAGCGGAAACGATTTTACAACTTTTACTGATACAAGTTATACCACCGGGATTACAAAGACCTCGAGGGAAAGACATTAACAATGAAAACTAAGTCTTCACCGTGTTCATAAGCACACCACCTAGCTGTGCTTCTTCACCTTTACTTTTTCCCCTACTTCTCTGTAAAAACCACAAAACATAGACAGTGAGATAAACATCTCAGTGAGTTCTACCGAGACCCCTATCTATTCTCTGGGTTCATTTATGAAACATTTACCTGGCAATTCTGTTATTGAATTACAAATATTCACTGGTAATTCGATATTATGAATTACAATTATTCACTGGCAATTCTATTATTGAATTGCAATATTTACTGGTAATTCAATTTTATGAATTACAATTATAACCTTTTCACATCTAGCACATCACCAACTGCCGAAAGTTTGAGTGAACCCCAACATAGCCAATAGGTGTACAATTCCCAAAGGCAAAACATAACCACATGGGGGCCTAGGTCAAGGGCTCATGACTTCCCTCACCTAGCATGCTATTTCATAGGGGTCGTCACCCCGACTAGATATAATATATATCAGGAATCATAAACCGGTTTAGATGAATAATTAATAAACATCCCGCGTCAGTTACATAATAACAGATAGAATTATCGGTTTAGACGAAATCATATTCATCCCGGATCAACTATATATCTCAATAAATAGAACATACCATACCACATAGGACTCATAGTCCGCTTTATTATTAATAAAACATATCCGCACACATGTACTATTATTCGGTTTCTCGAAACAATTTCAACTTCACAAAACAAAAAACAGTTCATTTTACCTTTTAAATTGTATATTCAGTTAGGCCTCTGAATAGGCTTTCAAACGCATCTTAGAACACCTCAATCAGGTTCCCGGATCAAAAATTATCGCGAAAACAAAACCAGTGTACAGTTGCTGAAAACTGCAAAGCGTCACGACGCGAACTGCTTCTGTCGCGACGCGAAGAGTAACAGATACATTTTCCTCACAAAATCGCATTTGGTCGCGAAGCGACGGCTGCGTATCGCGACGCGATGGTTTGCTGTCATGTGCAGATTTTGTTGTTTTTGCAAAAACCCGCTTTCCGATCAATCTGAATTTCGCTGTGATCGACTCCTAACTCAAAAACAGACAATACCAGACAATATTCCAGTCCAAACATTCAGTCATATTTCAACATAGATCAATCATCAATTCATCAATCAATCAAACATATCAATCCACAACACTCAAACATCAATTTCCTCAAAATCCCTTAATTGTCGATTTAACGGTTTTTCGACCAAAACGATATTTTACACGTAATTCAACCGAAACAATCACATCAAACAATCAATCAAATCAATCAACATTAAATTTATTTTAATCAATCAATTCGAAACATAGAATCCTAAACGTGAGTAGAACTCACCTATCGTGATGTAAATCACGAAACACCGCGACTTTCCGTTACTCGAACATTCTGCTCGCGCGACTCGAGAAATCTGTTTTTGCACCTAGACACCAACATAGCTCCTAGAACTTCCACAATCACTCCAAAGCTTCAACTTTGATTCCTAAGCTTTCAACCCATGCTTTGAACTCCACCATCAACCTCCAATCATCAATAATTACTATTCATCATCTTCAAGCTCTATTCACTATTCACACATAAACCCCTAATTTGAGCTTCCATAACCCTAAACTTTGTAACTCAAATTCCACACTCCAAAATAACACCCAAACCCTTATTTGAGCTTCTACAACTCCAAGATCCATGAATAGAAGGATGGAACTTCACACCTCCATTTTTGTGCTTGAAATTCGAAAATGGTGGGTTAAGTGAGAGTAAACTATAGGTAACGTTTTTGCTGTGAAAATGAAGAGGGTGATGAGGTGATTGTTGTTGTGAAATAAAAATGGGAGTTTCCATAAAACTCTTTTCCTTTCTTCCTCTTCTCACCTTCGCTTCCTTCTTCCTTTTCTTTTCCATTCTTTCTTTTCTTTTCTTCCTTCTTTCTATTCTTTCCTTTCTACGGCTCCTACTCTCTCTATTCTCTCTTATCCCTTTTTCTTTCATTTCTTTTTATTTTATATTTTTTTTTTTTTTAAACAAAAAGGAAAGGAGCCTCGTTAAAACCTTCTGATGCAAAACCCTCCTTAGGGATAAAAACATCTAGAAGGAAAGAGTACTCCCTCCTATTTCATTAATAAACAAAAAACAAAAATACAAGAAACATGGGGGGACATATACCAAATATCTCGATTGAGATATTTAGTTATTTTATATTATAACTAAATATCTCAATCGATGGAGAAGACAATTTTACCCTCAATTAATTCTAATTCCTCAAAGATACCCCTTCCTATCTATTACTCAATTAAAAACCTTACACCAATTAATAATTAGTCTAACACTCAATTAATAAAATTATTAATTAAGCACTGAATTAAGTTAATTGGGTTAATTTCAAAATAATTAGCTTAGTTATTTTGGGGATGTTACATTCACCCCAACTTAAAAGAATTTTGTCCTCAAAATTATCTAAGGCTTACCCACTTGCTAACCGAGAATACACATTCTCGGATGGGACTTAACTTTTTGAAAAACAGTTTTGTTTCTTGAAATCCGTTTTCCCTTTTTGGTTTGAAACTCAACAACCTGTAAAACTTTGAATTTGTAGTAAAATCACTTGAAATTTTTCTTGGATTAGATTCGTTTATCTTTGGGTGTCAAACTACACAAACTTTCTAACTCGTCCTCAAATATCCGGAATCAAACCTTTCAAAAAGATGAGATATGAGTTATTGAAACCTTTCCCTGAACATAAAAATGGGCCGTGATGGCATCAAATACTTTTTGAAAACCAATCAAAATAACTTTCGAAGTGTTTTCAAAATAACTTTTTCCTATTCGTAGCGTAACCAACTCACATACCTCCATTTAACTGAATTGAAGAACACTTCTACCTCACACGAAGGTATCTCACTACACAAACTTTATGCCAACTCGAACCTGTAAACCGCCGTACACTCTCGGGATACTAAACACGAATCGAATCATCTGATTTCAATACGAGATCCTCTTAACTTAGGTTAAGGGTGAAATTAGGCAAGTAATGGTATCGGAACGGAACGTTTGATCTTATTTTGAAAATATGAAACAGAAAATCTCGCACGGTCCGTGCGCCCAAAAGGCATGGCCGGCTCTTTTATCAGTTTTCAAAATCAACCCTTACTTCAAAAGTATGTATTCCGTTTGTCACCACGTTTATCCTAAGTTATACCTTAAACCATAACTCGTTACAACAATCTCTTTCTCTTGTCATAACGTTTGTACTACCTTTGGAAAACAATCACAATCAATCAGAATTCAATGAAACAAACATCGAACCTGAACTTTCAATCACAAATCATCACAGTCACATGGATTCCCAAAAGCGACATTAGCATGCGGATTTTCACAAAATGATTTTTAAAGACTACTATGCCGCAAGCCAATATTAACTTTGGAAATTCAGTCGCGATCAACTTATCCTCAATCAACATACAATTTCACACAAGCATACGTTTCATATCTTTGCTTAACACTCGCATTTATTTAATTTTCAGTTATTGCAATCAGAGCAACATTTTACCTATCAATGAATAATCGTCGCACGAACCTTGACAACGTTCACCTCACCTTTCATAATTGGATTCACGTTTGACGTGTCAGACGGGAATCACATAGTACAATCAGATTGTTAACCTTCACAAAGGAGAGGTTAACAAATCAAAACTTCGCCACCGAAGTGGGAACAACGGATGAACTATGACCTAGGGCCAATGCCCACACAATGCTTAAACCCCTATCTTTCCCTTATTAGTCATCGCACTTGCCAAATTTCCTTCGCAACGGAAGAAAATTTCGTGACATAACCTTTCGATCCTCTTGGAGATACTTCTAATTCTTTGGATTAATCTCGGGAACTACCTCTGTTCTCAGTGACTCTTGTGTTGATAGGATTTTCATAAAATAGTCTTTTTACAACCTATCAGAGTCGACTATAATGTCTCAATGACTCATATATTGATAGGACTTTGTTAAAATATACTTGTGCCATGACCTATCAAAGTCACTCTTACCGACTAACCCAATTCACCAGTGGGAATGAACCTCCATGATTCATAAACTGAGCTTGAACTCAATGACTACAAAACTTGTAATCATAAAACTCGTGCAAGGACCTTTGGGGAAAAAATTCTAGCCCGATTAAATTCTATAAAACTGGCTATCTATCTTGATAGAAATTATCTGAAATCCTATGACTTGTCCTTTCGGACTACTAGCCCTCTCTTAGGGTTTCAACTACTCATACCCTAAGGTACAAGAACCTCCATACTCTAGGGATTTCATTGGTGCGACATAACTGCTTCCCTAAACATAGGGTTCACTAGAATCCTTACATACCTATCCTTATCAGGATGGATTGTCGGCTAGTCTAGGTGTAGTCATTTACGTTTTGATTACGTACAGTACTGGGATATTTGAAGCATCAAAGAAATGATAAAATAGGAAAATTCCTTTCTTATCCCTACTCGTTGGTAATCCGTTACATGCATCTTTTACCCAACTATGGTGTCTATCTACTAGCACTTAGAATCTAAGGCTTGGGTAGAGTAGAATTACTTTTTGGAACTAGGATATAACCTAAACCAAACCCATTGATATGTGTAGACAATTTCGTTAGCTTTCCAACGCCTCCCGGAATATCTAAATTGGAGTTCCGGATCAGAAGTTACGAATAAAACAAGTTGGAAGACTAGCGAGATTTCTCACAGCTGAAAACTGACATACTCCTAATCAGGGTGTTGTGACATGAACACAACTCAGATTTTTGATAAGGTATCTAATCTGATAAACTAACTTGTCTAATGAACACTGGGTGGTACTACTTGTCAAAGTAAGAAGCTCTGTGACGGTTTACTATCACGGTTTCCTAACTTTGGAAAAAGGATGTTTCTTAGGAAAGAAATCTATCTGACAACCTTGACTATTCCGAAGGATCTTACTTGGATGAACCGCAACTTAGAATCAGTCCACGCTACACTATAGAGTTAACTACCAACCGTCATCATAGTAACTGAGAGCTGATCTAACGACAATCTGGGTTTTTACGGTGCTTGCTAGTCCTAAGAAATTCTAGGACACTACCCTTTTCTTCTACCGACAGATCACTCAACCGATAACTCTCTGGGGGACCTCTTTCAACTTACGGGAAGACTCAATGATCAAACCGACTCCAATGACTAAACAGTCGTCCCAACTTCCTCGAATCAATTCGGATGCCCACTACTTGCGCTGCATACACTGATGAAACATGAAGTCTGGGAATCCTACGGTTTATGGCTTCAGACACTTTTGGGGCCGAGGCAACTAATTGTCATCATTCTCAGTACGTTGCATGAAATATCGAGTGGATCCAAACTCAACGTCTCACACAAAATACTAAAAGGTTTTGACAGTCAATTGTCTAAGTCCCTAGCTGACTCAATCTAACTAATCCTTTGACCGTTAGGTCTCTAAGTCCGACAAGGTCGAACTGCTTTGATACCAACTGTAACACCCCGGTACTTTTATCTATAAAAGTACCCAAGTGCACATTAGTAACACATCAGAGATATAATTTCCTGTTTCAGATATTGAACATAACTAAAAACAACTCATAAATTAGAATCCAATATCCAAATACAAAGAAATAGCGGAAACGATTTTACAACTTTTACTGATACAAGTTATACCATCGGGATTACAAAGACCTCGAGGGAAAGACATTAACAATGAAAACTAAGTCTTCACCGTCTTCATAAGCACACCACCTAGTTGTGCTTCTTCACCTTTAATTTTTCCCCTGCTTCTCTGTAAAAACCACAAAACATAAACAGTGAGATAAACATCTCAGTGAGTTCTACTGAGACCCCTATCTACTCTCTCGGTTCATTTATGAAACATTTACCGGGCAATTCTGTTAATGAATTACAAATATTCACTGGTAATTCGATATTATGAATTACAATTATTCACTGGCAATTCTATTATTGAATTGCAATATTTACTGGTAATTCAATTTTATGAATTACAATTATAACCCTTTCACATCTAGCACATCACCAACTGCCGAAAGTTTGAGTGAACCCCAACATAGCCAATAGGTGTACAATTCCCAAAGGCAAAACATAACTACATGGGGGCCTAGGGCAAGGGCTCATGACTTCCCTCACCTAGCATGCTATTTCATAGGGGTCGTCACCCCGACTAGATATAATATATATCAGGAATCATAGACCGGTTTAGATGAATAATTAATAAACATCCCGCGTCAGTTACATAATAACAGATAGAATGATCGGTTTAGACGAAATCATATTCATCCCACATCAACTATATATCTCAATAAATAGAACATACCATACCACATAGGACTCATAGTCCGCTTTATTATTAATAACACATATCCGCACACGTGTACTATTATTCGGTTTCTCGAAACAATTTCAACTTCACAAAAAAAAACAGTTCATTTTACCTTTTAAATTGTATATTCAGTTAGGCCTCTGAATAGGCTTTCAAACGCATCTTAGAACACCTCAATCGGGTTCCCGGATCAAAAGTTATCGCGAAAACAAAACCAGTGTACAGTTACTGAAAAACTGCAAAGCGTCGCGACGCGAACTTCTTCTGTCGCGACGCGAAGAGTAACAGATACATTTTCCTCACAAAATCGCACTTGGTCGCGACGCGACGGCTGCGTATCGCGACGCGATGGTTTGCTATCATGTGCAGATTTTGCTGTTTTTGCAAAAATCCGCTTTCCGATCAATCTGAATTCCGCTCTGATCGATTCCTAACTCGAAAACTGACAATACCAGTCAATATTCCAGTCCAAACATTCAGTCATATTTCAACATAGATCAATCATCAATCAATCAAACATATCAATCCACAACACTCAAACATCATTTTCCTCAAAATCCGTTAATTGTCGATTTAACGGTTTTTCGACCAAAACGATATTTTACACGCAATTCAACCGAAACAATCACATCAAACAATCAATCAAATCAATCAACATTAAATTCATTTTAATCACTCAATTCGAAACATAGAATCCTAAACGTGAGTAGAACTCACCTTTCGTGATGAAAATCACGAAACACCGCGACTTTCCGTTACTCGAACATCCTGCTCGCGCGACTCGAGAAATCCGTTTTTGCACCTTGACACCAACATAGCTCCTAGAGCTTCCACAATCACTCCAAAGCTTCAACTTTGATTCCTAAGCTTTCAACCCATGCTATGAACTCCACCATCAACCTCCAATTATCAAGAATTACTATTCATCATCTTCAAGCTCTATTCACTATTCACACATAAACCCCTAATTTGAGCTTCCATAACCCTAAACTTTGTAACTCAAATTCCTCACTCCAAAGTAACACCCAAACCCTTATTTGAGCTTCTACAACTCCAAGATCCATGAATAGAAGGATGAAACTTCACACCTCCATTTTTGTGCTTGAAATTCGAAAATGGTGGGTTGAGTGAGAGTAAACTATAGGTAACGTTTTTGGTGTGAAAATGAAGAGGGTGACGAGGTGATTGTTGTTGTGAAATAAAACTGGGAGTTTCCATAAAACTCTTTTCCTTTCTTCCTCTTCTCACCTTCGCTTCCTTCTTCCTTTTCTTTTCCATTCTTTCTTTTCTTTTCTTCCTTCTTTCTATTCTTTTCCTTTCTACGGCTCCCACTCTCTCTATTCTCTCTTATCCCTTTTTCTTTCATTTCTTTTTATTTTATATTATAACTGAATATCTCAATTCATGGAGAAGACAATTTTACCCTCAATTAATTCTAATTCCTCAAAGATACCCCTTCCTATCTATTACTCAATTAAAAACCTTACACCAATTAATAATTAGTCTAACACTCGATTAATAAAATTATTAATTAAGCACTAAATTAAGTTAATTGGGTTAACTTAAAAATAGTTAGCTTAGTTATTTTGGGGATGTTACACTTAATGCATGCAGGTCTATTTTTCTTTTTTGAGTAATTTTAAGAGAAATTTGTACATTTTTTAAAGCTCCCTTTGATCTTCGTTATAAGCTGTTTTGAGACTTTATTTAGATGGCTTTAATTAGTATTTGGCTCCTTTTTAGCTGTTATCATTTTTGTTATGGTAATATGTCTTAGTGATAATTGCACCCCTCATTTAGGGCCCATTAACAATTTGGCCCATTAAACAGTCCAACCAAATCAACGGTCAAGATGTCTTCTCAAGATCGGTTGGCTCAGAATAAACAACACAAACACATTCAAACTCTATAAATACCCCATTCAATGCTCATTAATGGTAAGCACTTTTCTAACAAAACACTCATTCACTCAAATACTGACTTGAGCGTCGGAGTATCATTGCAGGTACAACGTCGCCCCTCAAGATCGAACATCTCAAGATCGAACATCTCAACATCGCCTCTCAAGGTCGAACCTCTCCAGGTCGAACTAAACCTTCTTCTCAAAGCCTGAAGACAAAGGTAGAATCAAGGATAAAATATCTACCAACTGCATAAAACCGATCCTCAAGATCGGAAGCACGGTACCGAACATTGGCGACCACAGTGGGAGAAACCAATACCCTATTTTTCTCACCATCTCCTTGAACTTATTGAATGGCACCAACACGCCGCTCAATACCGACTAGTCTCATGGCCGAACCTGAGCTCGGCCCTCAGCAAACCCCTGAAGGCCACGTCCAGGAACTCACGAATTCATCGCAAACACGAAGCCGACATCCCAACACGGGACCTTCCCGAGCACAATCGGGCGCAGATGAGACGAGCTTACCATCTCCCCCTCAATTACTCCCGGCCTTGACGGACGCGGTTCAACAGCTCGTTCAGCTATTGGCTCGGCAAGAAGCGGTAAATGAACGAAGAAACAACCGTTTCGCCAACCTCGAATCCGAAGTAGCAAGACTGCAAGGTCGGAACGTCCTTGACCAACAATCATCCGGGCAGAGCTCCCTAGAGGAACGACGCCCAACTCGAAGAAGACTTTTTCATCGATCACCCCCTCGGAGAAAGCTCACTCATCGCTCCCCCGCACGCCGTCAACGAGGGAATGGTTCCCGTTCTCCTCTAGCTCGACAACATAATGGTCTCAACGATCTTCACCTTTCCCCATACCATCACCAAGGGAATGATTCTCGTTCTCCATCAGCTCGACAATATGACGATCTTGATGATCCTCATTCTCCTCCACGCCGCCACCGAGGGAATGGTTCCCGTTCTCCTCTGGCTCGCCAAATTGAAGGCTAGACCTCGTCAAGAAGACGATCGAGAAGCCATGACAGCATTCAAAACAACCAAACACGACGATACGGACATCCTGAACCCCATCACAGACACCAATCATTATCACGGGCGAATCAACCTGGGCGAAAAGGTCCTTTCACAAAATCGATCGACAACTTCCGGGTCCCCCGGTATCTCGAGAAACCACCCGGAGGATTGAAGACTTACGACGGGACGGGCAACCGCAACAGGCATCTAGACCAATTTGACACAACCAGTATCGAAATGTACCCATGGAAATGAAATGCCGAATATTCCCTTTGACCCTGGACAAAATGGCTTCCGAATGGTTTCGGACGTTAAGGTCGAATACCATTTCCTCATGGGACCAGCTAGCAAAACATTTCTCGGTGCACTTTGCCCATTCCAAGAGCAAACCCAAAAACAAAAATGTTCTAGCATCTATTGTCCAGAAGGTAAATGAACCCCTGAGGGAATATATAGAGCGATTCAACATCGAAGCTCTTCAGGTTCGGCAGTTAGACGACGCTTTTTGAATTTTCTTCATGGCCCAAGGTCTGCTCCCTGGAAGCTCGTTCCGAAAGCACATCAACACCTGGGAACCTAACACCCTTCAAGAATTCCTCGAATTATCCCAGTGCTTTATTAACGAAGAAGAAAATTCCAAAGTCGACAAAACGTCGTCACATGCAGAACCGTCGAACCGCCACATCGAGATCGACCCTCGTAAAAACTCGTGGAACATCGGTAAGAAAAATCGTCACCAGGTATGCACTGAACTCAACGTCTCCAACGCCCAGTTACTAGGGGAATGTTGGAACGTCGAATTCAGGGACGTCAAGCCTCCCAGGTCCTTACCTATCCGACCTGGGCAGAAGGCCAACAAATACTGCCGATACCACAGAAGCAATGGCCATGACACAAACCATTGCAACGCCCTAAAGGATGACATAGAAGATTTAATAAAACGGGGAAAACTATCTTCTTATGTCAAAAGGGAGGGAGAACGATCTGATAATGTCGGAAGAGAAAGAAATGAAAATCTCAGGGCAAAAGGAAAAGAAGTGATCGACCCAGACCGCGAAGAGCTGGATAAAAAACGCTCGGTTATCATGATGATAACTGGGGGATTCGACCATGAAGGATCGGGAAAATCCATGAAAAGAAAATGGAAGGAATTATTGTGCGTAGCTTCAACGTCAACAACCCCGGTCAAGACTAATCGACCTCCATTATCTTTTAGTGACAACGACCTTATTAACGGAAAAGCTAACAAACACGTACCTCTCTTGATATCGGCCATCATAGCCAACAAGGAGGTACGTAGGATCCTGGTCGATTAGGGGAGCTCATCAGATATCATCTTTATCGATCTTCTGAGCAAAATGGGGATCGATAAAGAGGAACTCACCCCTTATAGGGGGACGGCTTTGTCCGGCTTTAACGGATCTCGAACAAAACCCCTTGGACATCTGGAGCTAATGGTTACCTACGGAACCGAACCAATGGTTCGAACCATCAGAACCAAATTCCTCGTCTTGCCTTGTGAATCCATATACAACGGCATTATAGGAAGACCGACCCTCGGCAGGCTCGGGGCGGTTACATCCACCACGCACTTAAAGATGAAGTTCCACTCTCTTTGCGACAGAGTTATCACTTTGAACTCTGACTTAGAGTCGGCCTCCAGGTGTTTTTTCTTATGGACTAAGAACGAACGAAAAGCTTCGGAGCATGAAGGGGTTCCCCCTTCGGAAGAACTGTCGACTTCCAAAATGCCGAAAGGAAGATCAACTGAGGTTATCACCGCCACTAACATAGAAACCAACTGCGATCCGAAGGTCGAAAATCAGAAAGACATCGACGAGCTAACCAAAGAGCTCAAACAAAAAATCAAAAGACCAGAGCCTGATGGAAAGTTCGTCGAAATACAGCTCGGCTCAGACCCCTTCCAAAATATCAAAATAGGGACCGACCTCCCAGAAAAAATCAAAATCGATTTAACCCAATGTCTTAAAGATTTCAAAGACATTTTCGCTTGGTCGGCCGAAGACATGGCTGGGATCCCGCCAGAGGTTGCTTGCCACCGACTCGCAATAAACCCAGAAGCAAAATGGATCGCCCAAAGAAAGCGGGCCCAAAGCAAAGAGAAAGCCATTGCTGCTGCCTTAGCAGTAGACGACCTCATCCGAGCCAACTTTATCACTGAGGTTAAATACACGACTTGGTTATCAAACCCAGTCCTGGTGAAGAAATCAAACGGAAAATGGCGTATGTGTGTCGACTACACCGATCTTAATAAAGCTTGCCCAAAAGATGCTTTTCCGGTCCCCAGCATCGATCGTTTGGTCGACAGCGCTTCCGGTTTCCGGTTATTATCTTTCATGGACGCATACTCCGGATACAACCAAATCGCCATGTTTCCCCCAGACCAAGCAAAAACCGCCTTCATCACTGACCGAGGAAACTTCGCGTACCGTGTTATGCCCTTTGGTTTAAAAAACGCTGGAGCAACTTATCAAAGAATGATGAACAAAGTGTTCCAAAACCAGATCGGTAAAAGCGTAGAAGTCTACCTCGACGATATGATCGCCAAAAGCAGAAGTGATGACGACCATATAAGCGATCTAAGAGCGATTTTTTGTGAGGTACGAAAGAATAGAATGAGGTTAAACCCAGAGAAATGCACATTCGGAGTACGAGCCGGGAAGTTCTTAGGTTTCTTCTTAACAGAACGAGGAATCGAGGCGAACCCGGATAAATGTCGATCCGTCACAGAAATGCGAACTCCGACGTCCAAAAAAGAAGTGCAAAAACTCAATGGAATGATAGCTGCTCTATCTCGCTTCATATCGAATGCAGCATTCAAATCTCTTCCACTTTTCAAAATCCTCAAAAAAGAAGAAAGAGATTTCGAATGGACGCCCGAGCAGGACGAAGCTTTGAAACAACTAAAAAAATCTCTCTCCGAGCCTCCAATTTTAACTCGACCAAATGAAGGGGAAACATTATACTTATATCTAGCGGTCTCGGAAGAAGCGTTAGCTGCCGTTCTAGTACGCGAGCTCGAAACCGGGCAAAGCCCCATCTACTTCGCAAGCAAGGCTCTGCACGGGACTGAAAGTCGTTATCAGAAAATCGAGAAAATCGCCCTAGCTCTCATTGTCGCTGCACGACGTTTTCGAGCCTATTTTGTCGCCCACCAGGTAGTCGTCCGAACTAACTACCCAATCAGACAGATACTCCATAGAGCCGATCTGGCTGGAAGAATGATCAAATGGGCTGTGGAACTCTCAGAGTTCGGTGTTAAATATGAAGCTCGAACAACACTTAAAGCACAAGTTTTGGTGGATTTCATCACCGAGATGACGCCTGCTAACTCCGAAACTGACATATGGATCCTATATGTCGATGGGTCCTCAAATCCAAAAGGAAGTGGCGCTGGGATCATGCTAGAAAGCCCGACGGGGGTCATCACCGAAGTTTCCCTTACATTCGGTTTTCCCACCTCCAACAACCAAGCAGAATACGAGGCTTGCATCGCCGGACTTCGCCTGGCAATTGACCTCCAAATCCAACAAATAAAACTTCATACCGACTCTCTCTTGGTGGTCTCCCAGATCGGGAGTAAATACGAGACCAAAGAACCGATCCTGCAAAAATACCTACTTCAGGTACGGTCGCTAATGGCTAAGTTTGAAGCAAGCGAGATAGTTCATGTCCCAAGAACGGAAAACCAACGAGCTGATATCCTCGCCAAACTTGCAACCACAAAAACCCCAGGTAACCAGAGGACGACCATCCAAGAAACACTATACAAACCCAGTGTATCTCTCGAGCCTCTGTTTAACCTAACCATCTGCATGCTCGAAGAAACGGACAGCTGGATCACCCCGATTATAGAATACATCGTCTCAGGAACGAACCACCAGACAGAAACGACGCCAAATACATCAGGAGAAGAGCCTCGGCTTTTTCGGTCATCAACGGAACGCTCTACAAAAGAAGCCTCTCTTCCCCGTTAATAAGATGCATCGAGGGAGAAGAAGCAGCCTATGTATTAACGGAAATTCATGAGGGAATCTGCGGTGTAACACCCCGATAATTTCTAACTTGTAGAAACTATCGAAATGCACTACTGGCATACATCAGAGTGACTTTCCTTTTAAAATATTGAACACCTTCTACACTTCGATGAAACTCATCAAACGCACTTAAATATCTGAACATAATATAATCAAAGTCGGTCCTCACATAACTCAAACTAGTGTTCAATACTCAAAACCGAAAGTCTGCGGAAGCGATTTACAACTTCATGACATAAGTCGTACAATCGTATATCTAAGGTACCGAATACAAATATACAGAGATACAAAGGAAACTGAAATACAAAGATACATAACATGACAAAAGGAATGTCGTCAGCAATTCTTCAAGCGTCTCCATAGCCGTGCCTCACGGTTTTCAACTTTCCCTGCTTAACTGAAAAACAACAACAATGGATTGGGTGAGACAACTTGTCTCCGTGAGTTCTATCGAGACCCCTTACTATCTCTCTCGGTTCAATTATGCTTGATTTCATGAATCGTAGCCCTTAAGTCGACTACGGGGAACATACAACGTGTACTCGTGGCCCTTCTAGCGACACACAAGGCACACACCATGACAATGATTCTTAGCATATCACCGGGTCTTATTTTAAAGATTCCGGCAAACCCGGTCCCGGCTATTTCTACTACCTTAGGGACAACAATGCAGTGGGCCTAGGGGATAAGGCTCATGACTTCCTCTCCCACTAGTACGCTAATCCGTGAACAGGGTCGTCACCCCAGCAATGATGTATATAATATATACCATGAACAATGAGCAGTGAACAGTGAACCATGAACAATAACAAATGAGCAGTAAACCGTGAACCGTGATCAGTGAACAATGAACTTAACCGAACCATGAGCTTATGCTTAACAGTGAACTTGTACTTAACTTAGTCTTGTACTAACATGATCTTATTATTAGGTGATCTCACACGGCTTACTAAGGTTTACTATCCTAACTTATCATGATGCTAATCCAAACAGCCCAGCACAATACATCAATCACATAAAGCAATATCCATGGCATACGCTTATCTCAATCACAATCATAGCATGACAATCAAATCCATAACACATTCCATGAACCCGAATTGGGCCGTTCATAAAACCATGGACCGCAAGGGCCATTAATAAAACCATGGACCGCAAGGGCCGTTAATAAAACCGTGGACCGCAAGGGCCGTTAATAAAACCGTGGACCGCAAGGGCCGTTAATAAAACCGTGGACCGCAAGGGTCGTTAATAAAACCGTGGACCGCAAGGGCCGTTTATAAAAATAAACATAATCATGGAATTATACAGTATAAATTATATATATAGATAGGTCTTTGAATAAGCTTTAAAACGCATCTGAGAACACCTCAATCGGGTTCCCGGATCAAAAGTTATTGCGAAAACAATTTTAGGGTATTTTGCTGAAAAACTGCAAAGCGTCGCGACGCGAACTGGTTCCGTCGCGACGCGAAAAGTGACAGAAAGTTTTGCGTTGCAAAAATTAAGGGAGGTCGCGACGCGATGGCCACGGGCCGCGACGCGAAATTACACAGAATTTTACCCTAACTTGTGATGCTCATATCTTGAGCTACACAATTCCAAATTCAACCAAATCAGGACCAAATTGACGAGCATTCAGTCTAGTTTCTAAAACAATTGACCACATAATTTTTGGATACCTATATCATCCCCAGATGCCCAGAAACTGAACCTATTCTCAAACTGTCTCCAGAATTCTACTCTAACTTGTGATGCTCATATCTTGAGCTACACAAGTCCAAATGCAACCATTCCAAAGCCAAAATGACAAGTATTCAATCTAGTTTCTAACAAGGTAAGTTATCTAATTTTTGAACCGGTAAAACAGCCCCAGTTACCAGAAAACCGAACCTATCCAGAAAGTCTCCACACAGTGAAATTATCAACACAAATAGCATCCAATTTCAGTCATCAAACACATATTCATCAAGGAACAATCAACACATATCTTTATACAGAATCACAACATAATAAAACCAAGAATGCATGACTCATACATTAACAATGATTTCCCTAGTGAGTGTAGAACTCACCTTGGTGTGATGTACTCCACGAAACCGAAACTCAGCTACTCCTTCACTTGGGCAGCAACCAAACCAAAACTCAAACACAGCACTATGAGCTACTAATATTCTACTTTGACTTCCCATGCAACACTCCTAGCAACTTCCTAAGCTCCAATGGAACCCAAAACAGTAATGAGACCTCTATTTCCCCAAAAATGGTGATGTGGGTCGAATTGGGGATTTGGTGGAGGAAGGGGAAGATGATGATGAATCTGATATCAATAGGAAGGGGATGATATATGGGTTGCAATGGTGAAGGAATTTTGGACATGCATGGAGAATCACCCTTCTTCTCTTCCCTTCTCCCCCTTTCATGAACTCTCCCCCTCTCTACTCTCTCAATCCCCCATGTTTGTGTTTCTGAAAAAAAAGGAATAGAATGGAGGTGCTGATGTGTGTGTGGGTTCAGCTGGGGCTTTTAAGTGGAAAGGAAAAGACCATACTACCCTTCAGCCACTAACTCCCTAATTCTAACTAACACATGACTTAATGTAGTTAACTTAACTTAACAATCACTCACACAAGCATAACAAGTCATCAAATCTAACATTTCATTTCCTAACATCACACACATTGAAAATGCCAAGAATAAATCAATTAGGACATCTAGTCATTCGATTAATTAATTACTTAAACCACGACCGCTATTCCATTTGACTCCTTAGTTCTAGTTAACTCCATGTGATGCAATTAGTTCAATTTGGCACACAATTAAATTAATTGACAATCCACACAAATTATTTTTCAACACATTATTTTCAAGCAACTCATTTAAATCAATAAGAAAAAATTCATTTCACGCCAAATAATTTAAATAGCGAAAATTGGGGATATTACATGCGGCCAGCACATGGGAGCTCGGTCTTTAGCACGTAAAACTCTGCGAGCCGGCTACTACTGGCCAAGCATGATTGGCGATGCTAGTGACCATGTGAAGAAGTACAAGAAATGCCAAATCCACGCCAATGTACACATAGCTCCCCCCACAGACCTCACGAGTTTATCCTCCACGTGGCCCTTCGCATGGTGGGGAATGGACTTACTCGGACCTTTCGCAAAGGCACCAGGACAAGTCAAATTCTTAATCGTCGTCGTGGACTACTTCAGCAAATGGATAAAAGCGGAACCCCTGGCGACCATCACTGCATAAAATTCTTCAAAAAAAGCATTATGAGCAGGTTCGGGATCCCCGAGGTAGTAGTAACGGACAACGGGACTCAATTCACAGACACGGGATTTCGCAAACTAATGTTCGAGCTTAAAATTAAGCACCATTTCACTTCGGTAGAGCACCCTCAAACCAACGGTCAAGCAGAGGCTGCGAACAAAGTAATACTGAACGGGCTAAAACGACGTTTGGACGACGCCAAAGGAAATTGGGTAGAAGAATTGCCTTACGTCCTCTGGGGATACCGGACGACCCTCCAAAGCTCCACTGGAGAAACACCTTTTAGACTCTCCTACGGCAGCGAGGCGGTCATCCCTGTCGAGATCGGTGAACTTAGTTGGAGAACGGCATATCCCAAAACACAAAGCAATAACGATCAAGCCTTAAGAGAAGAACTCGACCTCATCGATGAAATCCGAGGTCGGGCCTCGCTCCGAGAAGCAATCATCAAACAAAAAGTTGCAACCAGATACAACAGCAAAGTCGTTCAGAGATTTCGATCCAGGCGACCTGGTACTCAAAAGAGCTGACGTCGGTCAGAAAAACGCCTCCCAAGGAAAGCTCGCCCCAAACTGGGAAGGCCCCTACCGAATTTTATCTAAAACCGGTACGGGAGCCTTTAAATTGGAGACCCTCCAAAGAAGAAAGATTGAGAGGACTTGGAACGCAACAAAACTGAAAAGTTATTATCCTTAGAAAGAAATCATGTACTCCGATCTTATGTAAACTCGAAACAAATTATTAAAAGAACTTGACCTTTCTTTTCAAATGCTTTCAAAGCTTCTCAAAAGTTCTCACCAAGTCTCCGTACATTCTTGATTTTCATCAAACAGAATGTAAGGACCAAAACTCCCTCCACTGGGAATCAACCGGGACCGATCTTAGATGATCTCCCCAAGCGACCACCCAAAGTCGCAAACTCTTTAAGAAACGGTTAAATCCGAGCCGAGTCTCGGTAAACTATCTCAAAGAGACCCGGTCTTCAAGGATCGAAACGTCCTAAGAACGACAATCGGCCACAGCTGCCGATACCCCTATAAGGCGAGTTAAATCTAGGCCGAGTCCTAGTAAACTGTCCTATAGGCTCGAACCCGGTAAATCGAGTTCCTCATTTTCCGAAATTCTTACATCATACACAACGTGCAGAATTAAAAAAGCACTCAAAACCGGTAAATCGAGTTCCTCATTTACCGACGTTCTTACATCATACGCAACGTGCAGAATTAAAAAAGCACTCAAAACCGGTAAATCGAGTTCCTCATTTACCGACGTTCTTACATCATACATGACATGCGGAGTTCAAAAAGCATTCATTAAAGGTAAAAGGTCTGATAAACATATTTAAAAAAAAAGGGGTTACAAATATCCCCAGCCTAAACCGAAAGAAGTTCCGGATCTATACAAAAACTACATAGATAAAGCATACACCAGGAACTTCTACAAAAAAAAAACACTGTTAAAGCATTAAGAAGCGGAGGTCGGAAAAATCACGGTTTTCTTCTCCGTCCGAGCATCGATCTTCACGATCATACCCCCTTCAACCTCGTGGTCGGCATCAATAATCGACCGATCCAAATTAATGGAAGGATTGACCAAGACAATTTGCTCCTGGGCACACTCAAAACCCTCCCTATACAGCTCAATTGCAGAATTAGCAGCTTCACGAGCCTCCTTCCTAGCTTCGTTTGCAATCTTCGTAGCCTCCTTAGCATTTTTTTTGCTCTGCTGAAGGGCTGCTTGAAGCTCCGCAATTCGAGCCTCTGCATCGCTGTTTGTTCCGACCCCTGCCTCGGATGCCTTCTTCAGATCATCTTCCAAACCGACAATACGAATCTCCAAACTTTTTATCTTCTGCTCAGCCTCGACCAACTGCCCCTCCAAAAATTTTTCCTTTTCTTCCAGCTCCTTTGCGCGAGTTTCCGCAAACTCTGCCCGGCGTATGACCTCCCCCTGGCTTTCCTTCAGAGTCTGAAGTTTTTGTTTTGTTCGAGCAAGCTCTTTCGATTTCGAAGACACATCCTCCACAAGCTTCACTCTTTTTGACTTCTCGAGCTCTAACAAATCTGCAAGCACGAGAATAAGAAAAATCAAGTTGAGGGAAAAGGATCATAAAAACAAAAAACAAACTGGGAAAACACCTACCCTTAGCCCGTTTCTCGTATTTCTCTTTTTCGATCTTGTGAACCTCGGCCAAATTCGCCAAAAGTTTAACAGAAGCCCCGACAGGATCCTCCCGCCATTGGGCATAGTTTTGTTCCAAGAAGCCCTCCTCCAAAGGTACGGCCTTGTTTTTGTGCTTCGGTCTCCTGGAGGTTTTGCTCCTTTTTTCCGGCCTTTGCTCGCCACTTGCGTCGATCCGCACCCTCTTCGTCGAGGCCCCTGCACCAATATCGGGAGCAGCTGGGGGAGGAGAGCTGTAAACAAGATCGACCCGAGCCTCATAGGCAAGGTCCTCTTGGGTAGTAGTATTGATCGGGGAAGCAGCAGTAACCGTCCCAACAACAGTCTCAATCTGGGGGGACGTCGGAAGCGGAGCACCCACTTCCTCAACATCGTCAGATATATCGACGCTCCTCATCGCCAGCGCCTTCATTGTGGCAAGTTTCTTTGGGGCCATGGTATCTGGAAAAGAAACAAAAACTGGGTCATGCAAACTACAGTAAAACAGGGCAAAATTCGAGGCAAGAAAAACGAGCTACCTAAAACAAACTCCACCCGTCTTCGTTTCCCAGCCTGAACTATCTTAGCCACAGGGATACCCCGATACTTATGTTTTGAGAACGGAATGTTCTTAGAAATAAACATCAGGATCCTCTTGGTAAGAAGATCGGCAGCGTTCAGTCGATCCTCACTAACAGAAAAAGAATTTGTAGATCGTTCAAAATGAGCCTGACTCCAACCAATGGGAAACTTGGTGGACACCAAATTCCGTCCATCCTCGGAAAACTTTCCCACTCTCTCGATCGCTTCATCGGTCACAGGCTCGACCCAGTAGTATAACTCCTTCCAATTCCCCTTCAATGAGTCCACATAAGCTTTGAAAATCTTGGCCCCCCGCCTCGAGCGAAGACTGACATGCTCGCGACCAGACTTATTTTTGCTGCTGTTCCGGTTAATCTCAAATAGATGGAAGAAGAGCAACGGCGAGACCGGTCTGTCCAGGTGAAGGCACAATAGTTCGTAGGCTCGAACAAAAGCCCACGCATTTGGATGCAACTGAGAAGGCGCAACGTCCAAAGTCGCCAAAACCGTCTGCTCGAACCAGGTGAAAGGAGGTCGGATATTCATCTCATTTATCAGCATATGGTACAAAGTGAACTTGAGCTCTCCAGGCCACAAAGCCACATGCTCTCCTTTTTTCATTCCCTCACTCTCCAAATTCGCTTCGAACGACCGGAAGCTTTCCTCCCGACCATCTCCAAATTAAAACCGTGCTGGTACAAAGATTCGATCTCCAAGATATTCCTGGAAACCCAATCATATTGGGAGACCTCTCGCACCGGTACATCAAGGTCCCCACAACCAGTACTCGAGTAGCCATCCAGAGAAGCAGCAGAAGCCCGGCTGGAACCTGGTTTACTCGAAGGGCGAGATTCAACTTGTTTTCCAACACCTCCTCCATCGCACTCATCGGCAGGCTCGGAACTCGACACAAGGTCAACCTCGGAACCTGTCCCAAGATCGGCCTCGGAATCCTCGGATTCCTCCACTTGGATTTCCTCATCGGACTCAGAAGTGATGGCCATCACATCCACCAAACGATCTTCCTCCACATTTTCAGGAGTATCTTCGTTTGGCTCATTAGCATCGGTCGAAGGAGAAGAGCTTTCACTCTCAAAATTATCTTCCGCCTTGTCACTCATAGGGGCAGAAGCAGAATGCTCTTGCACGTCCGGGGCGGCGACTTCATAGGGGTCGGTACAAACTTCAGGGACTTCACCACCAGAAGCCATCACGTTCGTAAACTCTTTCCGGTACTGAGTAATGTCTCTCCGAGTTTGTTTTGTCCTCGCCAGAGCGAATCTACAGGAATGGGGGACGAAATGTCAGGGTTAAAGATCGAAAATGGGTTCGCGAGCAAGTCGGAACCCGACTTGACGACCCCCATTCTGAGATCAAAGGGGACTGGGGGAAGTCCAGGCACAAACGAAAAGAAAAGTAAAGAAAAATCAAAAAAGACTAACCTCGGAACTGAGCCGCAAGTTGATTATATCTGGAAAAATAACGATTGTCGATCCACAGAAACCGACCTTAAAAGTACTTCGAAAACTTTTCAAACTCGTTTACTTTAAAGAAGCTCGGGAGCTCTCGAAGATCGATAAATCGAAGACAAATGATCAGCAAACAATAAATGGGAAGGTGAGACCCTTTATTTATAGCAAAGCGGATTTTATGGGCCTGGGCCGGGAAGTCGAAACGTCACATCCAAACCCTAGCCCATTAAAAATTCGCACGATGAAGGTTAAACGTCACCATCACGTGCCGCCACTGCGAAATCACGCTTTGTCAGAAACAGTAAAGATGGCACTGATTCCAAGATTACACTGATTCCAAAGCAGCACTGAATTCAAGAAACTATCTACCTCGCTCGGAAGCTCGACGACCATTCAACATCGGCCAAAAATCCCAGGCTCGACATAAACTCAAAACTGAAGAAATTTCTACTCGAACAAAGACAAAAATACGAGGCTACGTCGCCCATCAAGTCAAGGTCGCTCCTCAAATCGAGCGACCTTGACTTGGGGGGCCACTGTTATGGTAATATGTCTTAGTGATAATTGCACCCCTCATTTAGGGCCCATTAACAATTTGGCCCATTAAACAGCCCAACCAAATCAACGGTCAAGATGTCTTCTCAAGATCGGTTGGCTCAGAATAAACAACACAAACACATTCAAACTCTATAAATACCCCATTCAATGCTCATTAATGGTAAGCACTTTTCTAACAAAACACTCATTCACTCAAATACTGACTTGAGCGTCGGAGTATCATTGCAGGTACAACGTCGCCCCTCAAGATCGAACATCTCAAGATCGAACATCTCAACATCGCCTCTCAAGGTCGAACCTCTCCAGGTCGAACTAAACCTTCTTCTCAAAGCCTGAAGACAAAGGTAGAATCAAGGATAAAATATCTACCAACTGCATAATACCGATCCTCAAGATCGGAAGCACGGTACCGAACAATTTTAAAGGTTACTCTTTTTAGTGCAGAGGCCTATTTGAAGATGGTGGGACTCAAATATTATATTTTTTCATTAATATAAGAAATTTATTAGGCGTGCCATTATAAATTCATCATGCGAACTGACTATTTGAAGTTGTTGGCAATTGAGCTTATTTGTTGAGGGCAGCACCAGCATATTCTTTAGCCTTTTGTGTTGTTGTTTTAAAGTTTCCTTTGTGCATTTGTTATACGGGTGGCTTGGTTTATCTTTTGAGATAATCTTTCTTTGGTTTATAGCAGCTATGTGGGCATCATAATTAATTCATCATGTTACACACTCTCATGTAAAGCATTTCTCATATCCTAATTCACTCTCTTAACTTTCCTTTTGTAGAATTGATCTCACTATTAGGAATAGGAACAAGAGCATGTGTGTTCCTCTAATTAGCTTAGGAGCTAAGTAAGTTCTTTATGATAATTCACCTTTTCATATCAATGTTTTCAGCTTTAATATTGAATAGTAGCGCATCTATGGAAAATACTTAAACTTGAAATTATGCAATTATTCTACTTGCTACATTTCAAGAGTTACACGAAGAGATACTGTAAACTTCAAAGTGAACTTGAATGCCTTTACCTTTGTTTCTGCAGAAACATGAGCACTCAAAGAATTAGAGGATTTGAAAGAGTTTTTCCTAAATTGTGAAGAAAAAGGAGGCAACTGTAAGAGCACATTTCATTCTTAAACCTTCTACCCCCTTTATTCCTGCTATTCATGTAACACTAATTCTATCTCACCCACTACAAGAAAATCGACGATTTCCGACGGCGTTTTTCGTCGCAAATACAGCAATTTTTGTCGCAAATTGACGTTTCCGACGAACTTTCCGACGGACAAAAAGCCGTCGCAAATCGTTTCCGACAGATTTTTTCGTCGCAAATGACTGTGTCGCAAAGTCGTCGGAAATCCGTCGCAAAATTTCGTCGCAAATCCATCACAAATGTTCGTCGCAAATTCGTCGCAAAAAACCATTTCCGACGAAAATTTCCGACGGAAATCCGTCGGAAATTTTAAAAAATAAAATGAAAAAAATAAAATCTTCTGAAGGGTTGTGGTAACTTCACCTACAAAGGGTTGTGGTAAATTCATCATAAACACATAACAGAACATGCAAAATCATTAAGAAAATCAAAACATTCACATACAATAATAAATTCCCCTCTTGAAATTAGAAAATAAATGAATGTTTGCTGATAAACAAAGAACTAAATATAGGGAGGGAGAGATTGTGTGCACTTGCTGATAACTGATAAATCTTCTCTTGTTCAGACACAATGTTGCATTACTAATACTATTATGACCATCCAGATTTTGTGTGCACTAATATCACTGATAAATCTTCTCTTGTTGAGACACAATGTTGCATTACTAATACTATTATGTTGCATTACTAATACGGAGGAAGGCTGCTTGAAGAGCTCCTCTGCTTGAATGAATTCTGCATTCCAAAGCACAGCTGGATCCTCTGCTTGAATGAATTTTGCATTACACATGAAATGAAGAAGAAGAGGGATAACAACTTCACACATGCATTATTCAGATCTATGAAGAAGAGGGATAACAACTTTATATGGATCAGGATCCAAGAACAATCATGGATACTCAAGTCTTTGAGCAAAAGAGGTAACCATAAATGCATAAGCAAGTCCTTTATCATGGATAATATAATATAAAGTAAATATTCCAAGTTATGGACCGCAAGTATTCAAATTGGAAAATTCAAAGGCAGTAAGAGATATTACCTTGGTATGCAATTCATATATAGAGATAATAGTCATTCCACAAAAATGTCCTTGAATCAATTATTTAGACTAACAAAGATAATCTGTTGTAATTCCAAAAGAGAATCAAGGGAGCATATTAGTAAGTAAATAGTTTATGATAATCTGTTGCAATTTCAAACAATAGCAAGTAGTTTCACAGGGATACAAATCAATGATTTAGATAATTAGAGTATTACTAAAACTTAAGCAATCATGAGATAAAATCAAACAAGTTGTTCGCATATGATATTAACATATATATCCTGCATATATTTAGAGCAAACACTGCAAAAAGGGAACGCTTTTGCTGATAAGAGAAAGTTGAAAGATAACAAATAAGTACCCAAACTTTATTTGTCAAAAGGCAGTAGTAATCATAATAAAACTGAGGTTGGAGAATCAACCGGAGATGGTGGGCAACAATATTCACGCAAATATAAATAGACAAAGATTGCAACCTAGGGACAACAGCGACAACGCTAGCACACTTTTTGCAGAACAACCTAAAACCCTGCTTCCTGACTTTCCTGAGACACTTACTGCAAGAATCATAATACCAACCATAATCACCACCGATTTCAATTATCTGAGCCAAAACTACACCAAAACCAACCTGCAAATAAAAAATACATTGTAAGATTAAGAAAGTAAAATGTTAACAACATAATCTCAACATGAACTAAAAAATCTAAACACACATCAGTAGCATCTAAGAGGTCTGAGATTGTGATGCAAGGAGTCTGCATAAAATCATCAGCCAGAGATTATGGTGCAGGCGCAGAAACTTGAGCTATAGGTTGGTGAATCACAGTTCCAGAAGTGGCCATGCTGGTAGAAAATGAAAAACACTACACGTTAAAAGGCAAACAGCAAAAACCAAAAAGTAATGTATATAATCAAAGTTCAGGTATATACTTTGCTTTATAAGCATTTATTTCAGGAATGTCAGACTTGAAGAACACTTTTGTTCCATGGAAGGCATTTGAAACACCAACAACACCTAAAACATGAAACACTTTAGAGGAAAAAAAACAATAAAAAGTAATTATCCTATCCAATATTTAACACAAAGAAACACATACCTTGAAACTTCTTTAGCCTACAGAATTGAATGACAACAACAGGAGAAGTGGAAGATGTATGCATCTCTAAGCTACGATGCATACTCTCAGCATATTAACCCCAAAAAAGTACATTGAACAATGTCCAACCTATCCATAAATGAGGTAATAAAAATGGTCACAATATTATGAAAACATTATATAATATAAATTCAGCAAATGTAAACAAAACCGACTTTGAATCCTGAAGGACAAATTGCAACAAACTTGTGATATTCCCATGCCTCTAATGGTTCCTAATGGCATCTTTCTGAACAACATGGCCAATCACATATAGAAATTTATACAAAACAAACATCGGAAAAGTATAAAGAAAAGTAGCAAAAGAGCAAAAATTACAAAAAAAATAAGTTAAGTAAGATACCAATGAGAAACTCCTCTTTAGAAGAAGCGGCAATTGCAGCAAAAAGCATGAACTCAAAATGTTTAGAAGGTATAGTGTCAGCCTCCACTTGTGTACAAACAGTGATTCCCAGGAAATTCAGCTTATATTTATGGTTAGTGGTTGCAAATTTGTGGTCATTTGCAGAAACCAAAACCTTATCAATTAGGTAAGTAGACCCCTCTTGGAGTAAAGGTTGGAATTGTCTTACTCTTAAGAAACCTTTCCTGATGGTGGCATGAATCCTCCCAAGCTGAAAACAAAATTAAATAAGACACAATTGACATTTTAAAAAATAAGAAGAGCCTGTGAAATCAATGATACAGAAAATGAAAGAAGACTAACTTTTTGATCAAGTAGAACCATCTCAATAGTATTTGGATTTGCAGGATTCTTAAACTCTGGTACAACCCAAAGACGTATCACACGAACAGTAAGTGCCTAGTCAACCTTCCCAGCAACAATGTCTACAATGAAAGCCATGTAGGATAAAGTTATGCAAGATTAGAATGTTTGTGATGCTATCAACACTGGAATGGTATATATACTTATAGAAAGGAGATATAATGGAAAAAGAAGAATAGGGTGCACGGTTCAATGTAAAAGAACCAATAACAACAAATGAACAATAATGTGGCAAACATGCAACTATGAAAGAAAAGAATGTAGAGGATATAGGTACAGAGCACGAAGAAGGAACCAAATGGCAAACATGCGAAGGTATGTCAGTGGGAAGAAGAAACCATTGGATGATCAGAAGGCAAGAACATCTACCTCAGATAAAACAACGATTACAAATTGAATATTTCTATAAGTTTTGTAGACAACCAACGAATTAGAGAGCAAGATGAATTAAGTGAAAACAAATGGCAAAGCATTAACCATTTGTCAAGCAGGCAACTTTTCAAAAGAAGAGAAGGTAAAGATGAACATGTGTGTAGGAACCTCGAATTGCAAGACATGAAATACAAACCGATAAAACTAAAGAAGATTTTCAGCAGAACAGTAACTTAGGGCAGAGAGAGAAAACCTGATGTTAATACAGGTAGGCTGCATTAATGGAAGCAAGCAAGCTGCAATGCTCCAATCCGTATTCTTTCACCAAGTGTATCGAAGAATCAGATTAAATGCAAGAAAGAAATGCACAAATAGAAGCTGCATTAATGGAAGCACCAAGTTTAGCAACCAAATGGCAAACATGCAAAACTGAGATACCTGATGGAAAATCACTGGGGCAATTTTCAGATAGATATCGAAGACAACTACAAAAAAAGAGAATGTCGAGAGCAAAGAGAATTAAATGGAAACCAAATGGAAAGCATGCAATTCTGTAATAGGGAAAGGAAAACAAATGGGCCGAGTTTGCAGATACCTATCAAAGGTTTGCAGAGAATTAAAGGAAAAGGATTGGAGCGGGTGTGGAGATAGGTATACAAACTCTGCAAATACTTAAAAAAGAAGATCATATGAAGATATGTAGGTGGTTTCCATAATGTACTAATTGAGTTTAGTTTTAGCTAATGATGTTAATGGCCTATAACTTCCTACCTCTCTCCTAAACATGAAAAGTTATAAAAGAAACCAACACAAACAAAGAATCTTACGTGAACTGGAACACATCTTAAGAGTTTCAAATCATACTTTTTTTGGGTGAAACAACTTTAACTAAGCTAATAATTTAAATTCATCACAGACATGATAGAGTTTTTTTTTAATTTCTATTTCAATGAAAGTGAACTTATCTAAACACTGATACACAATAAAGATCGACTGAGAAGAAGCAGAGAAGAAGCACAAACACTTACCTTTTAAGAAACTGATACACAATAGGGGGTTAGGGTTTTGATTCAAACCAAAAATAGAAGTAGAGAAGAAGCACAAACACTTACCTTTTAAGAAGAATAAGAGGGTAGAGCGGCTGAGAAAGAGAACAGAACTATACCGGCGAAACCAAGTGTCGATCTACGATCTTCAATGACGAAAATGGAGGTTGGAGAATCAACCGGAGATGGTGGGCAACAATATTCACGCAAGTTTTGATAGGATTGATGTTGTCAAATTGGGAATAGGGGTTAGGGTTTCGTGTTAATCAAAAATTAGGGTTTTTTTGTTGAATAGAAGTATAGTAGAAGTAGAATAGAAGCATAAAACTTACCTTGAGGAAGAAGAAGAAGCGCTTTACTGTTTTTGTGGTGGTGGAGGCCGATTTTATGGAGGAAGAGTGGTGGGAGAGGAAGAGTGAGAGGGAACAGAGAAGTGGAGGTCGTAGGTGAAGGGTGGAGGAGCGCAACTCGTGGAGGTCGTAGCTAGGAAGAGGGTGGAAGAAGGAGGAGGTCGTAGGAAGAGGGTGGAAGAAGGCGGAGGTTGAGGGAGAAGAGAGTGTGAGTACTTGTGAGGGTTTGAGAGAAAATGTGTGCACGCAAAGGAGGATTAGTGGGTTAGCGACCAACTTAACATCCGTCGGAAAGTTTGACGGAAAGATAGCCACACACACTCACATAACGGCTGCGACAACATTTTCCGTCGCAAATGACAGTTTTTTCCGACCGAAATAATTCCGTCGCAAATGTTGGTGGGTAAAAACCACTTTTCTTGTGGTACCGCTATTTACATAACATCTTTTAACTGGAATAATGTAATTCCTAAGTAACAATATCCATTGTTTCTTCACAGGGATGTTCAAGCCAAACATATATTTCATTTGTTAAAAAATTAGAATCAAATGATAATATTTCTCTCCAGCTTTCAATTATGATTGTTAGTAATAACTGAACCATTTTTTTAGTTATGCACGCAGGAAATTTCGACGGTTTCAAGAGAGTGATTTCATGGTTCCCAAACAAGGCCTTTGTCTGGGAGGGAGTCTCAGACCCAGTGATTACATGAAGAAGCAGTTGCTTCTCCTCTTCTAATTTCCTCTCGCTTTTGTGAACTTCATTTTGTGTACATTATCAAGTTGAAGTCTAATTTCATCTTTGTTTACATTATTAGAATGAAACAAGCTAATATTAAATCTATTAGAATCCTTTAACTATCTTTCATCCTCTGCCTTCCCATTTGCAATGTTATCACACTTTTTTAGACTGATCCTTACAAAGGTCTTTCTTACTCTCTTCCTTCTCTACCCATTTCATGATCACATTTTGATTGTTGTTATGTTGGGGCTAATCATAGTTGATAGTTCTCTCTCTTTTTCCTGATAGTGTTATCGTTTGCTTTCATTCTTCAGTTCTGTTTTTATAGAGTCTCCCTTTTCATGGTGCTACTTTACCTTCTCTTCTTCATTTTTGTTGGTCCCTGTAGTTTTAACTTGAAGTTTTCTACTAAGTTATTGACTTATTTGGGATATTTCAACTTAATTAAACCAATGATATTATAGTTAAACTTTACACATTGAAGTTGGAAGAGATGATATTGATATCAAAAGTTTAGGCACTCTATAGTGTCTATGCCTTTGTAAGAATACATAATTGCAAATTTTGAGTGTCACAAGAGCTGGATATATATTGGTAGAATACACACTCACATCAGATATTTGCCATAACCGATATCAGATGAAGAAATTGAGCTGCTAAAGCTTATTTGAATTGTTAATGGCTGATTTTTTACACTAACAATGCCGACTAGCAGACTCATGACAGAAATTGTCATTCCATGAATGCAAAAGACTTTAAAGTGTTTAAAATTATAAGTATTTCCTAGAAATATTTTTGTGAGGTGATTATGAAGGATCAAAATGTCGATTTTTCTATATAGTGATGAAGGGGAAAGATTTGAATGCAAAGTGTTAAGATATAAGTATGAGTGCTATATATAAAAATGTTTCAGGACTTGGATAACCACTATGAACGAGCATTTTGTGCAAATAAATAAGTATTATTTTTGACGTTATAGGGAGTTAGTCCTGAACATTACTTGGTTTCTTCATTTGAATCTTACTGATTATAGTAGGGATAGAGATATTTAGACAATTGGATTTTCAATTTTTTTTAATGAATTTTGGTTTTTCTTTATGTCAATTTGTCAAAAATGCACAGCTTCATTCATGATTGGCAAAAGGCCAAAGCATTACACAAAGTGTAATGCAATAACTCACTATTAAAGCACTACACATGATTACATAAAACTCTAAGATAAATGATAAGCATATAAATTGCTTCGTGCGTTATATTTTATACTACTGAAGCATCCATTAGCCTCTACAAGGCCGATCACCCAACTTGCTATACACATTGCATGTAACTCCACAAAAATATGTATCCTATTTTATTTGTATATTTCTTATTTCTTATTAATTTTGTTTATTATTATAATAAATTAAATATAGGGACTACTTATATTGATGTTTAACCACTATTTTGTGTATTGTTTTCATTTTTCAATAATAAATACTTTATATAAAATTCGTGAACACACCCACGAATGATGTAGTTCACTACTGATGTAGTACTATGCGGTGACAACACCCCATGTAGTGTTAGTCGGCCGATGAATTTCTGTTTAGATTTTTTAATTAGATGCCTCCACGTATTTCGTGGGTGCTTTTCGCTAAAAATTATTGTCGCTATAAATAGCAATTCTCTTTTCTAAAAGATAACTTTTGTTCCCAAAACTTTTTAATCAGCTATTACAAATCATTAACTATTTAGTCTCTAATCATCCCAACAACTCATTAACTATTTTTATCAAATATTACAAATTACTTTCGAG
The DNA here is from genome assembly GCA_039519185.1 of Astragalus membranaceus. Lineage (NCBI taxonomy): Eukaryota > Viridiplantae > Streptophyta > Magnoliopsida > Fabales > Fabaceae > Astragalus > Astragalus membranaceus. Next base: position 32,333,098 of record CM076852.1, on the reverse strand, counting down.
ATGCTCTACTTTTTAAGTAATATCCACGAACTTTTTTCCCGTGCATCGCACGGGTTCCATACTAGTTGTTTTGTTAAAGTTGTATGAGCCATGGCGACACTTTAGGGCAAAAAAAGAAGTAAAATACTACATATTTCATGCGCAATATTTTTACCCGATGGAAGCAATTTTTTAGATGCAATTAGCCAAAAAATTAACTTCCTAAAACATATTTATGTATTTTGGAAGTAAATTTTCAGAGTTTAGTTATATATTCTAGAATCATACTTCTGGAAAGTGGTATTATTTGGGAAAAATATTTTACACAGTAGGGGTGTCAGAGAAAAAACGATCGCTGTATATAGGAGGGGTGTATGGGAAAGATATATTGGTCCAAACATGTAATTACTAATTGTTACATGAAGCATGGGTCCGACAAAAGGTTGTATGGGTCTAGACAAAAGGAATGTTGGATGAAACAAGAAAACCTGCGATAATTTCTAATAACACCACTATATTACATATTTATCCTCCCTATTTTTTATTGTAAAAAAAAACCTCCATTTTTTTGACAAACATTTGTTAACAATCTCTTTTACATACTCTCTCCAACACTCACTCTATGATTGGTTAAAATCACGTGGGTCTCACCACTTTGAAAATGGAACCCATTAATTTAGTGGCACCTGCATGAAATTCAATCAATCATAAAGTGAGTGTTGGAAGGACAGTTGCAAAGAGAGTGTTGCTAGCACTTCTCTAATATTAGACCCAGTCTAAAAATCTCAACAAAAAAAAGTGGTTCAGATTGATAAGTTTGAGCCTGTTTTTTATGAGCCCATATTGGGCTAGTTGTCATACCCTAATTTTGTCCGGCTAATTGAAAAATCCAAAAAAGTTTTTATTCTCATCGCTTTAATTGTGCGCGTGTCTTTAACGCTCATTGTGCGACGTTTTTTTTGTAATACTCGTTCTTTGGTTGACATTGTTTTATTATCGTAAAATATAAATAATAATAAAATACAATGCAAAATCAAATAAACCATTAAGCTGAATAGTCAAAGTTTTTATTACATACCCAAGTTTTACATATATGGACAAAAACAAAAAAAGTAAATTTAAAACCAAATTCAAAAAAAGAGGGCAAGGGCGCAGCTCCTTGCTGCCCTAGCCGCTGTCCTTTTAATTCTTCCCCTTGGGGCTGTCCTTTGTCCTTCCCCCCCCCCCCCCCTCAATTGCTGTCCTTTGGCACCACCCATTGCCAGCTACTGTCCTTTTGTTGACTGTCCTTTCTATCCTCACCTCATCACCCCAAATTTGCCCTAATTGCTGTCCTCACCAATTGGCCTATAAATACCAAACAGTAGCTTAAAGTTAAGGAGGCATATACAGTAACATACACACAAATGCACACACACAGTCACAAAATACAGGGGGAGTCAGTGAAAAATACGCAGATACACAGAAAACACAAATACAAAAAAAAACAGAATAAAATTAAGGGAGAAGAAAGGAAGAAGAATGGAGGAGCATGAAGCTCCGTCCACCCCCACACCACCAACAGGGTCACTACGGTGACCACCCCAAATTTACCACCATCATCTCCACCATACCTCATCCTCCCCTCCACCGTAGACACCACCACAGCCCAAACAACCGCGACTATCCAAAACCCCCAAACACCCTCACTGTCTCCTCCTTTCCACCGTGAACACCACTCACAGCCCAAACACCACAAAACCGTTGCCCTTCAAAGCAACCACATCACTGACCCAACCACCGCCTGAAACACTAACGACCATCACCAACACCTCAGCCACTCAAAATAACCACCTCGACCACCACAACACAGAACCAAACCACCACAACTCCGTTTCTCCCCCTCATCGTGCCCCTCCTTCTCACCACTGTCAACTAAATCACTGTCTCTCCGTCAAACCAACCCACACAACACAAACCTAAAAAGGAAATAGAAGATCTGTGAGAACAAGGAGAGTAGAGAGGAGAAGGGATCAGAACCGCAGAAAATAAAAAAGGACGCAGTAGAACTCGCCCTCTGATTCCGGCCACCGTACACGGTGGCCGTTGGCCGTGAACCATCAAAGGCGCCTCCATCTTCTAGTTTCACCTCCATCGCTGTCAACGCCGTCACGGCGTTCGTCCCCACAGCGAACGTGGTCGTCGTCACAGCCACCCCCGTCACCATGGCATCACTGACGTCATTTTCGTTCTCTCCAGGAACGCGTCGTCAACCCCACCATCGTTTTCGTCGCCGTTAACACCATACGACACCCTCTCGCCGTCGTACAACCACCCCCATTGCCGGCCAATGACGCTCTGCCGTAAGGCTCACCGTGAGCTCCTTTCTTCTTCCATTTCCTTTCTTCTCTCTCTCACTGTGACTCTCGCCTTCTCTCCCCCTCTCTCTCTCCGGAAGTCCCCTTCTCTCTCACTCGCAGGTTTCTCTCTCTCCCCTTTTTCTGTTGGCTGAAGCGGCGCTGTAAGTGTTGGTGTAGATGAATTAGGGTTTTCAAAAATGTGATTTACGTTTATACTGTCTATGCCACTTTTATTTTATTTTTAATTTTCTGATTATTATTTGCAACCCCCATGTTTCATTATCATAATCTCATGTTTTTTTTTACAAAAAATGTTGTTCGCACCACCAGTTTACTAATAACACAGCCTTTTTTTTAATTCATCTTTATGTTTACACCCCCCAGATTTCGTTGTTATAACCCCTGTTTGTTTTAAATACCCGATTCTTATTCACACCCTTTTTTTTATACAACCTCCCAGTTTCAAACATCATGTTTTTATTCACACCCTCAATTTTAATGATACAACCCCTTTTAATTATGCCACAATGCTTCCAAACCAATATTTCCCAAGCCATCAAACTCACATAAAAATAGATTGTAATTAATGGTTTAACTTGTTTGACCGTTAATGACGACTATAGTTTTCAAATGAGCAATCAGTGGTGGCCACTCTGAGTTTTACTTGTTTGGTCATCACGAATGCCTATCCCAATTTCAAAATACCTAAAAAACACCAACACACAAACTTTTTCTAATCCTAGAACTACGTAGCCTTTGATTCTCTACCAGGAGATACGTAGGAGCAGGGTCACGCGCCCCTGTCAAGTGCAAAAATAAACAATTTCCATTACCTTTTTTTCTTAACTCTTTTTTTTACAAAAAACCACAAAATATAAATAGGGGACTAAGTCGACTGTACAGTCGGGTTAGTCTGCTTTTTAGGTCACTAATGAACCGTTACAGATCATGTCCTAAAATCTCTATTTAAAATAAACAATTTCTAAAATTAAAAAATATACAAACACATCTCATTCATTTCAAAAATCAAAAATCTTATTTTCAAAGTAGGGGATTAAGTCGGTCGTACGGCCGGGTTAGTCATCGTTTTAGGATAAGTGAACTGTGGTCCTTCAGAGCCCCAGCGCTCCTTCAGACCCCCAGTGGTCCTTCAACACAGATCACACAGTCCTAAAACCCCTATATTAAAAAACACCAACCAACAAACATTTTTTAACCAAGAACTACGTGTGATTTGATTCTCTACCAAGAGATACGTAGGAGCAGAGGGCGGCCGACCTCTGTCAATTGCACTAATAAAAAACCTTTTTTATTCTTTTCCTAAATAATCATTTTCTTAAATAAAATGTCAATTTTCTTCTTTCTTTTTAATTCATAATGAAAGGGTAAAAATAAACTTTTTCAAAATTAATATTCTTTCCTACAACTAGTTAGCAGGTAACCTTCTTTAGGAAGGATGTCGTGGGGTGCTAATACCTTCCCCATGCATAACCGACTCCCCACATATCTGGTCTCAAGGACCCTTATCAATTTCAAAAGGGATTTTCCAATGTTGGTGGCGGCTTCATTTTTGAACCTTCGAGGAATCCTCCTCCGGATTTTTCGGTCGCTACAGCTAGCGACTTCACTGGGGACATTTTAGAGAGTCAAGCCAAGTCTAATTAGTTCTAGGAGTAGTTGTTAATTTAATTCTTTATTTTTACCCTACTTTGTCTCTTATTTTTTTATTGCATATTATATTGCCTTTAATGTGATATGTAAACATTAGGATAGAAGACCGCTTCTTGTATATGTGTTTGCTTGTTTTGCAGCTTGGGGATATATCCATCGTTTTGCTCCTACACACACTGCACTACTACACTTTTACACACGTGTGAGAATAGTCCTATACTCGGACTGGAGCATAAACTAAGTTAGAACGAGACTGCGTAGTAATGGCCCTCTGGATGTACGTCCAGCTCGGTGGTTACGAAAGCCTCACCTAGAGTTTGGTCCCTTCAAGGGTGCTATCACTTCTAATAGCTTGCCTATTGTTGTGGCTAGCGTTCTCGAACGGGGTCGTTGGCTCTAGGAACCTTATTTAGGACTCTATAGAGCTATCCCTTGGAAGGTTCACTTAATAGAACAGCTTTAGAACATCTCTCAAGGAGCCTCCTTAGGACACAAAGGAGCATCATACCCCTTGCATTCAAACAAACCTAATACTTTTCTTTTTTTTCAAAATCACTCAAAAAAAACATTTCATGCGTCCTTCATTTGCATGCACATGAGACGACATCACTCCTTCCATCCATCATACAAAAATCATTATGCATTCATAACAAAATAAAATCATTCTTTTCACATGTATCACGTTACCATTTCCCCACCATACATCTCATCATCAATCCAATTATCATATGTTCATAATTTGTAAATATTAAAGGATCATCATCAAATAGTGCAGGCTTCACATAACGAGGGAATGCATGTTAAATATGTGACGTTCATACATCATTTCACTCATATTGTTGTCCTAGTCCAAATACATCATTTCTCTATGCATGCATCATTTCTAAATAAAGAGAAAAAGAAAATAGTGTCATTATTCTTCCCATTCATCATCCAAAATATATATTTTAGTTAGCATCACCTATATGTTGCATTGTTAAAAAATAATCATTCAGAATAACTGAGTTTTCCAAATAAACATTCCTTCAGCATTTCATGCATTTGCATTTTCATCATACAATATAAATTTGTCAGGTGTTCATTCATACATTACATTTTAACAAAAAAAACAACAAGAATCATAACCTTATTCTCTTATTCTTGCATCAATCATCATCAAATGAAAAGAGAGTGTTTGCATCATTACCACGTTGCATTGCCTCTCTAAAAAAAGGGTCATTTACAATAATTGTTTCATCGCACACTTGCCATAGCATTCCATTAGAATCAAACAATCATTTTCCCTACATGTTTCATTTCCTAGATAAAAAAAACAAAAAAAATGTCATTACTCTTTTCATACATCATTGATCATCCAATAAAATAAATGAGAATTATTAACTTTGCATGTTGCATGACCACTTTAAAAAAAAATAAACTCATTTAAAATAATCATTTCTTTGAACATCTTACATGTCATTGGAATCAAACAATCATGTGCATTTCATGCATTTACATCTTCATCATACATTCATAACAAAATAAGATCATTCTTTTCATAAACATCTCGTTATCATTTCGCTACCATGCATCTTATCATCTACAAAATAACAAAAATATCATGCTTTTTATTTGTTCATCTCATCCAAAGTGCATCACCATACACCAAAAATAACAAATATCACATTGATATTATAAAAAGAATTACATTAATTCATTATTTCATTACTCATCTTCATGCATCGTAAAAAAAACAAAACAAAAGTCATTCATTCCTATGCATCTCCAATACATGATCTCCTTCATGCATCATAACAAAAACAAAAGTCATTCATTCCTCTCACATCCATCTCAAGGGCGTCAGTCCTCTCACATGCATTGAGACAAAATTAGAAATTGCTTCATTTTCTTCTATTCTTGCATCAGTCACCATCCATTTTTTTGTTAGCTGAAACAAAAAAGTAAATCATATAGCCATTTAAGATATCATTTTATCACATTCAAGCAATCATTGTACATTTCATGCATTCTACTTTATTCAAACAATTTTTTCCAAAAAACGAAAAAAAATGAAACTCGTAAGAATTTTTTTTGACACACTGTTTGATGAGAAACGATGCCTTCTTGAGAATATATTCTAATTGATTCCTCTTCCTTGGAAAATGTTGTCACACCCTAACTTGATTCACCGACATCAAGTCCTTCACCCTTCACCCCATATACATCCTATTCATACCCACCACATTCATGGAAACCACCTACCCACTTAACCATTCAATGGAATTCACCAATAACTCATTCACCATCGTGGTCACTACAATATTGACCGTATCGTCCTCAAACCCCTGCTCCCATAGGCTTGACGCTTAGCCACTGCACGCCCCACCAAGGGCATCAGTCAACATATATCTCATCCCCGTGATAGGAAGCTTAAATGTCTATTTTGTTAACTTGTGTGGTTTTGACAATTAAAATTGTTCTATCTTAAGCGGTGTTAACTCTCCATGAAGCATTTGCAAAAAACAACTAACATGACATGTGTGTTTACCCTTGTTCGAGTTAGTTATACTACCCCCATCTTTCCGCCACTTCCAAAACCAGACCCAACCATCCATAAAAGGCCCAATCCCCACAAGAGTATTACATTCACTTCCCCCAGTGATGAAATTTCACGAACAACACTTTGTATGCTCCATACTGGGGCAGAGTAATGATCACAGATTTCCTGCTGGCATTCTAAACACTCGTGCAAGTTCTTTGAGTTAAAAAAAAAAGAGAAATCCAAAAAAGAAAAGCTCGTTAGGTTGAAAACTCATAAGAGCAATCTAAGCAAAAATTAGGGCATATAAAAAAGAGAATAAAGAAAAAACAAATATATTAAAATGAAGTTTTGTCCTATAGTTACAATTTCGAGAAAATAAGCAATCATGATTTGAAGTGAAGTTTGGCAACTTTCCCACAAAGAGAAATACCCTTTGCCACCCACTTCGAGCCAAGAAAATCAAAAATCTTTCAAACACCTTAAACAAGGATCAATCCCATATCTAACAGCTCGCTCAGCTCGAAAGAAAAAAGAAAAATCACAAAAAAAAGTGAAATTAAAGAAAAGAGGATTGAAAAATCCTGAAAACCAAAGCGGTAGAAATTGTGAGCTGATACTTCACACCATCGAGCATATAAAAGATCCTTGTCTGAAATAAACCCTCAAACACTTCCTTTGGCCCAAGCATCCTATCCTCCATAAACCCTCAAATGTGCTACAACCCTAAAACAGGTTCATTCTACCATGAAGCGCATAAAAGATTCTTTGTCAGGAGCGAAGTAATCGTTTCCTTCATGCATCATTAACCATTGGCCATATTACAATCCTAAGGCCTATTCCGATCAGTGATTGGTTGCTTCCATTTTTCTCAAAGCTTATACTTTAGGACAAAATAATCAGAATAATTTATTTGTTCAAAAAAAAATAACGAGAAAAATATTATTACAAAAAATAAGAAAAAAAACTTAAAAGGGCTTGCACGCTCGAAGTTCATCAAGAGAAGATAACAGTGATCATCAACAAAGTGAATTTTCATCGAACCAAAAACTCTTGACTGTCATAGCTTGTGGAATCCTTCCCAAGGAAAACCACAAATCCCTACTGAGGCAGTTACTTAACTTATCATATCAAAATGGGGCAATACCCCACCCTCCATTCCACTCAAACTCAGGAAATTTTTTTCAACAACCCCAAAACACTCTCACCTTTCATCCCGTTCTACACCCATATAGCCATACCAGACCAATTTCCAAACCATTATTCTAACTTTGCACCCTGTCACAATCCCACTCGAGATGGGGCAATTTTCATCTTTTGTGGATTGGGGTAACCTTGTCCTCTTATAGACCGGGGCATCATATCCCTTGGGCCGAAAGAATCCTTTTGCCTCCCGTTCCATTCATTCCTAGTCACTTGTCGCCATCAATACCAGCAGATTTTCCAATCCCTCAATCAGTCTATATCCTTAGTTGTCATTGTACTCCCTAAACAAAGGCAGGCTATTTCACTCCCCACTATTTGAAGTCAAAATTGGGGCAGTCAAACATTTCTTACCTTGGGGCAAGCTTACCTCTCATAGGCTTGAGCCAATAAACCTCATCCTTCACTCCACTCACGTGTCACATACCCAACATTTCTTGAACCCTAAGTCAACTGGCACATTCGTTTGTATTCACACTGTTTTTCATATTTTATTAAACAAATGCTTCAAAGAGAGAAACACATGTTAATGACAATCCCTCAAAGTTAACACCTCAGACTTGAAAGCTTAACCATCATGGGTCATCATAACCAAATGAGAACTCATTTGAACAAGTCTGCGAATACACATCTCAATCTCTAGAAAGGGCACTAATACATTGCCGCAAGCCACACTTTTCAAGGTGACAACCTTGAGCTTACCAGAGTTCAAGTCCAAGCCATCAAAAATCTTTCTTCCAAGGAACGATCAATTCAAAAAGTTCCGCTCTCTGTTTCCAGCATCAAAAGTTTTGTTTCTCATCAAACATTTTTGTATCCTTACAAAAAAATGTTGTTACCAACAAATCATGCATTAGACATGTCCTCATTATTCTAGAATTAAACCCTGCATCTGATCATACTCATCACAACTCTTTCATGCAAGTATCATGCATTCACATTCCACGTGTTTTTGCCTACACAATATTGCTTCTTTCGCATTACGCATTGCGTATGCATGCATGCATACCCGCACATAACATGTATTGCTTTAATAAAAATGCCAAATGTCGGTCTCATCATTACCAAAAGTCTGTCTGCATCCCAATCAATCGTATCATATCATCGCACCATGCAGTCATGCACTTTCTTTTATTCACCATAGCGTTTGCATCAAAATATTACATATCTATCATATTCGCATTCTCATACCAAAAAGGGCAATAAAGCGAAAACACAAAAAAAACATCATTCCACATCCCGACAAACATCCAATCATTGCACCATACATTACAGCTCAACATCAAACCATGCATCTACCATAGCACCTACATCTAAGTAGTACATTTGCATTCACATATTATCTGCAGTCGCATACACGGCTTATCAATTTCTGTCTCCGACCAGCTTCGGCGACATCCATCATTCACGGGCTTTTGTAGTCCATTTGCTTTTACATTGCATATTTACCACATTGCATACATATAACATTTTTTGCTTCGATAAACGTGCCAAGTGCCGGTCTCGTCGTTACCAAAAAGCTTTCTACATCACCAATCATATCATTTACCATGCATTCATGTGTCTCCTTTATCCACCATGGCATTCACATCAAAGTATTACATTTGCGTCACATTCGCACATTGCATTTCATACACTCATTACATACTAAGAAAAAAAAAGCAAAAAAAACAAAAGGAGGAAAAATTGCTCATCACAATCACATTCATATCTTATCTGCATTCACATACGCTGTTTGTCAACCTCCATGTTCCACCAACCTCGACTCACATCATCTGCCACGTTTCATTCATCCCATCGAACACCTACCATTTCACATACTGCACGCATGCATCATTCATCGCATTTTTAAATATGCCAAATATAGATAGCTTTTCCCTTCTCAGGTAAATGCATTCATTAGGTATGTCCTAGGCAAGTACGCCATGTGTCAATCCCAATAGTTTGTTCCCTCAAAGTCAGTGCTCCAAGCACTGGTCTCATATCACAATTCAGAGTCTCGGACCCTCAGCAGTCCCTCGCAGCCCCAGCGCTCCTTTAGACCTCCAGTGGTCATTCGTTCCAGATCGCACGGCGCGTTATCGAGCAACCGACGGATCATCCGACCCAGGTCCATCAGTTCAGTTCGACCCAGTATGTCAAAGCAACGACTTCGAACTCTACCTTCAAGATCACTATGTCGCCACTGAGCGCGACGGATCACCCAACCCCAGGTCATTCAGACTAGCTGTGTCCGCCTAAAAACACAGTGCACGTCCTACGAGGTGCGCAAATCAGGTCAATGACCTGACCTTGCCCCCATGGCCGCTAGAAAATGGCCATCCCCCACGCAGACCGCCTTGCTAGTACCGGTTCTAGTTTGCGCTCCTTCAGACCCCTTGGTCCATCAGGCTTAGGCATGCCCTTCAGACCCCGTCGGTCCTTCAGTTTAGCTCCAATCAATGCGCCAAGCATCGACTGCGAGTTAGACCATCAGAGCCCCCAGCGCTCCTTCAGATCCCCGGTGATCCTTATTTACTCGCATTCTCTGTCAACCCATCACTTTCCAATAAATTCTAAAAAAATCGTAGCCTTGACAAAATTAGTATCTTTTTTATCTTTATTTCTATTTTTACTCAAGAAATTTGGAAAACCCTCCACATTTCCTAGTAAAATATAAATAAAGAGGGGCAGCTGTCATACCTTAATTTTGTCCGGCTAATTGAAAAATTCAAAAAAGTTTTTATTCTCATCGCTTTAATTGTGCGCGTGTCTTTAACGCTCATTGTGCGACGTTTTTTTGTGATACTCGTTCTTTGGTTGATATTGTTTTATTATCGTAAAATATAAATAATAATAAAATACAAATGAAAAAACAAATAAACCATTAAGCTGAATAGTCAAAGTTTTTATTACATACCCAAGTTTTACATATATGGACAAAAACACAAAAAGTAAATTTAAAAACAAATTCAAAAAAAGAGGGCAAGGGCGCAGCTCCTTGCTGCCCTAGCCGCTGTCCTTTTAATTCTTCCCCTTGGGGCTGTCCTTTGTCCTTTTCCCCCTCAATTGATGTCCTTTGGCACCACCCATTGCCAGCTACTGTCCTTTTGTTGACTGTCCTTTCTATCCTCACCTCATCACCCCAAATTTGCCCTAATTGCTGTCCTCACCAATTGGCCTATAAATACCAAACAGTAGCATAAAGTTAAGGAGGCATATACAGTAACATACACACAAATGCACACACACAGTCACAGAAAATACGGGGGGAGTCAGTGAAAATTACGCAGATACACAGAAAACACAAATACAAAAAAAAAACAGAATAAAATTAAGGGAGAAGAAAGGAAGAAGAATGGAGGAGCATGAAGCTCCGTCCACCCCCACACCACCAACAGGGTCACTACGGTGACCACCCCAAATTTACCACCATCATCTCCACCATACCTCATCCTCCCCTCCACCGTAGACACCACCACAGCCCAAACAACCGCGACTATCCAAAACCCCCAAACACCCTCACTGTCTCCTCCTTTCCACCGTGAACACCACTCACAGCCCAAACACTACCAAACCGTTGCCCTTCAAAGCAACCACATCACTAACCCAACCACCGCCTGAAACACTAATGACCATCACCAACACCTCAGCCACTCAAAACAACCACCTCGACCACCACAACACAGATCCAAATCACCACGACTCTGTTTCTCCCCCTCATCGTGCCCCTCCTTCTCACCACCGTCAACCAAATCACTGTCTCTCCGTCAAACCAACCCACACAACACAAACCTAAAAAGGAAATAGAAGATCTGTGAGAACAAGGAGAGTAGAGAGGAGAAGGGATCAGAACCGCAGAAAATAAAAAAGGACGCAGTAGAACTCACCCTCTGATTCTGGCCACCGTACACGGTGGCCGTTGGCCGTGAACCAGCAAAGGCGCCTCCATCTTCTAGTTTCACCGCCATCGCTGTCAACGCCGTCACGGCGTTCGTCCCCACAGCGAACGTGGCCGTCGTCACAGCCACCCCCGTCACCACCGCAAACCGTCGCCATGGCATCACCGACGTCGTTTTCGTTCTCTCCAGGAACGCCGTCGTCAACCCCACCATCATTTTCATCGTCGTTAACACCATACGGCACCCTCTCGCCGTCGTACAACCACCCCCATCGCCGGCCAATGACGCTCCGCCGTAAGGCTCACCGTGAGCTCCTTTCCTCTTCCATTTCCTTTCTTCTCTCTCTCTCTCTCTCTCACCGTGACTCTCGCCTTTTCTCCTCCTCTCTCTCTCCGGAAGTCCCCTTCTCTCTCACTCGCAGGTGTCTCTCTCTCTCTCTCTCTCCCCTTTTTCTGTTGGCTGAAGCGGCGCTGTAAGTGTTGGAGTAGATGAATTAGGGTTTTCAAAAATGTGATTTACGTTTATACGGCTGTCTATGCCACTTTTATTTTATTTTTAATTTTCTAATTATTAGTTGCACCCCCCATGTTTCATTATCATAATCTCATGTTTTTTTTACAAAAAATGTTGTTCGCACCCCCAGTTTACTAATATCACAGCCTTTTTTTAATTCATCTTTATGTTTACACCCCCCAGATTTCGTTGTTATAACCCATGTTTGTTTTAAATACCCGATTCTTATTCACACCCTTTTTTATACAACCTCCCAGTTTCAAACATCAAGTTTTTATTCACACCCTCAATTTTAATGATACAACCCCTTTTTATTATACCACAATGCTTCCAAACCAATATTTCGCAAGCCATCAAAATCACATAAAAATAGATTGTAATTAATGGTTTAACTTGTTTGACCGTTAATGACGACTATAGTTTTCAAATGGGCAATCAGTGGTGGCCACTGAGTTTTACTTGTTTGGTCATCACGAATGCCTATCCCAATTTCAAAATACCTAAAAAACACCAACACACAAACTTTTTCTAATCCTAGAACTACGTAGCATTTGATTCTCTACCAGGAGATACGTAGGAGCGGGGTCACGCGCCCCTGTCAAGCGCAAAAATAAACAATTTCCATTACCTTTCTTTCTTAATTCTTTTTTTACAAAAAACCACAAAATATAAATAGAGGACTAAGTCGACTGTACAGTCGGGTTAGTCTGCTTTTTAGGTCACTAATGAACCGTTACGAATCATGTCCTAAAATCCCTATTTAAAATAAACAATTTTTAAAATTAAAAAATATACAAACACATCTCTTTCATTTCAAAAATCAAAAATCTTATTTTCAAAGTAGGGGATTAAGTCGGTCGTACGGCCGGGTTAGTCATCGTTTTAGGATAAGTGAACTGTGGTCCTTCAGAGCCCCAGCGCTCCTTCAGACCCCCAGTGGTCCTTCAACACAGATCACACAGTCCTAAAACCCCTATATTAAAAAACACCAACCAACAAACATTTTTTAACCAAGAACTACGTGTGATTTGATTCTCTACCAAGAGATACATAGGAGCAGAGGGCGGCCGACCTCTGTCAATTGCACTAATAAAAAACCTTTTTTATTCTTTTCCTAAATAATCATTTTCTTAAATAAAATGTCAATTTTCTTCTTTCTTTTTAATTCATAATGAAAGGGTAAAAATAAACTTTTTCAAAATTAATATTCTTTCCTACAACTAGTTAGCAAGTAACCTTCTTTAGGAAGGATGTCGTGGGGTGCTAATACATTCCCCACGCATAACCGACTCCCGAACTCATATCTGGTCTCAATGACCCTTATCCATTTCAAAAGGGATTTTCCAATGTTTGCCCTTAAACTAAACTTTGGTGGCGGCTTCATTTTTGAACCTTCGAGGAATCCTCCTCCGGATTTTTCGGTCGCTGCACTAGTCAAGTTTGGCTTCCGGAATCTCGCAACGCCCACATATTAGAATTTTTCTAGACAACTATAATTTATTAAGATTAATTTTTTTATAATTTATTAAGATTAAGTTGTATTTAAATTTAGGCTAAATTACACCAGTGGTCCTTTAAGTTATTTAATTGTAACAAGTTGGTCCTTTAAATTTTTTCACACCACTTAGGCCCTTTAAGTTATTTAATTGTAACAAGTTGGTCCTTTAAGTTTTTTTCGTACCACTTATATCCTTTAAGTTATTTAATTGTAACTTTTAAAGGTCAAATAAATTATGTTTCTCAGATCTAAAATTCCCCAAATTGTTTCAATTAAACAGCTTAAAGGACCTAAGTGATACTCAAAATTAACAGTTTTTTCATTAACTAGAACTAAGTGAGGAAGACGACGCCCTTATGAAGGAATTTAAGAAAAAGATCAAGAAACGTGAGCCCGATGGTGAGTTCCTGCCTATCCAAGTCGGTGACAGGTCAGAGAAGACTAAGCAGTTTGGTGCTGACTTGCCTAATGATTTCAAGGAAGAGCCGATTAAATTCGTTGAACAACTTGCCGACTTCTTTGCTTGAGCGCAAATGACATGTAGGGAATTTCCCGTGGCATTACTTGCCATCAGCTCGCGGTGGACCTGAAGACGAAGTGGGTTGCTCAATACCAAAGAACACAATCTGTTGAGAAGGCCTACGCTGCCGCAAAAGCTGTAGAGGACCTTATAGAGGTCGACTTTGTAAAAGAAGTGAAATTCATGACATGGCTTTCAAATGTTGTATTGGTTAAAAAATATAATGGGAAATGGAGGATGTATTTTGATTATACTGATCTTAACAAGGCTTGTCCAAAGGATGCCTCCCCCCTTCCCAGTGTTGATAAATTGGTAGATAACTCCACTAGATTTTGGTTAGGCTAAATAGCACTTTTGGTCCTTTATCTTTGCTCTAGGGTTTCATTTAGGTCCTTTATCTTTTTTTGGTCCATTTTGGTCCCCATCTTTCATTTAGGTTTCATTTTGGTCCCTATCGTTAGTTTTTATTAACAGACGTCACGCTGGCAGTTAACTGCTGACGTGGCGTCTTAAGTGTCACCGTTGATTTGGAATTATTTAATTGATGTGGCATATAAGGGACCAAAATGAAACTTCAAAAAAAACATGAGGGACCAAATTAACAAAATTAACAAATCTGAAAAAAACCCCCCAATCTTCATCTTCATCTTCTCCGGCGAGCCACCACCACCACAAACAGTGACATCGCCTCTCTCCCTCTCTCTCCGCCTCCCTCCTCTCTCTCCCTTCGTCATTGAAAGTGCCAAAAAACCTTAAAACGCAAATCTACATTTCCATTTCGTTCTCAATTTTTTTCATTTTTGGTGAAATATTTTGCCAACAATCAGTTACTGCATCAATTTCGAGTCTATTGCAAGTGGTTTGGTGAATTTTGGTTGAGTTTTGAATGTTTCCCCAATTTGTAAAACTCAAAACGCGTTTGCCTCAGAAAATCACGTTTTCGATTAAGTTCTTCCATTTTTTGTGCCAATGGGTGATGGATTCTAATTCCTTGTGAAATTTCGCATGAAATGCTCTGTTCATTTGCTTGATTTGGTTAAGAATTGAGAATTCTAGAAATTATTTTTGTTCTTGGTGTTCTTGATGAGATAGAGAGGGGGAGAGAGAGAGAGAGAGAGAGAGAGAGAGAGAGAGAGAGAGAGAGAGAGAGAGAGAGAGAGAGAGAGAGAGAGAGAGAGAGAGAGAGAGAGAGAGAGGGAGAGAGAGAGAGAGAGATGATGTCAATGTTTGTGGTGGTGGTGGTGGTGGTGGCTCGCCGGAGAAGATGAAGATGAAGAATGGGGTGTTTTTCTAAATTTGTTAATTTTGTCAATTTGGTCCCTCATATTTTTTTTAAGTTTCATTTTGGTCCCTTATATGCCACATCATTTAAAGAATTCTAAGTCAATAGTGACACTTAAGACGTCACGTCAGCAGTTAACGGCCAGCGTAGCGTCTGTTAACGAAAACTAACGGCAGGGACCAAAATGAAAGATGAGGAACCAAAACAGACCAAAAAAAAGATAAAGGACCAAAATGAAACCTAGAGCAAAGATAAAGGACCAAAAGTGCTATTTAGCCTTTCGGTTATTATCTTTCATGGATGCATACTTTGGGTATAATCAAATACCAATGCATCTGGCAGACCAAGAAAAAATCGTGCTCATGACCGACGATGGATACCATTGTTATCGAGTAATGCCTTTCAGGCTCAAGAATACTGGAGCAACCTACCAGATCGGGTGAATCTTGGAAGTATACATGGACGACACGAAATCCGATGTCGACCACACCGCCAACGAAATCGAGTATTTGCCGAAGTGTGGAAGCATAATATGAGATTAAACTCGAAAACATGTATGTTTGGCGTCAAAACTTGCAAGTTTCTCGGATTCTATCTAATTGTGCGGGATTTGAGTCCACCGGACAAATGCAAGGCGGTCACCATGATGATACCACCGACGATGATAATAAAAATTCAGAAACTCACGAGAACGGTTGCTGCCTTATCACGCTTCGTGTCAAAAGTGGCCAATGGAACTCTTCCGTTCTTTAAATTGCTCAAGAAGGGAGTAGAGTTCGAATGGATCAGAGAATGTGAGAAAGCCTTGTCTCAACTCAAGGTCACTTTTTCTGAACCACCCGTCTTAACTCGGCCACTTGAAGGATATACTGAAGTCAAATATAAGTCACAAGAAAGGGGGGTTTGAATTGTGACACATTTTTAAAGACATTTTCTAGACACAAATTCTTTCAGAAGCTTGTTTGGTTTTTTTTATGAAAAGATGACCTTGTCAATTGAGTATTGTTTAGAAGAAATAGTTTTGTTCTTAAAGGTTTTGTTTAAGTTGCTTTGCTTATGAAACAGTTGATGAAAAAGCAGTAAAGAAAGCCTGTAAAGAGCACACAGATTTATAGTGGTTCACCCTACTCGCCAAGGGCTACGTCGACTCCTCACACCTAATGAGCTTTTTCACTATTTCACAAATAGCTTTACAAGCCAACCAATGGCTAAACCCTAATAGTTTTGTCACACAGCTCTATCAACTGACCCACTAGTTTTGTCCAAGCTCTAGCAACTTAAACCCTAGTTTTTTTCAAGCTCTAGTAACTTACCACTAGTTTTTTCCCAAGCCTAGCAACTTAAACTCTAAGAAACCCTTTCTTAGCCCTCTTCCCTCACAATACAGTAACCCATGCTTATTGCTTAGAAGGTACACAAACTAAAATAAGTTTGGTTCTGAACAGGGATAAAGACAATAGCTTAAGTAAAGTACATTTGACTTTTAACACCAAGCTATGAACACACTCAATAAAGTCTCAGAAATGTTGATTTGTTGTGAGTGTGTTTAGGAGAGAGTGTAGACTTACTCAGAAGCTACTGAGAAGCTTCTGATGTCTTGACCAATTTAGAGTAGTCTCCCTTTTTGAAGTTCTGAGGTCTCAATCGTGTATTTATAGGCCTTTTGCCTTAAAAGATTCGTTGGAGTGCTTTAGCAAAGAGTAATATATCCATTGAAGCTTTGGAGCCTTGACGTACAGCAGGTTCCGTACACTGCTGCAGGTGACCGTTGAGAGCTTCTAAGCTCGTCAACACATGAAACTCTTTTGTAATGGCTTCTTTCACTTAAAACAACTCTTCTTATCATAATACCATTGTTGATGTGCTATTTTACCGTTGAGAGAAGAGTGATAAATTTTCTTCATGCTTCAAAAGCCTGTACAATAGCTTCTGAACATTGTCTTCCCAATAACCTTATGAGATACAAATAGAACGCCTTCTGAAGTATCTTCTGAGTTAGTAACACATGAGTATATGTCATTTGGAATTGTTTGCCATATGTTCCTTTGTTTCATGTTTGGCCATGGTTACTTTGCTTGTTATCTTTGAGCACCTCATTGAGCTTAGCAAGTATCTTCTAAGACTCAATTCTTCTTCTTGTGATGTGCTAATCTTGTAGCACATGTTCTTCTTGAGATATAGTGTTTTTATACCTATCTATAAGATCACACAAGAGAACTCATTAAATCACTAATGAATCAGAAAGCTTAAGAAGCTTATCAAAACTGTTTGTCTTTATCAAAACATGATCTAGGGATTTTGCTTTAACATATACACTATACTTGTACTTACCAGTTTCCGAAGAGGCACTAAGTGTAGTACTAATTCGGGAAGCCAAGGAAGGTAAACGTCTAGTCTATTTGGTTAGAAAATCCTTGCAAGGCCCCAAACTAAGGTACCCAAGGGTGGAAAAAGTCGCCCTGGTTTTGGTACTAGCTACACATCGGATAAGATCGTACTTCCTCGCTCATCAAGTTGTTGCCTTAACCGACTAGTCAATCCGGAAAATACTATATTGGTCCAACTCAACCGAGAGAATGATAAAATGGGAAGTTGAACTATCTGAGTTCGGCATAGGTTTTGACCGATTTCTTGGTAGAAATGACACCGCCAGCCTCTGCCACTTCCCCTGTTCCTACTTGGGTGCTGCATGTAGACAGATCGTCCAAAAGAAAGGGTAGTGGTTCCGGACTCCTCTATGAGAATGGAGAAGGGCTTGTTGTTGAAGTATATCTCAGTTTCTTGTCTCCTACATATAAGGCATGTATTGTCGGATTGTTCTTAGCCAAAGACTTCCAAGCGGCCGAGGGTGAACTCTTATCGGATTCAATCTCAGTCATTTTGCAGATAAATGATCAATTCAGATGCTGGCTGGATAACACCAATACTTCGGTGTATCAAGTTCAGTGAACAGTCGGTGGATCCCAAGGAAGTCAAAAAAAACAATGAAGTCACAAGCACAATAACTTCACATCCTTGTGATAAATCCCAATCCTTGGAGCCTTTTTATCTTATAACAACACACTTTATTTTCTTGCAATTTTACGTTTTTATTGATCTTCAATTGTTACGTTGTTACAAATTATCTTTAAGTTAATCAACTTTCCTTTATTCTCGATTTAGTTAGATTATAACTACTTGGTACTCAAAAGTTACGGTACTTGTAGATCCGAACTTTTTACTTGATGAAAACTGTACACTTGAGGATTTCACACATATCGTTGTCGGGGACTGTGCTTTGCAAATTAATGAAATGAAGCGACAATTAGAGATGCAAGTTGTGAAATCTTCCAAGTTTCTTGTGGAAGAGCCTCATAGATCAAGAGTTGTAGAAAATGTGATTTAGAGGGTGGACATTGAAGGTGAAGTGGTGATAGAAAAATATAAGATTGGATTTCCTTTCATGCCTAGCGGTGAACAATAGATTGTTGATTTGGTTAAGTATGATGGATTGGATGCATATGTGGATGCATCAAAGTCAACTCCAAAAAGTAAGCCTTTGTGCTTCATGGAAAATAAATGCATGAAGAGATCAAAAGAAAAGCTTGTCATTTGCCGGTAGAAGAGGTCGCCATAATTCTCTGGCCTTTCCTCCTAGGATCACCATGCTTTAAGCCATGAGATATGGTCGGAAGCTCATATTTGTTCACCGTTCCTAGGCTTTTTTCCCCAAGCTATGGGATCTAGAAGGAAGATCTCATGTTGGGAGCACACATTGGTCTTTCTACCAAAAGCTTTAAGATCCAGGTGGGTCCTCACATTTTTATTTGTTTGTTTTTCGCTTTGAATAATTTGGTTACACCGAGGTCTTTCCTTTTCATATCTGCTCTTGCTTAATTATTTACATCGGGGACAATGTAAGTTTTAAGCTTGTGGTAAGGAATTTTAATTTTTGCATTTAGTCTTTGCATCTATTTTTTTGCAATGCATTTTTTGTTAATTTTTTCTAATTAGCATCTTTTTACTCCATTATCCATCTTGTCCACTCATGAAAACTTTGTGCCAATTTTTTTAGAACCATGAGGTAATCAATTATTTGAACCCAATTTTGTGTTCTTGTCGTAGGCTATAAGGCATTGTAGTTATATGTTAATATAAAGGTGATCCTTAGCAAGTTGATTATTAGCATAAATTCCTGATTTTGTATTTCTAAATTATTGAGCTATAAATGTGAGTTTTGGGCTGATATTGAGGGTTCATGCTACCTTTTGATTTATGCCCCCCTTCTTCTAAATATTCTGAGTGTTGTTCCTTATTGATTGTGCTCTCTAGAACTTGTCTTGAGACCTTTACGAGACTAAATAAATTTTGTTGACATATCTGAAAATGATCAAGGCACTTTAGGTATTTTTCAGGCCCCAAAGCTCTTGTTTACATGCTACCTATTGTTGCCCATTTTGAGCCCTATGATAATTTACTTCCTTGTTACCTAAATTGATTGTTCAAATGTGTTTGGGGTGCCTTTTAAGAGTATAAATGAAGCAATTTGCTCATAAAAAGATAAATGATAAAAAATTGGTGATCCTCTCTTCTTATTGTGTGCTTCTAATAATGTTATTTTGGTGTAAATATATTAGAAAAAAAGAAGTAAATGAAAAATGAAAAAGAAAAAGAAAAAGACTGGATCATTGTATGCATTGAGCATATTGTTTGTGAAATTTGAATATTGGTGAGTATTCTAAAAGGTTACCCATAATTGATTGAAGATGTTGTATAGCCTTTTGAATATCCCTTTTTATTGTTCTTCCAACCTGTCATCTGTTTCCCTTGGCCCTATCATAACCCTGAAAATACTTGTGATTTTGATGTGCTATCAAGTAACACGATGGAGAATTGGTTGATGGTCAAGCTTATGGTAGAGTATTTTCTTTGAAGGAACTAGAGCAAATCATCTTTACCCTTAAAATCTTTTAGTGTGGATATGAGAGTGTCTTTATTGGTGTGAAATGTGATTTCAAGAAACCTAAGCCTCTAATTGGACTTGATACTTATTGCCTCTATTTTTTTTTGAATTGTCTGTGCCTATTGCTTGTGATGTATTTATCTCAGGTTACTTAGTCATATTTTCCACCATATTCTGCCTCATATATGGGACTGAGGTCGTGATCCAAATAGAGATCGGCAAACTCACATGGCGTAAAATGCACCCGAGCTCCTCTACTATGAGCTACCAAGCAGCCCAGGAAGAGCTCGACCTCGTCAAAGAAGTTTGAGATCGGGCTTCCATTCACAAACTCGTGATCAAGGGGAGAATAGCTACCTGCTTCAACAAAAAAATAATTCCTTGAAGCTTTGAAGTTGGCGACTTGGTGCTCCGCAGAGCCAACATCAAGCAAAAGAATGCTCATCAGAGCAAGCTCGCCCAGAACTGAGAAGGCCCCTACAGAGTTATTGTGAAGACCGACAGTGATTCATACAAGCTTGAAACGTTGAGCACGGCAGCAATTTCGAGAACATAGAATGCCACCAAATTCAAGAAGTACTATAGTTAGGACATGTAAATTGTAATGACTCAGAGCAATAAACAAGTGTTCCTGTCTACATCTCTTTGCAGTATTTTATAAACCAGTGTTCATGTTTTGAACATTATAGAAACAACAGACGAAAAAGATCTTTACTAAGGGCGCAAGAAACCAAGAAGTGGGTTAGATGCGAGATACCACTTGGCAACGGACGATAAATATCTTTTCTAAGGGCACAAAA
Organism: Astragalus membranaceus; assembly: GCA_039519185.1. Classification (NCBI taxonomy): domain Eukaryota; kingdom Viridiplantae; phylum Streptophyta; class Magnoliopsida; order Fabales; family Fabaceae; genus Astragalus; species Astragalus membranaceus. The sequence goes on along the minus strand of CM076852.1, from coordinate 32,311,952 downwards.
AACCAAGAAGTCGGTTAGATGCGATATACCCCTTGGCAGAAGGTCCGAAGTCATTGTATTGGCCGACATCATGGTGCGACCACAAATAGTTGCAAAGGATGCAAGAAACGAAGTGTTTAGTTAGACTCTAGAGGAACCAAGGTCACAAAGACAAGCCAAAGATATCAATTTTGAAGATCCTTGCAAAGGGTGCAAGAAGCCGAGACGTCAATTAGATGTGAGATACCCCATTGTAGAGGATCTGGGGTCGTCATAGCCGAAACACCCCGACTAAGGGCACAAGAAGCTAAGTCGGTGTTCGCTGGTGTTTTTAGCAAACAATCACTGGTTTTATTAGAAATGTTTGTGAGATTAAACCAGAAATCTCTAAAGCAATTGCCTTTAAACACCGCAGTTTGTCAACAAATATATTTTAAAAGGGAGACAATTCACCATGAAAATGGAAATCAAAGAAAAAGAAGTAATAAAATGGAACGCAGAAATGTAAAATGACTTGTATTGAAAGTAATAAATTGCATTAAATGTAAAGAGAATGGTGCACAAATTCACATACGTTGTACAATAATTCTTTTACTCTGTTTTCGCTGTGACTTGGAAGTTAGAGTTTCAGAACTGTGTGTTTGGTATAATAATTTGCCACCCCGATTTCTCTGTAGAAACTACTATTTATACAGAAAATAATGACTGAAATGTAAACTGCTATGGACACGTGGCTACGTCTCATTAACCAGTGATGGATTTCGTGCCACGCTCGATGCCACATACTGCCTACGTTGTATTAACCGTAGTCTTGAAATTCGACACAACTGTGTGCCAATAACTGCTTGACGAAGTCCTGAATACACTGTCCTGTCGAAAACTCCTCCCTGTCGAATTGGTGAAGACTTCTTCTGTCGAAAACATGCTGAGATGACTTAAATGTCACTTTTTCTTTCCGAAGGCATTATGAATGATCTTTAATGAAGAGTCAAACCCTATTAACTAACCACTCAAAAGCCTTGTCGAAATTCTAGGCTAACAAATTGCCCCCCAAAAATATCTTTTTCGACAGCACAAGTGTTAAGGAAGAAAAAGAATATTTTTGAAGATTTCGAAACGTCACCTCCAACAACTTTGCATTAAATGGTGATAGGCAAAAATGATCATGACCTTACGCAGATAAAACGAACCGTTTCATTGGGCCACGTCATTTGGTTGGTAGACCACGTCTTTTCAGAATCTCAAACGTGCGAAGCATCGTAACTGTGCAACCGTTGCACCTCTAACGTATAAATACGTTTCACTTCATCTTCTTCATTCTCATGCTCCTCTTTTAACCATTCAACTTGTCGAACTCTATCAGCCAATTGGGCCATGTCTCTTAGATAAGATGTGTCCAATTTCTTTCTGATTGAATAATCAAGACCACCAGCAGCCATTTCGACGAGTTCATGTTCAGGCACTTGTGTGAAACAACGAGCCTTCAGTAGCCTAAACCTATTCAAATAGTCATCAACAGTTTCAGGCATTTTGCGCTGAACACTGGCCAATTCTTTGAGACTAATCTTAGATTGGCCCATGTAAAACTGCGCATGAAATGCTTTTTCTAATTGCCCCCATGTGAAAATAGAACCAGGGGGTAATGTAGTAAACCAAGTAAAAGCATTTTTTGTTAAAGAATTTGGGAAATATTTCATCTTCAAATTCTCATTTTGGGCTATATCCCCAGACTCAGTCAAATAACGAGCAATATGTTCGACAGTAGACTCTTTTGTGTCACCACCAAACTTAGTATATTTAGGAACTTTCCAGCCCCTTGGTAACTCAGTTTGCAACACATATTCACACAATGGTGATATGAAGTTTGGCCTATGTAAGCCTACATTAACGCCATTTTGTGTCAATATAGTTTCTACTAAAGTGGTTATATTATCTTGAGCGCCAACATTATTTTGTTGCACTTGTCGAACAACTTCATCAGCGTTCTGATTTCGATTTACCAGAACAACTTCAGGAACATGATTTGCAGTTCCCTGACACTCACCTACATTCACTGGGACTTCGACTGGAATCGTTCTTTGGGTATTAACAGGCAATCCATTATTTACTGTGTTGGGCATCTGCCTATTACTAATATTTGGAGCCCCAAAGAAATCTGCAATTCGACCCATTTGATTGGCTAACCTTTGGTAACTAGTATTACTATTTTGAATCAATGGATTAAAAACCGTACCGATTTGTTGGGTTAACATATTAACCATATCATGATTGCTCTCATCAACTTGTTGTCGTAAGGCAAACAAAGATTCATTGGTTAATGCTGTGGGATTTCGACCCATTACACTTTCAGAAGAAACATGTACAGGAGACATGGTCGAAATATGTGGCATTCCAGTAGGCATGCCATACGATCCAGAAGGAAATGCAGGAAAACTTACATTATGAAAATGTGGATTTAAACCGCTTCCTATTGCCATATAAGGACTATGAAGTCCCATATGTGACGGCAAAGGCATAGGCATAGATGCCATGTTTGACTGCGTTGATCCAACGTTAGTCATTGATGCTGAAGGAACAGTTGTTATTGATGATGGGGATATTGTTCCCACAACCATCCCTGCATTTACGTTTGCAGAGTCTACTATTGTTCCCTGTTCTTGTGAAATCACAGGATTAGAACTAGACGCATTATTAGTAGGACGAACCATTTTTCCACTTCTTAAGTACATGCAAATACAAACACATACAAGAACATAGAAAAATGATGTATTAAAGGCAAGCTGTCCCACTGGGCGTGCCAATTTGTTCGCTGGTGTTTTTAGCAAACAATCACTGGTTTTATTAGAAATGTTTGTGAGATTAAACCAGAAATCTCTAAAGCAATTGCCTTTAAACACCGCAGTTTGTCAACAAATATATTTTAAAAGGGAGACGATTCACCATGAAAATGGAAATCAAAGAAAAAGAAGTAATAAAATGGAACGCAGAAATGTAAAATGACTTGTATTGAAAGTAATAAATTGCATTAAATGTAAAGAGAATGGTGCACAAATTCACATACGTTGTACAATAATTCTTTTACTCTGTTTTCGCTGTGACTTGGAAGTTAGAGTTTCAGAACTGTGTGTTTGGTATAATAATTTGCCACCCCGATTTCTCTGTAGAAACTACTATTTATACAGAAAATAATGACTGAAATGTAAACTGCTATGGACACGTGGCTACGTCTCATTAACCAGTGATGGATTTCGTGCCACGCTCGATGCCACATACTGCCTACGTTGTATTAACCGTAGTCTTGAAATTCGACACAACTGTGTGCCAATAACTCCTTGACGAGGTCCTGAATACACTGTCCTGTGGAAAACTCTTCCTTGTCGAATTGGTGAAGACTTCTTCTGTCGAAAACATGCTGAGATGACTTAAATGTCACTTTTTCTTTCCGAAGGCATTATGAATGATCTTTAATGAAGAGTCAAACCCTATTAACTAACCACTCAAAAGCCTTGTCGAAATTCTAGGCTAACAGTCGGCTAAATGCAAAATTGCCCTTAACGTGGAGTACAAGGTTTGGAAGGATTCCAAGTCGATTATGAACTTGTAGGTTCGAGTTAAGCTGAGGTCATGGTTCGGTAAACTGAACTAAATCGCGAGTATTTGCTGAAGAGTCATTCTTAACTTAAGCAATTTCATTATCATATATAACAAACAAACTAAAGCGTGATTGAAAATAATTTGGCCAAGTTAGTAGAAAAAGACTTGTGCATTGAAACGTCACCCGGAGAGGCTGAAACCGCTAAAAGAGTTAAACCATGTCTGTATTTATGATTTATATTCACTTTTAGTTGGCCAATTCTAAAGATGAATATGAAAGAGTTATCATGTAAGAACTAAAATGCATACATCACATATGAGCAAAATAACTTACTTAAAAAATCATTATAAGATTAAAACATCCAACTAAAAGAGTTTAGTTCATGCTAGTCATCACAAGGCTTATATAAATAGAAGAAGTCATATTCATATAATTGAAATAACAAAAGGAAACAATAAGATAAGAGTTACACGGTTGGAGTTCCCTTTGCATGCAATTGCCAAGTGATTGATAAGCACTAATTTAGCGCATTTTTAGAGATACTTTTGGATTACTTTTTAGAGTAAATATTGCTAATTATATAAATCATTGACGTAGTTTGCTCTTTATTTTGCAGAAAGAAATAAAAGAAAAAAATTATATATATATATATATATATATATATATATATGTGTGTGTGTGTGTGTGTGTGTGTGTGTGTGTGTGTGTGTGTGTGTGTGTGTGTGTGTGTGTGTGTGTGTGTGTGTGTGTGTGTGTGTGTGTGTGTGTGTGTGTGTGTGTGTGTGTGTGTGTGTGTGTGTGTGTGTGTGTGGGCTGCCAATAGAAAAAGAGGAGTGTAAAAGCAAGTGATGATTTTAAAAGAAAAGAGGATCCAACCCAACTCAATTGTCAAAGCCCGATTGTTGGGCATTAGGAGTTGCCGTGAAGGAAAACAAGTTAACGTGGAATCATAAAGAGAATTCCGCACGGGAATTAAAAAAGACAGTAGCCGCACACACGCACCAACAGTAGCGCCGGCAAGGAGAGGAGGGGTTTTGGGTACCTGTTTTTGACACCATGAGAGAGCTTTGGAGCAGAAAAAGGAGACTGGAGACTCAGAATAATAATTTCTCTTATTTCTGGGTTATTTTTATCTCTGTAATTCGTGACTCTAATTTCTATTTTATTGTTCTTTATGACTTTGGATAGCTAAATCCTCTTCTAGGGTCTTAGGTGGATCTTGCATGTTTAGAGACCTTTTTATGTTCTAATTTCATATCTGAATTCCGGTTTTTATTTCAATTAATATTGTCCTATTGTTTTTATCATATAATTAGGATTAGCTACCCTATGCATGTTCATAACCAATTAGTTGATCAGCGGCCGTACTGCAATTAGTTGGTGGACCTATAGGATAATTGGGGCTAAAATTAATGCATGGCCAAACTTTAATTTAGTCTTCCAATCATTCAACCTTTTTGCTATTTATGTTTTTCTTAAATTTAAATTCTTGCATGACTAAACAATGGTTAGTTTAGGAAAAAGAATATTAAACGCGAATGACCAAACGGATTAATAGTTTTAGTAAAGGGATTGGTAATTAAATAAAATAAAGGAATTCGGGTAGAGTTAGACATAGGGGAATCGAAACTTGCAAGTGAAACCGTGACCCTAGACCTCTCTCCATTTATTAAATCTAGTATTTTAATTATTGTTATTTATTTCTTTTTTATTTATTCCATTACAATTCAAATATTCGTTCGTCTAAATAATAATAAATCATGATTAGTTTGGTACTTGTTAATTAATCCCTGTGGACACGATAATCTTTTATACTACTTCTGCGAAAGAGTACACTTGCTCTAAGTGTGTTTTTAACGCAACAGTGATGCATGTGCACTACTCCACTACACTAAGCTACCTCTATGTAGAAGTGAAGAAAGAAGTTGTCAATTCCTCCCTTACCTTCTTACAATCTAAAAACTAACTAAAACTAAATTCTTGAAATGTAAGTTGAAGTGTATGAGATGATCTAAAAAGATCTTAGATGATTTTTCCAAATGAAGAATGAAGGTCTTTATATAGGCTTCAAGTTGAGCTTTCCTTCATGTGAGGGTTTGCTTGATGATGAAGTTAGGGTTGCCTTTATCCTTCCAGCCCATAAAGCAATTCAAATCAATCACTCAACCATGAAGGGAGGTCCAATAATGGATTAACATGTGTCCCTAAGTGAGTTCTCTTCATGGTTGGGTTTCTTTGGAGAAAACTTTGACCTCTTTTGAGTCCTTGTGCCTCCAAAAGTAGATTGGACAATTACTTTATTAAAGTAAAGAGGTCCTATAGAGATTTGACACATGTCCTCAAAAGGTGGCTCCTTTCAGTGAGGTTACTTCGTGGATGGGTTTTCTAAGGTTGGGGTAATTTCTCACTCATAAATGCAATGATGGTGCATCAGTCTTCCACGAATGCTGGTGCATTGAGTGCTGGAGCATTTTGATGGTCTAAGATATCTTCGAGCATTGTAGTCTATTTCCAGTGTAGATGCATCCAGTGTAGGTGCACTGTTGTATTCTGGTGCAGATGCGTCAACTACAGCTGCACTGAACAAACACATCAAACATACCAATATATATATGCAAAATGCTAAGTCATACTTTTAACCCTTAAAAGCTTTGAATTTTGTTATTTTATTTATAGAACCATATTTAACACTTATTTTACTTGAATTTGAGTAATTATTTAGATTTAGATTCATAAATAACTCTATATAAAATAGAGTTATCATCGATTCTTTATAAGAATGGTGTTGGTATTCTTGAGTTTCTCGGTCTTTTCAAGGAGGTCGGTCTCGACCCTTTCTAAGTTTGCTCAAATAGCCTTGTTCTCAAGCCTCATCTAGGTGTCAACATTAACCAGCTTCAACAACCTCGAGCTGAAGTCACCAACTATGTACATGAAGGCAAAGGGGTCCTACAAAATGGTTTGCATATCAACCCGCTCAAACTCGACCTCGAGTGCCTCAGGCGTAGATCTCCTGCTGCCCCTGATGTCCTTCCCCTTGTCGGAGTGCTTATTAATTCTTCATGTGTGTAGAAGGGGCTTCAGAATCACAAGGGCTTTTGGTTCTGAAATTTAACTAAGGAATCCGCCTCACTTACATTAACACGATTATCATCCACGACATTGATACCCTGCACCTCGGCACCCTCAGCCTGGGTCTCAACGTCAATCACTTTGGTAGAATCTTGAATCACAAGCCCCACCACTACAAGAAAAATTGGACTTTTCGGCGGGCAAAATCCGCTGGAAAAGCCAAAAAACCGCCGAAAATGCGGACTTTCCGGCGGATTTTTGGCGCCGGTAGCCAGCTCGCAGCAAACGGTTTCCGGCGGATAATCCACCGGAAAATCCCAAAAAAAAATTCGCATGAGTTTATTCGCTGGAAATTTCTGGCGGATTATCCGCCGAAAAGTCCACAAATCCGCCGGAAAAACCGTTTTATTTTTTTAAAAAATTAATTATTTTTAAAAAATAAATATTATTTTTTTAAAAATCGTTTTATTTAAAAAATTAATATTATTTTATTAAAAACTTAATTAATTGTTTTATTAAAAACTTTAATTATTGATAAAAAATAAAATTTAATAATTAATTAATTTACTATTTAAAAAAATAAAATTTAGGAATGAAAATTAATAATTAATTTAAATAAATATCCATGCAACAAAAAATATCCATACAATAAAAAAAAATTCATACAACAAAATAAAATAATCCAAAGCTACAGGGGTGGCTGCTGGTCTCTGTCATCACCATGATAATAGGTATCATCAGATACAAGAAAAGCACTAATCGCATCGATATTAAGATCGATGTGGGGCTGCTAGGGTGACCGCCGCTGGGGGTGCTGGTTTGGCTGGTGGGGTGACTACTGTTGGGGCTGCTGGTATGGCTGGTATGGCTGAGATGCATACTGCCGGGAATACTGGGGTGCATACTGCTGCTGAGGCCACTGCTGAAATGCACCGCTGTAATGCTGCTGCTGCAGGTAGGATGGCATATGTGATGAGGATGGCCTCGAGTGCTGAGACATCAGCTGATCCTGCAAAAACTTAAAGCGCTCCTCATATAGCCTAGCCTGCTCCGCAGCTACCCTAGCCTGCTCCTCCATGCGCTCATCAGCTATCCTGGCTTTCTCCCGAAGTGCCTACACTTCCCATTCATTTTGCTCCTGGCACTCGGCAAACTGACGTTGGGCCTCGCTCAGTTGCTGCGTCAATTGCGTAACAGCATTCAACTCACCAGCATTGGGAACATAAGAGCGACCAGTACTCGAGGATCCAGAATGTGAAGCGAATAGACTCGGAATAATGCTTGTTCGAAAAGCAGTCGGTCCAATACCACCTGATCCTACCATACGATTACTCTTTTGGGGACCAACTGCTCTCTCCCAAATATCACGAGCTACTCTAGCCTCCTCCACTGGATCGATATCAGCTGCCCCACTGCTCTGTTGTGACTCATGGCACTCAGCCAGCCCACCCTGGAAGCTCTCCTGAAAAAAATAACCCAACAAATAAATAACTATAGCAAAAGTAGTTTTAATATAATATTCCTCTCCCGATATAAAGATTAATATAAATAATAAACATTAATATATAATTGTAAAAGTAGTTTTACCTGAATATTCCTCGCCCGATCTGTAGCAAACTCACTGGTGTCCTCCCGCATATGAAGGTAGCGATGCAACTCAGGCAAAGTGATTGTCCTTTGTTCCCTCGCCTCGTATATATATATATATATATATATATATATATATATATATATATATATATATATATATACATATTATTAATTAATACACATGAAAATGACTAGTTAATTATAGATAATTAATTAATTAAGTAATAAAGTAATAAATTTACCAAACGCATGTGATGCGTTGCAGTATTAACACTCCCCCATGTGTGTGCGCAGCCACCTTTTTCAGAAGCACGGTTCTTCTTGGCTTTCTCACAATAATTCCTAAATTCTGGTGTCTGCCAGTACTCCTTTAACCCAGCCCAAGTTGAGTCTCCCATATAATATGGCTTCGCATTCTTACCACGCGCCTCCCGCAGTAATTCAGAATAGCGATGGGAACATCTCTTATGGAACACTTTCTCAACTTCTCTTTGCTGCTCTGGTAACCATGTACATTTTTCCTATTTAAGAAATTTACAATAATGTTGTTAATTATAAGACAAAATAATTAATCAAGTCAATAAGATAATACACCAAATTAATTATTTCGTAGAACAACTTACTAAAATGATTTTATATCCTCTCAATTGCCTCTTTATCTTTTCTAATAGCCGTCCAATTCTTCCAGCTGCTGGTGAAATTCTTCTTGATTGTTTTTTTGATGGCGGTAGCTGTAGCCTTCGAAGGAAGAAACCTGCATTAAAAAAAGATGAATTTTATTACACCAAATTATATAAGTTATATAAAAGCAACAAAAATAAATTAATAATAATAGTATATATACTTACGAATCGCCAGCAGTCTCCAATATGACACGCCCATCAGTTGTATACATCACCACCTCACGGTCAACAGTGAATGTGCATACCCCATCTGCATCAACATCTGTCGGGGCTAAGCCCTTACCAGCAGGAATCACTGGGTCCCATGCAGTACTAGTACTAGCACCCTCAGACCCATGTGGTGGCAAATATCTGCCACCCGAAACAACAACACGAGCAGGCTGAACACGAGGCCCTAGTCGAGTAGAAGTCTTCCGCCTGCTAGTGCTGGCGGCATCACCTGTGACAGGTGGAGGAACATATGTGTCGTCATCGGATCCTGAGTGTAACACCCCGGAATTTTTATCGAGTAAAAATACCCAAGTGCACCATCCCTAAAACATCAGAGATATATTTCCTGTTTAAATACTGAACACCACTATAAAATTTTCACTGAACAACAACAGGATAGTCTTAAACATAAATAAGACCATAAACCATCAGTGAAATACAATGTTCAATATCGTACAAGAAAGCGGGAATATACACATAACGCTAAAGACAAAATGTCTTGATACACAGATAACAAGGAAAGATATACACTTAAGCATAAAGCTAACAAGTCTTCAGCAACCATCCGAGTACCACCTACTCGTGCCTCTTGGATCTCCATTTTCCCTGTTTATCTGTAAAACCACAACATATAAACAATGAGATACAATCTCAGTGAGTTCTAACGAGACCCCTACTAGCACTCTCGGTCCTTTTAAAACATTTTTAAGATTTGACACAACACCGACCGCAATCCACTTGCTAATCCCGGTGAACCATACAATAAGGCTTCGACCTAGTAAGACACCGACTGCAATCCACTTGTGTTTCCCGATGAACTAGCATCCTAGGCCTTTCTACGTACCACCAGCCGTAATCCACTTGCATCTTTTGGTGAAAGTAGTACAATAACTTTTAACACAACACCGGCCGCAATCTCCTTGCATCTTCTGGCGAACCCCATAACCAATAGTGTTTCCTAACGGCACGGAGCCTAGGGTAAGGGTTCATGACTACCCCGCCAAGTATGTCAACATGGTTCGTCACCCAAACTCGATATAATATATATATCTACAATAATATGAACTCAAGGTTCATTTACCTCAAACCAATAATTGAACATTACAAGTTAAGTCCACATTCATTCTCGCATACTAATTCGTCACTTTTCAACACAATTTACGACTCCAAAAACAGTTCATTTTACATTAAAAATAGAATATTCAGTTAGGCCTCTGAATAAGCTTTCAAACGCATCTCAGAACACCTCAATCGGGTTCCTGGATCAAAAGTTATCGCGAAAACAAAAACAGTGAATAGTTGCTGAAAATCTGCAAAGCGTCGCGACGTGAACTACTGTCGTCGCGACGCGAAAAGCGACAGAAATATTTGCGTGACAAAACTGGGCCCGGTCGCGATGCGAAGGGGACGGGTCGCGACGCGACCATCTGCAGAAAAGTGCAGGTTTTCCGTTTTCTTGCGAAATTCGCTATTCTGCTCAATTGCGATTCTTGTTCCGATTGAAAACAGTTTTGACAACCATAAAAACAGTCCCAATCAAAGTCACACAATCAATCAAATCAATCAAAAACTCATTGTAAACGAATTGTATCAAAACGCGACATATTTTCAAATAACGGTTTTTAACTCGAAAATTCTCGAAATCAAATCACGCAAAATTCATTGTAAAGCGAAAACATCCTAAGCGTGAGTAAAACTCACCCTTGAAGCGAGAGTCGATACCGAGTTGAAATCACCGAGACTTCAAAATCTCCACATAACAACACGAACAATCCCCGCATAAACTTTCACGCTCCGACAACGCCCAAATCCGCTTCCAATCTTTCCGCTCGATCCCGAGACATCTCTTTGACCGAAATACCGAATTCCTCGAAATCCCCCATTCGAACCCTAATCACCAACCAACTTCCAATTCGCGAAATTGAACTTCGTTCCGCACTCAATACGCTTCGGGTTCGCTCCTAATCATCCTTGAATCGTCAAACACTATTCATCATCTTCAACCTCCAAATCACTATTCACACATAACCCCAAATCTTGATTTTTCAACCCCAACTCACCCAACTAGCTTCCAAATTCCCAATCGAACTTCAATGACCGATCCACCATCTTTGGGTTCGCGCCAAACACCATCCCAAGCTATCCTTGAGCTTGAACCATCCAGCACCTCCATTTCCTTCAAATTTTCGAAAATGGCAAAGTGAGAGAGAGTGAGTTGATCGCCATGAAATTGGTACCAAATCGAAGAGGAAGTAACGCTGAACATTTTTCGTGTTGGAAGGAAGTCGTTTTGATGAGCCTAAATCCTCCCTTTTTCCTCTTCTCCTTCCGCCCCCATTCTTTCTCTTCTTCTTTTCCTTTCCTCTTCTCCTCTCTGTTTCTCTCGTTTTCCTTTCTTTCTTTTCTTTCTATTCTTTTTAATTCTTTCTTTTTCTCACTCACACACACACACACGCATACACATATATTTATTTATAATATAAGTGGTAACGTGGTCAAATTACCATATTGATCTAAATCTCTTATTTCGATTCCAAAACTTCCTTGACCCGTATTATCCGGTTAACGATCCGATGACAACCAATAAATAATTTTAGCACTCAATAAATTTACCAGTCGAGTACTAAATTAATTTAATTTGGTTATCACCCAAATAACTCTACTAATTATTTTGAGGATGTTACATTCTCCCCAACTTGAAAGAATTTTGTCCTCAAAATTTCGTTAAGTCCTTTATTTGCCTAACCGAGAATCGACATTCTCAGAAAGGTCTTAATTTGCTGGAAAACAATCTTGAACTAACGAAATGAGTGTAGAAAATCTTCCCAAGTTGGCATGTCAATCTTTAAGTATGTTCGACTACTACCCTAGAACGCTTCTAAGATTATAGTCTGAACTCTCTTGTTACGAATCAACACGAGAAACTCCTCTTTCGCCTACCCAGGCTTGGCACCGCGTTTGAAAACACTTCTGAAGTTTCATTCCAATTAACCTCGTTCACACCCCAACTTTGATTAATCTAAATCAACGAGTTTAATACAAGTCACTTGATAGAGATACAGGTTGAAAATGAGATCCACAAACTGGTACTCCTCGGTAGAGGTAAGTACAAACGTGATTTTCCCGAATGGTGTAAACACGTTCTCAACAATTTTCCTAAAAATTACATAACAGTTCTCGTACACATTGACAATGTGACGGAAAAGTCATCTGTGAAACTTCTTGACTCGCCCCCAAGATTTTGAGATAAAACTTTTCAAAAGATGGAATGAGGGTTTTACTAAAAACTTTGACCTTAAAAGTAGAAATAAACCGTGGGGACATCAGATAAATTTGAACGTAAAGAAAATCACCTCTATTGCTCTCAAAACAACTATCAAACAGAACTCAGAGCTCCTTTTCCTCCATTGCAACTTCCTCACGAGGTTTTTACCAACGACGCACCCGATTCCTTTCCAAATTAGCCAATAGTGTTGAGTTTCCCCTCAACCTAAGTACACCTCCTATGATTTTCCTCAATCAGATTTTATTAGCCTCTTGATTCGTTCCCAAAATTAACTTTAGCATGTGGGTTTTCACAAAATGATTTTTCAAAACTACCATACCGCACGCCAAGCTTCACTTCAGAAATTTTTGTCACTTACAAGCAGATCCATCAATTAATCCTTTGATGGTTATTCGCAATGTGAAAATAGTCAGCAGTTACCTCACCTACATATTCGTATTCACGTTCGACTTGTCAAACAGAATCTCATAATACAATCTCATTGTTAACCTTCACAAAGGAGAGGTTAACAAACTAATACCTCGCCACTAATACATCTGCTTTACATCTCTGTACATCTTGGTGGATCCAGGGTGTACAGAATATAAACTTCGGTGTGCTTCCTCTAACACTTGCCATTTATTGTTCTCATCATCGGGCGCACAGATTCTATCGTTGAAACAACTGACTCCATCACTATCCATAGTGAAATTTGGAAATACCTTTTGTGATTGTAGCTTCACATAAACTTCCTGTGCTAAGCGTATAGAATCCCTTAGGGAACTAAAGATCCTCATATGGCTCAACACTAACAGGTTCCTCCTTGATCTTGAATTCAGATTTAAGTCTCTAAAAGACTCTGATAATTCCATCTCATGCATCATAAACTCGGCCATGTGGATGGATTTCCTACTCAGTGCATCAGGTACAACACTGGCCTCTCTTGAATGCTACATCAACACGAATTTATAATCCTCCAGAAACTCAACACACTTCTCTGCCTGCTATTCAGTTATTTCTGATCAAACAGATACCTTAAACTATTGTGACCACTAAAGACTTCGAAACGAGACCCATACAGGTAATGTCTTCAAACCTTCAGTGCATACACCATAGCTATTAACTCCAATTCATGAGTTGGATAATTCTCCTTATGAGCCTTCAATTGCCTGAATGCATAAGCTACCACTTGATGATTCTGCACCAGAACACCTCCTAAACCCTTCCCAAAAACATCGCCGTAAATTTGGAATTTCAAAGACGGATCCGGAAGAATCAGGATTGGTGCAGAGGTCAACCTAACCTTCAATTCTTGAAAACATTCTTCACAATCAGCATCCCACGTAAGCGGTTGACCCTTTCGAGTTAGTCGAGTGAGTGGAATAACTAACTGTGAGAACCCTCGAATAAATCTCCTATAGTAATCAGCTAAACTCAAACTTTTGATCTCTGCGACTGATGTCGGTCACTCCCATTCAACACCGCTTCCTTCTTACTGGGATCTACAGAAACTCCCGACTTGGGAAATCACATGTCCCAAAGACTTTACCTCTGACACCCAAAAATCACACTTCGCAGGTTTCAAGTACAACTTATTTTCTCGGAGTACTTTCAGAACAATGCGGAGAGGTTGGACATGCTCCTCAATGGTCTTCGAGCACATCAAGATACCATCAATGAAAACGACTACAAATTGATCTAGGTAATTGAGGAAAACTCGGTTCAGGTAATCCATGAATACCGCTGGAGCATTAGTCAAACCGAAGGGCATCACTACAAACACATAATGTCCATACCTAGTACGGAAAGCTGTCTTCGGAATATCTAAGGCTCTAACTTTTATTTGATGATATCCTAACCTCAGATCAATTTTAGAAAACACTGCAGCACCTCAAATTGCTCAAGCAACTCATCTATCCTTGGTAAGGGGTATTTATTCTTGATCGTCACTTTGTTGAGTTGTCGATAATCAATGCACAATCTCATGCTACCATTTTTCCTTTTGACTAACCACACCTGAGCACTCCTTAGAGAAGCACTCGGTCGAATGAATTTCTTTAACAACGACTCTTCAAGTTGAGACTCCATTTTCTTTAATTCTAAAGAAACATTCAATAAGAAACAATAGATATTGATCCCGTGCCGGGAACCAATTCTACAATAAACTCTACCTCTCGCTCTAGAGGTTCAGAAGAAACTTCATCGTGAAAACATCCAGAAAGTCATTCACAACCTGAATGTTCGTCAAATCTAAACTAGTTTCAGTGGATGCAGATAACATACTAACATGTGCTTCCGCACCTTGGAATGAATATTGACCGTCTAAGGTGAACTAGGTAACCGCTTCAGAATTTGTCCTAGCCAATTCAACTGATTCTGAAGCGAAGCTGATAGTTGATTAACACAGTCGATTGCAACATGATTTGCAGTCATCCAATTCCTACCCAAAATGGTGTCCACACTTCTCATAGGCAAACAATAAATTATACAATGAAATTTCTGCCTCCTATGACAAGTAGACAATTCTATACAAAGATTAGGTCTGGACACGACCCTTAGCAGCAGTTAAAATAGTTATCGGCGCGGATAGCGATGATAAGGCTAATCCCAACCGATTCACACGCGATCAGGATATACAGCAATAGGTTGCACCCGAATCATATAATATACTGGTCGATTTATTGAATAGGGCTCCCATCCTTCTAAGTATACTGTCAGCATTCGTAACTGTCTAAGCATTCAGAGTGTTGACTTGTCATTGCCTTCGAGCTTCTCGTGACTCCTTGGAACTCTTCCTTGCAGGGCACTTTTTACCATAGTGACCCTCTTCATTATAATAATAGCATCGATTAGATCTTTGCTTACTATCACCACTGTGATGCTTTCCATAGTTAGAACATCTTCTGACCTTTGAAGAATTGAAGAATTGCACCTGCTTTTCCTTTGATGAAATTATTTTTGGAATTTGCATTCCGAATTGGTAATCCAACTACCTTCTTTCCTTTCCAGCACTCTCTTCGAGAACATCCTCGGCGACATAGGCCGGTTGCACTAAGGCAACAAAGTTGGTAATAGTATAAGAACTGAGACCATAAGTCATAAAAGCACGAAGGCCCCTCTTATACTTCTGCATCTTCCATTCCTCGTTCGGAACATACCTTACCATTCGGTAAAACTGAGACAACTTTTCAAACTTAGCGGTGTTTTCTTCCACCGTCCTGTCACCTTTCCTGAGGATGCACCGGTTGGAGATTCCGGTTTTGGTCGAGGATTGCGTCTTGATCATCCTGTCATAATTCCGCTTATGATGCACTAAGTATTAAGTTGATCAGGCTCAATGTCTCTTAGCAACACAAGTGTAATTACAAAAAGGACTAACAAGGAATCAACTCAACCCTAAACTAAGTCCGACTAGGTCGAACTGCTCTGATACCAACTGTAACACCCCGGTATTTTTATCGAGTAAAAATACCCAAGTGCACCATCCCTAAAACATCAGAGATATATTTCCTGTTTAAATACTGAACACCACTACAAAATTTTCACTGAACAACAACAGGATAGTCTTAAACATAAATAAGACCATAAACCAGCAGTGAAATACAATGTTCAATATCGTACAAGAAAGCGGAAATATATACATAACGCTAAAGACAAAATGTCTTGATACACAGATAACAAGGAAAGATATACACTTAAGCATAAAGCTAACAAGTCTTCAGCAACCATCCAAGTACCACCTACTCGTGCCTCTTGGATCTCCACTTTCCCTGTTTATCTATAAAACCACAACATATAAACAATGAGATACAATCTCAGTGAATTCTACCGAGACCCCTACTAGCACTCTCGGTCCTTTTAAAACATTTTTAAGATTTGACACAACACCGACCACAATCCACTTGCTAATCCCGGTGAACCATACAATAAGGCTTCGACCTAGTAAGACACCGACTGCAATCCACTTGTGTTTCCCAATGAACTAGCATCCTAGGCCTTTCTACGTACCACCAGCCGCAATCCACTTGCATCTTCTGGTGAACGTAGTACAATAACTTTTAACACAACACCGGCCGCAATCTCCTTGCATCTTCCGGCGAACCCCATAACCAATAGTGTTTCCTAACGACACGGAGCCTAGGGTAAGAGTTCATGACTACCCCGCCTAGTATGTCAACATGGGTCGTCACCCAAACTCGATATAATATATATATATATATATATATATATATATATATATATATATATATATATATATATAATAATATGGACTCAAGGTTCATTTACCTCAAACCAATAATTGAACATTACAAGTTAAGTCCACATTCACTCTCGCATACTAATTCGTCACTTTTCAACACAATTTACGACTCCAAAAATAGTTCATTTTACCTTAAAAATAGAATATTCAGTTAGGCCTCTGAATAAGCTTTCAAACGCATCTTAGAACACCTCAATCGGGTTCCTGGATCAAAAGTTATCGCGAAAACAAAAAACAGTGAATAGTTGCTGAAAATCTGCAAAGCGTCGCGACGCGAACTGCTGACGTCGCGACGCGAAAAGCGACAGAAATATTTGCGTGACAAAACTGGGCCCGGTCGCGACGCGAAAGGGACGGGTCGCGACGCGACCATCTGCCGAAAAGTGCAGGTTTTCCGTTTTCTTGCGAAATTCGCTATTCTGCTCAATTGCGATTCTTGTTCCGATTGAAAACAGTTTTGAAAACCATAAAAACAGTCCCAATCAAAGTCACACAATCAATCAAATCAATCAAAAACTCATTGTAAACGAATTGTATCAAAACGCGACATATTTTCAAATAACGGTTTTTAACTCGAAAATTCTCGAAATCAAATCACGCAAAATTCATTGTAAAGCGAAAACATCCTAAGCATGAGTAAAACTCACCCTTGAAGCGAGAGCGGATACCGAGCCGAAATCACCGAGACTTCAAAATCTCCACATAACAACACGAACAATCCCCGCATAAACTTTCACGCTCCGACAACGCCCAAATCCGCTTCCAATCTTTCCGCTCGATCCCGAGACATCTCTTTGACCGAAATACCGAATTCCTCGAAATCCCCAATTCGAACCCTAATCACCAACCAACTTCCAATTCGCGAAATTGAACTTCGTTCCGCACTCAATACGCTTCGGGTTCGCTCCTAATCATCCTTGAATCGTCAAACACTATTCATCATCTTCAACCTCCAAATCACTATTCACACATAACTCCAAATCTTGATTTTTCAACCCCAACTCACCCAACTAGCTTTCAAACTCCCAATCGAACTTCAATAACCGATCCACCATCCTTGGGTTCGCGCCAAACACCATCCCAAGCTATCCTTGAGCTTGAGCCATCCAATACCTCCATTTCCTTCAAATTTTCGAAAATGGCAAAGTGAGAGAGAGTGAGTTGATCGCCATGAAATTGGTACCAAATCGAAGAGGAAGTAACGCTGAACATTTTTTCGTGTTGGAAGGAAGTCGTTTTGATGAGCCTAAATCCTCCCTTTTTCCTCTTCTCCTTCCACCCCCATTCTTTCTCTTCTTCTTTTCCTTTCCTCTTCTCCTCTCTGTTTCTCTCGTTTTCCTTTCTTTCTTTTCTTTCTATTCTTTTTAATTCTTTCTTTTTCTCACTCACAAACATACACGCATACACATATATTTATTTATAATATAAGCGGTAACGTGGTCAAATTACCATATTGATCTAAATCTCTTATTTCGATTCCAAAACTTCTTTGACCCGTATTATCCGGTTAACGATCCGATGACAACCAATAAATAATTTTAGCACTCAATAAATTTACCAGTCGAGTACTAAATTAATTTAATTGGGTTATCACCCAAATAACTCTACTAATTATTTTGAGGATGTTACACTGAGTGAGATGCCATGACCGTATCTAGACATATATATATATATATATATATATATATATATATATATATATATATATATATATAAACATACTAAACAAACTAAAATATATAAACATACTAATTAAACAAACATAAATTACATCCTTGATTAAAAATAGGTTAACATATACTGTTGAAACATAAATAACTAATTGGAATCTCATTCATTCTCAAAATCATCATCATCAGAGGAGTGAATTCTTGATACACCAATGTGGTCTGTTGCATCTTCATCAACATCTTCTTCGTCATCAACTTCATCGCCGGTGTTTGTCTCATCACATAAACGACTAATGGGTTCAACTTGAATCACTTCATTTACATTAGACATCTCTTCCATTTGATATGGCACATCTTCCACCGTGTCATCATTTGTCTCAATGCGACCTCTTTTGTTTTGTTTTAATTGTGACACACCAACCACGCCTATCAGTCCGCGTTGATGGATAAGGGACATAATAGACTTGTCTCACATTTTGTGCAATGACGAACGGATCATACAGTCGATATCTACCATTCATTTTAATGTCCACTGTATTTGACTTTGGATTCACATTTGTTCCTCGAGTAGACGGATCAAACCAATTACAATAAAAAACCACTACCTTCTGACTAAAATCTAGATGGGGGTACGAAAGTTCATATATGTGTTGAACCACACCATAAAAATCATCTTCACCTCCTCCAGTGACACCCTTCATGCACACTCCACTATTGACTGTCTCTCTGTCCTGTGTCCATTCATTGGTGTGAAATTTGTATCCATTGACAAAGTATGTGTGTCATTCTTTAACACATCTTCGAGGACCATATGATATGTTCCTCAAGTGTTGGTTGGTAGGAGTTGGTGGGAGGGCATAAACATGTTGCCTAAACCACGTTGGAAAATGTGCATTAATATGAGCAGAAGATTGTTGCTCACTTACGTCCTCTGATGACAAGAATTCCCTAAAAAGAAATAATTAATTGTTACCATTTGTCTACTTTATATTAACTAATTAAGATCGATAGTTAATGTTGAGGAACATACTCAATAAATGGTTGCACCTCAAGGCAGTTTATCAACACATGAACATGTGCTGAACTTAACTCTTCATCTGTTAGCCAGTGAATTGACTCCTTCC
Organism: Astragalus membranaceus; assembly: GCA_039519185.1. Taxonomy (NCBI): domain Eukaryota; kingdom Viridiplantae; phylum Streptophyta; class Magnoliopsida; order Fabales; family Fabaceae; genus Astragalus; species Astragalus membranaceus. Next base: position 32,292,503 of record CM076852.1, on the reverse strand, counting down.
CAGATGGACGACCGGGTAGACAAAAGACAGACAAAGCTAAATGATGTCTAGGTCATTCAGTATCCATTTCATTTCGACTGCTTCCAGGAGCAAACTCATTCTTGAAATAATAAGAACAAAAATGTGTTGTTTCACGGTGTAAGTAAGAAGAACATATCGATCCTTCAACTCTAGCTTTGTTTTTCACCGATCTTTTTGAATCACCCATGAACCTAGAGAAAATGATAATAATTAACATAATAATCATATATTTTAAACTTGTTTCTTATATTATAAAAATTAACTGACCTTTCAAACGGATGCATCCATCTGTAATGGACAGGTCCGCCAAGTTTAGCTTCATATGCGAGATGCACCGGTAGATGCTCTATAGAATCAAAGAAACCAGGAAGAAATACTCTCTCCAACTTGAATAAGATAAGTGGGATGTCTTGTTCCATTTTTGAAAGATCATCAGCTTTTAGCGTTGCAGAACAAAAATTCTTAAAGTATTGACTTATTTCAATGAGCGGATTCAAAACGTGTGTTGGCAACGAACTAAAAGCGATAGGAAGTAAGCACTCCATGAATACATGACAATCATGGCTCTTCATCCCATGCAACCTCCCATTATCCACATCCGCACATCTAGATAAATTGGAAGAATAATCGTCTGGCATTTGGGTTTCAAAGTCCTAGTACCTTTCTCAACCAACAACAAATCCTTTCGTCTACAGTAATGATCTATATCCTTCTTGGCTTTCTCATTGTCTTTCGTTTTGCCTTTCACGTTCATGACAGTGTTAAATATGTTGTCAAAAAATTCTTTTCTATATGCATGACATCGAGATTGTGTCTCAATAGATTATCTTTCCAATAGGGAAGTTCCCAAAAAATACTTTTTTTTGTCCAATTGTGCCATTGTCCATAGCCATCTGGATGAGAAACAACACCCGCTACGACTTCCACAGGAGGGATATCCCTAACACTATTCCAAACTTCCTCTGGTGTCAACTTACGAGGAGGTCCAACTGTTTCAACATTTCCCTTGATGAACGCATATTTCTGCTTTCTAAATGGGTGATCCATAGGTAAAGAACCTACGGTGTGAGTCAAACCATGAAGTTTTTCCTCCATATTTAAGACTAAAAGCCTTTGTGTCAACCATGCAAATCGGACACGCCATCTTACCATGTGTCCCCCATCCAGACAACATTCCATAGGCAGGGAAGTCATTAATGGTCCACATCAAAGCCGCCCTCATCACAAAATTTTGTTTGCGTGCCGCATCATAAGTTAAAACACCATTCCAGAACCTTTTTAGGTCATCAATCAAAGGTTGCAAATATATGTCAATACCAGCTGTTGGATTACTTGGCCCTGGAATAATAGAATTTAAAAACATGTATGGTTTAGACATACACATTTCTGGAGGAAGGTTGTATGGGGTAACAATAACTGGCCAACATGAATACGGTGTTGCCGAGGCTTGAATATTTGGTGTGAAACCATCAGAGCATAAACCAAGCCGAACATTGCATGGATCACTGGCAAAATCTGGATGAACACGATCAAAATGCTTCCAAGCTTCACCATCAGATGGGTGACGTAACTGACCAGAATTATTTCTATTTTGATGGTGCCACGTCATTTTACCCGCGGTCTCCATTGAAGTAACCATCCTCTGTAGCCTTGGTATAAGCGGCAGATAGAACATTGCTTTTCGTGGAACCGGTTTGCCTCTGCTCATCCCTTTCCTACTGACACGATAGCGTGGCTCTCCACACAATTTGCATTCCGACAACTCTCCATCATTTATGCCAAACTCATTGTTATAATAGAGCATGCAACCAGACACACAACAATCAATTCTTTTAGATTTTAAGCCAAGCTTCGATACCAGTCTTTTACCTTCATAATAACTTTGCGGCAAAAGCCCTCTAATGGGGGTTGCATCCAACATCATTTTGGTCATATATTCCATGCACAACTCAGCAACATTAAATTGAGACTTAAGACCCAAGAACCGAACACACATTGATAATTTTGAGTCTTTAGATCCTTCAAATAATGGTTTATTTGTCTCACTCAAATACATGTAAAACCTTTGAGCTTCCTCATTTGGAACTTCTTCAGCATCATATTCTGGTTCTTCAAAATCCAAATTTACTCCAACAGCGTCAGATATCATTCCGTGATAAACATCTAACGGTTGTATAATTTGGCCTTCAGATGTCGTAGTCGCTGGATAACTACTTGATGTGGGAGCTACTACTTCAACCGGAACATTAACCGCAGGAACTGCAGCAACCCCTGGTCCAACTTCCCCGTGACGACTCCATATCCAATAATTTGGCCTAAACCCATTATTGTACAAATCAAGTCTAATTTCTTCTTCATTTTTTATAAATCGAAAGGAGCATTTCAAGCACGAACATCTAATACCGCCTTGGCGTGCAAATTCTTCATGACACTTAGCACAAAAAATAAACTCTTCTACTCCTTCTACAAAACGTCGCTTTAAACCGGATCTTCCAGGAAACAATCGATCATACATCCAACTACGATCCATAATTTCAAGATCTAAGTACTACACTACAATGTAAATGAAATAAACTATCAATTACTTTATATTTTGATATATATTGATATATTAATTACTTTATTTTGATATATCAATAAACTATCAATTACCAGCAACACAATGAATTTTTAAATAATGTTATATATTAATAATTTAAACATTATAAATAATAATTGCAAATTTAATTTTAAATTTCAATTTTTATAAGACAATATCTGTTAATAAAATTTATAAGTGAACTTAATAAATAAGTTTTTTCAATATAAATTATTTTGTATTATTATTGCAAACAAAATTTGTAACAAAATTTTACTATAAATAGTGAAGTAATTAATATTTATTAATTTTAATATTGTACCAAAAATGTGATTTGAGAAAATCAACTTATAAGACACGACAATGAGACACAGGAACATGTATTCAAATCATCGACAATATATAAGCGTTTTTAAAAGTCACCAAGGACTAAAAGAAAAAATCCAAATTTTACGGTGACCAAAAGTTGGTAAAAAAATTTTAGATGCTAAAAACAAAAAATCCATATATATATATATATATATATATATATATATATATATATATATATATATATATATATATATTGATATATTCATTACTTTACTTTGATAACTAACCGTAGTGAAGAGAAGACTCTGACTTGAAGCGTATCCCCAACTCAAACAAAGAGGAAAAAAGAGGAACGCAAACTCAAACAATACCTAAACAAACAACACCACAATTAGTAACAAACTCATATTATAAAATAATTCAAAAACTAAAACTATTAATTCATGTTACAAACATACCTTAGATCGAAGAAATTTGCCAAAGAGAGGAAGAGATTTAGTAGAGAGAAGAAGAGAATTCGTTGGGAGGAAGAGAGGAATTTCAAGAAGAGATTTAGTAGAGAGAAGGAGAGTATTGGTAGAGGTGTGAAGAAGAAGAAGTGGAGAAGGGATTTATATAGAAAAAACGAAGTCAAACGGTCAAAAAGCAGAATCCGCCGGAAATGTCATTTACCGGTGGATTTAGGAGATTTCCGGCGGATTTTCAAAAATCAAATCCCCCGCTTTGAAAAGTAAAGGAAAGGAATAGAAAGGTACCTAGTAGGACGAAGAGGAGTTTTTGAAAAATGAAGCCGAACTAAGACCCCAGAACAGGGAAAATCTTTAAATCTTCGCTGAAAACTTTGAAGATCGGCCGAGATCTTTGAATGGTGGTCAAAAAACTCGAAGCACTCGCTAGAAAACTCAGAAAACTAGAGAATCGGAGAGTGCTAAGAGTGTGCGAAAAGGCGGGGGGGACTCAATGGGCAGAAGTGCAACCATTGCAACCCCTGAGGTAATAATTTCCCTTGCACAACTATCAAAACATTGTAGTAATTACATGTCCCTTCTTTCCATCGATGTGAAATTAAACGTCACCAGCACAATCAACAGGTGCCAATGAAAACGTCACGAGATCAACGATCATGATTCAAATCATAAAAGATTCTGACTTCGGCAATCAGCATTGCCAAGGAGGAGCTGGTCGATGTCAGTAACATGCCCCAACAAGACCGGGGGCAAGCCAATCGGCTCGACTTTGCACCTTGGCATCACCACTCCAAGTTGGGTACCACAATGAGCGGTTCGACTATCAAGCCAAAGTCATTCTCCTCGAAGTGACTTTGGGGGAAAGCTGTTTCGGATTGTACCTCATCTCACTCCGGATTTAGTCAGCCTCTAAGGCCCATTTCCTCTATCAACGCAAAAACCACGTGTCCCAATAGCAAATAACGGGCGAGATCGGCCTAGATCTCATTGTATAGTCAGGATTTGATCTCAGCTGCGATCATCATCTTGTAACTATCTTGCGACGTTGGATGCCTCACGTGCTCACACGCGCCTAAAAGATGAATCCACATTAGCTGGCACAGTACCCTATAAATACAAGAGCCTATTCATTGGATCAGGGACGCATTTATTACACGTTACCTCATTTTTATTCCACAGTGCTGAATTTGGCATTGGAGTGTGTGCGGGTACCACCCACGCTAAGTCCATGTGGCGAAATCATCATTAGAAGAAACTGCGGCAACTCTACTTAGTTCGGCCTCCCGGACCAAACAAGACTTAATACATTGTTCAATGTATGTAGTCGTTTTTACCAAACCAAAAAAGCATTCATGTTTGCTGTTTAAGCTAATTGAAACAAGTTGCAAATGAAGTCTTCAATTGTACTAATGAATAATGTGTTGGAATCATGGAACCTTAAATTGCAAGTTGTGACACAAAGAGGGACCTTAATGGTAAGTACATACCAAAACGAGTTATCAAGTGAGAATGAAATGACACCAGCAAACACTAACCAATAAACACAACTTGCCGAATGACCGATCCACTCACTAGCTAATTGTAATTAAGGAATTGTTCTCAAAAAGTTCATTACAATGACTCATTTGGCACCTTATCGTTTGAAATTATTCAATGGAATATTGAAGACTATTTTGTTCTATTATAGAATTGGGGTATGTTGATTTGAATTATTTGATTTTATTTATTCACATAAGTAATTGTAATACTGTTTCGGAAGAATTTATGAAAGTAGTTTAAGACAAGTTTATAAGACTTTATTATATCTTTTTGTTTAATAAAAAACTTTTTTATATCTTTTATTATAGAAATATGTACTTATATGATAAACACTTTTGTTATATGCGCTTAACAAAGTTGTTTATTATAAAATTTTTCCATAAAAAAAATAAAGTGTATCAATTTTAAATTTATATTTCACTCCTTTTTGGTTAAGGGGTCTTTGACCCCGCTCCGGTGTCTAGGGGAAAGAGGCCCTGAATTCAGAGTTCGGTCGGGAGGCTCCAATTTGTTCCATCGTCGGGGATCGAATCCTTTAATCAGGGTACTAGCCGAGTCCGCTCTTTTAAATGGAGTGCATTAACCACTTAAACCCAAGCTTGGAGTTAAATTTATATTTCACTCTAATACATTTAGGTTAAAATAAAATATACTTTATCAAAAATTATATTTTATTAGCTTTCAATGGATGGTATAGATTTAACTAAACTTTCAACATGTGCTCCGTTTGTTTCTCTTTAATTGTTAGTTTTCTAAAAGAAATTTGTTCCTTTTCATTTCTCGATTTGATAGTTTCAAGTTAGATTAATTACATATTTTTTAATTATACTCTTAATTATTTATCATAGAGAGAAAAATGTGTGATGAGTAATAAACAATTACGTGTATAATCGGGGGCATATGCGAACCTACTCTCAAGTAAGGGAGGTCAAGTGCACACCCTCAAAAAATAAAATTAGACTTATTCTATAAAAATATTTTGCACACCCTAAAGAAAAATAATTTGTACTTAAGTCTCTAATTTTGCGCTCAGTCTTCGCTCACACAATCATTCACATCAGTTCCTCTTCGTTCCGTGTGTATAGAGGACAACTATGAGTTGTGTAGTTTATTTAATTAAATATATTAAATTTTTATTTGTATTGTATTTTTAGTGATGTATGTTTTTTAAAATTCTGACCGCCCTGACTCTGGATCATAGATCCACCCCATACCTGCTCCTCAAAAGATTTACCTCCGCTTATGAAGGAAATAAATACTCCTTTCATGTGCGGATGACACATGTCATTGCATTCAATAAGATTTATTTATTTTTGGTAAGAAACGGGAGCAACAACCTCAAAAACAAAACAACTAACAAGAGATACAACAGGGAATAGAGTATCCCAAACTATCACTAAGAAAAAGAGGTTTATTCGATGGTGGTCACTTTTCAAACATAATCAATGACTCCTGAAGATTGCAACCTTGAGAAGCTAGCTCGTCAACACAACGGTTTGCCTCAGGGTAGATAGGAACAAACTTCAGCTCCCACTCTAAATTGATCATATTTTGAATCTCTCTAACAAGGCTCCACCCCAAAGCACGGCCCATAAAATCATCTTGTATGATAGAGCAAGGTGCAGTAGAATCCACGTGAACAATGACTGATTTACAATCCTTAGCCCGACACAACCTCAACCTTCCAAAATACTCTAAATCTAGCCTCCAAAGCAGAACATAAGCCAAGGAATTTGGCAAATCCACCAATCCACTCACCCAGAATGTTCCGAATAATTCCTCCACAATCAGCAACTCGAGCTCCATGTTTATTAACACCATTAGTACTAAGACATCACCAACCAACAGGAGGGCGCTCCTAGCAAACCCCAATCCATCTTTTACCGCAAACAAGACCCACACCGGCTGAAGAAATAACATGGGAGTACTCCCGAACCAACCTCTAAATGAGATTCCAATGGTGGGTTGGTCTATTGAAGTTCGCTTCATGGATTTATTTATTCCTCCAAGTCCACAGAGAATGACACGGTGTAGCCCAAATGGATTGCCACTCAAAGTCAGGCAAACTCCCATTATCATGGGTTAAATTAACTTCAATCCAATGTTGGAGATTTCCCCCCAAAAATTCTTCGAGCAGAAATCTTCACTAGCCCCATCCAAAGATTAGTTGCATGCGGACAATCTCCAAAGGTGTGAATAGTATCTTTAAGAACACCAAGAAATTGATCGTAGTAACCATCACCAAAATGCATTCTAGATTTACGATTTGTGAGAAGTCTATCACGAACGAGAAGCCAAACCAATCTTTTCATTCTCTTTGGAACACGCAGGGGCCATACAGTCTTCCAAAAGCCATAATCAAAGTTATCAACATCATTTTCCATAAGAGAATATGCGCTAACAATGGTAAAATAACCATGGCTATCACCTTGCGACAAACACAAATCAGCTCCATTATCTTGGCTATGAGGAAGGAATATTCTTCGCATAGTAGTACTGGTCCCCCACTATAGAATGTGTCCGTCCCTTCCTAACAGCTAGCATGTACTGAAATCAGCGCATCAGCGCTTTCTCTCTCATCGTCGTAGAAACACTGGTGCTGAAGCATCCCACTGTTGCAGCATACTAAGCAAATATGTTAGAACACAAAATGGGGCACCAAAATGCCAAATGATCACAAACTAGTTCCATTCCCTTATTTACACAAATCAACACATTCTAATTAATTAAACAATATTACTTTAGAACTCACAATAATTTAAGTCTAGAGAGGATAAGTAACTCTTATAAATAAGAGTTATCAAAGTCCTTTCCATGGTAATTACATCAGATTTGTTTATATACAATTTGGTTCGTTAAACTAACTATTGACTCTAATTAACTAAATGTTAACCAACCTAGTTAATTACCAAAGTGATTTAATCAGTGGTTAAATAGACACACTCATAATGCTGAATTACTCACGTCACGAAGTTAGCAACTGGGTCACAACCATGAGACGACCCAGACTAAAATGCTACCCAATAGCTAAAGTCATATATTTTATTCCACAAACGCACCATATGCTTTCACAATGATGAATCCAAAGCCTTCACAACTACATTGTCGCTCGTTAGCTTATCCCTACCATATTTACCATCTAGAACCTGACACCAGAGCTTATTCTCACCTTGCCTCAAAGACCAAATGAGCTCCATAAGACAAGAAGAATTCATATGGATCAAAGACACTAGTCCTATTGCCCGTGCGTTGCACGGGGTCGACTAAATCTGATTTGTGTAAAATATAACTTTTTTTAGTTTGGACCAATATTGTTAACTACCACACAGCGTCTCAATATACTATCAATGAAAGACTATACCCGCTCGTGTTTAGGAGCAAATTTTATAAATTAAATAAGAATATTATAAATAATAAAGAAACATTAACAAAGACATTGAAATTGAGCACACATGCAGGATCTGATGAAAACCACCAATAAAATAAAATCTGTTATATAAAGTTGAAAAAAGATGATGCGGGTTCTATTGTGAATGTCGCTAAAGTTCCCGCAGGAGTAATTGCGCAGAGAGAGATAAAAATATAAACACCAATTTAAGGATGCTTCTAATACTCGTTGGTGCGAAATGACCAAAACAAATAAGACAACACAAATAAAAAATGAAACACGTAGTATCATGCAGGTTTGGATGAAAATAACCAATAGAATAGAAGCCACTATACAGAGTTGAAAGAATATGATGGGGGTTCTATTCTAAATGTGGCCAAAGTTCCCGTCAATAAAAATTAAATTATAACTATGAATTAAATAAGACGATTATAAAATTAAAAAAGAACATTAACAAACACATTGAAATTTAACATCCATAGATAATAAAAAGAAAAAGTCTAAAGAATTTTAATATCATAATCCATATTCATGCAGAGTTGTGTGAAAACCCAATAAAATATAAGCAGCTATACAAAGTTGAAAGAAGATGATGCAGATTCTACCGTAAATGTGGCTGAATAAGTTCTCGTGGGAGTAAATGCTAAACTAAAGATAAAAATACAAATACCAATATAAGTATGCTTATAATACTCGTTGGTGCGAAATAACGAAAATAAAAAAAGACAACACAAATAGAAAGTGAAATACGTGGGTATCATGCAATGTTGGACGAAAACCACCAATAAAATAGAAGCACCTATTCAAAGTTGAAAGAATATAATTGGAGTTCTATTGTAAATGTAGTTGAAGTTCCCACAAGAGTTACTTATCTATGACATATTATATATTGCAAGACAAAGAATCAACTTTCAGTAATGATGAATTAAATACTGAATTTAAGAATGTTTGTCATATTCTATATATTCATTAATTACTATTTATAATCAAGTACTAAAAGCGAGACTAAAATAAACATGTAAACACCAATTTAAGTATGCTTCTAATACCTGTTGGTGAAAAAAGACCAAAATAAGGGTTATAAAAAGGGGGTTGGTGGGAGCACCGACTAAAAGAATAAAAAAGAGGGGACGGGGGAGTGAATACTCGCAAAAAATAAATATAAGAATGCAAATATAAGATAAAAAAGTATAAATATTAATTAATATTTTAAAGTAGTAATATTGCATTTTATATAAACAAATTTTTTCACGGTTACAATTTTTCTGAACGCATATAGTACTCCAAAACACATTGTTTAGCATCACACTTTTATTATTTTGCAACGAAATTAATTTATATTTCACCGAACCGGCAATTAAGGAACGAACTTGCCTATAAAAAAAAAGGAATGAACTTCACGTATTTGAACATCTAATTTTTTTTCCAGTCTCTAAAGTACCTTAAAACACACTGCTAAGTATGGCACTTTACGTATTTTGTGACAAAATTATTTTTTTCGCCAATTCGGTTATTGAGGAAGGAACTTCAAGTATATGAACATCTAGTTTTTTTGGATTTCTAAAATACCTCAGAACATACTACTTAGCATTGCACTTTACATATTTGTCACGAAATTGTTTTTTTCACCAAACTGGTTATTTAGGAACGAACATCACGTTTTTGAACATTTAGGTTTTTTTACAGACTCTAAAGTATCTAAAAACACACTACTTAACATTGCACTTTACGTATTTTATCACAAAATTAATTATTTTTTCACCAAATCGGTTATTGAGCAACAAATTTCATGTATTTGAATGTCTAATTGTTTTTGGACTCTAAAGTGTCTCAAAATGCATTGCTTAGCATCGCACTTTACATATTTCGTCACGAAATTAATTTTGTGCTCACCAAATCGGTTGTCAGGGAACAAACTTCAAGTATTTAAACTTCTAAATTTTTTCCTGGACTTTAAAGTATCTCAAAATAAACTACTTAGCATCAGACTTTACATATTTTGTCAGGAAATTAATATTTTTCTACCAAACCAGTTATTGAGAAACCAATTTAACGTATTTTAACATCTAAAATTTTCTACGGACTCTAAAGTACCTTAAAATACACTGTTCACAATTGCACTTTATGTACTTTGTAATAAAATTATTTTTTTCTTCACTAAACAGGTTATTGACTAACAAACTCCACATTATATTTTTACCAAAAACCTCACATATTTGTATATCCAAAAAAAAATTGGGTTTTAAAAGACCTAAAATAATACTTAAAATATGAAAAATTGAAAAAAAATACCAAATTTTGGATTATTATTATTTTAGTATTATTATTATTTAATTATTATTAAAAGGGGGAGGGGGAAAGTGGCGTGCAACCCGACTGCAGAATAAATGCAGGACGGGTGTCGCATTACTTATAGGATAAGGATTTATTCTAATTTTTATATCTTATTCTCATTTTTGTGTGTGTATATATATATATTGATTATTGATATTGATATTAATTTATTATCTAGATTGAAACATATTTAGAATTTTCATGTTCTTTAAAATTTTATTTTTTATTAATTAATCAACAGATAAAGTTTTATTATTTTTAAAATTTTATAAGATACTTCAAATTTTCAATCAAAAATTAAATACAACATATATTTATAAAATAAATAGTATTAATAATTTTTTTAATAGTTACAGCCGATATTCAAATTATATTTATTAATTTTTTGGCTAAACGAAAATATTTTTTTATTAGTTAAAACAATAAGTCTTTAAATATTTTTTAATTAAGTTTTATATAAATAAAATTATTCATACCTACAAAAAAGTAAATACAAAATTGTAAAAAAAAAATAATTAAAAAGAAACACCGTTTCCAAAATGCCAATAAATGTTGAGAGAAGTAGTAGTAGGAGCCAAAGCAGAAATCTGGCAAAGACATTGAAGGCGGCGTGAAAAGCGAATAGTCCCACTCCCACCTCTACTTGAAGTCGGCATCACTTTTTTGCCCTTTTTCCTTTTGTGGGACCCATTTTCTCTTTCTCACCTCATCACCATTCTTAGCCACTACATCTCTTGGCTCTCATTCACCCTTTTGATGACTCATCTGCCACTTGTCACCACCCTAGCTTTCTTCCCTCTCTACCCATTGGACCAATTTTTTCTTATCACTACTACTACCACTATAGTATTAAGTCTCGAATCATAAATTTATTTATAAGAACAAGAACAACAAATTTGATTTTAATCTAACATTGTGTAAAATATTCATTTTACAATGTAGATGTTGCTTTTTTACGACAAATAATGTAGATGTTGTGTAACACCCCGGTATAATTTATTGATTAAAAATACCAAAGTGAACATTAGTAACAAATCAGAGATATATTTCCTGCTTAGACACTGAATATCACTATAAATTTTTCGCTGAATAAAACCCAAACAGTCTTATTTACAACAAGACAATATGGTTCTCAGACCATATATCATCAGCAATTATAGTATTCAGTATCATACAAGAAAGCGGAAGAAAGATATACCTTAAATACATAATGTTTTAGTATACAGACAACAAAAGGGAAAATAAGCTTAAACATAAAGCTAGGCTATCAGCAACCAGTCCGAGCTCAACCTACTCGTGCCTCTTGGATTTCCGCTGTCCCTGTGTCTCTGTAAAACAACAACATTTAAACAGTGAGATACAATCTCAGTGAGTTCTACCGGAACCCCTACTAACACTCTCGGTCCGTTTAAAACATTTTTAAGGTTTGACACGACACCGACTGCAATCCACTTGCTAATCCCGATGTACCATACAATAAGGCTTCGATCTAATAGGACACCGACTGCAAACCACTTGCTAATCCCGATGAATTAATATCCTAGGCCTTTCTACGTACCACCGACTGCAAACCACTTGCTAATCCCGATGAACGCAGCACAAACTTTTGACACAACACCGACTGCAAACCACTTGCTAATCCCGGCGAACCCCATAACCAATAGTGTTTCCTAATGGCCCAGAGCCTAGGGTAAGGGTTCATGACTTCCCCGCCTAGTATGTCAACATGGGTCGTCACCCAAACTCGATATAATATATATATCTACAGCACTATGAACCCACGGTCCATCAAATCAGACAATCAATGAAACACTTTAATTCCACATTTATAAAAATCCAAGTTCACACTCGTACTCTATTTGACCACTTTTCGACACAGTTTTTCAATATCAAAACAGTTCATTTGGCCTTAAAAATAGAATATTCAGTTAGGCCTCTGAATAAGCTTTCCAACGCATCTTAGAACACCTCAATCGGGTTCCCGGATCAAAAGATATCGCGAAACGAAAAACAGTGTTTGGTTGCTGAAATTCTGCCAACTGGCGCGCGAGTGGCGCGTGGCGCGCAAACGGCGCGCGAACGGCGCGCAAACGGCGCGTGGACTGGCAGTAAGGGGGCCTGTCAAGTGCAGATTTTTGCGATTTTCGCGAAATCCGCTATTCCGTTCAATTCCGATTTTTGTTCCGATTAAAAACAGATTTGACATCCATAAAAACAGTTCCAATCAATACCATACAAACAATCAATCAAATCAAAAACTCAATCAAAACGAATTTTATCAAAAACGACATAGTTTTCCGAATAACGGTTTTAAATCAAAATCTCTCGAATCAAATCACCAAAAATTCCATTTTTAACGCGACGCAACCCGAGACTCGCTCCGATCGATTCCTAATCCGAAACAGACAATATCCAGAAATATTCCAGTCCAGCGAAAGCGATAAAACAGTTAATTAATAATTCGAAACATAAAATCCTAAACGTGAGTAAAACTCACCCTTGAAGCGTGAACCACGTACGGCCGAATCCACCGAGTAACCACACGAACATTCCCCGCTCCGGCGACATCCAATCCGCTTCCAAAGCTTTCCACTCGATCGCGAAACCTCATTTTGACCGAAATACCGATTTCCCCGAAATTCTCCACGGACACTATTCATCATCTTCCTCCTCTAACCTCCATGACACTATTCACCAAAACCCCCAAATCACCCAACTCGCTTCCAATCTTTCAATCGAACCTCAATCAACGATCCATCATCCTTGGGTTCGCTCCTAACCGAACCTAAACCTTCAAAACCAACCCAAAATCGGATTTCCCACAAAAGCTCCAAAAAAAACGAAAATGGCCAAGTGAGAGAGAGTGAGCTGATCGTCACGAAATTGGTACCAAAACGAAGAGGAAGTAGCGATGAACATTTTTCGTGTTGGACGGAAGTCGTTTTGTTGAGCCTAACTCTTCCCTTTTTCCTCTTCTTCCTCCTTCCCCTTTCTTTTCTCTTCTTTTTTTTTTCCTCTCTTTTCTCTCTGTCTCTCGCTGCCTTCTTCTTTCTCTTCTTTCTTTTAATTAATTCTTTCTCTTCTCTTCACTCACATACGCATACATATATATATTTATTAATATATTTGTTGTAACGCGGTCAAATTACCATATCGATCGAAATCTCTTATTTCGATTCCAAAAATTCCTTGGTCCGTATTATCCGGTTAACGATCCGATGACAACCAATAAATAATTTTAGCACTCGATAAATTTACCAGTTAAGTACTAAATTAATTTAATTGGATTAACATCGAAATAATTCTACTAATTATTTTGCGGATGTTACATTCTCCCCAACTTGAAAGAATTTTGCCCTCAAAATTTCGTCAAGTCTTACGATTGACTAACCGAGAACAGACATTATCAGAAATGTCCCAATTTTGCTGGAAAACAATCTCGAACTAACGAAATTAGGGTAGAAAACCTTCCCAAGTTGGCACATCAATCTCCAGGTATGATCTACTACTACCCCAGAACGCTTCTAAGATTACAGTCCGAACTCTCTTACTACGAATCGACACGAGAAACTCTTCTTTCGCCTACATAAGCTCGGCACTGCATTTGAAAACACTTCTGAAGCTTCATTCTAATTATCCTCGCTTGCTCCCCAACTTCGATTAATCTAAATCAAATGGTCTAATACAAGACACTTGATAGAATATATGTTGAATATGAGATCCACAACTGGCACTCCTCGGTAGAGGTAAAAAAACAAACACGATCTTCTCAAAGGGTGTAGACACGTTCTCCGCAAATTTTCTAAAAATTCATAACAGTTCCCATACACATTGAAAAAGCGTGACGGAAAGGTCATCTGTGAAACTTCCTGACTCACCCCCAAGATTTCGAGATAACACTTCTCGGAAGGAGATGGAATGAGGATTTACCAGAAACGTTTATCTTAAACGTAGTAATAAACCACGGGGACATCAAATAAATTGAACGTAATGAAAATCACCTCAGTTGTTCTCCAACAACTATCAAACAGAACTCAGAGCTCCTTTTCTTATATTGCAACTTCTTCACGAGGTTTTCACCAACGACGTACCCGATTCCTTTCCGAATTAGTCAATAGCATTGAGAGCTTCCCCTCAACTTAAGTAATCCTTCTAGGATTTTCCTAAATCAGATTTCATTAGCCTCTAGATTCGTTCCCAAAATTAACTTTAGCATGCGGTTTTCACAAAAACGATTTTTCAAAACTATTACACCGCACGCCAAGCTTCACTTCGGAAATTTCAGTCACCTACAAGTAGATCCATCAATTAATCCTTTGATGGTTATTCGCAACGTGACAACAATCAGCAGTTACCTCATTTACATAACCGTATTCACGTTCGACTTGTCAAACGGAATTTCGTAAGACAATCTCATTGTCAACCTTCACCAAGGAGAGGTTAATAAACTAATACCTCGCCACTAATACATCTGCTTTATATTCTGCACACCCTGGAACAGAATATAAACTTCAGTATGCTTCCTCTAACACTTGCCTTTTATCGTTCTCATCATCGGCCGCACAGATTCTACCGTTGAAACAACTGACTCCATCACTATCCATGGTAAAATCTGGAAATACCTTTGTGATTGTAGCTTCACATCAACTTCCTGTGCTAAGCGTATAGAATCCCTTAGGGAACTAGAGATCCTCATATGGCTCAACACTAACAGGTTCCTCCTTGATCTTGAATTCAGATTTAAGTCTCTATTAGACTCTAATAATTCCATCTATGCATCATAATTCTGCCGTGTCGAGCGATTTCCTGGATGATACTCCAACCCGAAGTCATAATCCTTCAGAAATTCTACACGCTCCTCTGCCCGCTTTTCAGTTCTTCTTAGTCAAACAGATACCTTAAACTCTTGTGACCACTAGAGACTTCGAAACGAGACCCATACAGGTAACGTCCCCAAATCTTCAGTGCATACACAATAGTTATTAACTCATAATCATGAGTCTGATAACTCTTCTCATGAGACCTTACTTGTCTGGACGCATAAGCTATCACTGGTTGATTTTGCATCAGAATACATCCTAAACCCTTCCCTGAAGCGTCATCGAAAATTTGAAATTCCAATGACGGATCCGGAAGAATCAGGAATGGAGCAGAAGTCAACCAAACCTTCAATTCTTGAAAACATTCTTCACAATCAGCATCCCACGTAAACGGATGACCCTTACGAATTAACCGAGTAAGTGGACAACTAACTGTGAGAACCCTTTAACGAACCTCTTACAGTAACCGGCTAGATCCAGAAACTTTTGATCTCTGCGGCTGACGTCGGTCACTCCCATTCAACACCGCTTCCTTCTCACTGGGACCTACAGAAACTCCCGACTTGGGGAATCACATGTCCCCAAGACTTTACCTCTGACACCCAAAAATCACACTTCGAAGGTTTCAAGTACAACTTATTTCCTCGGAGTACTCTCTGAACAATGCGGAGATGTTGGACATGCTCCTCAATGGTTTTCGAGTACACCACGACATCATCAATGAAAACAACTACAGTTTGATCCAGGTACGCGTGGAAAACTCGGTTCATGTATCCACGAATACCGCTGGAGCATTAGGTAGACCGAAAGGCATCACTACTAACTCGTAATGTCCATACCTAGTACGGAAAGCTGTCTTCGGAATATCTAAGGCTCTAACTTTTATTTGATGATGACCTGTCCTCAGATCAATTTTGAAAACACCACGGCACCTCGAAGTTGATCCAGCAATTCGTGTATCCTTGGCAAAGGATATTTGTTCTTGATCGTCACTTAGTGAAATTGTTGATAACCGATGTACAGTCTCTTGCTACTAACCTTTCTTTTGACTAATCACACCAGAGCACTCCCTAGAGAAGCACTTAGTCGAATAAATTTCTTTAACATCGACTCTTCCAGTTGAGACTCCATTTCCTTTAACTCTAAAGAAACCTTCAATAAGAAACAGTAGATATTGATCCTGTACCGGAATCAATTCTATAGAAAACTCTACTTCTCGCTCTGGAGGTTAATAAGAAACTTCATCGTGAAAACATCCAGATAACACTCACAACCTGAATGTTCGCCAAATCTAAACTAGTTCCAGTGGACGCAGATAACATACTAACATGTGCTTCCGCACTTTGGAATGAAGATTGACCGTCTAAGGTGAACTAGGTAACCGCTTCAGAATTTGTCCTAGACAATTCAACTGACTCTGAAGCGAAGCTGATATTTGATTAACACAGTCGATTGCAACATGATTTGAAGTCATCCAATTCATACCCAAAATGGTGTCCTCACTTCTCATAGGCAAACAAATAATACTTCTACGGAATTTCCGTCTCCTATATCACGTAGACTATTCTGCACAAGGATTAGGTCTGGACACGACCCTTAGCAGTAGTTAAAATAGTTATCGGCTCGGATAGCGATGACAAGGCTGATCCCAACCGATTCACATTCGATCGGGATATACAACAATAGGTTACACCCGAATCATATAATATACTGATTGAGTTATTGAGAACTGATCTCATATTCCTCAGTAGATTGTCTGCAGTTGTAACTGTCTAAACATCCAGATTGTTGACTCGTCCCCGTCCTGGAGCTGCTTGTGACTCCCGGGAACTTTTCCTTGCAGGGCACTCTTTTACATAGTGACCCTCTTCATTTCTATAATAGCACCGATTAGATCTTCGCTTGCAATCACCACTGTGAGGCTTCCCTCAGTTAGAACACCTTCGGACCTTTGAAGAATCAAAGAATTGCATTTGCTTTTCCTTTGATGGAATTATCTTAGGACTTTGCATTCGGAGTTGATAAATCAACTACCTTCTTTCCTTTCTAATGTTCTCTTTACGATCATCCTCGGCGACATAGGCTGGTTGCACTAAGGCAACATAATTGGTAATAGTATAGGAACTGAGACCCTAAGTCATAAAAGCACTAAGGCCCTTCTTATACATCTGCATTCTCCATTCGTCATCCGGAGCTTACTTTACCACTTGGTAAAACTGAAACAAATTTTCCAAACTTAGCGGTGTATCCTTCCACCGTAATGTCACCTTTCCTGAGGATGCACCGGTTGAAGATTCCGATGGTGGTCGAGGACTGCATCTTGATCATCCAGTCATAATTCCGCTTATGATGCACTAAGTATTAAGTTGATCAGGCTCAATGTCTCTTAGCATCACAAGTGTAATTACAAAAAGGACTAACAGGGAATCGACTCAACCCTAAACTAAGTCCGACTAGGTCGAACTGCTCTGATACCAACTGTAACACCCCGGTATAATTTATTGATTAAAAATACCAAAGTGAACATTAGTAACACATCAGAGATATATTTCCTGCTTAGACACTGAATATCACTATAAATTTTTCGCTGAATAAAACTCAAACAGTCTTATTTACAACAAGACAATATGGTTCTCAGACCATATATCATCAGCAATTATAGTATTCAGTATCATACAAGAAAGCGGAAGAAAGATATACCTTAAATACATAATGTTTTAGTATACAGACAACAAAAGGGAAAATAAGCTTAAACATAAAGCTAGGCTATCAGCAACCAGTCCGAGCTCAACCTACTCGTGCCTCTTGGATTTCCGCTGTCCCTGTGTCTCTGTAAAACAACAACATTTAAACAGTGAGATACAATCTCAGTGAGTTCTACCGGAACCCCTACTAACACTCTCGGTCCGTTTAAAACATTTTTAAGGTTTGACACGACACCGACTGCAATCCACTTGCTAATCCCGGTGTACCATACAATAAGGCTTCGATCTAATAGGACACCGACTGCAAACCACTTGCTAATCCCGATGAACTAATATCCTAGGCCTTTCTACGTACCACCGACTGCAAACCACTTGCTAATCCCGATGAACGCAGCACAAACTTTTGACACAACACCGACTGCAAACCACTTGCTAATCCCGGCGAACCCCATAACCAATAGTGTTTCCTAATGGCCCAGAGCCTAGGGTAAGGGTTCATGACTTCCCCGCCTAGTATGTCAACATGGGTCGTCACCCAAACTCGATATAATATATATATCTACAGCACTATGAACCCACGGTCCATCAAATCAGACAATCAATGAAACACTTTAATTCCACATTTATAAAAATCCAAGTTCACACTCGTACTCTATTTGACCACTTTTCGACACAGTTTTTCAATATCAAAACAGTTCATTTGGCCTTAAAAATAGAATATTCAGTTAGGCCTCTGAATAAGCTTTCCAACGCATCTTAGAACACCTCAATCGGGTTCCCGGATCAAAAGATATCGCGAAACGAAAAACAGTGTTTGGTTGCTGAAATTCTGCCAACTGGCGCGCGAGTGGCGCGTGGCGCGCAAACGGCGCGCGAACGGCGCGCAAACGGCGCGTGGACTGGCAGTAAGGGGGCCTGTCAAGTGCAGATTTTTGCGATTTTCGCGAAATCCGCTATTCCGTTCAATTCCGATTTTTGTTCCGATTAAAAACAGATTTGACATCCATAAAAACAGTTCCAATCAATACCATACAAACAATCAATCAAATCAAAAACTCAATCAAAACGAATTTTATCAAAAACGACATAGTTTTCCGAATAACGGTTTTAAATCAAAATCTCTCGAATCAAATCACCAAAAATTCCATTTTTAACGCGACGCAACCCGAGACTCGCTCCGATCGATTCCTAATCCGAAACAGACAATATCCAGAAATATTCCAGTCCAGCGAAAGCGATAAAACAGTTAATTAATAATTCGAAACATAAAATCCTAAACGTGAGTAAAACTCACCCTTGAAGCGTGAACCACGTACGGCCGAATCCACCGAGTAACCACACGAACATTCCCCGCTCCGGCGACATCCAATCCGCTTCCAAAGCTTTCCACTCGATCGCGAAACCTCATTTTGACCGAAATACCGATTTCCCCGAAATTCTCCACGGACACTATTCATCATCTTCCTCCTCTAACCTCCATGACACTATTCACCAAAACCCCCAAATCACCCAACTCGCTTCCAATCTTTCAATCGAACCTCAATCAACGATCCATCATCCTTGGGTTCGCTCCTAACCGAACCTAAACCTTCAAAACCAACCCAAAATCGGATTTCCCACAAAAGCTCCAAAAAAAACGAAAATGGCCAAGTGAGAGAGAGTGAGCTGATCGTCACGAAATTGGTACCAAAACGAAGAGGAAGTAGCGATGAACATTTTTCGTGTTGGACGGAAGTCGTTTTGTTGAGCCTAACTCTTCCTTTTTTCCTCTTCTTCCTCCTTCCCCTTTCTTTTCTCTTCTTTTTTTTTTTCCTCTCTTTTCTCTCTGTCTCTCGCTGCCTTCTTCTTTCTCTTCTTTCTTTTAATTAATTCTTTCTCTTCTCTTCACTCACATACGCATACATATATATATTTATTAATATATTTGTTGTAACGCGGTCAAATTACCATATCGATCGAAATCTCCTATTTCGATTCCAAAAATTCCTTGGTCCGTATTATCCGGTTAACGATCCGATGACAACCAATAAATAATTTTAGCACTCGATAAATTTACCAGTTAAGTACTAAATTAATTTAATTGGATTAACATCCAAATAATTCTACTAATTATTTTGCGGATGTTACATGTTGTTTAGTTATGTTTTATTTTTATTTTAGGGAAGTAACAAGTGGATTCAACATTTCAACTACACTTAGCGAGGGAGCTTAATGGGGTTTTCTTTTCGCGTATTATTTCCACCGATTTTGTTGGTAACCGATTTACAACGGGAACCTATCTGACTATGTGTGTACACTTTTGTTAATCTGTGTGGTTCTCTTATTTCAATAGAGTTTTTGGCACACTAAAGATTCGAACTTGACACTTTGGGGTAGATTCAAACACAGTTACTATTCAGACCAAACACAGTTACTGCTCAGACCAACCCTTGCAAGACGTTTTTAAAAAAAAAAATTCCAAAGGGGTAAATAGAAAATGAGGATATTTACATGGGTAACATATATCTAAGCCAAAAAATAATAGTTAACCCCATAAAATTTTTTTTAAATCAACTATAAAAATTCACAAGAGAATTAAAATAGAGAATAAGTTATTTTACATTTTTATCTATGTAATTTGTAGAAATTTAGGTATTTTAGAATTTCTCTATAATAAAATTATGTATTTTTTGCTTTTTATAATATACTTTTTCTCCAAATTTCAATATTTTTTATTTTTTATTTTAATTATTACTCATCCAGTTCAACCATGATTGAACCAATTGAACCATAACCCGAAAGTCTCTCCGGTTCAATCTCCCGTCCAGTTTTAAAACCCACTCATATATGTTTGTAACCTCTATTAGACCAATTGAACCATAAAGGCAATTTTTTTTCTCCATTAGTAAATTTTTTTGGATCCATCGATTAATAGATTAATGGATTTAACTTTTTATATACTTTTTATCTTGTCCAAGTTGGTCTCCGGTCCGGGTGGTTGGTACCTGCAATAACACTCTGACGCTCAAGTCAGCAAGTGAGTTAATTACAAATTAGGTGAATGGAAAGTGTATACCTTTAACGCTAGCATTGAATGCTTATTTATAGGATTTTTGGATAAAAGGGGACCATTGGGTCTAGGTCTCAGATCTCCACCGTTGGCTTATGGATTTGGCCTTTTGGTGTTTGGGCCTTTGGCAGATTGGCCACTAAAGACCCAATCTGTAACAGTTGCCCCCCAAGTCGGGTCGCCTTGGGGCGGGCTAGACTTGTCGTTTAGAAGACCGGGATGGACTTTCATGGCCGGGCTTTTACTTCTGTCGGTGTTTTGCCCCCGGCCTCCGAACGTGGGAGACCTAGGCCGTGCTGGTTTTCCGACGGGCGAGTTTAGAATCTCCCCAAGTGGCCATGTGTTTCGGGCATTAATTACAAATGGCGAGCTTCCGAGATCGGGCATGCAAACGGTTTGTGAAGGTGGACCGAGTGACTCGAGGTGTTCCATTCACGGTGACGCACCGATTCTCCTTACAAGAGGCGAGCTTCCGAACGGTTTGCGAAGGTGGACCGAGTGACTCGAGGCGTTCCATTCACAGCGACACATCGATTTCCACGCCTGTCATTGATGGGACGCGTCGTTCGAGGGTGATTGAAGTAATGACGGCGCTTGAATCGACGCGCCTACTATAGAGGCTAGTGATGGGTCGCGTAGCTTTGCCCCAAACCCATATTGAGGCCCTCAGTTCCCTGTAAATATGGGAGGGGACCTTCATCACTTGCACTGATTTCTGCTAATTGCTCTGACCTCCGATCTTAACCTCGACTCTTAGCGATTCATTTATCAAGCCGCCGATTCAGAATTCCTTGGTGGGTCTTAGCGAGATCGTCGAAGCACGCAATCAGAACAGGTGTCGGCGAGCTTCCAGTCTTGTGAGGTTAGTCCCCTTCTTTTATTTGTCTGCATCTCGCTTTATGCTGTAGTCGGGATCTCTTAAAACCCGTATTTATTAATACAGAGTGGGGGTCGTCAGGTCGGGTTCCAACTTGGTTGTGGACCCACTGCTTTAGTATCAACTTGACTCGGCAAGCCCCCATTTCTGCAGGTTCGATCTGGCGAGAACGAAACAAACCCACCGGGTTGTCAACGTGGATCTCCCCGTTCTAGCCAAACTGATGGCTTCTGATCCTAGATACTCGGCCGAAGCACGTGCTGGTGCCTCCGGGTCGGTTGGACCCGAGGTTCAGGTAGGCCTGGGTTCCGCTCCTTTCAGCTTCCAAGCGGACGATCGTTCTCCCGAGGTTCCCAGTAATGAGCTGCCAGAAGGAGATCACCCTGAGATAGTGGTTCTTGACTCGGAGGAGTCCGACACCGAGCCAAATATCGAGGAGCAAGGGAGTACTAGCTGGAGCTCCGATGATAGTGAGGCCGAGGTTGTTGAAAGCCGTAATAACGGAGATGGGCTTGACCACAACGGGGATCCCGTTCATGAAGAAGGTAATTTCGAGCAATACCCCACTACCGGGGTTGGGACGGTCGACGTTCCCCTGAAGCTACCTCTGAACATTCCACGGGAGTACTCTTGGGTGTCAGAAACGTTGAGGGAGGTTCAGTCTGTTTACCAGGCCGGAGACGACTTGAGCCATCTTGTCAACCGGATCTCTAGGAAAAAAGATCAGATATGGAACGTGGAAGGAATGGCGGAGGGTCAACACGTAGATGTTTGGCCAAAATCTTTGAAATTCGTCATGTATGGAGTGACGATCTTTGACATGAAGATCACCCCCCTTTCACCGCTTTTCAGCAAGAGATATTGGGGATTTTGAACCTCTCCCCCTCCCAGCTTCATCCCAACGCATGGGCCTTTCTGCGGGCCATCGAGCTGATGTGCATTCACCTAGAGAGGCCTATCTCCTCGGATCTGTTCTTCTACCTCTTCGAGACTAACAGGAGGCACGAGGACGGGACTAAGGATCGATGGGAACACATGAGCTTCTGGGCTAGGCGGGGCCTCAGAATTTTTATGCCCTATTCGGACTCTTTGAAGAATTGGAAAAGCAAGTACTTCTTCGTCGAGCCTGTGAATGAGGAAGCTGTGAGGTATGTCGGCAAGTATGGTTAGGATGGGGAATCCCTGGTGTCCACCAAGTTTCAAATAGGGTGGTCCCTCTCCCAATTCAATCGGCGACCTCACGCGTACACAGTCAGCTTAAGCAGGCTAAATCCCGTAGACCAGGAGTCCCTAGAGATCCTGACCAATTTTGCCGATCTGATTCCCTACTGGGATCCCAAGAAGTTCAGCATCGACGTGGCAAGGCTGGTTGGGGAGGGCACTAGGTCCCAAGTGTTAGCCGTGCTTGGTAGGTTTTGACGGTCGATAATGTCTTTGATTTTAACTTTTTTCTCTTTTGAGGTCTCTTCCCTTAACATTCCTTCGTTTCTTTGTCTCGCAGATAGCATGGGATCTGATAGATTGGCCCGCCTGAAAGCAATCTCGGAGAGGAAAGCCGGTATCTAACAAGATCCCCAACCAACTCCTCATCGGAATGAGCCCATGCACGCCGTTCCTATCAACACTGTTACTGTAGCCAGTGTTGCAAGTGCTGAAGACCGGGCCGCCGACCTTCAACATCGAAAAAGGCAGCGACCTTTGTCGCAGGGAGATCATGCCTCCCCTTCGTAGGATCCAGGAAAAAGAGTGCAGACCGACCAGGGTGGTTCTCCCTGACCTTCAAAGAAAAGCCGTCATGGGAAACACAAAGCTTCGAGATCTTCCAGCATCTCGGTAGACGGTGAGTTTCTGAAAAAAGCATCTGGAGGATTCCTGGGTCGACCCGGTGGAAGCCGCCGCCAGGCTGTTCCGGCATCTGGCTGATGTTTCCAAATTCCAGAGGGCAGAGGTTGAGAATCAGGCCAAAGGTAATAGAGGGGATTTGCTACTTTGGTTTTTGCTTCTGGTAGCTCCGTTCTTAATTTCGTTATTTCCATAATTTCAGGGGCCCTGGCAGAGAGGGATGCAGAACGGGATCTCCGGGTTGAGCTACAGAAGAAGTATGAGTCCCTGTCTTCGACTCTTGTGAAAACTCAGGAAGACCTGTCTGCCTTCTAGGCGGAGAGATACAAACTCGGGGGAGAGAGGGACTCTGCTCTTAACAAAAATAAGGAGGTCGAACTTCGGATTTCTGAGCTTGAGAACCAAGAGAGGGATGCTGTGGAGGTGGTTGTCTCGTTGAGGGCTCAGATTTCGAAACTTGAAGCTGCATCTCGGGAAGCCGGGGAGGTCAGGACTGGGGTTAGCACTAATCCCTCGACCTGGGTTGCCGAATTAGAAGAGGAGCTTAGACAAGCTCGTGAAAGGATCCGGGGCGTCGAGCTCGAGATGGTCGAGGCGGCGGATCTGGCTGTCGAGGTGGCTGCGGAAAGCTTTGAAAAAGCGCTTTCCCGGATCGCCGTGATTCACCCTTCCCTGTTTCTAGACCAGGAGGTTCTGAGCATGGATCACGCTGTGGAGGGAGGGCAGATTGTCAAGGTCAAACCTGGCTCCGAGGAACGTGAAATTGTTTATCCGCGCTCGTCCCATGCTTGATTTGCGAGTAGAAGTACCTTTTTTGGGTTCCGGGTGGAACCGGTGGCGAGGAATGTCCCGGGTTCCGGGCGGAACCGGAGCTTTGGCTTGTAATATTTTTGTAGTCTTTAAACTTGAGGACCCGGCCGTATCCGGGGTGTTTTGTAATGTTTACTTAATTTAACTGCCCGCAATTCCGGTTTTATTTACCTCGACCGCGTTTTACTTTTTGCTCGTTAAAATTATGCACTTGCGTTCTAATTCGCTCAAGTGGTGGACGTCGCCTTCGGGGCAGTTTACCGGGACTCGGCCCAGATCGCACTCGCCCCTTAGGGTAGTGGCAACCTCGGCCAACTTGTGCGTTCGTTTTTACTTTGATCGCGTAACGCATGTCGCCTTCGGGGCAGTTTACCGGGGCTCGACCCAGATCGAACTCGCGTGGCAACCTCGGCCAACTTGTGCGTTCGTTTTTACTTTGGTAGCGTAACGCATGTCTCCTTTGGGGCAGTTTACCGGGACTCGTCCCAGATCGAACTCGCCCTTCAGGATTGCGGCTGCTTCGGCCTTCGATAACACCGGTATACACCATTCTTTGTCAAAGCGTAGAATATTATTCTTGGTATAAAATAACCTCGGTATACACCGTACTTTATAGAAGGGGAAATTAACGTCGGTATACACCGTACTTTGGCAAAATAATAATACCGGTATACACCGTTCTTTGTCAAAGTGTAATAACATCGGTATACACATTTCGCCAAGGAGTAACTCAACTGTAGTATCTCTTTAAATTGGTGGCGTTCCAAGTCCTTGGGATCGCTTTTTAGTCCAAGGTCTCTAACTCGTAAGCGCGTTACCGGTCTTAGACACGACTCGGTAGGGTCCTTCCCAATTTGGGGCGAGCTTGCCTTGCGCGGCGTTCTTGAAGCCGACGTCGGCTCTTCGGAAGACTAAATTGCCGACTTCGAAGTCCCTCGGGATAACTCTCGAGTTATACCGGGCTGCTACCCTTTGCTTGATCAGTGCTTCTTTAAGGGAGGCTTGGCCTCGGACTTCGTCGACGAGGTCGGGGTTCTCCTTCAACGCCTAGTTGTTGTCCTCCGGTGATTTTGTGTTGAGGGTTCTCCAACTGAACTCTCCAATCTCGACCGGGATTACAGCCTCGCTCCCGTATGAGAGTCGGAAAGGAGTTTCACCGGTGGAACTTTGGGGAGTGGTTCGGTAAGCCCAAAGTACATAGGGTAACTCCTCACACCATTTGCCCTTGGCTTCATCAAGTCGCTTTTTTAGACCATTGAGGAGTACCTTGTTTGCGGCCTCGGCCTGACCGTTAGTTTGAGGGTGCTCCACCGAGGTGAATCGGTGCTTGATTTGAAGGTCGGTCATGAGCTTTCTAAAACCCTTGTCGGTGAACTGAGTTCCGTTCTCGGTGATTACTACCTCGGGGATCCCGAATCTGGTCATTATATTCTTTTTGAAGAATTTGATGCAGTTTTTTGCGCTGATAATGGCTAAGGGCTCGGCTTCGATCCACTTTGTGAAACAGTCCACAGCCACTATTAGGTACTTGACCTGACCGGAGGCGGTTGGGAAAGGACCTAGGAGATCGATTCTGTTGTGCAAAAACGTGTGCAAGTATACACACTCTAACAAGTAATAAAATAGTAAGTAAGATCGTTCCCACGATGATTAAGGTTCAATTGCTAAATCTATGGAGTAGTGTTTGATTCAATGAGTAAACGTAACCAAATAGTAAAGTGAGGTTTATTTAGCAATAAATAACGTAATAAAAGTGAGAGTAACAAGATATGAACGAGTAAAAATACGAGAGGTGGTAATAGCCAAGACTAGGGTCAATAATCAATCACTCATAGATAAAGTGTTGTGATTGATGCTGTGGTAGCATTGAGTGTGCAGAATGCAAGTGGATATTCCTATCACTGTGAAACGTAATGTTTTCAAGGTTTCCTTATTCCTAAGCTCCCATTGAGGTTCATTACGTAGGTTGAAAAGCCTGTTTCAGTTCACACTATAGCCCTAACTTCATATCCCTATTCTTCGTTAGGAAAGAATAATATTCCTATTATTCTTCAAACTATATTAACTTGTGAAATCAGCGCGTTAATTCTTTCCAGACGTTAAAGCACGTTACCCTAATCAAAGTGATCAAGTTCGAAAAGAGTTTATAACAATAGAAACACACAAGCTAATGAAGTACCACATATCAATCACGCTAAAGCAATCTAAAAGATCATGTTTATATCACCATCGTCTTGACTATAAAAGGATTTAGCTCATGATGAGCTTAGACATGATAAAACAACACAAAGTTACCGTAAACAGATCCATCAACATAGTAAAAGCACTTAGAGACTGAGTTACACCAACGAGCATGAAGGCGTTTCACAACTACTAATTAGCGGTGCTGGTAGCACTGGCTAACAGTGATCTTGTATTGGAGTGTGGAAGTGAATGGAGCGTATGGTGTTTGGGTGGTGAGGAAGGTATCTCGTATTCTCTGAACTCGTTCTCTTTTTCTCTCCAAGGAATTGCGTATATGTTGCGTGCTTTCTTCACTAGGGTAGCTGCCTATTTATAGGCTTTTGGTAGCACGGTGCGCCTCCTCTTGGGCCTCCTCTGGAGGGGAAGTTGAAGTGATAGCTTGGCGTGCTGGATAAAACAGCATAGCACGACGTGCTGACGCATGCTGTCAGCGTCCCACTGCTCTCTGCGCGCGCTTGAGTGCCTCTAGTGCCAGCATAGCGCCTTTTCATGCCTTTAGAATTTCAAACATCCTTTTTTTAGCGCTTTACTTGGATTGGCATCTCACAATGCTACCAACACTGCTACCAAGAGCACCCCTCAATGCTGCCAGCACAGGGCGCTAGCTAGATCTCCCATTGCACTTCTCCCAATATCAGTGCTCTTCCTTTATTCCTGAAACTTGGTAAAAATACTAAAAAATAAAAATTGTTAGCCTCTGGGCTGCCTCCCAGTAGCGCTTGGTTTAAGAGTCCTCAGCCTGACTGAAAGGTATTCTTCAATTTGGGTCACTCAGGGGGGTGGATGCCTTTGTGCTGGGGACAGGCTCACCCAAATACAGTTTAACTCTCTGACCATTCACCTTAAACTCATTGCCATTTATTTCATTTTTCAATTCCACAGCCCCATAAGGGTGCACTTTGAGAATGGTGAATGGGTCAGACCATCTAGACTTTAGTTTTCCAGGGAACGGCCGTAGTCTAGAGTTAAACAGCAGTACTTGGTCACCCTCCTTGAGTTCTCTTCTCAATATTTTGGCGTCATGCCAAGCCTTTGTTTTATCTTTGTATATTTTGACATTCTCATACGAAAAGTGTCTTAGCTCCTCAAGAGCTGCAGCATTCTGGCTTTTCCAGCTTGTTTTAAATAAAAGTTTAGCTTTTTGGTCGCCCAAAAAGCCTTGTGCTGCAATTCAATGGGAAAGGGGCAAGCCTTACCAAAAACCAATCTATAGGGAGACATACCAAGTGGTGTTTTGAAAGCTGTTCGATATGCCCACAAGGCATCATCCAGATGGATGGACCAGTCCTTCCTTGATGGGTTCACCATTTTTTCTAAGATTCTCTTTATCTCCCTATTAGATAGCTCAGCTTGCCCACTTGTTTGAGGGTGGTAGGCTGTGGCAATCTTGTGTTTAACTCTGTATTTTGCCAACAGCCCTTCCATCAGTTTATTGCAGAAGTGAGTGCCCTCATCACTGATGATAGCTCTGGGTGTGCCAAACATTGTAAAAATATTTTTTTGAATAAATTTCAGCACTACCCTTGCATCATTGGTGGGGAGAGCAACTGCTTCTATCCATTTTGACACATAATCTACTGCTACCAGGATGTACAGGTTGCCAAAGGAGGGTGGGAATGGTCCCATGAAATCAATACCCCAAACGTCGAATAGTTCAACCTCTAGGATATTGTTCAAGGGAATTTCGTTTTTATTTGAAATATTGCCCATCCTTTGGCACCTGTCACATCTTTTTGCATATTCATGGGCATCTTTAAAGATTGAGGGCCAGAAATAACCTGTTTGTAGCACCTTTACAGCAGTTCTTACTCCTCCAAAATGGCCTCCACATGGTGAAGAGTGGCAATGCTTCAGAATGTCCTCTATCTCTGACTCAGCAACACATCTTCTGAGAAGTTGGTCTGCGCATTTCTTGTATAGAAAGGGCTCATCCCAGAAATACTGCCTTGTGGAATGGAAGAACTTTTTTCTTTGCTGGGCTGTGAGCTCTTCGGGTACCACATTGCTAACCAGATAGTTTACAAAATCAGCGTACCAAGGAGTTTCAGCACTGGCGCCTGTGTCCTTCCCAGCTACTGATATTGCCAGCAACTGCTCATCAGGAAAATGTTCCTTAATTTCTGCTTCAAACTCTTTGGTACGCTGATTTCCAAGTCAAACTCTTGGAGTAACAGCACCCACCGGATCAGTCTTGGTTTAGAATCCTTCTTGGCAATTAGGTACTTGATAGTAGAGTGGTCAGTATAAACTATTACCTTAGCTCCCACAAGGTATGATCTGAACTTGTCAAAGGCAAATACAACCGCCAGCAGCTCTTTCTCAGTGGTTGTGTAGTTGAGTTGAGCATCTACTAGAGTCTTGCTGGGATAATGTATAGAGTGGAATACCTTTTCATGCCTCTGTCCTAGCACTGCTCCAATAGCATAATCACTGGCATCACACATTAGCTCAAAGGGTTTGGTCCAATCTGGTGCTATGATTACTGGTGCTGTCGCCAGTGCTGCCTTTAGTTTATTGAATGCTATCAAACATTCTTCATCAAATTTGAAGGCAGACTCGTGCTGCAGCAGCATACATAATGGTTTAGAGATTGTTGAGAAATCCTTTATAAACCTTCTGTAGAATCCAACATGCCCTAGAAAAATTCTTATTCCCTTGACTGATGTGGGAGGTGGCAACATCTCAATCACTTCCACCTTTGCCTTGTCAACCTCTATTCCCTTTTTTGATATCTTGTGCCCTAGTACAATCCCTTCTTGAACCATGAAGTGGCACTTCTCCCAATTCAGAACCAAGTTTGTCTCCTCACACCTATTCAGTATCTCTTCAAGGTTGAGCAAGCATGCATGGAAGTTCTCCCCAAATACAGAGAAATCAGCCATGAACACTTCCATGGATTTTTCAATAAATTCAGAAAAAATGGCCATCATGCACCTCTGGAAGGCGTTTCACATAGTAAAAGCACTTAGAGACTGAGTTACACCAACGAGCATGAAGGCGTTTCACAACTACTAATTAGCGGTGCTCTCGCGATGCTGGTAGCACTGGCTAACGGTGATCTTATATTGGAGTGTGGAAGTGAATGGAGCGTATGGTGTTTGGGTGGTGAGGAAGGTATCTCGTATTCTCTGAACTCGTTCTCTTTTTCTCTCCAATGAATTGCGTATATGTTGCGTGCATTCTTCACTAGGGTAGCTGCCTATTTATAGGCTTATGGTAGCACGACGCGCCTCCTCTTGGGCCTTCGCGAATGGTTGTTACTAACCCTAGAAGTCACGCTGTCTTGCTCCTTACGGATTGCTCAGCTGGCGCTTTGCTCGCCAAGAAGATTGGAACTTCCTTTTCTGTTGCGCTTAATGAGGCGCCTACTTTAGTCACGCTCTTATCCATTTGTTTGCTGCGATGCTGTCGTAGCATCCTTCTCAGCACTGAATTAGCTAAAGACAACCTGCACATTAGCAAACACATTAAACTCCACAAAATGGCACTTGCGTGCCCCAATTATGATTTTTATCACCAATTGCATTTGTATCTAATTTATGAACATTTTCTACACTTATTAGCACAACTTACTCTTGGATCAAGGTAATTCTTATTTGGATTGTCGTAAATAACTCACATTTCTGTGAGTTATCAGATTCCCCACCACGCGAAAGGCCATGGCGAGGTTAGACTGGTAAGCTCGGCAGGAGGTGCTAAATGGACACTGGCATGGATTTGGCATTTGCAACATTTCTTGACATGGTTCTTTGCATCAGATTCCATGGTCGGCCAGAAATATTCTGCCCTTAGAGCTTTCCGGGTGAGAGATCGGGCTCCGAGGTGCTGTCCGCAGATCCCTTCATGAATCTCGGTCAGAACATAATCTGCTTCCCCTCGTTCGATGCATTTCAGCAACGGCGCGGAAAGGATTCTTCTTTAAAGTGTCCCTTCGATCACGGAGAAGGACGAGGCCTTCCTTCTGATTGATCTGGCTTCACGTGGATCTAGAGGCTCGTCCCCCGACTCGATGTACCTTTTTATAGGCCCGATCCATCCCCTTCTTTCCTCGACTACATTGACGGAGAAACCGAGCTCCGGGATTGGTTGGATACTGGGCTTGATGAGCGTTTCCTGGATTATCGATCTGAAGTTTCCAGGGGCTTTGGTGCTGGCGAGCTTGGATAGCACGTCCGCTCTAACGTTTTCCAATCTTGGAACTGCTTTACTTCGGCGAATGTAAACCGGGCAAGCAATTCCCGCACACGGGTTAAATACCTCTGCAGGGTTGGTTCCTTGGCTTCGTATTGCTAGCCGATCTGAGAGACCACTAGCAAAAAATCGGTGTTCAAGGTGACCCGAGTAACTCGGAGGTCAAGGACGAGACGGAGCCCCGCTATGCACGCCTTGTATTCGGCTTGATAATTTGAAGTGGGGAAACCAAAAGTGAGGGATACTTCAATAACGACACATGCCGGGCTTTCGAGCATTAACCCGGTGCCACTCCCTTTTGGATTTGAGGATCCATCAACATGCAGGGTCCACAGTTCGTCTTCGGTATCGACCGGGTCATTTCAGCGACAAAGTCGGCAAGTACCTGAGCCTTCATTGCTAGCCTGGATTCGTACTTTATACCGAACTCCGAGAGTTCTACTGCCCCTTTTATCATTCTGCCCACCAGGTCAGGCCGGTGCAAGATTTGTCGGATAGGGTAGTTTTTTTGAACCACTACTTGATGGGCGACGAAGTAAGGTCGGAGGCGTCGGGCTGCGATGAGGAGAGCAAACACAATTTTTTCTATTCTCTGGTATCTGACTTCTGGCCCTTGCAGCGCTTTGCTTACAAAGTAGACCGGGCTTTGGTCACCCTTTATCTCCCGAACGAGCACGGCGCCAAGCGCTTCTTTCGAGATTGCCAGATATAGGTATAGGGTTTCTCCTGGGTTTGGCCTCGTCAGGATCAGTGGTTCTGAGAGTACTTTTTTAAGCTGGGAGAGGGCCTCGTCCCGCTCCGGGGTCCATTCGAATTTTGCTTCCTTCTTGAGCAGTTTGAATAAAGGGAGTGACTTGAATGCGGAGTTGGAAATGAACTGAGAGAATGCAGCTATCATACCATTAAGCTTCTGAAGCTCTTTTTTGGTGGATGGGGTATGCATCTCGGTTACTGCCCGACACTTATCCGGGTTGGCCTCAATCCCCCTTTCAGTGAGGTAAAAACCAAGAAACTTGCCGGCTCGGACCCCGAAAGTGCATTTCTCCGAGTTTATAGTCTCACATTGTTCTTTCGGACTTCTGCAAAGATTTCTTCATGGTCGGTAATGTGGAGGCATTCACTCTCACTTTTTGCGATCATGTCGTCGAGGTAAACTTCTACATTTCGCCCGACCTGTCTATGAAAAACCTTGTTCATCATTCTCTGGTAGATAGCTCCTGCATTTTTTAAACCAAACGGCATGACCCGGTAATAGAAATTACCCAGGTCGGTCATGAATGCGGTCTTCTCTTGATCGGGTAGGAACATCGGAATTTTGTTAAATCCGGAGTAGGCATCCATAAAAGATAATAAACGAAAACCTGAAGCATTATCGACGAGACGATCAATGCTAGGAACAGGAAAGGCGTCTTTTGGACAAGCCTTATTAAGATCAGTGTAATCAACGCACATTCGCCATTTTCCATTACTTTTCTTGACAAGTACAGGGTTGGAAAGCCAAGTTGTATACTTGACCTCCTTTACAAAATCGGCTTTAATTAAGTCTGATACCGCTTTAGCTGCAGCCACTGCTTTTTCCTTGCTTTGAGCTCTCTTACGTTGGGCGACCCACTTGGCTCCAGGGTTAACGTCCAGCTGGTGACAGGCGACTTCAGGGGGGATCCCGGACATATCTTCTGCCTACCAGACAAAGAGGTCGGCATGGGCCTTAAGGCATAGGGCGAGCTTCTCCTTTACTTCCTCAACAAGATCGGAACCGATCCAGACGACTTTGGCTGGATCATCCCCCAACGGGATCTCTAGGGAATCGCCATCGCGTTGCGGCCTTCTGATTTTCTTCTTAAGCTCTCGGGCGAGCTCGTCATGACTCTCTTCTTCGGAGCTGTCGGGGTCGTACCTTGCATCCATGTCCGTGACATTCACATCGACAGCGGAGCTGCTTCTTTTCTTTTTGGGGGTTATCCGTGCTTCCTCCGTATCTCTGGGGGGAACCCCCTCCTCCACGTCCTTCCGGCCCGCTTTTATATGCAGGTAAAAATATATTTGGGTGGATTCCAAGTCAGCATCGAGGGTAATCACTTTGTTACACAGAGAGTGAAATTTCATCGTAAGATGGACCGTCGATGTTACCGCCTCTAGCCTTCCAAGAGTCGGTCTTCCGATGATGCAGTTGTAGACCGACGGGCATGATAACACTAGGAATTTGGTTTTGACTGTTCTTTCCAGTTGCCCTTCGCCATAGGTCACCATCAACTCCAAATGACCGAGAGGCTTGGTCCGGGACCCATTGAAGCCTGAGAGGTCCAATCCCCTGTAGGGAGTGAGGTCTTCTTCGGGGATCTTCAGCTTCCTCACCAGATCGATGAAGATGATGTCTGCTGAGCTCCCTTGATCAACCAGGATTCTTCTTACCTCATGATTCGCCATAACCGCTCTGATTAGAAGCGGTATGTGTTTGTTGGGCTTGCCATCGAGCAAGTCCCGATCGCCAAATGCTAGGAGAGGTCGATTCGGGAACGAGGGTATTTCTGATGTGGAAGTGGCACTCATGATTTCTTTCCACTTTCTTTTCATGGTTTTGCCCGAAGCGTCGTCGGGGTAACCCCCTGAGATGACCATCAACACTGGTCGGCCTTTTGATTTCCGAAAATGCCGTTCGTCTTCTGAGCTCTGCTCCTTGTCTTGAGGAGCCTTACCTCTCCTCTTGGAGCCGTCCTTCTCTTCCCCGACCTCTCCCTCTTGGCGAGGTGGTTTGTTTACATACTTGCTTAACTTCCCTTTCTTGATTAGATCCTCGATGTCGTTCTTTAGAGCGTTACAACGATTGGTGTCATGTCCCTTACTTCGGTGATACCGACAGTATTTATTAGATCACTGGCCCGGTCTATGAGGGACCGGATCAGGGAACTTAACCTCCTTGAAGTCCTGTTCATGCAATCCGCGAGAATCCTAGCCCGGGTCTCATTGAGCTCGGAGTAATGCTGGTGACGATTTCGAGGCCTGGGTTTGCCATCGTTCTGGGGCTCCTTCTCATTCCGGACCTCCTTTTCTCCCCGAGGTTTTGACGTTCCGGGGTCGGCATCCGTCCTTCTTGCGATCACCCCTTCTTCGTGGTCGATGTATTTCTGAGATCGCTGTAGGAAATCGGCAAGCGACTCAGCCTGATTGACCCCGACATCAATCTGGAAAAGACTTCCCTCACGGAGGCCGACCTCCATGAAATACAGCCGGAAAGAATCTTCGAGGTTCCGGACCTGGGCGGCTTCTCTATTGAACCTCTCGATGTAGTCCCGAAGCGACTCATTTTCTCCTTGCCGAATCGCCTGCAAAACCTTCCGAGACTTCGGCTTCATTTTGGAGTGGGCGAAATGGGCGGAAAATGATTGGGCTAGCTGGTTCCAGAAGGATATCGAATTTGGCTTCAGGGCTCTGAACCAGTCCAGGGCCAACTTTTCAAGAGTCAGAGGGAAAATCTGACATTTGATTTCGCTTGGGACATTTCGGTACTGCATCTCTGTGTCGAAGTAGTCGAGGTGGCGATCCGGGTCCCCAGTCCCATCGTACATCTTCAGACCTTCCGGGGGTTTCTCAAGATGCCTCAGTACCAGGAAGAAATCTATCTCAGCTATGAAGGGCCCTTTCCTCGCCGTCGATCTTGTCCTTTCGGGAGATCGCCGGGTACGGCGTCTGGCAGGGGATCTTCGGGACTGTGGGTGTCGAGCTTCATGCCTCGGAGATCTTTCCCGGCTTAAGGAGCGTCGCCTTGGCGATGAGGATGCTAGAGACGAGCTCTGACGAGGGGAACCCTCGTGGTTGTAGGTATCGTCGTAGGTCTCGCTTGGAAGGGTTCCCGATCCCCGCCTCCTCCTCCGTCGACCGGTATCTGGACGGTCTGAGGTGGTGGCGGAAGTCGGTTAGGGGCAGAACCTCCCGGGACAATTGCTCTGGACGAGTTATGCCCACGTGCCGAGCTGAGGGGGAGTGTGACTGCTACCCCCTCAGGGGTTTCTTGTTGCAGGTCCGGTCTCACTATCGTACTCGAGATGTTTCTTTGACGTAGAACCGGAGCCATTGCTGACCTGGGAGATGGGAGAGGAAATGAAGTATAAGATCCTCCCACTGTGGTCGCCAATGTTCTGTACCGTACCTCTGGACCGGTATCCGATACTAGATACCAAGTCCGATTTGAGGTAGTTGGTAGTCGTGTTCGTGGTCAGTCCGAGTTGGTCTCCGATCCGGGGTGGTTGGTACCTGCAATAACACTCCGACGCTCAAGTCAGCAAGTGAGTTAATTGCAAGTTAGGTGAATGGAAAGTGTGTACCTTTAATGCTAGCATTGAATGCTTATTTATAGGATTTTGGGGATCAATGAGAACCATTGGATCTAGGTTTTTAATCTCCTCCATTGGTTGATGGATTTGCATTTGGTGTTGAGCCTTAAGCACAATGGCGCAATCCGTAATAGTTTGTAACCTCTATTAGGCCAATACACAATGGTCTTAATTTATACCATTTACTTAGTTATTACCACTCATATTTATAACTGTGGGATTAAAATCAACGGTTTAGATTACATCATTAATTACAAAATTTAGTCTAATTATTTATTTTTTTATTAAAGATCATGAGAGATCTTGTAATTAATTATATAATTGTTAATTTTAATCCAACCGTTATAATTTAATGTTCTTATTTCTCATAATAATAAGTGTTTTCTATTGTAAAAAAAGTGTTCTCATATGAGTAGTCCGCTTGCGTGATAAGACATCTAAAACACACTTAATTAAAAAATCTAAAAAAATTGAGATGTTATTCAAGACAACACTAAACCTACCTAATCAAATTCCCCAATAGCTATTAATTCAAGGAAGCCAAAATAGATCCTTAGCACCTATTATATGATGGAAAAAGTTGTGAAATTTAAACAACTCATGTTACTGTGATTATAAAAAATATTCTACTTTCCACTTTAGTGTCATTTGAACATAGGCTCACTAACCAAGATTAGACATATAAATCAATCATAATTTAAAGTAATTAAAAAAGGGAAGGTATTTTTATTCAATAGTGTAAGGTCCAATGTTTTAATTTCATCCCGTGGTAACATTTTCATGAAAAAGTTTATCAAAAGGAAAAGAACAACACTTTTCTTAAAGAAGAAAGATAGCTTTTTCTTTATATATTTAATTAAAAAGGGTGGTGTGATATATTTTTTAATCTTGTTATTGGTACTAGTGCACGATATTCACAGACTTTATTGATGATTAATTTATGTAGGAGAACTTAACTGATTATGTATTTAGCAGATTTTGTCGATGTGTGTTATTCTCTTCTCGCAATGAAATTTTTTCCATATTTAGTACTCGAACTCAAGACCTTGATAGATGAGAATCGAGCTTGTTACCATTCATATCAACAACCCTTGTTATTATAAAAGTAAACCCTCAAATTGGTTGCAACTATTACTATCTTTCTAATTTAGTACTTCAAGTATGAAAATATAATAAATAGTCTCTAAATTATTATAAATTCATCACTTTAGCCTCTTATTTAGAAGGGTTAAATATGTTTTTGTCCCTATAAAATTTGGGTTTTCGTCTTTAGTCCCTACATTAACGAAATAGGCGTTTTGGTCCCTACATTTTTTTCCGTTTTCATTAATAGTCCCTGTCGTTAAATCCATCTAATCAGTCAACAGAAATGTGACGTGCTGTTAAAAAGATAGGGACCAAAACACCTATTTCGTTAATGTAGGGACTAAACTTAGAATAACCCAATTTTGTAGGGACCAAAAACATATTTTACCCTAAATAAAAAAAGCCTAATCAGATGGATTTAACGACAGAGACTATTAATAAAAACGGGAAAAAAATGTAGGGACCAAAACGCCTATTTCGTTAATGTAGGGACTAAACTTAGAAGGAGCCGATTTTGTAGGGACTAAAAACATATTTAACCCTATTTAAAAAGTAATTGAGAGACTAAATTAATAAATATCAAATAATTTTAGAATTATTTATTATATTTTTATAGTTTAAAAACTAAATTGAAAATACAGTGATAGTTAGGGATATAATTGCGAGTTTAATTTTTTATAATAATTTGATATTAAAATGGGTAAGTAAAAAAGAAAAAAGGACAAAGGAAAAAAAAAGCTTAAAAGGATGATGGTACTGTATGTCTGTATCTCTGATGGCTCATATTGTTTTATGCTTTTTGAAGTGAAACTTTTTCATCAAAAGTGTTTTGTGGGGTTTGTTTTAGTACAAAAAGTTTCACCATTTGAAAAGTTCTTCTGTCGACACAAAAAGTTTCTTACTTTTTTACTATTAACACTTTTTCTCTTTCTATATATCTCTTTCTCCCTTCTGTTTCTATTTCTATCTATCTATCTATTTTTGTGTGAAGCTTCAAACATTGCAACAACAACAATAACATGTCTTATCAAGGTATTATGCTCTTTGGAAAGAAGATTCCGGTGCCGGAATATCATATTCCGGTGCCGGAGTGTCATATTCCGGCAGTTACTTCTCAAATGGGTTGTTGTGAGATTCAGTCCAACTCTGCAATTAAGGTAAATAATTTCATCTCATACATATCAGTTTTAGTTTCTTATATTCTGTTACTATAATTCTTCTTTCAAGTCTCTAAGTATTGTAGAATTTGATGAGAATTTACAAATGATATTATTTTTTAACATGTTTATTGGTAACAGAAATAAGAATATGTATCTGATTCATGTAGACATTTATATGAATTGTAGAGAAAATTGTTCACTTTTTTTGTTGTGTGATTCTGATATCAATTTGTTCTGCTGCATTTTTTTTTATAATATTTTGGTTTTTTCTTTAATGTAGGCTGTATTTCTGAAAGAAATTTAACATTAAACTTGTTTATTTTAATTGGAGCATTTCAAGATTTTGGCAGAAAATAATTTAGATTTATGTTGGTGCTGATTATTATCCTGTCAATATCTTTCCATCTTAAGAAACTGTGATAACAGAGATAAATATTTCATGAACTGAATTTTGTAATCCTTTAAACAACCATTGGCGTAATGTGGCTTAATGTGTCTTAGTGTGTATTTGATTTTGCCATGGCGAAAACTGATTTTGAATGAATTGATTCTGTAACATTAATTTGAATGAAGGTGAGATGAATTATGGTAGTTTATGCTTAGATCAATTCACGTAAACCTGAGTTGAATGTATTGATTTCTATGAAATACCAACACAGACACCGGATACCACACGTATACCGACGCACAGACACCAGACACGTCTTCAAATCGATTTTGTTACTTGTCTGTTCTCAATTTTATTGTCAAACCTTATTCTGCATAATTGATCACTGATTAAGGTTTAAATTCTAGAATGCTTGCAGAAGTAACATGAAGCAAACAGGATCTGAAAACTCTGATCAATCAAAGCATTCTTCTGATTTAAAGGATACCAAAAAAGAGTCTCTACATATTGTTCATGAAAATGAGTCAAAAGCAAACACAGATGAAGATAAAGTCTTAAAGAAACCAGACAAGATTCTTCACTGTCCAAGATGCAACAGTTTAGAGACAAAATTTTGTTATTTCAATAACTACAACGTCAATCAACCGCGACATTTCTGCAGAAACTGTCAAAGGTATTGGACGGCCGGTGGAACAATGAGAAATGTTCCGATAGGTGCCGGGAGACGAAAGAACAAACACATTGTTTCTCAATACCAACATGTGATTGTAGCTTCTGATGGTGGAACTGTTGCTGCAAATGTCGAACAAGAACATATCTCAAATCTTCAATGTAGTAATGGTAATGTATTGAAATTTGGTCAAGATTCTCATGCTACTCTCAATGATTCAATGGATTCAATGGTTAATCTTGTAAAGCACAAAAGAAATTTTGATGGAGAAGAAGAGGTATCTTTATGTGGATCATCTGTGACAAATGGTTCAACACAAGGAACCGAGTTATCCGAAAACAATAGATCGAAAAAACCTTTGCATTTTAGCCCTTTTCATCCTTTGATGTTTCCTATGAATCCAAATTGGAACATGAACATGAACATGAACATGTGTAACACTTATAGGACTGATGTTGCTGCAATGCAATGGTGTCCGGCGCCAAAGATTCCGGTACAATTTGTTCATGGATCATATTATCATGGAAATGGGACAGTTTCAATAGGTTCTAATGGTTGCATTTCACCTTCTTCATCTACTAGTAATAGTTGCTGCTCAGGAAATGGATCTCCTAATACACTTGGAAAACATACTAGAGATTCTGTTTTAACTGATGAAGAGAAATCAGAAATGTTTGTTTTTGATCCTAAGACACTTAGAGTTGATTAGCACATGATGTTTTTCTAGCCTCATGTTTTTCATTGATAATTTCAGTTAGATAATCTTGTAGATATTGGTATGTTTTGCAGATTTGCTTAAAGTACTTTGTGGAATCATTTGTGTAATTTTGATTTTCATGAATTGGTTAAAACAGCTTTTGTTGTCTGTCCTCTTAAATTGATGATTCTTGGAAACTTATTAAGACAGCTATTTCGAGACCATATCTCTGGTCAATAAGAAACTTATAGATTTTTCCAATACATCCTACACACCCAACAATATTGAGTCTGGAGCGTGGATAATATGGACGGCGGCCCTATAAATTTAGGATAAACTTTGATACTATCTTAGTATTTTTGACCTTCCATAAAAAATCGATTTGTAAGATGAGAAAGCACTTTCATAAATCTTTTAAGACCATATCTCCGACCAATATAGGACTTGGAATTTTTCCAATATAATATATATATATATATATATATATATATATATATATATATATATATATATATATATATATATATATTATTTTGTTACTCTCTGAATGCAGACTTATTTAGGACTACTAAGGCACTTTCATCAAAGAGTTCCATTGTAATTTAGGAACTTGCAAGGCCATCTCGGTCGAGCTTCAGGGACGAGCTCTAGGGCTCTTTTTAGGCAATAGGCTCGTATGCACCTTGCCCCCCCTTCTAATGTTTCTTAAATGGATTTACTAAGAGCAGCTTCAACGCCGTAAGTTGAAGCGTGAACTAACTATAAGGTACAACAATAGTAAGAAACTTGCAATAAAGTTGTCTTTTGTGGCCGTCCAAATTTCTCAAATTTAGTTGCCGTCAACTATTTCACTACGGTAAACTAAGAATAAAAAAATGATTTCTCTCTCTCTCTCTCTCTCTCTCACTCACTTCTGGGAGATACTTTTTGTTCACCCATTTAACATACCCCACTAAAGATGCGAGAGCAAATCTCGGTGAATAGTGGTGTCACATCCACTTTTTCTCTAACTTCTCTTTTGAAACATCTCCTTCAACTTCTTTGTGGTC
Source organism: Astragalus membranaceus (assembly GCA_039519185.1). Classification (NCBI taxonomy): domain Eukaryota; kingdom Viridiplantae; phylum Streptophyta; class Magnoliopsida; order Fabales; family Fabaceae; genus Astragalus; species Astragalus membranaceus. The sequence goes on along the minus strand of CM076852.1, from coordinate 32,251,945 downwards.
TAAATTGAAATGTCTAACTAGCTCAAATAATAAGATGCTAGAGAACTAGACAATCAATACAAAATCCAAGCTAGGTACAATTTACTTAGAGCTAGGTACAATTTACTTAGAGTTTTGATGCCACTCTTTACACCTCTTATTTGTACACAGAATCCATACTTGGAGACTTGTGGATAAGGATCCTCTAATTTTTTGGGAGGAACTTTACTCTAACTTTTTATCTATTTCTCTCCTCTAACAAATTCTCTCCCATCTTGCTACACTTTTTTTAACTTTTTTTTCTTTCTCTCTCACTCATAAAAAAGCGTAAAATTAGCAAAAGTTAAAAATGCAAATTTAGTGATCCATTTCCCTATACTTAAACCTGAGAATATTGTATTATTGCATACCCTTACATAATTTAATTGGAACGAAAATTACAATATATATTATGTATATTTAAATAATTGTTCCTAGAGGTACCTTTCCTATGACAAATTTTGTGTCATATTTTGATCATCTAGGAATTCTTTATCACTCTGGTCAAGTCAACCAACCCTGTTTCTTTATGCTTTCAAGTGCATTTCTTACTAGGCAAGACTGACTACCAATCTTTTTTGATCGCATTTAGTACTTTTACTTTATCTCTTTTTTCTGTCTTTTTTTCATGCGACTAATCTTTTGACTTAGCAAAGTTCGAATTTTATTAAAGCCTTCTTTCAAGGCTCTTTCTTTTATGATAGAAAGATCCATTTACCAAACACTTTGGAGATATTTACTCGTGGAATATCACCGTTTCTGACTCATGCTATGTCAAAAGAGTGATTCAAAACAATACATTTGATAAGCCAGAGCGTGGGGTTCAGCGGTTGGGGCTGAACCTCCCTTAACCAAGAGTTGGGCGTTCGATCCCCGTCTTGGGTACGGAGCAGCGTTAAAACTCTGGGCCAACTGTCCTGTCCCTTGAGGAACCTACAATGAGCGAGGAATTAGTCACTGCTATCCGTGCGGTGGATACACGGGTTTACCCAAAAAAACAATACATTTGATAACAATCATTAATTCTTTCAGAAATGCTATTTGGCCCAAATAGTGGACCAAATACTTCCACTCTCAACGGATCCGTATACATACCCGTTTTTAAAACTAGGGGTGGACAGAGGTCGGGTCCGGTCGGGTACGGGCCCATTGACACCCATCCGGCCCAAACCGCGGATGCAATATGGAGGCCCAAATGTAACCAATTAAATAATCGGTTTGGGCGGTTTCGGGTTGGGCGGATTTGTGCGGGTACATGGTGGATAAGAACGGTTTGGGCCTTCGTTGGCCCAATTCGTTTTTTATCTATTTTCAGAAGAAAAAAAACAATTTTTTTTTAAAAATGTTTACATTTTGGGCCTTCTGCGGCCCAATACTTTTTGTGGTAGATTTTAAGATAAAAAACTTTTTTTAATTTTTTTTAAACATGTTAAACCTGATATTTTTTTAACAGAAAACCATTTTTGAAAGCATTATTTCCCTATTCTTTCCCAGATAAAAGACACTATAACACTTTTTTCCTGTTCAAATAGACTGATTATCAGTTCAAATCATACATTTAAGTTAATGCTGCTGTCAAAGCACACAGTTAACACAATATCACATTAGAATCATAGGCCATACAACACAAACCCAATTGAAACTAAAACATTTAAAGTTTACTGCTGCTGCTCATTTAAGTTTAAACAAACAAGCAGTAACTAATTTAACATCACAGGCTCAACATCAATCAATTTCACAGACACCTAATTAAAGCAACCAACAGTTAATAAGTCTAGAAGTGTTCCAACTTCCAACTAGTAAATTAGTCTAATTTACAATTTACACCCATGCAAGGGGAATTTCAAGCTTCTTCAAGAAGCAAAGAAGCTCAAGAGTGGCATCCATTTGAACCTGCAAAATAAAATAAGATACAATTTCAGATAGCAGATTTCCAACTAGTATGTATGCATGTTATGAAGAACTCATTCCATGTTCGGTTTCTACGATTTTGGTCGGGTTCGGTGGATCTGTCCACCCCTATTTAAAACATAAAATTTTATATATTAATTAATATTAATAAATAGTTTTATATTAAAAAAATTAAAAACACAAAACCCCTCTTCTTCCTTCGCGCTTCTTCTCTCTTCGCGAAACAAACCCTCGGTGCTTCTTCAACGCAAAATCCCTCTTCTCGGCTTCTTCCTCTCTCTGCAACCACTACAAGAAATCGAGGAGAAAAAAATTGAGGTACAGAATAGAATTGGGGATTAGGGTTTTGTGCGAAGATGATAGAGGTAGTGTTGAACGATCGTCTTGGGAAGAAGGTGCGCGTGAAGTGCAACGATGATGACACGATTGGCGACTTGAAGAAGCTGGTGGCGGCTCAGACGGGCATTAGGGCTGACAAGATCCGAATTCAGAAGTGGTACACCATCTACAAGGATCACATCACTCTCAGGGATTACGAGATCCGCGATGGCATGGGTCTTGAACTCTACTACAATTAAACTCAAAGGTCCCTTCTTCCTTTCTATTTTCACCTCAATTTCCTACTTTTTAATCTTTGAAGAAAGTTACTTTTTGATCCCACAACTTTATTTAACTGCGAGTTGTTACTCTCTTCCATTGTGGCATTTTCTCTGTTTGCTGCTATTGAACTGTTATTTTACTTGGACTAAATGTTGGGATGGATCATGAAAGGGCTTGGTGTTGTTAGCAACAAGGAAGAAGGCTTTGCTGAAGATGATTTTGTTGTGGAGTTTCTAGGAGAGGTAAGGCATCATATAGTTTATTTAATTTCACCCTTGCACCTTCTCTTTTGATTATTTAATGTGCAAACTATACATGCCTGCCTTGTGCTTACACTTACTTTGAATTAGTTGCAGGTTTCTGGTATAATGTCAAATATCTGAGCATCAACCCATCTACTAAATAGAATAGAGAGCTGTCACAATCTTTTCTGAATTTTTGATCCAATATTTCGAAAATCTTTATATTTGTGTTTTATATATGCTACATAATGTCAAATACTGATGCAATAATCTATCTATTAGTCTACTAGAGAGAATAAAAAACTGTGAACATTCCCAATTTTTTTGGTATTTTCTAGCATGAATAAACTAGTTCTGATCTATTCTACAATTAAGGAGGCGATGATTAATTCCGTGATGTTGCCTATAACAAATTGTGGTGTATTAGATCATTGGCTTTTCTTGTTTGCCTTATGGATTTGGACTATTTTTGGCTTTGCTAGCTAGGTTTTGTGTAGGATGTTTCACATTTCATTCACACACTACAAGAATTTCGGTGATTTCCGAGGGAAAATTCCCTCAGAAAAGCAGGAAAATCGGTCGCTAATTCACGTTTCCGACGGAATTTCCGACGGACAAAATTCCGGGGGATAAATGGTCCTCGCAAACGATTTCCGACGGAAATATCCCTCGGAAACGTTTCCGTCGCAAATCCCTCGCAAATCCCTCGGAAATATCCCTCGCAAAACCCTCGCAAATATCCCTCGCAAATCCCTCGGAAACGTCCCTCGCAAATCCCTGGGAAATATCCCTCGTAAATTTCCAAGAAAAATTCCGTCGGAAATTCCGTCGGTACGAAGTGATAAATAATTTTCCAAAATCCTTCCATTACATTCAGACAGCTCCATTCTATTTTGCTTTCCTGCCCATTCAGACTCAGCTAACTAGCCTATAATTAATTCAAAGATCTATGAAATCGAAAGAGGTATCATCCTAAACTTAAGAAAATTTCAAAAAACCATTTGAACATTTCAAATGTCAAATACCTCGAAAAGTCCAACCGGCCCCAAATTGAGCACTTAAGATAATCCAATGGGTACAATAAGTAATTAACTTATTTATTTATTATGTCTCAATGATGAGAGTTAGTTTGCTTCAAAGATCAAGTAACAGATGGAGTTAAGGCTATGGAAACTTGAAAATGGGGAAATGGAATGGAGTTAAGTTATTTATGACTTTGTTGTAAAAACATCACAATGCAAATTGCAAGAAGCCACAACACTACCACCCACACAAAACCACAAGACTCCCACCAACTGAAAGTAATCAAAGGTTTACCTGACTTTAAATTGAAAGAAAGACCCAATCTACCTCCCAAACCCTAACATCCAAACACAAACAGTAAAACTCTTTAAAACTGAAAGTAATCAAAGGTTTTAAACATCACCTAACCACAAACCAACACCAGGAGGGGGATAACAAAAAAACATCACAATGCAAATTGCAAGAAGCTACAACACGGACCCGCACAAAACCACAAGACTCCCACCAACAGCAAGACTGCATATCACTTTAAAACTAACAAATTAACTACATACACATAGCAAAACCAGAAAGCACGTAGTTTAAGTCTCTGTTACCAAGAGCAAACAGTGTTAACAAGATAAACAACTTAAAAAACCAGGGCAAACAGAAAGGGTGAGCAGTAGAGGCACCATGGAGAGAGAGAGAGAGGGATTGAAATGCTTACCGTAAAACTCAGAATGGAGCGCGAGATGGGAGAGAGATCGTTCACAGTGAGATTCGAAACCGGAGATGGGAGAACCTCGCACGAAGGGAGACGGAGAGAGAGAGGGAGAGTGGTTCAGCGATCGCACGAAGGGAGTGGAAGTGATGAGAAGAAGGAACGGTGGTGGCCGGTGAGAGTTGTGGTCGCCGGCGACGTGAAGGGGAGAGTGGTGGCTGAGAGTGGAGAAGGTTTAGGGTTACGGTGAGTGTGGCTGAGTGGAGAGTGAGAAGGCAGAGTGATTCGATGAATCTATCTTTTATTTTTAAGGGAGAAAAGTTTTCGACGGAATTTTATGCGTTTTCGAGGGAAATTTCCCTCGGAACGTAGCGAGGGATTTCAAATCCGTCGGAAAGTTAAGCGGGAAAACCCTTAAACACGTAGCGATGGAGTTTTCCGTCGGAAACGCACGTATTAGCGACCGAAAAAATCCCTCGGAAATATCTGGTAGCTAAATCAGCCTATTCTTGTAGTGACAATACGTGTTCATATCACATGTTTGTTCTCTTGAAGATGTGTTCTGTTATAGTTTAGTGCATCTTCTATACATGAGACTGCCGTGTTTAGAAATTTAGTATTGCCATCATTTTTGCCTATATGTTTTTGTGATGGTGAGCCCATGTAAGTTTGTTTTATTTAAATCTTTTTCATGGGATTCGATATCTGCAGAAAGATAGCAAAGATCCAGCACCAGAATTCTATAACATCTACCTTGAGAGGCCAAAGGTGTCTATCACTTCATAATAACAAATTTATGATGTTTAAGTTACGGTTCATTCATCTTTTACTCCCGTACTTATCTAGCAATTTTCTTGATAGGGTGATGCTGATGGGTATGACTTAGTTGTTGTCGATGCCATGCACAAGGCTAATTATGCTAGTTGAATATGTCATTCTTGCCGACCTAATTGTGAAGTCAAGTAAGTTGTTTTATCATTTATGTTATTTCATTGTTATCAATCTGTTTGAATCATTCCCATAAAAAAAAATCTGTTTGAATCATTTTGTGGATCATCGATTTTTCAAACTTTAAAGGCCTTCACATTTTCAAAGATTAGAGAAATTAATTAGTTCTTGATTGATTCTCCCTGATATATTGCTTACTTATTCAAAAGAATTTTTCATTTATGTCATTCTCTAAATGTCAATTTGTGGCCCATTGGTTGACATGTCTTTGTACAAGGATTATAAATATGCTTTTTTCATTTCTAGGGTCTTCCTCTATTTAACTTGGAGATTATCCGTAAGTATGGAAAAAAGAGATCACTTTTATGTCATTGACATTAGCTACTTACATGGTGAGTGGTGATCTTTCTTCTGAGGTTGTTTTGTCTGAAAATCAAGAGTTACGCAAATGGAAAGTTTTATGGTAAATGTTATGGCATTGATTCGAAAATCGTTTTTCTGGACAAGATGTAGATGCTATTATGCAAGCGGCAAGACAGGTATAATATATTATACTCGTAGAGTTTTTATAAATGAGGTATGGAAAAATCAACTAAGTTGGGTTGTATTGTTTTATTTTCAATATTAGGTTACAGATGCTTCTAGTGTCCTCGACCAAATGAATTCTCCAAATCCACACACTAATGAGGACATGGCGGGAATGAAGAGTAGTAGTTGATTTTCTGTTGTCTAACTAAGCTTAGAAATCAAGTGTATCCAATCTGATTTTTTGTAACTTTTGAGATTATTGTAAGATTTTTTTTTTATGTTTTTTAAATGTCAATATGATACTCTTATTTCAATATGATTAAAGTTTTATTTTATTTTATTGGTTCATAAATATGTTTATTTATTATTTATTTATTTATTTATTTATTTAGCTTTGAACTTGTTTAATATGTTGATAGAAAATATAAAATCATCATAAGCGTTAATGGCAAGAGTTGTCATTAAAACGTACAAACATTGCCGGTAAATTATGTACCAATGAAAGGAGGGTCAAGTTTTTATTAAAATTGACCATCCTGTTATTTTCGTCTTTTCCTTGTGAAATCGATCATGAGACAACAAGTGGGTTGGGACCCATAAACATAAGCACAATGACATGTGGTGTTCAAATTACATATAATTTTTTTTGTTTGAATCAGATCACCGACTTCCCTTCATAAATACCCATGTTTTTCTAATAATTGACCAACCTCTTATCCTCATAATTTTCTTATGAAACTAATCATGAGACTACAAGTGGGTACTAAATGAGTGGGTTGAGACCCATAAACGTAAGCACAATGACATGAGTGTTCAAATTACATATAATTTTTTAGTTTGAATTAGATCACCAACTTCCCTTATGTAAATACCCAAGTTTTTCTAACAATTGACCAACCTCTTATCCTCATAATTTTCTTATGAAACTAACCATGAGACTACAAGTGGGTACTAAATGAGTGGGTTGGGGCCCATAAACGTAAGCACAATGACATGGGTTCAATTACATATAATTTTTTAGTTTGCATTAGATCACTAAACTTCCTTCATAAATACCCAAGTTTTTCTAACAATTCACCAACCTCTTATCCTCGTAATTTCCTTATGAAACTGACCATGAGACTACAAGTGGGTACTAAACGAGTGTTTTGAAACCCATAAATGTAAGCACAATGACATGGGGTGTTCAAATGACATGTAATTTCTCAGTTTGAATATAGATAACCAACCTGTTAGTTTATCTTTTATTTGTGAAAATGATCATGAGACTCGAAGAGGGTACTAAATGAGTTGGTTGGGACCCATAAATATAAGTACAAGGACACGGAGTGTTCAAATAACATGTAATACCACCCAAGTCATTACATCAATACTAAATGTTAATGATTGCACACAGGGACAGACACACGTTAGATTAATTTGGGGCAAATGCGCCCACTAATTAAATTTCTTTTATGCTATATATATAAAATTTTATGCTGCATATAATAATAATAATAGTAAAACTATTTTTCCCTCACATAAAAAATAGTTGTTGCCTCAATGAGACAACTTTTATAAAAAATATATGTAAAAAGTTAAAGAGATAAATGAGAGAATAAATTTCTATATATTTTCTCTCTTTATCCTAGTAATTTTGACCTTTCTTCTAACTTTAAACATTCAAATCGATACAAGAATTCCTTCTAAATTTTTTTATATAAAACTATCATGGACTGAACTTTTGCCTCACTAACAAAAATTCCTGGATGCGTCACTGATTGCACATAACTGTAGGAATGATATCACGATGGGAAATTAGAGTACTTATTGATAATAAATTCTGATTGCACATAACCATTAGGAATGCCCCTTTTGTTTTGAGCAGGATGAGTCGATTTCCCATCTATTTTTGTTGTGCAAGTGTTCCAGGTTAGTTTGACCTGCTATTCAAAATGGGTCAGGCATGGTGATTTTAGATACTCTAGAAGGTGTCGAACATTTCCGGGCTCAAGGTTTGCAATTGGAATCGAAGAAGGCGTGTAGACTGAAGTATTTGGTATGGATGGCTGTCATTTGGTGTAAATGGTTACATTGGAGTCATATTCTATTCAGAGATCAAGTTTTTTGTTTCCAGGTGTTTGTTAACCACATTAAGTCTATAACATGGACTTGGTTCATAAGCATAGAGAGTCGTAATTCCAATATTAAGATCTCTGATTTGGGGGGTAATCATTTTGTTTGTATGAACTCGGTATAACTGTATTATTGTCTCTTTCTTCCCGGGGTACTCTTTTTCCTCTTTGGGTCTTTTTTCCATGGGGTTTTGGCCAATGAAGATTTTAATGAAGCCCCTTGTATATGTATCGGTTGGGGGTGCCCGCTTGCACCCCTTTAATATAATTTTTGCTTATAAAAAAACGGTGGCTTGGCCCTAGGGTTAATACACTTGATTGGTCACTAGGGTTACGGCCAGATGATTTGTTGAACGATAGTTAGGATAGTTGGAATTATTATGTTCTACCGAACGTTTTATCACCTTCAAAATAAGTGTCAAATGACACTATGTGACTTTAATTACTTCTCCATGTTTGTTATTTTTTTCAGACAATTCTCTTTTATTTATAATCAAAAAATATATTAAAGGGAGTACAAGGGGTACTCCAACCCTTACAAAAGAGGGACTTGGGGCCTCGTTATAAAACCTCTCGGAGCCAAAACTTAAAGGGAAAAAGACTCAAAGAGGAAAAAGAGTACCCAACTTAAATATTCATCATACAACCCAATGGGCAATTCAGCCTAGTTCTCCTACCCTTTCTTGATATAAACCACCCCTAAGACACATATTTTATATGAGAGACAATGGAATCCGAATTTACCACACTTCTTCAAAAATCACTTTATTCCTTGCATACCAAATCCCCCAAATCGTAGCAACCCACACAAGATGTTTTATTGACTTTAATTTTCTACCCTTCAGTAGCTTTCCAGAAGAGATGCAATTTGGGCTGGATGGGAGTGTTGTTGTATTTGTTGAATCTGTTGGGAATCATGCCAAGCCATGCAAAGACACTTCTCCATGCTTGCTGTGCCTTGATGCAATTGAAAAATAAGTGCTCATGAAATTCATCTTCACGGAAGCATAACACACAATAAGCAGCCAGTCCTGCTGTCAAAACACCTCTCCTCCTCATCAACGCGTCTCTAGTCGGCAATCTGTTAAATGATGAATCTCCACGCTACTACTGCCGCCTTCGTTGGAACTGCACAATTCCACATCTTTGCGCAAACCGCTACGATATCGTCATTGCTGTTCGAATTAACATCTGCAGAGCAATCAACAAGCCAAGCATAGCAGGATTTAACAGTAAAGCATTTTTTGGGATCAATTCTCCATATCCATGTATCGCTCTTATTACTATAAAGAGTTATATCATGTAAAATCTCCTTCAAATCCGCTAGTTGAACAGCTGCTGCACCTACAATTGAGACATCAATAAATCACTAGTGCAGAAAAGACATGTAACATCGGTTATTTTAGACTTTTAGCATCGGTTATCTGCCAATGCTAAATCTCGCGATGCTAAAATTGAGACATTTAGCATCGGGTAAATAACTGATGCTAAATGTCACTTTTTAACATCGGGCGTTTAAAAACCCGATGCTAAATGGTGTTGCATCACTGTTTTTGTTGTCTGAAAAATGGCATTTAGCATCGGGTGTTTAGACAACCGATGCTAATTAAATGTCTAAAAAATGACATATAGCATCGATTGTTTAAACAACCGATGCTAAATGTCGGGAAAAATGACATTTAGCATTGGTTATTTAAACACCCGATGCTAAATGTCTCTAAAAAATGACATTTAGCATCGGTTGTTTAAACACCCGATGCTAAATGTCCTGAAAATTGACATTTAGCATCAGTTGTTTAAACACCCGATGCTATATGTCCTGAAAATTGACATTTAGCATCGGTTTTTTTAAACATCCAATGCTTAATGTCCTGAAAATGACATTTAGCATCGGTTATTTAAACACCCGATGCTAAATGTCTATTTTTTTAAAAAAAGTTGATCGGCACTATTAATAGATATCAATTGACCAATTTATAAAATCCTGATATTCAAAATTATTTCCAGACATCAACTCATAATAAATTCATAAAAATACTTTAAATTCTATTGAAATTTAATATCATACAATACAAGTTATTAATCTTATAAGTTCTACAAGTTTCTTACACAAAATTCCACAAATGTTATAACCGAAATACTTAGTACCTAAGAAACACTACATTTAACACAAGAAATGGCAGGGTTGTATACCCTCCAGATAAACCAAAATAAGCCTTAATCTGGGAAAGACTCCAAGAAGCACTCTCTTCTTCACCAGTCTATTTGATTGCATGTTCCACAATTATACATTTAGCAATATGTGCCCCAGCTGAGTGCCCCATTAGATAAATTCTATACAGGAAAAAAAAACATGAAAAAGGCACCGTTAGAAATCAAGAGAACCCAAAGAGAAAAAAATGCACCAAGCGTTAGCAGTCAATAGAAGATGAATTACATGCCTGAAAAAAGCATAAGAGACAGCACAAGAAAAGAAGCACCAGATATCAATACATTGTGAATGACTTAATCTAACAGTAGCCTTCAATATATTCATGGCAAACAAGTTATTCAGAAGAAAGGAACTACATGCAACAATATTGATTCAAAACAATTGACTTATCCATACACATGCATTTGCACAAAAAAGAGAATACAATCAACAAAATTGATTCAAGAAATCGCCAGTAGGATGCAACATAATATGATTGTAAGGGAGGTGAAGATAAATATTCTTACAGGCTAATTGGGATCCTAATTGATGGAAAGGAAAAGAAGAAAATAATTTGATACAAACAAGACTTCAGACCTTCTGTACCCATATGAGCAATATCGACTATAAAATGGTAAAACAGACTGTGCAAAGAAAACTTCAACCCCTCAATTAACTACATCAGCACTATCTTTTGTGTCCAGTCCTGTATTTTAAATAAAAGCAGTAAGGTCAGAAAACTATCACTCAGACCCATCATAAGCTCTTCCACAAATATGTACTAAACAACTTTCAAAACGAATGTCAAATATGTTTAAAGCCAACCACTGATTTGAATGTCAAATATGTAAATACATACTAAACAACTTTTAAAACGAGTTGATGGCATGAGCACTGACTTCGTATCTTTTCAATCAATAGAAGAAAAAAATTGCAAAGACAGCCACTCCAAAAGTAAGGCTAAAACTAAAACCAATAGATGTCAAACAAGACTCCAAAAAAATGCACCCACTATTATGAGTTATAATTGTAGTCAATATGCATTCCTCCTAATTTTTCATTATCACATTCTATATGATTTTTCTATATATTTATCTACTTGACAAATTGACTGAAAATACCTCAGACATAATTTCATTAATTGGCTTTCACAAGAGAATCAGTCACACCGTATGCAACTCTAACGCCAATGCTTGACCCATCTATCACTACAAGAAAAATGGGTTTTTCCGGCGGATTTTTTCCGCCAGTACGGTTCCGGTGGAAATTTGGCATTTCCGGCGGAGAAAATAGACTTTCTAGCGGATTTTTTAAAAAAAATATATTTAATTTTTTTTTAAAAAAATCCGCCGGATAAGTGCATTACCGGCGGAAAAAATCCGCCGGAAATTACGGGCAGAAAAATCCACCGGTAATGCGCATTTTCGGCGGATTTTTAATTTTTTTTATTTTATTTTTAAAAAAAAATTTGCCGGAAATGTGCGTTACCGGTGGATTTTTCCGTCGGAACCAGTAATGCGCGTTTCTGGCGGATTTTTAAATTTATTTTACTTTATTTTTAAAAAAAAATTTGCCGGAAATGTGCGTTACCGGTGGATTTTTCCGTCGAAAATTTCTGAGGGAAAAATCCGCCGGTAATGCATATTTCCGGCGGATTTTTCAAAAATTTATTTATTTATTTATTCTTAAAAATCCGCCGGAAATGTACATTTCAGGCGGATTTTTAAAAAATTATTCATTTATTTTTTTAAAAAATCCGCCGGTAATGCACATTTCCGGCGGATTTTTCAAAAAATTATTTGTTTATTTATTATCTAAAATCCGCCGGAAATGTACATTACCGGCGGATTTTTTCGCATGAAATTTCCGACGGAAAAATCTGCCGGTAATGCACATTTCCGACGGAAAAAACCGCCGGTAAATCCGCCGGAACCGTTCGAAAATGGCTATAAATAAAACTTTCTCATACACTCTTTTCATTCTCTCATTTCACTCTTTATTTCCTTCTCATTCTTTTCTACACTTTCCCTCTCTTATCTTTCTTCTTCTTTCTCATACTCTCCAATCTCTATAAATTTCTTTACATATCTCTCTCTTCTATATTTCCTCTTTCTTCTTCCTTCTCATTCATTCTCACTCCTTCATTTTTATTCCTTCTTACCTCTTCATTCTTATTCTCTCCTATATTATTGCTTCTCATACTCTCCTTCATTCTTACTCCTTCTTCTTGGTTCATTTTTATTCTCTCCAATATTATTTCTTCTCATACTCTTTTTCCTTCTTATTCATTCATACTTCTTCATTCTCATTCCTTTATTTCTTCTCATTCTGTTCTATATCATTTTTCTCATATTCTACTTCATTTTCATTTTTCTTACTTCTTATTAAATTACATACTAAATTTAAAATTCAAAAAAATTAAAAAAAGAATTAATTTTTTTAAGGGAGGTGAAAAAATCCGCTGGCAATGTGCATTTCCGGTGGATTTCTCAAAAAAAATGATTTTTTATTTTTTTAAAAAATCTGCCGGAAACGCCCATTACTGGCGGAAAAAATCCACCAGAAATTATCGACGGAAAAATCTGCTGGTAATGCGCGTTTCCGGCGGATTTTTCAAAATGTTTTTTTTATTTAAAAAATTCCGCCGGAAATTCCCGGCGGAAAATCCGTCGGAAATTACCGGCGGAAATTCCGCCGGAAAACATTACCTCCCAACGTTTTAGGGAAATGCGTGCACTTATGTTAGGGACGGAGAAGGGAAATGCGTGTTTTGTGTTAGGGCAAATGCGTGTTCTGTGTTTTGTTCTAGCACTTTTAACATCGGTTGTTTAAACAACCGATGGTAAAACCCACGCATAAACACATCTAACATCGGTCACCAGCACTCCCAACGCGTGAGACATCTCCCTCGAGGGTTTTTGGTTGGTCCTTATTTCCCCAGAATTCTGGTAGGAGAAGGCCCACCATCTCTATATCAGCACAGAACTCCCCATCTTCTCCGTCCATTATATCATCAAGTATTGATCCCGTTAGGGAATTTTGTAACGTCCAAATAATTTAATTATTTATTTAATTAAATTATTTAGGTATTTTATTAGTATAGTCATATTAAAATAATAATATGATGTTTTATTTAAATCAGGGAGTGGTGTTTAGTAATTAAGCTGAGTAGTAAACGAAGGCCCGTGATCCAAGAGCCCAATGGCACAGGCGCATAGGTGAAGGCATTGGCTAGGGTTTGGTCATTTGCGAATTTTTGAGAAAAAGAAAGAGAGATTGCGAAGAGAGAAGAGAGGGGTGGAGGCGCAACCAAGGAGAAAGAGGAGAGGAGTTCTTGTTGTCGCGGTTCTTTGAAGTTTCGTGCAAAGGGGATCTCGTATTCGGCAAATCTAAGGTAAGGGTGGGTTCTATCCTTATAATAGGGTATATGATGGGTGTTATGTGGGAGAAAGGCTCTATGTTGTCCCTTTGATCTTGTTTGGTTTGATTTGGTGATGTTCGAAGGTATCCATGATGATTGTGATTTGGTGTTTGATGATTTGATGTGTTCATAACAAAAAAAAAATTTATGTAGGCTAGGCTGAATGTGGCGCCCTAGGCGCCCAGCCACTGTTTTCCTGTTTTGTTGTTGCTGGATGTGGCGCCCTAGGCGCCCAGTCACTGTGTTCTGATTTTGCTGTTGCTGGGAGTGGCGCCCTAGGCGCCCAGTGTTGCTGTCTTGGTTGCTGGAAGTGGCGCCCTAGGCGCCCAGTCATGGTGTCCCGTCTTTGGTTGTTGCTGGAGGTGGCGCCCTAGGCGCCCAGGGTGTTTCTGTGTTGCTGAAAGTGGCGCCCTAGGCGCCCAGTGGTGATTTTTGTGCGGTTCTGTGTTGCTGTGAAGGGCGCCCTAGGCGCCCAGTATTTTCTTGTGTTGCTGGGAGAGGCGCCCTAGGCGCCCAGTAGCGTTTCTGTGTTGTTGGGGAAGGCGCCCTAGGCGCCCAGTGATGTTCCCATGTTCTGCTATTGCTGTTTGCCCGCCTGTGTGGCTGTTGTGCTAGGCGCCCTGCTCCTGGGCGCCAAGTCTGTTGTTGTTGCTGGTGTGCTAAGCGCCCTGCTCCTGGGCGCTAAGTCAGTTGTTACTGCTGTGTTGCTAGGCGCCCTTCTCCTGGGCGCCAAGTCTGTTTCTGTTGCTGTGGTGCTAGGCGCCCTGCTCCTAGGCGCCATGTCTGTCTGTGTTGCTGTGATGCTAGGCGCCCTGCTCCTGGGCGCCATGTCTGTCTGTGTTGCTGTTGTGCTAGGCGCCCTGCTCCTGGGCGCCATGTCTGTTGTTGCTTCTGTTGTGCTAGGCGCCCTGTTGCTAGGCGCTAGTTCCTGTTGGTTGTTGTTGCCTCTTGGCGCCCTGTTGCTGGGCGCTAGTTTCTGTCTGCTGCTGTTGCCTGTGGCGCCCTGTTGCTGGGCGCCAGTTCCTGCCATGTCTATAAATGTTGCTGTTTTCAAAAAATGATGTTGCTGTTACAGTGAGACAAATGTTGCTGTTTTCTAAAAATGATGTTGCTGTTACTGTTGTCATACCCCAATTTTGTCCGCCCAAGTCAAAAATATTTTTCTCAATTTTTAGGAATTTCAGAAAATAATATAGTGCATATTTTTGCATTTTCGGGCTAAAAGCAAATTAATTTTTTTTGGACCAAGACCAGGTCAAGGACATGGTATACACGTTACTCTACCAAGGATTATTTTTGTATAATTTTTGGAAAGAAAGTCCCAGTCCAAAATAATTAAAAATGCATTTTCTCCATTTTTTAGTGCATAGAAAAATGAAAAAAAGATCATTAAATATTCCTCAATTATTAAATTACAATTTTTATTGTCATGAATGATTAGAAGGATATTTTATGGTGCCCAAAAAATGTGACACATTTTCAATAGGTGCACTATCACTTCCATGCCCAAAATTCAAAAACAAAAAAAAAGGAAGTGTCCTCAGTAAGACAAAAGACCAAAAACAAGTTTTTTTTCCTCTCTCTCTCTCTCCCCCCCACGATTTCGAAATTCTCTCTCTCTCTCTCTCTCTCTCTCTCTCCCCCCCACAATTTCGAAATCCCCTCTCTCTCTCTCCCTCTCACAAAATTCTTCCACACTCTTCTATTGTACTATTATTCCTTATCTTGAAGGAATATGCCTTGTACCATCCTTAAACCTTCTCCTTTGGTGCATATCACCAATTCTCACTCACTCTCATGAAGATTCATGCCCTCTTTGGTAAATAACCTCACCCTCTCACACTCACCTCTTCATTAGGAAATGCAAATTTAATAGAAATAGAACAATCCATCTCAATAATACCCCTAACCCTACCACACATGAGAATTCCATTCCCAAAATAAACAAAAGTTCATTTTTTTTTCTTTTATTTTTTCTCCATGCGACACCTCTCCCTCTCCCATACTCTCACCTTTTGTGTTTTCTCAATACCCTCAATCCAAGTGCACTTAGTAAGGCCAATGACCCAATTGCCCCTAAACCTAAAATAACTCTATAAATACTCCCTCATCCCCACACCTAACGATCCTTTGGCCTCTGATTCTCCTACACTAAAACCCTAGCACACCAAAAACACCTCGTCTCCCTCTCCTTCCTCACCCCAAAACCGTAGCCTCTTCCCCTCTCTTCCATATATTTTCTTCAATTTTTCACCATCAAATCTTCCATTTCTTGTTAGATCATCATCATTCCTTCCATTCTCTTCAAGGTTGCATCATCAAATTTCTAGGAGCTAGCAATCTTTGTGTTCATATCATCTCCTTCTTCATTTCTTTGTGATTTTGAGGTAAGCTTTGAAACTTTGCATCTCATATTTAGTTCTTCTTGCATAATCTCTCTTCTACTCTCAACTCCTTCTTGATTGCTTGTTGTTGTTGCTTTGAGGATCCATTTCAAACATTTTGACAAGGACTTAGGGAGCCTTGGGTGTTTGAGATGGGTCCTTGGCCTTGAAGGAGTTGTCCTTGTGCTTGAATGATTTCCCTTGCATCTCTAAACATTTTGCATTAAATTTCATGAAATAAGAGTTGTTTTATGGCATTGTTCATTTCGCATGCTTGTAGAAAACTTAGGGTTCATGTGAGTTTTATGCCATCCTTTGCTTAATCATGTGGATCCTTTGCAAAAATGGATCTATGTTGCTTTATGTTAACGTTTGTGTTTTTTTTAAATAAAAGTGTGGATCTATGTTCCCTTTGGGTTCACATGCTTATGTTTAAAAACATTTTCAAATTGATTTTGTTGTTGTTCTTTGCTTGATGATGTTTAATCTTGTTGTTAGTATTTTATTTTAGTGTTAGATATTATTTATTGCTGTTGGTTGATGATCTAGCAATATGATTCCCACTAGTGCCTAATGAACCTTGACCTAAGTGGTGAAGATTGCTAGAAATGACTCAATTTAGTTTGTGTGTCCACTTATTCTTGTGTCTTAGTTTGCTTATTGTAAATTGTTGATGATAGGCAAGTTGATTCTCACTAGTGCCTAGTGCACTTTTCTCAAAGTGAGAGAATTGCTCTATGTGATTCAACTTGGTTTTAGTGTTTATTTACTTTTTACCATTTTACTTTACCACTTCATTAACTTTTTACCAAAAACATAAAGACATTTTACCACTTTGGTTTTTACTCATTCATTAATTATTTACCAAAACAAAAAACATAAAAAACATTTTTGTTTTTATTTACCTTTTACTCAAACATTTTTACCACATTCTTACTCTAACTTTTTACTACTTCTTACTAAAACATTTTCAAGCTTTGTACTTCATTTATGTGCATCATCCATGTGACACACTCTCATGCTTGCACCCTAACAGTTGCATACTCCCATATTCTCACATGTTCATGCATTCTTGCATGCTTATGCATCTTGCATTCTTTTATCCTTTTACATGTTTATGCATCCTTATATGCTATACATGCATTCATTCTTAAATGCCCATGCATTCATTAGTATCATGTCTTGCATTCAAAAATCAAGTGTTCATGTATTCATTCCTTGTATGCTCATGCATAGTTGCTTAATCGTGCATTCATATCCACATGCTTACTCATTTAAACTAAGAATATCCTATGCTTATGATCAATTGCATTCTTTTGTTCATGATGCCATTTAAATGTCTTGACTTAATTGTGTGCCATCCTTTCTACATGTATGACCTCCTAATGAAGACGTAAGCCTACTTGCTTGTTGTAGCATAGAGTCATTAGGGTAAATACACTCCTTTGAGATTGTTGCCCGTCCCGTAGCAATTCTCACCCACACAACACAATTGCTTTGAGAACTTTGTTTTGCATCTTTGATAATTGAATCCCTTGATTGTATTGGCATGCTTAATCTTGGTTGATGAATAATATGTTCATGATTGCTTGATTGTTGAAGTATGAGTCTTGTTCATTCATTTGCATTTGGTTGTGGATTTAGAATTGATTTGAAGTGTTCTACTTTTTTTTTTCTAAAACCCCTTTCCTAGATTCATTAATAAAAGAAAACCCTTTTATTTTCAAAACAAGAATAAAATAAATTGTCATTGACGACCAATCGCGCCGTTGCCGTTTAGGTTGTTAATGATGATTTTGTTTTCAAAAGAGTTAGTAGTGAGGCCATTCTAACCGTTGTTGTTCAGTCTTCACAAAAGCTCAATCCTATTTTCGAAAACTTATTCCTCAAAAGTAAAACCAATTGTCACTGATGACCAATCGCGCTGTTGCCGTTTAGGTCATGAATGATGATTTCATTTTCAAAAGAGTTAGTAGTGAGGCCATTCTAACCGTTGTTGTTCGGTCTTCACAAACGCTCACCCAATTGCGAAAAACCCCTTAAGCCGTTTTCAAAACCAAAAACCGAGAACTACGTAGCTTTGAATTCTCCATCGCACCGGGAGATACGTAGGAACGGGGTCCTGTCCCGTCAAGCACACTCTTAAAAAATCTTTGTTTTGTCCTGATTTTCAAAGATAACTGTTGTACGGCTTGGTGATGTGCAAGTATACACAATCGCAACAAGTAATATATTGATAAGTAAAGTTCGTTCCCACAGGGATTGGAGTTAATCTATGAAGTTTAAGTGATTAGAAGCTTAGTGAAAAGAATTAAGTAACAAGTAAAGGTGAAGAGTTGTAAACATTATAAATTGTGATAAAACAGTATTAAGTTTGCAGTAATTAAAAGTGAGTTGGATAGCTCAATAGTATGTAAGTTCCCAAGAGTAATGCTCATATAATATTAGACGCTGTAGCGTTAAGCGCTGTAGCGCTTAAGAATCCGTAGACGCTGTAGCGCCTTGGTGGCGTGCCTTTCAGTCACCTTCGTCAGGGCTATGTTACAAGACTCCTATGTCTAGGCTCTAAATAAGTTTTACCCCTGTATATTAAGATCTTACAACATTTGCCTTATGAACTAATACTCCCCTATGTCTAGAGTTAAGTAGTGCTTCCTTTAAATGTCTTTAAAGGGTTTTCATTCATATCATTCCTTGAGTTCTCTTTGTGAACCATGTCTGTACCCACAAAGTTACCTTGTTTTAGTTGATCATTCCCAAACCAAGATTGAAAGTATTATGACACAAGGAATAAAACACAAACATCATAATATTATAAAAAATTTACTCAAGGTTCATTACATACCAAGAACAATCCAACTACAACAAAGTTAGCTCATCACAAGTTCCATCAACATAATACAACTAGAGAGTATGTATTACCGTATGAAGACAAGAGAAGAGTGGTTGCAATAGATGCACTCCAATGATCCCAAGTAGCATACAAGAGATGAAGTTGAGGCGTGAGCAAAACCTTTGATGAAGACTAGAAAATTATACTAAAAATAAAAGCTTAAAATTAGTGCATCAATGGAGAATAGCTACTACGTATGTGTGTAGTTCTTCTTCCAAGGTACAACAACTTTTCTACGTATGTTACCTCCTCTAGAAGCAATCTTAATTAATCCAATTAATATCTAAGTCTTAATAGAATAATAATATTACATGATGATTATTAGACTTAGATATTATCCTTAAAGCACTTTACAAAAAGTGGTAATGATGGAATACAACAACTATCACATGGGTTCCATTTAGGAGGCGCCAAGTGTAATTTAGCATCCACTTGAAAGTCAACAAATCCAGCTGAGAGGAAGAGATAAGGGTGGTGACTCATCATGTCCTCAAGTGGCCACACAAATATCTCAATGGTCAGCCGTCATATAACGCTGTAGCGTCTCCTTGATAGCACACGCTGCAGCGCTAAAGCAAAACATCAAACATATTCACAAAGGCATTGACTATGCCCAAGTTTCAGGGAATTAACTTATAACCTATATTTATCCTAATATTCATATATTCACATATTTAAGTACTAAGCTTACTTGAGAAGTAAGCTTAATTTAAGTATTAGGAGCATAAATAACCTATATAAAATAAGGTTATCACACCCCCAAACTTAAACCATTGCTTGTCCCCAAGTAATGACACTTGAACAAGACAAAATGCTCATATAACTAGCTGCAGCTTTTA
The DNA here is from genome assembly GCA_039519185.1 of Astragalus membranaceus. Classification (NCBI taxonomy): domain Eukaryota; kingdom Viridiplantae; phylum Streptophyta; class Magnoliopsida; order Fabales; family Fabaceae; genus Astragalus; species Astragalus membranaceus. Next base: position 32,232,133 of record CM076852.1, on the reverse strand, counting down.
AATTAAACAGGATTTATTCATAAGCTAATTCTTATCATTTTCACACACCATAGTGGTCCACAATTCAAATAGAATCATTATTGCTCAGTTGTGAGTGTGTGACATCAAAGCTCAACTTAGTCCCTAGTTATTTTCAGAATTTCTCTAAGGTTTGGGAAGAATGGATTTCTTTTGGGTTAGGCAAAGAATGTTTTCACAAAGAAGAGTGGAATAATCAATTTCACACAAGATTTGAGGGGGCTTCAAAGCACAGCAAAGGGCTTTAATTAGGCATTTTTCAGACTATTGGTCAGTGCATAAACTTTTGGTCTGGTGATCAACCGCTGTAGCTAATCATACTTTCTATTTAAGCATACTTTCTATTTAAGCATACTAAATATTCAAAAACATGCAACACATGCAAAACATGGCATAATTTATACTAAATATTTAAAAACATGCAGCTAATCATACTTTCTATTTAAGCATACTAAATATTCAAAAACATGCAACACATGCAAAACATGGCATAATTTATACTAAATATTTAAAAACATCATTGTACTTAATTTAAAAACACTGTTAACCATAAGGTCCTCCCCCAGAAATTAAATTCAGCAGTGTCCTCACTGCGTGCTTGACAAGAAAGGGAGAGGCCTTAGAACAACAACAAAATAAAGTACAAAGTACATAACTGGCATAAGAAGCCAACAATTCTTGCCTTATTAGGCCTTCTTGAGCCTCTTACTGGCTCTTGAAGGTGCTGGGGCTCCTTTTGCTGCCTTCTTCTTCTTTGGCTGAGGTGGAGCAGTGCTTTCAGCCGCTACAGCGGTTGGTGGCGCTGCAGCGCTTACTTCTTGAACTGCTGCCGCTGCAGCGTCTGATTCCTGCTCTGCTTCTTCCTCTTCTGTTTGCTCTGGCTCCTCTTCATCCTCCTGTTCTTCCAGCACTGGCTCTGTTTCATCCTGCATATTCACCAGCTCCTCAGCAGCCTCTTTTTCAGATTCCTCCTCTGTCAGATTTACCTCATGTAATGGGTCACTAGGTACTGTAGACATAGTTGCTGCAGCACCTACTGGCTGAACACCTTCTTCTGGGTACTCAGCCAGTTTGACACCTGGGTTTCTTCTAGGCTTTATGTATGACTGATAAATTTTCTTGAGCTGCTCAGTGGGTTTTTCTTTTGTTGCTGGTTGTTTTGGTTCAGGCTTCTTTGGTGTTACTTGCTTGGCAGGTGTTTTCTTAGGTGTTGGTTTGGCTGGCTTAGGGATGGTGGTGGGGGTTGATGGTGGATTGGCTGTTTTGGCAGGAGGGGTTTTTGGTTTCTTTGGGCTTGGGGTTGGATCACACTGTATTTCTTCAGCTTGCTCCTCTTCCTCACTCTCAGATTCTTCTTCAGTATCACTCTCCTCTCCTGATGATTCTTCATCATCCTGCTTTTCCATCTCTTTCATAACTGCAATTGTTTCTTCTTCATCTTCCTCACTAATGTTTTCAATGTCATCAGAATCCAGGTTTTCCTCCTCTACTACAGCTTTTTGCACTTTCTTGGCTGGGCTAGGCTTTGTTTTCTTTGCTGGACTAGCCTTTGCTTTCTTTGATGGACTAGCCACAACCTTTTCCTTTTCTGTCCTAACTCCCTTTTTAACTTGCTTTTTAATTGGCTCTTCTTCTAGCAGCCAATCAGGGAATTGAGGAGGGAGAATTGATGTTTTTCCTTTGGATATTTGAGCATACAATGCTTTTTCCCAGTCAAATTTTTCTTTCACAAATTTGCAGAGGACCTGCTGCTTCAGCTCTGGGCGCTGTAGCGCTTGAGAGTCAGAAGACGCTGCAGCGGCAGGTTTCTGCTTAACTTTGAAAATGCAAGGAAATGCCCCAAGAGGGGATCTTCTTTCTTCTTTCATTTCTACTTCTATATCAGCCTCCAAACACAACTCAGTAATTAAACAAGGAAAATATAAGTTACCTCCCTTTTAAACTCTGCACTTCTCTATCTCTCTTGATATCAATCAACCCACGTCTATCTTTTCTCCAAGCATTATTGCATCTATGACGATGAGTCTTTCTTTTTCCACAAATGTTGTGTGAGATGTAGGCAGTAGGGAGTGTTTGATGAAACTACACCACAGATTTGCTTCTTCACACAGATAGGCTTTTTTAATTTTGTATTCAGCTCCAAATTTGTCCCAAGTTGCTCCTTCCACACAAATCCTTCTTCGAACAGCTTCCATTTCTTCGTCTCCCCAGTTCAGCACTTTAGTTTCCAGCGCTTTTCCATGATAGCCCAGATGGAAGATATCATTGATTGTTCTGGAGTTGAAGTTTACAGTTTCTCCTCTCACCAGTGAATGGGTTTGAGGTTTTCCCTCCTTAGGTTCTTCAATGCCAGAATAGAACTCCCGTACCAAGGACGTCATGTAGTCTTTTCGATGCTTAATGAAGCCCTCCCATCCCAACGCTGTGACATCGGTTGAAAACGCCTCAGGAGCACTTTCTGTCTTGAATCCTCTTTCAGCTATGAAATCCATCTTCCAAAACCTCTGAGGATCATGAGTTGCCTTAGCCATGGTGTTTTTGGTAGGATTTGAGGGTTCTGGTTTCTTAGTAGCTCCCTTACCAGATCGTTTGAGGGCGGCTTGTTTCTTTGTCATGGTTGGTTAAGAGCTTTGCGTATTTGTTTCTGGGTGTTTTGGGAAATGTTGGTGTGTGTTGGGACGAAGGAAGAAGAAGGAATGGAAGTTATGAGTGGTGAGTGTAACGGTTGCGAGCAGTTTCAGAGATTTAGGAAAGAGAAAGAGAAAAGAAAATGGTGGCGTGGGGAGTTGTGGATATTAAAGTTACGGTTTTGTGAGTGAAGTGGGAGAGAGAAGATGAAACTGTTGATTTGACAATTGCAGGTGAGTAGGTGCACGTGCTTGTCAGGCTAGGGATGGGGGTACAGTGCCAGCTCACCCTGAGCAAGATCTTTTTATTTTTTTGTTTGACCACACCCAGCCCTGATTCTAAGATAAGCGCTATAGCGCCGTTGTTATAAGAAACCGCTACAGCGTTTGTCTTAATTTCCTGCATAAAAAATAAACATAAAAATTTTGTTAGAATCCTTGGGGTGCCTCCCAAGAGCGCTTGCTTTTAAAGTCTGCAGCCAGACTTTCTCTTTCAAATTAGAGATCTTTAAGCTCAATTGTGGTTTTGTCCCTTACCACATTTTCACCAAAATATTGTTTAACCCTTTGGCCATTCACCTTGAAGGTGGTATTAGTGGTTACATCATAGAGGTCCACAGCCCCTTGGCTATATATTTTTATTAATTGAAAAGGGCCTGACCACCTAGATTTTAACTTTCCAGGAAACAATCTTAACCTGGAGTTGTAAAGCAATACCTGTCCTCCTTCAGTGAGATATCTTTTTATCAGTTTTTGATCATGCCATACTTTGGTTTTTTCTTTATAGATTGCTGCATTCTCATAAGCAAAATGCCTAAGTTCTTCCAATTCATTCAGTTGCAGCAATCTAGCATCTCCTGCTTTCTTGTAGTCAAAATTGAGTTTTTTTAGAGCTGAAGTTCAATTGGTAGGTGACAGGACTTCCCATAAACCAACCTATAGGGAGACATCCCCAGAGGTGTTTTATAAGCTGTTCTGTAGGCCCATAAAGCATCATCTAGATGTATTGACCATTCTTTCCCTGAAGGCCCTACCATCTTTTCGAACATTCTTTTTATTTCTCTATTTGACAATTCAGTTTGACCACTAGTTTGTGGATGATAAACAGTTGCTATTTTATGTTTGACTCCATATTTAGCCAATAGGGCCTCAATTAATTTATTACAAAAATGAGATCCCTCATCACTTATGATGGCTCTAGGAGTTCCAAAACGAGTGAAAATGTTTTTCAATAAAAATTTACTCACAGACCTTGCATCATTATTGGGTAAAGCAACAACTTCTACCCATTTTGAAACATAGTCTACAGCTACTAAAATGTATAGGTTTCCATGAGAAGGGGGAAAAGGTCCCATGAAATCCATTCCCCAAACATCAAAGAGTTCAACCTCTAGAATGTTTGTTAAAGGCATTTCATGTTTGTTTGAAATATTCCCCGTTCTTTGGCACCTATCACATTTTTTAACAAAGTCTTGAGCATCTTTGAAGAGTGAAGGCCAAAAGTAGCCAGATTGCAATACCTTTGCAGCAGTTCTAACACCACCAAAATGCCCACCACATGGTGCAGAATGGCAGTGCTGTAGCACTTGAATTTGTTCTTCCGCTGCTAGGCATCTCCTCATTAACTGGTCTTGACACTTCTTGTATAGAAAAGGTTCATCCCAATAATATTGTTTCATTGTGTGGAAGAACCTTCTCCTTTGCTGATAAGTCATCTCAGGAGGTACCACCTTGCTAACCAGAAAGTTCACTATGTCAGCATACCAAGGTGTTGCAGGTTTAGCCGCTGCAGCGTCAAGTGTTGTTACATTGACCGCTACAGCGGTTGATGAGTCATCAGTCATTGCCAACAGCTGTTCATCTGGAAAGTATTCCTTGATCTCCCCACCTGCTGTACCTGCAATGTCTCTTTCCAATCTAGAAAGATGATCAGCAACTTGGTTCTCCACTCCCTTTTTATCTCTTATTTCTAAATCAAATTCTTGGAGTAGGAGAACCCACCTAATTAGCCTAGGCTTTGCATCTTTTTTGGTTATCAAATATTTAATGGCTGAATGGTCTGTGAAGACAATTACCTTGGTGCCAACCAAATATGATCTAAATTTATCAAATGCAAAGACTACAGCTAATAGTTCTTTTTCAGTGACTGTAATTCAATTGAGCTTCTACAAGTGTTTTGCTAGCATAATATATAGAGTGAAAAATTTTATCATACCTTTGCCCAAGGACAGCTCCAATGGCAAAGTCACTAGCATCACACATAAGCTCAAAAGGCTTACTCCAGTCAGGAGCTATAATAACTGGTGCTGTTATTAAGGCTTTCTTTAATTTATCAAAGGCTAATATGCATGGTTCATCAAATAAAAAGGGGTTATCATGCTGTAACAGTTGACATAAAGGTTTGGAGATTTTTGAAAAATCTTTTATGAATCTCCTATAGAACCCAGCATGCCCCAAAAAGCTTCTAATACCTTTGATGTTGGTTGGTGGAGATAGCTTCTCAATGACCTCTATTTTATCTTTGTCCACTTCCAATCCTTTTTTGGATATCTTATGCCCCAAAACTATACCTTCTTGCAGCATAAAATGGCATTTCTCCCAGTTCAGCACAAGGTTAGTTTCTTCACATCTAATCAAGATTTCTTCCAAATTGGATAGGCATAGATGGAATGTTTCTCCAAACACAGAGAAATCATCCATAAAGACTTCCATGGATCTTTCAATGTAATCAGAGAAAATTGCCATCATACATCTTTGAAAAGTGGCAGGTGCATTACACAGGCCAAATGGCATCTTTCTAAAAGCAAAGGTGCCATATGGACAAGTGAATGTAGTCTTCTGCTGATCTTCAGGCAATATTGCAATCTGGTTATAACCTGAATAACCATCAAGAAAGCAATAAAATTCTTTACCTGCTAGCCTGTCCAGCATCTGGTCAATGAAAGGCAATGGAAAATGGTCCTTTCTTGTTGCCTTATTCAACCTCCTGTAATCCATGCATATTCTCCAGCCTGTTATTTTTCTGGTTGGAAGCAGCTCATTCATCTCATTTGTTATTACTGTTACCCCTCCCTTCTTTGGCACACATTGCACAGGACTTACCCATGCACTGTCAGAAATGGGGTATACAATACCTGCATCCAACCACTTGATGATTTCCTTCTTCACCACCTCTTTCATAATTGGATTCAACCTCCTCTGCCCTTCAATGCAATTTTTAGAGCCTTCTTCTAACACTATTCTGTGCATGCAAATGGTTGGACTGATACCTTTGATGTCTGACATTTGCCAACCAATTGCCTTTTTATGCCGCTGTAGCGTCTGAATCAGATCCTGTTCCTGCTTTTCAGAAAGGTCAGCAGCAATTATAACAGGCAAAGTACTATTGTTACCTAGATAAGCATATTTGAGGTGTGAAGGCAACTCTTTAAGTTCCAGAGTTGGTGGTTGTTCAGTGGAGGGGAGATCCTTTCTCATGTCTGAATTCTCCTGCTCCAAAGATTCATATCTCTTAGCCCAAATTTCTTTGACTGTCTGCTCCTCTTCTTTTGCAGCTTCTGCATCAAACCCTGTATCTTCACTGCTGTCTAGTAATTGCCTCAGATGATCTGTACTTTTCTGGAAGTGATCCTGAACTACTTTGGCAATAACAAAAACAAAGGAGCACTCTTCAATATTGGGACCTGGAAATTTCATAGCATTCAGGATGTTGAACTTGACTTCTTGGTCATTGACCCTCATGATCAATTCTCCTCTCTGCACATCTATAAAAGTTCTTCCAGTGGCCAAAAATGGTCTTCCCAATATGATGGGGACTTCTTTATCTGCATCAAAGTCCAAGATTACAAAATCAACAGGAAATACAAATTTGTCTACCTTTATTAGAACATCTTCTAAGATTCCTTCTGGATATGCAAGAGTTCTATCAGCTAGCTGCAGTGTAAGTGACGTAGGTCTGGCTGTTCCCACTCCTAGCTGAGTGTATATGGACTTGGGCATGAGATTTATGCTGGCTCCCAAATCACACAGGGCACGGCCAGAGTAAAAATTTCCAATTGAGCATTGTCATATCCCAATTTTGTCCGGCTTAGGTCAAAACCCTAATTTTCCACAAAAAATAAATAAATTGAAGAGCGAAGAGCCTTATGCACTGCATTTCGGATCCTAGAAGGCATTCCAAGGTTCTTGAAATCATTTTTAGGGTTGGAACGCATTTTTCGGGCAAATTAGGGTTTTAGAGCCAAAAAGGGTATTTTGGTCAATTATAACGGTTTTTTTCTCTCACTTTCAAAAAGGCTCAAAAATATGTATAATTAAAAATAGAAATCTGAAATCAAAATAAAAAAATGAATAACAAAATAGTATTGGATGCTTATTGTATTTTTAGAATTAGGGCTAATTCCTTTTAGGTGCTTTTTGCTTTTATCCATTTTTGGCCAAAGTAAGCACTAATTCTACAAGCAAGCAACCTCCCTCACTCCACCCTCATGCTCCACTCCTCCCCTCACTTCAGCCCCCTTCAAGTGCACATCACAAAAAAGCCTTTCATCATGACAAGCACACCTTTGAATCCAATAACATTCAATACACAACATATTTTTACCTTCTTTCTCTCTACACCACTAAATACACACTAATTTCTTTATTTCCCTCTCACAACCTTAAACCCATTAGATCTTTGGCCTCCCAAGGATTTGAATAAGGATAACTCACTCCTCTCCTCCCAAAAAGGACCAAGAAATTCGTAGCCCCTCTCCTCTCCCTCACTTCCTCTTGTTTTCTTTCATCTCAAAGGAACCTTCCCATTTCTCCTACACCAAAAAACCCTAGCACACCAAAAACCTCCCCCTTTCTCTCCCAAAACCGTGGCCTCCCCACTCCCTTCCTTCATCTATTTTTGATTTCCTCTTCACCCAAACACCACCATCTCACTTCATTCTCATCCCTCTTTCATATATCTTCTCCATTTTCCATTCAAGATCAAACATCATCATCAAGACAGGTTTTCATCAAGCTCTTTTTTTGGGGTTGGAGTTGAAGTTCCTTGGAGGTTCTTGTTGATTTGGGTTTCTATTTTCTTCATCTCATTGCATTTTCTTGCTTGGATTTGAGGTAAAAACATTCAAACCCTTGCATCATCTTCAACCTTTTTGCACTAAAACCCATTTTCCTCTTCATTTTGCATTTCACATATCATCATCATTTTGTTTGAAATGTAGCTTGTTGTTGTTGGTGAGAGGAGCCTTAAACACTATTGACAAGCACTTAGGGAGGCTTGGGTGTTTAAGGTGCCTCTCACTCTTGAATAAATTGAGTCATGTTGTTTTGTGTTGATTTTTTGCATTTGTTGTGAAATAAAATTGTTGTTTCATGTGTTGTTAGGTTCGCATATCCTATTAAAGTTAGTTTTAATTTGATTTTGTTGTTTCTCTTTGCTTGATGGGGCTTAATCATGTTGTAGATATTTGATTTTAGTGTTTTCATGCTTAGATACTTCGTTTAGGTTTGCAAATTTCTTTTCTCACATAGATTTCGCACAAAGGAAAGAGTTTGAGAATAAATGTTGATTTGAGGCTTTAGTGTTTAAATTATGTGATTAATTGTTCCTAAATCTTGTTAGTATCTTTTGCTTGCTTGATTTTGGGAGTTTGATGAATAAATTTATGGTTTGACTATGTATTGGTTTCGCAAGTCATGAAGAATAAATAGAGTTTTTATATGTTTGCTTATTGTCTCAAGTTGATGATAGGCAATATGATTCTCAGTTGTGCCTAGTGCACCTTGCCTAAAGTGATGAGGATTGTTCTATATGATTCAACCCTTTTAGTTTATATGTTGTTTAAGTTGATGATTGGCAAGAAGATTCACACTTGTGCACTTGCGCACACTAATTTAAGTGTTGAGGATTGACCAAAGTGATTCAACATGCTTTGGTATTTTGATTGTTAAGATGACTTGCTTGTTTAGGGTTTGCCAATGATCATGCTTGAGGCTACTCTTTTGAATTCATTTGTGCCTACCACTTCCTTGTCTACTCCCATGTGGAATCATTAATACTTAGATAGGCCCATTCCTCACATTGCATCTTCCACTAGATGTGCATTTAGATTCCCTTGCGTTTTGTAGAAATATTTGAGTATGGTTCTCGCCTAGCATCTTCCGCTAGATGTGCATTTAGGTTCAATCTTGCCCACTCTTGTATTTTTGCTTAATGCCCAATTCAAGTTCCTTCTTTGCCTATTTATGTGTTGTGGTCTAACATGTGTAGTCTAGGCTAATATTTGCTCAAGAATTCAAATGAGATTGTTGTTTGCCTAAGGATTCGATTTGCATTCATTGCTTTCTTTTCTAAATGGCCTAGCATGAAAATGGTGACTAGTGACAATCACCTATAACCTTTGTTAGTTTGGTTGTCCTAAGAACCTAAATTTCAAAAAAGGGATGTTTTCATATGCATAAGCTACTAGTGATAATCACCCATAACCTTTGTTAGTTTGATTATCATGAATGCTTTCAATTTCAAAAGATATTTTCCTAAGCATCAACAGTCATAGCAAGTGTTAGTGATGATCACCCATAACCTTTGTTAGTTTGATCATCATGAGCGCCCCTCACTTTTCAAAACCAAAGCAAAAAGACTTTCACTTTCAAGACTCGTTAGAACTACGTCGCTTTGATTCCCATTTGGGATACGTAGGAGCGAGTCACATTCTCGTCAAGCGCAACCATAAAAAGTTTAGCATTTGCATAATAAAAATAAAAGAGTTATTTTCATAACAAAAAAAGAATCACTTGTGCAAACCAAGATCATTTTCAGAACAAAAACCTTTTCCTTTCTAAAATCATTTTCAACCCATCGTCGCCAGTGGCTAACCAGAACCTTTGTTCGTCTAGCCATTGGTGGCGATGTCTTTTTCCCCAAAAGAATAATAAATGGTGATCCATCATAACCTTTGTTAGTTTGATCATCGTGCAAATCAATCTCTTTAGAAAATCACTTTCAAAAAAGATAATAAAAACGAGTTGTTATTGATAGTCCATCAGAACCTTTGTTCGTTTGACTAGCGGCACAACTCTCTTTTTGAGTATTTAGTGGCGATTCATCATAGCCTCTGCTAGTTTAATCATTCGCTAATGCTCGTCCTATTTCAAAAACTCACTAAAAAAGGATAAAAAAACAAAAACTTTTCAAAAAGACAAAGAAGAACTACGTAGCTTTGAGTTCTCCATCGCACTGGGAGATACGTAGGAGCGGGCCATGTCCCGTCAAGCGTTTTTTTTCTAAAAAACCATTTTCCCCCCTTTTCATAATAAATAAAGATTTTCATTAAGACTTTTTCAATAAGAAGTAGAGAGGCAAAATTAAGTATTTTCAAGTCAACACACTAAAACCACACATTTAATTAAAGGTTCCCTCGCAGTAGAGAGGACGTGTGGGGTGCTAACACCTTCCCTGCGCGTAACCGACCCCCGAACCCTATTCTCTAGTTTCGCAAGACCAATCGCTTTCCAAAAAAGGTTTTCCTAATATTTTCCTTAATAAATATTGGTGGCGGCTTCATTGTCTTAGGAAAAGTTGTGAACGAGAAAGGTTCTCCCTCGGGGACTTTTTCGGGCGCAACAGCTGGCGACTTCACTGGGGACTAAAAAAGAAAAACATTTTTTCAAAAGTGGGTCAAGCCTAATTAATTAAGTGTGTGGTTTGTGTGATTGATTTGAACATCTTGCTTTTCCTCTATTCTTCTTCTTTTACATAAGCATGTTGCATCCATATGCATTCTTCTTCTATGTTTGCTTTTGTTTAAAATAATAGATAGTTACTTCTTTGCTTAAATGCTTAGTTCCCTCATGCATGTTTCCCCTCTCTTGTCATTTCCCCTTCTTCTCAGCTCCCTTTCTGAGGTAAGTAATGTGTTTGTTGTTGGCACCCTAGATTAGTTGTATTTGATTGGTATTGAACCCTAGGGTAGACGACATATTATGGCTTTCTATTGTCTGGACTGTTCTGGATTTTCATTTGCAGGTGGGGTAGTTTTTAAGGAAATGCCCTTCGCACACACACACTTGTACCTTGAGATTATATGATTAGAGAAATAGACCATAACCCAGGTCTGTTAGGATACCTTAGGATGAGTGGATTCGAGTAGTGGGAGCCCATCAGGACCTTTGTCCGTTTGGCTACTCGCAAAAGTTTCAATCAGAGTTGTGCTCTTTCATGATGCTTCGTATCTAGCAGTTTGCTGCATTTACAGGGATTTTCATGAGAGGGACTGTGGCTTTGATAACCTTTGTGAGGGTGTGAATAGAGCTACATGAGAAGATTATCCCTAAAATGCCTTAGATCATAGGTTCTACCCCCTTTTAGGTCACAAGGGCTTTCCAAATTGTGTGTTGCATCGTTGCATTCAGTTCAATCAATTTTTCCTTCAAAATTTTTGAAAATCAAAAAAAGATATGCTTTTCCTTTTCGCCTATATGAGGTGGCATATAGTGTGGAAATTTTCAAATCACCACCTGTAAATATCCTCTTTCTGCAAAAACACAAAAAAAAAGTATCATTGCATCATTGCATCACTACATTATCGCATCATTTGCATTGCATAAAATTCCAATTTTGAAAAAAAAACCATTCATCTTGCATTCCCTTTCATTACATAAAGATAAAACAAAAAACAATTATCATCTGCATAGCATAAGCATTTCATTTATAATCATGCAAAAAAAATCCTCGTCAAGTTCTCCAAGATGAGACATTCATGCATAAGCATTATTTCAAAAAAGACCAAGTTGAACTACGCAAGCTTTGATTCCTCATTACAATGGGGATACGTAGGAGCGGGTCATACCCCGTCAAGCACATCCTTTCTAAAACCTTTTTAGATCATTCGCATCTCCAAATAATTTTCAAAATCATGTTCCAAAACTAAAAAACAAAAAAATCATTGTGAGTATCATGCATATCATTGCACAAAAAAAAATTGAAAACAAGAAAGCATCTCATTCATAATCATGAATAAAAATCATCATCAAATTTATTCAAAATGTAGCATTCATGCACCATTTCATTAACCTCATCACTTTGTTTCAAATACATCATTCCTCCATACATGCATCTTTCAAAAAAGGAAGGGGCGTTGGCATTTCATACTTTGCCTTGCCATAGAAAAAAATCATCATTTAGAAAAAAAAGAAGCATTATTCCTGCATCTTTCATCATTCAAAAGAAAAAGGGGGCATTGGTATTTCGTACCTTGTCTCACCTCTAAAAAATAATAAAAAAATCAAAATCAAAAATCATTTTGAAAAGGGGGCATCATTCTTGCATCATTCGCATTGGCATTCCATATTTTGTCTTGCATTATTTAGAATAAGCCACACTCTTCGAGTTGTCATTCTCCACGCATTTGCATCATACTTGCATATCATAATTTGTTCATTCATTCATTGCATAAAATAAGAGTTGTGATGAGAAGCGAGACGTTCTTGCGAAACAATCATCCTTTTTGAAAAAGTTTATCCTTACTTGGTTGCAAACTCAAGGTGTTCCAAGGCACTCAGTTTTTCAAATCAATAGTTCATTTGCATTTCTTTCAAAAGCACTGCATCCCATCCATTCTATGACAAAAGACTGAAATAGTGTATCAAAGAAAAAAACAAATTTTTAACTGATGTTAACTCTTTGTGAAGCATTCTTCTAATGAGCGTGCATGCTATGAGTACATTCTCTTGTTTGAGTCCGTTGATTTTCCTCCCTTACCACAGTTTCCCGTCCAAGTCTAGTCCCGCCCCGTCCACCCATAAAGTGCATATTCTCCCCATCAGTGCGTATTTGACTTTTGGTTCAAGTCCTCCATGCTGGGGCAAGTCTGTGATCATTAATTCCCCTTGATTAATATCATATTCCTTCAGTGCAAGTCTCTCAAATAATAATAATAATAATAATAATATAACAAGAAAACAAGCTCGCTAGGTTGAAAACCCGCAAAGGGCGGCCTAGGCAAAAAGGAGCGGCCGGTGGACTGAAAACTCGCAAAGAGCGGTCCAGGCAAAAATTAGGGCACAAAAAAGGAAAAAGAGCAAACACATGAAGATAGATAAATTATTGTTCTGAAGTTAAGTCTTATAGAAATAAGCAATCGGGATTTGAAATGAAGTTTGGCCATCTCCTCAAAAACCCCAAAATCCCAGAAAGTCCATTTCCTACCCACCTTGAGCCAAGAAAAACCAAAATCTAAAAATCACCCTAGACAAGGATCACCCCAAATAAAAAAACCAGTGCATCACTTTTTATCAGCTCACCCGAGTCGAAGAAGGAAAAGAATCATAAAAAAAAGGGGGAAAAGAGAAAATAAAAAAAAAGGGGATTCAAAAATGAAAATCCCAAAACAAAAGAAAATACAAAAGAAATATAAGTGGCGGGCTGGTACATGTTACCACAAAATACAAGAGATCCTTGTCTAAATAAACCTTCAAACACTTCATCATTCCAACACCTGATTCCATAAACCTTCAAACACTTCCTTTGGCCTCAACATCAAACCCCTTAGTCATTCTACCATGAGACACGAATTTGCTTTAACAGAGGCCAAACAAGCCCAATAACCATCTTCCTCATAGACCATTAACCGTCAATCAACGCCGAACAAAACTCATCCTCCCATTAGCCTCAAACACTTCATTAAGCCTAACCCTCCTTCCTCCACAAAACACCACAATCCCGAAAAGTCCATTCCGATCAATGACCGGTTGCTTTTATTCACTCAAATTCTAATCTTAGGACGAACAAGCTTATCTATGTACAACGTGTTTGCTCAAAAGAAAAACAAACGATCAGAAAAAAGAAAGCTGATCAAGAAAGAATAAACCCTCAGAAAAAAGAGAACTGAGGAAACAAAAACGAACAGTCAGAAAAAAGAAAGCTGACAAAATAAAAAAAGAGGGACTTGCACTCCAAAACACATTCAAGATGCATTAAAACAAGGTTTAGTGATCACCAGATAAGGATTCTTTCGCACCAAAAGTCTAAGACATCAGTAGAGAACCAAAGATTTGCACTGAGAATACCACTCAGACCCAAAAGTTGGGGCATTCTCTTCACCACCCACACACCCTAGTCTTGGGAAAGTCTGTTCAATGCCCATCCCATGTCACTCCAGTTGTCAATGTCATTCCAAAGTGGGGCAAGTACATTCCCATTCCTTCACCTCATTCATTCCCATAAAAACCTCACCGGGGCAATCTCCCAACTCACTATCCTAAACAAGACCTTGTCATTCTGATTGGGGCAGCTTTGTCCTTGTTATGACTGGGGCAACATCAAATTCTGTGGGTTGAAGCAAAACCCCTTTCATTCCAGCTTTCATCCCAAGAGCCGAAGCGTTCCCAATTCATCATCTTCTACACCCCTAGTTGTTGTCACCACTAGACAGGGGCAAGTTATTCACTCGTCAAAGACCTGAATTGGGGCAATCTTGTATCTCTTGGTCCCTCATAAGCTTCAGAAATAACCATGTCTGTCATTCCTTCACTTGCCATAAAAGTCCATGCCCTAAACCAATCCCAAGTTAACTGACTCATTCATTCACATTTGCACTCTTATGCATGCTTACTAGACAATGCTTCAAAAAGAGAGAACACAAGTTGTTTACGTGATATCTAAAATTCAGTCATCATGGAAAGAAGGAGAACGCAAGTGAGGTTGTTTGTAAATAAAAACCTTGAGAACACCAGAGGTTGAATTAAATTCAATTTTTCAACAGAATGGTCAAAGTCCTTGCATTTAAAGTCTCGCATCTCATCATCACAAAAATGTTTACCTCATGCATCTAGGTATTTCAATCTATTCATTATAGCATATGCATCAAAGCATTACATTTGCATCTTCACATTTTGTGCATTCGTCACATAGCAAAAAGAAAAAATGTTCCACGTCAGTTGCACCATATTAATACTTGCATTTCATAGAGGAAAATAGTAAAGAAGAAAAGGCAGAAATCTTTTCATTGCATTGGCATCATATCAATGTTCGCACTTCATAAAAAAGGAAAAGAACAAAATCATTGCATGTCATTCATCATTAGAGCATCACATTTTGCATCAGATATTTCATAGAAAAAGAAAAGAAAGCAAAAGAAAACAAAGAAAAGAAACCACGAAGGCAACACAAAAGCATTCCATGTCATTCACCATTCCACAAGATACTAATCATTGCATGCACCATTGCATCATCATCTTTTCACAAGCATTCCTTTGTCATTCAAGCCTCAAACATTAAAGCGGTGCATTTGCATCATATTAACGTTAGCATTTCCATAAAAGAAAAAGAACAAAAATCATTGCATCAAACATCCGAGCATCGCATCATATTAATGTTTGCATTTCATAGAAGAAGCAAAAAGAAACAAACAGAAGTTAGAACAGGAGCATTCCATTCATGAAAGCATCAATCACCGCATACACTTTCATTCAAACATCAAAGCATTATGTTGATATTTGCAAAGAAGAAGCGGATACAAAAGAACAAAAGGATTCCATAATATTCAAGACATCAATCATGGCTTATGTTTGCATTACATGTGCCATTCATTGCATTGCTAAGCAAAATGCGGACGAACACAAGATGTTAATCCTCATGCCTAGTCCCAAGAATCAGCACTTCAAGTGTCAGTCTTCAATCTAATTCTCAAGACAGTCATCCTGGACTTGTCAGTCTCAAAATCTCATTCCCAGTTCGGAGTTCAAATGCTCTTTCAGTTTAGACGCTCCTTCAGTACGGAGTTCAAATGCCCTCGGGTCCCAAGTGGTTCATTAAAAGCACGCTAAGTGTTCAGTTACTGCTTTCCTTCTAGCAAACCAAGCATTCATCATCATTGCAATAGACATCAAATCAATTTTCAAAATACAAAATCGCTTTCAATAAGTCAAAAAAGAACCAAAGATTCATCATCCCATCAAACATCAAAGCAATACAGTTGCATCACATCAATATTTGCATCTCATAGAAGAAAAGAAAGCTAAAACATCCCATGTCATTCATCATTTCATGTTATTCATCATTTTATAGCAATATTCCCATTTCATAGAAAAAGGCAAAGAAGAAAAAGTTTTTCATTGCATGTCATCTGCCATTTCATTACATATCATCAAACACCGAAATTTTGCATTCGCATACCCGCACTTCATAAAAAGAGCAAGACAAAAAAAGAAATTCAGACGTTTGCAAAAGAAAACAGCAATCATGACATTTGCATTGCATGCATTTGTTCATTTTCAGCTGCAGGTACAAAGAGAGGATGAGCACTTCGGTGTTAGCCCTCGCCCCATATTCCAAAAAATGCTCCCCCAAGTTGGGAGAGTTCAGGAGAAACAAAAAGAAAAGAAAAGAGAAAAGAAAAGAAAAGAAAGAAAAAGAAAGAAGAGAAGCTGGAGAAAGAGAAAAAGACATATAAGAACAGGAGAAAATCATGCATTCATCAGACATAAGCAAAAGAAAAAGAAAATCATGCATTGCGTACAGACAAGAGAAGAAAAGGAAAATCATTGCATTCATCAAGCATATAAGAACAGTAGAAGATCATGCATTCAATCGACATAGACAAAGGAAATAAGAAACTCATCATTCATCATAAGAAAAAAGAAAACAGCAATCATGGCATTTGCATTGCATGCATTTGTTCATTTTCAGCTGTAGGTACAAAGAGAGGATGAGCACTTCGGTGTTAGCCCTCGCCCCTAGATTCCAGAAAATGTTCCCCCAAGTGGGGAGTTCAGAAAGAAAAAAGAAAAGAGAGAAATAGAAAAGAAAGAGAGAAAAGAAAAGAGAGCGCTCAAGCGCGCATTGCGGATCGGAGCATAGAGATCATCGCTCCCTTCTGCCCAGGTCTCACATCGTGTACGAGCAACGCGATGGACCGCAGCCCCATGCGAGGCGCAACGGAATAGTTGTATCAGCCTAAGATACAGTGGACGACGTGCATTGATCAGTATATCAGTTCCGGAGCTGATAACGATCCCCCCGGTCGCTCGAAAGGCCAACAGGAAGAGCGTGCTCCTCAAAGCCACGTGCAAACTCGGATTCGTCAAGAGTTCGTTTAAGGATTACAGGTTTTAGGCTGCCTGAGCAATTTACCGCTTTCTGCACGCCAAGTGCCCATTTTACTTTTCTGTTTGCACGCCAAGTGCCCATTTACTTTTCTGTTTGCACGCCAAGTGCCCATTTACTTTTCTGTCTGCACGCCAAGTGCCCATTTTACCTTTCAGTCTGCACGTCAGTGTTCATTTGCTGTTTTCACATCAACACGAAAGTGTCTATCTTTCCAAAAACAAAAAAAAAACGGGGGAATTCAGGTTTCTCCAAATGGACAAAATTGGTATAATTTCTGAATTCTTTATTTCTATTTTACCTTCGAAATATGTCTCGCGCAATTCATATTTCTTGGTAAAATCCAAATAAAGAGGGGCAGCTGTCATATCCCAATTTTGTCCGGCTTAGGTCAAAACCCTAATTTTCCACAAAAAATAAATAAATTGAAGAGCGAAGAGCCTTATGCACTGCATTTCAGATCCTAGAAGGCATTCCAAGGTTCTTGAAATCATTTTTAGGGTTGGAACGCATTTTTTGGGCAAATTAGGGTTTTAGAGCCAAAAAGGGTATTTTGGTCAATTATAACGGTTTTTTTTCTCTCACTTTCAAAAAGGCACAAAAATATGTATAATTAAAAATAGAAATCTGAAATCAAAATAAAAAAATGAATAACAAAATAGTATTGGATGCTTATTGTATTTTTAGAATTAGGGCTAATTCCTTTTAGGTGCTTTTTGCTTTTATCCATTTTTGGCCAAAGTAAGCACTAATTCTACAAGCAAGCAACCTCCCTCACTCCACCCTCATGCTCCACTCCTCCCCTCACTTCAGCCCCCATCAAGTGCACATCACAAAAAAGCCTTTCATCATGACAAGCACACCTTTGAATCCAATAACATTCAATACACAACATATTTTTACCTTCTTTATCTCTACACCACTAAATACACACTAATTTCTTTATTTCCCTCTCACAACCTTAAACCCATTAGATCTTTGGCCTCCCAAGGATTTGAATAAGGATAACTCACTCCTCTCCTCCCAAAAAGGACCAAGAAATTCGTAGCCCCTCTCCTCTCCCTCACTTCCTCTTGTTTTCTTTCATCTCAAAGGAACCTTCCCATTTCTCCTACACCAAAAAAACCCTAGCACACCAAAAACCTCCCCCTTTCTCTCCCAAAACCGTGGCCTCCCCACTCCCTTCCTTCAACTATTTTTGATTTCCTCTTCACCCAAACACCACCATCTCACTTCATTCTCATCCCTCTTTCATATATCTTCTCCATTTTCCATTCAAGATCAAACATCATCATCAAGAAAGGTTTTCATCAAGCTCTTTTTTTGGGGTTGGAGTTGAAGTTCCTTGGAGGTTCTTGTTGATTTGGGTTTCTATTTTCTTCATCTCATTGCATTTTCTAGCTTGGATTTGAGGTAAAAACTTTCAAACCCTTGCATCATCTTCAACCTTTTTGCACTAAAACCCATTTTCCTCTTCATTTTGCATTTCACATATCATCATCATTTTGTTTGAAATGTAGCTTGTTGTTGTTGGTGAGAGGAGCCTTAAACACTATTGACAAGCACTTAGGGAGGCTTGGGTGTTTAAGGTGCCTCTCACTCTTGAATAAATTGAGTCATGTTGTTTTGTGTTGATTTTTTGCATTTGTTGTGAAATAAAATTGTTGTTTCATGTGTTGTTAGGTTCGCATATCCTATTAAAGTTAGTTTTAATTTGATTTTGTTGTTTCTCTTTGCTTGATGGGGCTTAATCATGTTGTAGATATTTGATTTTAGTGTTTTCATGCTTAGATACTTCGTTTAGGTTTGCAAATTTCTTTTCTCACATAGATTTCGCACAAAGGAAAGAGTTTGAGAATAAATGTTGATTTGAGGCTTTAGTGTTTAAATTATGTGATTAATTGTTCCTAAATCTTGTTAGTATCTTTTGCTTGCTTGATTTTGGGAGTTTGATGAATAAATTTATGGTTTGACTATGTATTGGTTTCGCAAGTCATGAAGAATAAATAGAGTTTTTATATGTTTGCTTATTGTCTCAAGTTGATGATAGGCAATATGATTCTCACTTGTGCCTAGTGCACCTTGCCTAAAGTGATGAGGATTGTTCTATATGATTCAACCCTTTTAGTTTATATGTTGTTTAAGTTGATGATTGGCAAGAAGATTCACACTTGTGCACTTGCGCACACTAATTTAAGTGTTGAGGATTGACCAAAGTGATTCAACATGCTTTGGTATTTTGATTGTTAAGATGACTTGCTTGTTTAGGGTTTGCCAATGATCATGCTTGAGGCTACTCTTTTGAATTCATTTGTGCCTACCACTTCCTTGTCTACTCCCATGTGGAATCATTAATACTTAGATAGGCCCATTCCTCACATTGCATCTTCCACTAGATGTGCATTTAGATTCCCTTGCGTTTTGTAGAAATATTTGAGTATGGTTCTCGCCTAGCATCTTCCGCTAGATGTACATTTAGGTTCAATCTTGCCCACTCTTGTGTTTTTGCTTAATGCCCAATTCAAGTTCCTTCTTTGCCTATTTATGTGTTGTGGTCTAACATGTGTAGTCTAGGCTAATATTTGCTCAAGAATTCAAATGAGATTGTTGTTTGCCTAAGGATTCGATTTGCATTCATTGCTTTCTTTTCTAAATGGCCTAGCATGAAAATGGTGACTAGTGACAATCACCTATAACCTTTGTTAGTTTGGTTGTCCTAAGAACCTAAATTTCAAAAAAGGGATGTTTTCATATGCATAAGCTACTAGTGATAATCACCCATAACCTTTGTTAGTTTGATTATCATGAATGCTTTCAATTTCAAAAGATATTTTCCTAAGCATCAAAAGTCATAGCAAGTGTTAGTGATGATCACCCATAACCTTTGTTAGTTTGATCATCATGAGCGCCCCTCACTTTTCAAAACCAAAGCAAAAAGACTTTCACTTTCAAGGCTCGTTAGAACTACGTCGCTTTGATTCCCATTTGGGATACGTAGGAGCGAGTCACATTCTCGTCAAGCGCAACCATAAAAAGTTTAGCATTTGCATAATAAAAATAAAAGAGTTATTTTCATAACAAAAAAAGAATCACTTGTGCAAACCAAGATCATTTTCAGAACAAAAACCTTTTCCTTTCTAAAATCATTTTCATCCCATCGTCGCTAGTGGCTGTTTGCTGGTGTTTTTAGCAAACAATCACTGGTTTTATTAGAAATGTTTGTGAGATTAAACCAGAAATCTCTAAAGCAATTGCCTTTAAACACCACAGTTTGTCAACAAATATATTTTAAAAAGGGAGACAATTCACCATGAAAATGCAAATCAAAGAAAAAGAAGTAGTAAAATGGAACGCAGAAATATAAAATGACTTGTATTGAAAGCAATAGATTGCATTAAATGTAAAGAGAAAGGTGCACAAATTCACATACGCGGTACAATAATTCTTTTACTCTGTTTTCGCTGTGACTTGGAAGTTTAGAGTTTCAGAACTGTGTGTTTGGTATAATATTTTGGCACCTCTGATTTCTACGTAGAAACCCCTATTTATACAGAAAATAATGACTGAAATGTAAACTGCTATGGCCACGTCTCATTAACCAATGATGGACTTCGTGCCACGTTCGACGCCACATATTGCCCACGTTGAATTATCCGTAGTCTTGAAATTCGACACAACTGTCTGCTAATAACTGCTTGACGAAATCTTGAATACACTGTCCTGTCGAAAACTCTTCTCTGTCGAAATGGTGAAGACCTCTTCTGTCGAAAACATGCTGAGATGACATAAATGTCACTTATTCTTTCTGAAGGCATTATGAATGTTCTTTAATGAAAAGTCAAACCCTATTAAATAACCACTCAAAAGCCTTGTCGAAATTCTAGGCTAACAAATTGCCCCCCAAAAATATCTTTTTCGACAACACAAATGTTAAGGAAGAAAAAGAATATTTTTGAAGATTTCGAAACGTCACCTCCAACAACTTTGCATTAAATGGTGAGAGAAAAATGTCATTATGATTTGCCCAGATAAAGTGGCGCAGCTAAAATGGCACGAATAACATAAACTGCCTAATTGGGCCACGTGGCGTAGTTGGTGGGCCATCACGTCCTTGAAAGGTCACAAACGTGTGCGTTGTGGTAATCGTGGGAACTACTGTACATGCCAACATATAAAAGCAAATGAGTCTTTTCATTTTCCTCTTCACTCACTTGAAACCTTAGAACCATTTCTGAAAAACAAGAACTTTTGTATTCTCCATTTCTTTTCTTGAACTCATGGCTTCCTCTTCCAGCGCTGCTCCGAAACTCATCAACGACCCGAAAGAAACTGACAAACTCAAAAATGCTCAACCAATTGAAGAATTTGTTGATGAACCTGCCCTTACTGACGGAAGAGTACTCGATTGGCAAAAGCAGGTACTAATTCCTCCTCCTGAACCTTATACCCATGCCTTTTTAGGCCCTCTTCCTAACATCTTGCTAGAAAATGAAGAAATTGAAGAAATTTTCCCTAGCCTTCGTCAACTTCAGCCTAGAATCTTCTTTGAAAAACCTTTCCATTTAGATTTTCTAGCCACTCCTTACAGGGTTTTTAGGTCTGCACCTAGGGTTGACCAACAAATCTATATAGATTGGCTTAACAAAGTAGAAGCCAAGAAAGCCAAAATCTGGAAGAAACAAGGAATTTTCGATCTAATACAGTTGTCGAGGTATGGGCCTAAGTATAACAGCACCTTAATTTTGGCAGCCATGCAATTTTGGGATTGCACCTCCCACAGTCTCCATCTCAAATGTGGTATGTTATCCCCCACTCTCTTAGACGTGGCTGCCATTACTGGCCTAAAGCCTTTGGGTGAAACTTTCGACCCTAAGCTTCCCACTGAGGATTATGGTTTCGACTTCCAAAATGCTGCTTTTGCCCCTTATATTGGTGAATAGCACCAAATCGATACCGAAGAAGTATCTGATTCAGAACATATAGCCTTTCTTACTCTTTGGCTATCCATGTTCGTCCTTTGCACTCGTTCCCTTCAAGTTACTAGGTCCTATATACCATTGGCTACTCAACTCCACGCAGGGAAAGACATCAATTTGGCCAAATTGATTTTAGGAACTTTGCACCAACAACTCGATAATGCTGTTGAGGAGTTAAAGGAAGATGAATCGACCACTTCCTTCCTGGTCTCTGGTCCTATGTGGTTGTTCCAGTTGTGGCTCATAGCCACCTTTGAATCTAGACTTGGCTTGTTCGTTCCAAAAACAGCTCGACCAGGCATGGAGACAAGAAGGACCGAGGGTATCCGCTTAGCCCAGTTGAAGTCAAGAGAAACAGGCATTACCGTAGAAGAATCTTTCTGTATTTACTTCGAGATTTTTCTAAACTGTACCCAATTCAAAGATTCTATGGCCCCTTTTTTGGATCGACCTCATGGACCTGCTTGGTTTAGAAGGGCATTTCCCTCTACTTCTACTGAACATGTCGAAGAAACCAACAGAATTTGGCAAGCATACCTTTCTCCAGCCATCCTTTCGACCAGACTCACTCCCAACAGGAAGAAAGAGAACTTCGGAATTAGTAGATATTTCCCAAGTTATTTTGCAAGGCAATTTGGCCTCTGCCAAATTTGACCTGCGCCTATGCATCTTCACAGGCGAGAGTTCATGACTCCAGAAACCGAGAGGGACTATGAATGGTCTTTCAAAGAGTTTCATTACAAAACTCTGGATTTCGAGCCTCTCAACTTCAATCCCAAATTTTCCTGTACTAGACAGTTCCATGGCTGGTGGCTTGAGTATTACACTAACGCTGCTGGCGGAAACATCGATACTTTTGATGAAAAGCTCTTGAAGAAACTGAGGTCTGCTTTCCCTTCCCGACACAAAGGTATGTATCTTTTCGATATTTGTATGTCTTTTAACATTTCACTATTTGTAGTCGAGCTTAGTTATTGCTTGCTTTCCAATATTTCCGACTTCAGAAAAAACTGTAGCCAAGTCGAAGGGCAAAGGGAGCAAGAAAACAACAAAGAATCCCTCTCCGAAAATCAAGAAGAAAATTGAAGTACCCAAAGCACCAAGCCCTCTTCAGAAGACGAAAGCTCGAGGAAAACTAGTTGTCCCTGCTAGCTCTGAGGTAACATTTATAAACCTCTTCTTTGATTCGAAAACTCTTTCAAGTTCATCACCTACTCTACGATGTTACCTGCATTGTAAACTGACTTCTTTCTTCAGGACACCGACAGTGAGGACGATATCCCTCTTAAACAGAGGTCGAGGAAGAGACCTTTACTTGACCCTCACAGGGCAACAAAAGGCATTGTCATCAAAGAGCCTTCCGAATTTCAAACTTCCCCTTTAGGCAAGAAGCGTAAAGTAAGCATTTCTTTGAATTTTATCTCAAACTTCATTTGTTTTACAACTATGTTAATTTCGACACTAATAGCGTAACTTAATGTAAACAGGTAGAAAAACCTGTCCAAACTCTTGCTGTCGAATCCTTAACTGAAGTTGCAACACGAGAGCTTTCTTTTGCTAAGCCTTCTTCGCCCACACTACCACTTGATATAACTGTCGAAGAAATTCTCCCAAGTCTTTCAATAGACAATGTGGCCCAAGAACTCGTTGTAACGGAAACCCCGTCGACAACAAACGTGGAAGCCACTTTTGTGGAGGCCATTAACCCACTTATCGAAGAACAACTCTCAATTGTTGATCTTGACACTTCCAATGCTGGCAATTCTGAACCTAAAATCCTTGCTATGGCTGATGTAGGAGAAAAAGATCTTGGTCAGGCTGAATCTAACACTCCGACTAACTCTGCTGAAGAGTTGACTAGTGGTGCTGTTAGTGAACAAGAACTTTCTGAGATGAAGAAAAAGAGCCCTTTGGCTGCTTTAAAATTATGTTGAGTCTTCAAAGTACGTCAACACACTTGACTAACAGCTCTTCGACCACTTCCTTGGCCTCTATTAACCAAGAATCGACAGAAGACCTGATCCAACAATTGAAGGCTAAGATATTGAATGGGGATCTTGTGACAAGGCTTTCTCAAAACCCTGCTGAGTATCTTGAGATTAAGACCCTCATTCAGAAGATAAATAGGTCAGGTCCTTCTCAAGAATTTCTCCTTTTCTCAATCGAATTTGGTTCTCTTTTCGAGCAGCTTTCTCTTCTACTTAAACAGCAATCTAGTACTCTCAAGAAGAAAGAACAAGAAGTTCAACTCCGTGAGAAGGAGCTTGCCTCTCTTAATGTTGCTCAGAGTAACATTGAAGCTCTTGAGGCGCAAGCAGAAGAGGCTAAAAAAGAGATTACCGAATGGGATCTAAAAATCCAACGCTACGATGAGGAGATGAGAATTCTTCAAACAAAGATGTCGAATGCTAAGTACCAGAGAGGTTTGGTCGAAGAAAGGATGAGAAACTCTTCCTCTTCGCAACAAGAAACTGAAGCATTGATAGCCATAGAGCACTTGGAAAACGCCAATCAACGTCAAGTTGCTATTGCTGAACTCGACAAAAGCTTGGACCTTCTCGAGACTTCTATCTCTTTGAGTGCAAGCATTCTTGAAAGGTGTAAGGCCTCTTTGAAGAATTTTTAAAATTCTGTAATAGTTTTAGAGATTTGATAATGGTTATGTAATTGTCTTTCGTACTTTACATTACCATTTCTGAACAACTTTCCTTTATCTACTTTTTGTTCAAATTTTTATTTCATTCAGTGTTGGCTTATACTGTTTCAAGTACTTGCCATTTATTCTAAATATCCTGTTTTCGTCACCTAGTTCTTCGACTTCATAAGCGCCATTCGAAAAACACTGCAACACGCGAAATGGGCCCTCCCAACTGGGTGACCATTTACCCAAGACTCTATCTTTTTTATCCATAGGTAACAACACTTTCCAAACTAAATCACCTGAATTAAAGGTTTTTAACTTAACCTTTTTATTATAAGCTTTAGCTACTCTTTCCTTCTGTCGAATAAGCATTTCCAAAGCTAATAACCTTTCTTCGTCTAAATCAACTAACTCATCAAGCATCATATTCCAATAATGATCAAAAGGAATTTCATACTGTCTTTGAATTCTTGTTGATTGTAAACAGATTTCGACAGGTAATACTGCATCGTGTCCAAAGGTTAACTTGTATGGAGTAGCATTGATAGATTCTTTGGGTGAATTTCTACAAGCCCATAAAACTTGATCCAAAGTATTATGCCAATTTCTGGGTTTTTTCCCAACATGCTTTTTAATCAAGTTAATAATGATCTTATTGGCAGCTTCTACTTGACCATTGGCTTGTGCATAATATGGTGTCGAAGTTAATAACTTAAAACCAATTTCAGAAGCAAATTCCACCATTTTTCGACCAGTGAAAACAGAACCTTGATCTCTAGTTATGGTTTCTGGAATTCCATACCTATAAATAATATGATTTTGGATAAACCGTATTACTGCTTCTTGGTCAACATTGGTTAAAGGTACTGCCTCAACCCATTTGGTAAAATAATCAATTCCTACTAATATATACCTATGACCTTTTGATGATGTTGGTTTTATTTCTCCAATTATATCCAGAGCCCAGCCTCTGAATGGCCAAGGTTTCACTATGGCATGCAATTCATTTGCAGGCACATGTTGTATTCCAGCATGTTTTTGACACTCTTGGCATCCTTTGGCGAACTCTATACAATCTTTCAACATCGATGGCCAATATATTCCTTGTCGAAATAACAGCCATTTCATTTTATGGCCTACTTGGTGCGAACCACAAGCTCCACTATGTGTCTCAGAAACTGCTAAATATGCCTCATTTTCACTAAGACATTTCAATAATACTCCTTCAGGAGTTTTCTTAAACAATTCGTTTCCAATTACTACATAGCTTAAAGCTCTGTACTTTACCTTTTTATTGGTATTTCCTGTGGGATTTTGCAAGTATTCTACAATAGGCTTTCGCCAATCATCATTGGCCATATTGTCAATAGCAAAAACTTCTGCTAAAACAACCTCATCAACAATGTGGTGTTGTTCGATACATTCCTCATTTGTATCTGTTGCCCCCCCAGTTTTTGGTGTTGACAATAATGATGAAGAAATATCATCAGACACGAGTTTCTCTTTTATTTCGACTAATTCTTCAAGGCTTTGTTTTGAAACTCTATAACCTGATGCAATTTGGGCCAAATCATTCGCCACTTGATTATCAACGCGTGGTAAATGTTCTAAATGAACAGAGTCAAATCTCTTTAATAAGGAATTAGCCATAATAAAGTATTTAATAAGGTGTTCTTTAATACATTTATATTCTTTGGTTATTTGTTTGATAACCAATTCTGAATCACCTTTTATTTCAATACATCTTGCCCCCAGCTCAAGTAAAATTTCAAGGCCTATAATAAGAGCCTCATACTCAGCTTCATTATTTGAGCAATGATTTCGAATTTTACACTTGTACTTCGTTGGAATGTTATTTGGTGAAATAATTAAAACACCAATCCCAACCCCTTTTTTATGACTCGAACCATCAAAATACAACCTCCAAGGATATGTGTCTACGAAATGTAATGTTTCTTCGACAACAGAATGGTCCACTATAAAATCAGCAACCACTTGCCCTTTAATTGATTTTAAAGGTTGATAAGTTAAGTCATATTCAGATAAAGCTAAAGCCCATTTACCAATTCTACTAAGCATTATTGGTTTCGACAACATGTGCTTAATAATATCAAAATGCGAATAAACACAAACATTAGCTGGCTTTATATATTGCTTTAACTTTGTGCATGAAAAATACAAGCAAAGGCACAACTTTTCTATAGAACTGTACCTAGTTTCAGCATTTATTAAGACTCTACTAAGGTAATATATGGCTCTTTCGACACCATTATCATCCTCTTGAGCTAACATGCTACCTATTGTTTTTTCAGATGCTGCTATATACAATTTGAGCACTTTGTTTCTAATAATAGGCATTAGAACTGGTGGTTTCATCAAATAAGACTTAATTTCTTCAAAGGCTGCTTGATGAACTGATTCCCATTTGAAAACTTCTTCTTTCTTCAATCTCAACAATGGCGAAAATGCTTGAGTTTTGCCACTTAGATTTGATATGAATCTTCGTAGGAAATTGATTTTTCCCAACAATGACTGAAGTTCTTTTTTGGTTGAATGAGCCTTCGTTTCAATTATAGCTTTAGTCTTATTCTGATTGATTTCAATGCCTTTTTTGTGCACCACAAAACCCAAGAAATCTCCTGCACGCACACAGAAGGCACATTTTAATGGATTCATTTTCAATCCATATTTCCTCATTCTTTCAAAAGATTGTCGAAGATGGTCTAAATGGCCATTTTCTGAGGAAGATTTAACTACCACATCATCTATGGTCTAAATGGCCATTTTCTTGGCATCTGCTTCACTGGCTTCTTCTCTGGTCGAATTGGCAATTGTAACTCCACAATGTCTCGACTCAATCCAGGCATTTCATCATAGTCCCAAGCGAAGCAGTCTTTGAACTCCCTTAGCAATGTTATAACTTTGTCTTTCAATGCAACATCCAGATATGCACTAACAAAAGTTGGCCTCTTCTTTAACCCATCTCCTAAATCTACTTCCTCCAATGGATCTTGAGCTTGCATTCGCTTTGTGGAATCTCTAGGATCCTTTTCAAAACCTAATGGCTCATTATCATAAATGCAATCAAGTTTTTCATTCATAATAATGCCATTTTCGTCTACAGAACCTTTGGCTTCGACAGCCATTGTTTGATGAATTAATTCGGCTTCCATAGCCGCTTTTAACTTATTTTCGGCCATATAAGCCGTAATCTTATTCCATGCATTAGGAACTGACATAGGAAACCTTTTAAGAATCAGAATACCACCCCTCAGGTTGGGCAGTAGCATCTCCTATTATTTGCCTTTCCCAAACAAAACCATAGTTTGGATGCAAATTAACTGAAGCAAATACATTATCAGCAGGAATGTATGCCTCATTAGAAGATGAACATGGCGCAATGTTCGCCAATTTTTTCTCAAAATTTTCCTTGGTGATGTGATTTACATCAGCACGAAAATAACTTTGGTCTGCTTCAATGTATTCGACAAGACCATCTTCCTTCCACATCACTAGTCTTTGATGTACTGTTGAAGGCACAGCACCGACTCCATGTATCCACTCCCTTCCAAGTAACATATTGAAGTTTGCTTTGGAAGCAATTACTAAGAACAGAGTGGTCCTCTTGATAGTTCCAACAATCAATTCCACTTCAATGGCTCCAAGAGAGTAACCAGTTTTGCCTTCGTAATTACTTAAGACAATATTGTGTGGCTTGAGGTCGGTGATGGATATGCCTATCTTCTTCATAAGCACTTCAGGCATAAGATTCACAGCAGCACCTCCATCAACTAACACTTTGTTGATGCCAATACCATTAACCTTAGCCTGAATATATAAAGGCTTCAAGTGATTCTGCATACTTGTATCTGGCCTCTCGAAAGTAGCCACCCGCTCTTCGACACAGCCATCATTCATCACATAGTAACACATGGGTTTGTGACAAGCCATATCTTCAGTAAAATCTTCCTCACTATTAGGCACAGTTATGACATCATATTCCAGTGGCAATATTGACACCACATTACAGACGACGTCGAAGTCATCATCAGAATCATCAAAACCAGAACCTATGTCCTCATCAAAGTCAGACTGAGCCTCTTTCCCTTTAGATGTCGAAGATGGAGGACATATTCTTTCAAGTGCAGGCCTTCTAGGTTTTTCCATCGAAACATCCTTACTTTTTGCCTTATTTACCCCACTTGTAGGTTTAGCAACATCAGCACTGGTACTTGCTTCAACCTTAGAAGCTACCTTCTTATCACCAAACTAGACTTTGATTCCAAAGTGACTAGGAACCTTGTTCACGTCTAAAGAAGCTTTCTTCTTCTGGTTTCTCTGAAAATGACGCCACTGGGTTTTAGTCATAGGATTCTTACCTTTCTAATTATTCCAATAATTATACTTGTTGGAATCACCTTGATGGACAACTTGAGCAGGTGCATTGTTGTGAACCCATTTTCCAATAGGGGAATTTGTTTGTGGAACGAAGGATTTACCAAACAGTTTTATGGATCCTTTCTTTCCTGGCTCTTGGCTTGTCGAAGGCCTAGTCGAAACATTAGCCTTGCTAGATGAAGGCTTAGTCGTAACATTGGCCTTGTAACCAGGAAGCTCAGTGTTACCAAAATCAAAAGATGGCCTATTGTCAAGCCATTTCCTCTTACGTTGTTCCTGATCTTGGTACCCTTCAACAGCTTTAGCTGCTTCTTTGTCGAAAACATCACTGCACCTAGGACATAGCATAACCTCAGAATTGTTCCACTTACATCTGTTGAGGAAATCTATCAATTCCTCTTCAGCTTTTGGGAACACAGCATGTAGCTTCCCATCATATTCTTTTAAGGTTATCTCTTGTTTCTTCCCTTCAGCATATATAAAACCTTCCAATTTCTTGGTGGAGGATTTAAGTTTCTTTGGAGGATCTTTCATTTCAGCATCTACCATGTTTATATTCATTTCGAAAGGTTCTGTATACATGGCTTCAGCTTTGGGTAAAGGGTCATCTACAACTTGCATTGGAGTTTTCATCTTTCTATCTTCAAATTTTAATCTCCCTTCTTCGATTGCTTTTTGCACAAGATCCCTGAAAAGCACACAACGGTCAGTGTTATGTCCCAAAAAATTATGGAACTTACAATAACCTTTTTTCTTTCTCTGGTCAAGAGTTGGTACTTTTAAACCACTAGGTACCAATATCTGACCATCTTTTACTAACAGCTCAAATATTTCATCACATTTAGTAACATCAAAAGTATATGTCTTAGGCACAAATCTGTCATTTTTTGGCTCAACAGGATTTTTTCCATTAGCAGGCCTTAGTAATTTACAAGTATAAGGAGGACCAGGCTTGAGTTCAGCCACGTCTATCTCCTCTCTTTCGACATCACTAAGTGTGGTGTCGAATTCTTCTTCGACATAAGCTACTTTTTCTTTTTTATGAAACCTATTTGACGTAGACTTTTCTTCTTTAAGCCTTTCCACCTGTCGAACTCTGTCAGCTAATTGGGCCATATCCCTTAGATGAGATGTGTCCAATTTCTTCCTGATCGAATAATCAAGGCCACCAGCAGCCATTTCGACGAGGTCATGTTCAGGCACTTGTGTGAAACAGCGAGCCTTCAGTAGCCTAAACCTATTCAAATAGTCGTCAACAGTTTCAGGTATTTTGCGCTGAACACTGGCCAATTCTTTGAGACTAATCTTAGATTGGCCCATGTAAAATTGCGCATGAAATGCTTTTTCTAATTGCCCCCATGTGAAAATGGAACCAGGGGGTAATGTAGTAAACCAAGTAAAAGCATTTTTTGTTAAAGAATTTGGGAAATATTTCATCTTCAAATTCTCATTTTGGGCTATATCCCCAGACTCGGTCAAATAACGAGCAATATGTTCGACAGTAGACTCTTTTGTGTCACCACCAAACTTAGTATATTTAGGAACTTTCCAGCCCCTTGGTAACTCAGTTTGCAACACATATTCACACAATGGTGATATGAAATTTGGCCTATGCAAACCTATGTTAAGACCATTTTGCGCCATTATAGTTTCTACTAAAGTGGCTATATTATCATGAACGTCAACATTATTTCGTTGTACTTGTCGAACAACTTCGTCAGCGTTCTGGTTTCGGTTTACCAAAACCACTTCAGGGATATGATTTGCTAACCCTTGTTGTTCGCCTACAACTGCCTGGGCTTCGACCGTAACTGCTCTTTGAGGGTTACCAGGCATATTACCCATCACATTGGGAATTTGCCTATTATTAACCGTTGGGGTCCCAAAGAAATCTGCAATTCGACCCATTTGATTGGCTAACATTTGGTAACTAGTGTTAGTATTTTGAATCAATGGATTAAAAACTGTGCCAATTTGTTGGGTTAACATATTAACCATATCATGATTGCTCTCATCAACTTGTTGTCGTAAGGCAAACAAAGATTCATTGGTTAATGCAGTGGGATTTCGACCCATTACACTTTCAGAAGAAACATGTACGGGAGACATGGTCGAAATATGTGGCATTCCAGTAGGCATGCCATATGATCCAGAAGGAAATGCAGGAAAACTTACATTATGAAAATGTGGATTTAAACCGCTTCCTATTGCCATATAAGGACTATGAAGTCCCATATGTAACGGCAAAGGCATAGGCATAGATGCCATGTTTGACTGCGTTGATCCAACATTAGTCATTGATACTGAAGGAATGGTTGTTGATGATGATGGGGATATTGTTCCCACAACCAACCCTGCATTTATGTTTGCAGAGTCTACTATTGTTCCCTGTTCTTGTGAAATTACAGGAGTAGAACTAGACGCATTATTAGTAGGACGAACCATTTTTCCACTTCTTAAATGCATGCAAATACAAACACATACAAGAACATAGAAAATTTATGTATTAAAGGCAATTTGTTCCACCGGGCGTGCCAATTTGTTTGCTGGTGTTTTTAGCAAACAATCACTGGTTTTATTAGAAATGTTTGTGAGATTAAACCAGAAATCTCTAAAGCAATTGCCTTTAAACACCACAGTTTGTCAACAAATATATTTTAAAAAGGGAGACAATTCACCATGAAAATACAAATCAAAGAAAAAGAAGTAGTAAAATGGAACGCAGAAATATAAAATGACTTGTATTGAAAGCAATAGATTGCATTAAATGTAAAGAGAAAGGTGCACAAATTCACATACGTGGTACAATAATTCTTTTACTCTGTTTTCGCTGTGACTTGGAAGTTTAGAGTTTCAGAACTGTGTGTTTGGTATAATAATTTGGCACCTCTGATTTCTACGTAGAAACCCCTATTTATACAGAAAATAATGACTGAAATGTAAACTGCTATGGACACGTGGCCACGTCTCATTAACCAATGATGGACTTCGTGCCACGTTCGACGCCACATATTGCCCACGTTGAATTAACCGTAGTCTTGAAATTCGACACAACTGTCTGCTAATAACTGCTTGACGAAATCTTGAATACACTCTCCTGTCGAAAACTCTTCTCTGTCGAAATGGTGAAGACCTCTTCTGTCGAAAACATGCTGAGATGACATAAATGTCACTTATTCTTTCTGAAGGCATTATGAATGTTCTTTAATGAAAAGTCAAACCCTATTAAATAACCACTCAAAAGCCTTGTCGAAATTCTAGGCTAACAGTGGCTAACCAGAACCTTTGTTCGTCTAGCCATTGGTGGCGATGTCTTTTTCCCCAAAAGAATAATAAATGGTGATCCATCATAACCTTTGTTAGTTTGATCATCGTGCAAATCAATCTCTTTAGAAAATCACTTTCAAAAAAGATAATAAAAACGAGTTGTTATTGATAGTCCATCAGAACCATTGTTCGTTTGACTAGCGGTACAACTCTCTTTTTGAGTATTTAGTGGCGATTCATCATAGCCTCTGCTAGTTTAATCATTCGCTAATGCTCGTCCTATTTCAAAAACTCACTAAAAAAGGATAAAAAAACAAAAACTTTTCAAAAAGACAAAGAAGAACTACGTAGCTTTGAGTTCTCCATCGCACCGGGAGATACGTAGGAGCGGGCCATGTCCCGTCAAGCGTTTTTTTCTAAAAAACCATTTTCCCCCCTTTTCATAATAAATAAAGATTTTCATTAAGACTTTTTCAATAAGAAGTAGAGAGGCAAAATTAAGTATTTTCAAGTCAACGCACTAAAACCACACATTTAATTAAAGGTTCCCTCTCAGTAGAGAGGACGTGTGGGGTGTTAACACCTTCCCTGCGCGTAACCGACCCCCGAACCCTATTCTCTAGTTTCGCAAGACCAATCGCTTTCCAAAAAAGGTTTTCCTAATATTTTCCTTAATAAATATTGGTGGCGGCTTCATTGTCTTAGGAAAAGTTGTGAACGAGAAAGGTTCTCCCTCGGGGAATTTTTCGGGCGCAACAGCTGGCGACTTCACTGGGGACTAAAAAAGAAAAACATTTTTTCAAAAGTGGGTCAAGCCTAATTAATTAAGTGTGTGGTTTGTGTGATTGATTTGAACATCTTGCTTTGCCTCTATTCTTCTTCTTTTACATAAGCATGTTGCATCCATATGCATTCTTCTTCTATGTTTGCTTTTGTTTAAAATAATAGATAGTTACTTCTTTGCTTAAATGCTTAGTTCCCTCATGCATGTTTCCCCTCTCTTGTCATTTCCCCTTCTTCTCAGCTCCCTTTCTGAGGTAAGTAATGTGTTTGTTGTTGGCACCCTAGATTAGTTGTATTTGATTGGTATTGAACCCTAGGGTAGACGACATGTTATGGCTTTCTATTGTCTGGACTGTTCTGGATTTTCATTTGCAGGTGGGGTAGTTTTTAAGGAAATGCCCTTCGCACACACACACACTTGTACCTTGAGATTATATGATTAGAGAAATAGACCATAACCCAGGTCTCTTAGGATACCTTAGGATGAGTGGATTCGAGTAGTGGGAGCCCATCAGGACCTTTGTCCGTTTGGCTACTCGCAAAAGTTTCAATCAGAGGTGTGCTCTTTCATGATGCTTCGTATCTAGCAGTTTGCTGCATTTACAGGGATTTTCATGAGAGGGACTGTGGCTCTGATAACCTTTGTGAGGCTGTGAATAGAGCTACATGAGAAGATTATCCCTAAAATGCCTTAGATCATAGGTTCTACCCCCTTTTAGGTCACAAGGGCTTTCCAAATTGTGTGTTGCATCGTTGCATTCAGTTCAATCAATTTTTCCTTCAAAATTTTTGAAAATCAAAAAAAGATATGCTTTTCCTTTTCGCCTATATGAGGTGGCATATAGTGTGGAAATTTTCAAATCACCACCTGTAAATATCCTCTTTCTGCAAAAACACAAAAAAAGGTATCATTGCATCATTGCATCACTACATTATCGCATCATTTGCATTGCATAAAATTCCAATTTTGAAAAAAAAACCATTCATCTTGCATTCCCTTTCATTACATAAAGATAAAACAAAAAACAATTATCATCTGCACAGCATAAGCATTTCATTTATAATCATGCAAAAAAAATCCTCGTCAAGTTCTCCAAGATGAGACATTCATGCATAAGCATTATTTCAAAAAAGACCAAGTAGAACTACGCAAGCTTTGATTCCTCATTACAATGGGGATACATAGGAGCGGGTCATACCCCGTCAAGCACATCCTTTCTAAAACCTTTTTAGATCATTCGCATCTCCAAATAATTTTCAAAATCATGTTCCAAAACTAAAAAACAAAAAAATCACTGTGAGTATCATGCATATCATTGCACACAAAAAAATTGAAAACAAGAAAGCATCTCATTCATAATCATGAATAAAAATCATCATCAAATTTATTCAAAATGTAGCATTCATGCACCATTTCATTAACCTCATCACTTTGGTTCAAATACATCATTCCTCCATACATGCATCTTTCAAAAAAGGAAGGGGCGTTGGCATTTCATACTTTGCCTTGCCATAAAAAAAAATCATCATTTAGAAAAAAAAGAAGCATTATTCCTGCATCTTTTATCATTCAAAAGAAAAAGGGGGCATTGGTATTTCGTACCTTGTCTCACCTCTAAAAAATAACAAAAAATCAAAATCAAAAATCATTTTGAAAAGGGGGCATCATTCTTGCATCATTCTTGAGGGTGTGAATAGAGCTACATGAGAAGAACTACGTAGCTTTGAGTTCTCCATCGCACCGGGAGATACGTAGGAGCGGGCCATGTTCCGTCAAGCGTTTTTTTTCTAAAAAACCATTTCCCCCCCTTTTCATAATAAATAAAGATTTTCATTAAGACTTTTTCAATAAGAAGTAGAGAGGCAAAATTAAGTATTTTCAAGTCAACACACTAAAACCACACATTTAATTAAAGGTTCCCTCTCAGTAGAGAGGACGTGTGGGGTGCTAACACCTTCCCTGCGCGTAACCGACCCGCGAACCCTATTCTCTAGTTTCGCTAGACCAATCGCTTTCCAAAAAAGGTTTTCCTAATATCTTCCTTAATAAATATTGGTGGCGGCTTCATTGTCTTAGGAAAAGTTGTGAACGAGAAAGGTTCTCCCTCGGGGACTTTTTCGGGCGCAACAAGCATGGTATAGTAAAACTGCCAGGATCCTTTGATTTGGGTAGGAGCTTGTTTTGCATCAACATGCTGCATTCCCCAGTCATTGCTACTGTTTCAAACTCCCCTAGTCTCCTCCTCTTAGTAAGCACATCCTTCATAAACTTTGCATAGTTAGGCATTTGTTGGAGAGCCTCCACCAAAGGAACATTAATGTGCAATTGTTTAAGGACTTCTAGGAATTTGTTAAATTGCTTGTCTTCATGAGCCTTTCGAAGTCTTTGAGGATATGGAGGATCTGGGTATGTTGGGATAATTTTGGGTGATGGTGGTATTTTCTCAACAACAGGCGCTGCAGCGGTAGGTTCAGGCGCTGTAGCGCTTGTTGTAGGTTCTTTTTGTTTTTCAGATTTTTTGTTATTCTCATCCTCTGTAACAGTTGATGATCCTATCAAATCTCTCCCACTCCTTAAAGTTATAGCTTTTACATGCTCCTTCCCTGCAGTACCTGAAGTTGAAGCTTCTGTAGTGGATGGTAATGATCCACTAATTCTTTGGGAAAGGACATTAGCTAATTGCCCCATCTGTACTTCTAGATTTTTAATGGAAGCTTCATGAGTTTTCAGGGCTGTCTTGCAGTCACTCATAAAACCTTTCATCAATCCTTCCACTGAATTATCTATCACAGGGGCATTCCGTCTTTGGTAGTTCTGAGCAGGGAATCCTGGTGGATTTGCTGGAGCACTATAATTAGGTGCTGTTGCATTGTTGGCTCCCCATCTGAAATTGGGGTGGTTCTTCCAACCAGGATTATATGTATTTGAATAGGGATTATTGTTTTTATTGAAACCCACAAAGTTCACAGAGACAGGATTACCAGGACATTCTTCATACAAATGCTCTCCTCCACAGTATACACAGCTTACTGACCCTGGAGAGGCTTGCTCAATAACAGCTACTGTAGGTTCATGTACCGCTGCAGCGGTAACCGCTGCAGCGGTAACCGCTACAGCGTTTGATGTGCTCATAGATTTTATCATGTTAGTAAGAGAGGCAACCTGTGCAGATAAAGCAGAAACTTCACTTATTTCATGCACACCAGCTACCTTCTTTTGCTGAGCTAACCTTTCTGTAGGCCATTGATAGCTATTTGTGGCAATGCCATCAATCAGTTCACATGCCTCATTATAGGAGGTTTTCAACAACACACCCCCTGAAGAAGCATCTAACATTTGTCTGGTTGTTGGATCTAGTCCATTGTAGAAGGTTTCCATTTGGATAATCACAGGTATACCATGATGAGGGCACTTTCTCAACATCTCCTTCCATCTCTCCCATGCCTCAAACAGTGTTTCAGCATCTCTTTGTCTGAATGCAGTAACCTCATTCCTCATTCTTGCATTCTTACTTGGAGGAAAATATTTTGCTAAGAATTTCTCAGCCATTTCATTCCAAGTATGGATAGAGTTAGGCTCAAGAGAAGTTAACCAGGCCTTTGCTCTATCCTTCAAGAAATAAGGAAAAAGTTTTAATCTGAATGCATCATCACTTACCCCTGTAATGATGAAGTTACTGCAGACTTCCAAAAATTTCTTTAAGTGTAAATATGGGTCCTTTTGAGGAGCACCACCAAACTGTCCCACTGTTTGCAACATTTGGAACATCATAGGTTTGAATTCAAACTGAGCTGTGTTGAGAGTAGGTCTTGCTATGCTAGTCTCCATGGTTTGTGGATCAAACACAGCATAGTCCCTCATTGGTCTATCTCTGTCATTTACCATTTGAGCAGGTCCTTCATTTATGAATTGATGTCTGTACCAGTCCTCTTGGTCATGTAAGGTTGGAGTGGGTGGCTGCTGATGTCTACCTCTACCCCTTCCACCTGGTTCAGTCCCTCCTCTACCAGAGCTAGATCTGCCATGTAGAGTGTGAGCTCTACCAGAATTGGTCCTATGGGTATGTTCTGACATGGTGGGTCTGAGCCTGTGAAGATGTCTTAGCTTCCTGAACCTTCTCTCTGGTTCTGAGTATGGTTCAAATTCTGGTGGTTGAGACCTGGGCATACACTGTAGCGCTTACTGCTGCAGCAACAAGAAACAACACACCAGTGTAAAATAGGCACTATGTTCACTAAAAACTTAAACAATTAAAATTAAATGCAATCCCCGGCAACGGCGCCAAAAACTTGTTGTGCGGCTTGGTGATGTGCAAGTATACACAATCGCAACAAGTAATATATTGATAAGTAAAGTTCGTTCCCACAGGGATTGGAATTAATCTATGAAGTTTAAGTGATTAGAAGCTTAGTGAAAAGAATTAAGTAACAAGTAAAGGTGAAGAGTTGTAAACATTATAAATTGTGATAAAACAGTATTAATTTTGCAGTAATTAAAAGTGAGTTGGATAGCTCAATAGTATGTAAGTTCCCAAGAGTAATGCTCATATAATATTAGACGCTGTAGCGTTAAGCGCTGTAGCGCTTAAGAATCCGTAGACGCTGTAGCGCCTTGGTGGCGTGCCTTTCAGTCACCTTTGTCAGGGCTATGTTACAAGACTCCTATGTCTAGGCTCTAAATAAGTTTTACCCCTGTATATTAAGATTTTACAACATTTGCCTTATGAACTAATACTCCCCTATGTCTAGAGTTAAGTAGTGCTTCCTTTAAATGTCTTTAAAGGGTTTTCATTCATATCATTCCTTGAGTTGTCTTTGTGAACCATGTCTGTACCCACAAAGTTACCTTGTTTTAGTTGATCATTCCCAAACCAAGATTGAAAGTATTATGACACAAGGAATAAAACACAAACATCATAATATTATACAAAAGTTACTCAAGGTTCATTACATACCAAGAACAATCCAACAACAACAAAGTTAGCTCATCACAAGTTCCATCAACATAATACAACTAGAGAGTATGTATTACCGTATGAAGACAAGAGAAGAGTGGTTGCAAAAGATGCACTCCAATGATCCCAAGTAGCATACAAGAGATGAAGTTGAGGCGTGAGCAAAACCTTTGATGAAGACTAGAAAATTATGCTAAAAATAAAAGCTTAAAATTAGTGCATCAATGGAGAATAGCTACTACGTATGTGTGTAGTTCTTCTTCCAAGGTACAACAACTTTTCTACGTATGTTACCTCCTCTAGAAGCAATCTTAATTAATCCAATTAATATCTAAGTCTTAATAGAATAATAATATTACATGATGATTATTAGACTTAGATATTATCCTTAAAGCACTTTACAAAAAGTGGAAATGATGGAATACAACAACTATCACATGGGTTCCATTTAGGAGGCGCCAAGTGTAATTTAGCATCCACTTGAAAGTCAACAAATCCAGCTGAGAGGAAGAGATAAGGGTGGTGACTCATCATGTCCTCAAGTGGCCACACAAATATCTCAATGGTCAGCCGTCATATAACGCTGTAGCGTCTCCTTGATAGCACACGCTGCAGCGCTAAAGCAAAACATCAAACATATTCACAAAGGCATTGACTATGCTCAAGTTTCAGGGAATTAACTTATAACCTATATTTATCCTAATATTCATATATTCACATATTTAAGTACTAAGCTTACTTGAGAAGTAAGCTTAATTTAAGTACTAGGAGCATAAATAACCTATATAAAATAAGGTTATCAATAACCAAAAATATTCTTCTCCCCTCCTGTTTTCAATAAAACAAACCTTAAAGAAAAGAAAAGAAAAGAAGTAGAATAAATTGCTTTCAACTCGAACTTTTGTCTAAACCACACATCAAGTTAATGGTTCCCTTTCGGTAGAAAGGAGGTGCGGGGTGCTAATACCTTCCCCGTACCTAACCGACCCCCGAACCTACATCTCTACGTTTTCAAAAGACCATCCGCCTTTTGAAGGACTTTTTTTCAATGTTTTGGTCTTAAAATAAAAATATTGGTGGCGGCTCCAAACTTCTTCCGCGTTGTCAAACGAAAAGTCCCAAACCGGATTTTTCGGGCGCAACAGCTGGCGACTCTGCTGGGGACCATTTTTTAAAAAAAAGACGAGGGTCAAGCCTAGTTAACTTGATGTGTGGTTTAAAATTAATTGAGTTGAAAGCTTTGTTCTACTCCTTTTCTATTTGTTCACAATGCCGTGTTCATGCATTCCTCAATTCCCATGTCCCCTATTCTCTGCTCCCTTTCTTAAGGTAAAAACATGCATTTCCTCCCATTCTATTATGATCCCTTCTTCTCCGCTCCCTTTCTTGAGGTAAGCAGTGCATATGACTGTTGCTGAAACCTAGGTTGGATTATTGGTATTGTGATATTGAACCCTAGGGTAGACGACATGTTATTGCCTGCTATTGTTTGGACTGTTCTGGGTTTTCCTTCGCAGGTGGGGATATATGTGGGTAGTTTTAGGCGGTATGTCCTCACTACACACACTCACGCCTTATGCTTACTATGCTTTGAGAGGGGCCCAAAACCCAAGGTCTGACAAAACTTAGGAGAGTGGAAACGAGTAGTGACTGGAAATTGGACCGTTGTCCTTCCGACTCTCACGAAAGTTTCAGCCCGAGTATGCTCTTTCATGAGGCCTCACACCAGATGGCGTTCCATCATTGTGGGTGCTATTGTGAGAAAGAATTAGCTCTGGTAACCTGGTGAGGAAGTGACTAGAACCCACATGGGAGGAACATTTGAGTTGTCCTAGAACTTAGGTCCCCACCTTCGTAGGACACAAGGGGCATACCAAATTGTGTGTTGCATTGTAATCTAGGCATGTTTTCAAAAAAAAAAGAGAAGGGAATTTTTCCAAAGAAATAAAAAAGGAAAGTAGAGAAAGAGCTGCCGTTGTAGCCTTTCTTTTGTCGGTCCGTACGAGGCAGTATGTGGTCCACTTTATTTTCAAAAAAAAAACGGAGAGAAAGAGCTGCCGTTGTAGCCTTTCTCTTACTAAGTCCATATGAAACCACGTACGGCCCGCATTTTTAAAAAAAAAAAAATTTGAACTAATGCCCATAAAGATTTTGCCCTAATCTGCCCATGCATAAAATATCATCATCATTTTGCATGTATTCTCGCATTGCATCCAACATAAGCTTTTACAGTTTATGCATGCATCCTTGCATTTCATCAAAGTTTGTTTGCCGAGAATCCCAAAGTGACAAAGAATCTTGCCATAGGTACAGTATGGAATCAAGAAGTGAGACAGTGCACCCCCCGAGGTATCTGGTCGTAAGTAAGGTTGATGTTGCCAGTTTGAAGAAATGTGTTGACCTGATGGGACCTATTGAAAGAGGATCATTTGACAACACTTACGGGAACCTCCGGAAGCTGTTGACGCTAGAGGTACAGACTGAAGCAATCGTGGCTCTGAGCAGATTTTATGACTCTGGGATCAGATGCTTTCTCTTCAGAAATTTCCAATTGGCTCCCACGTTGGAAGAATACCATCAGATTTTGGGTTTCCCTCGGGCAGAAGCCGTTCCTTACCGGGATCAAGAGCAATACTACACGGACGAGAAATTTGCTGCATTGTTGCAGATGAAGGTAGAGGACCTGAGGCTCCAGAAGCAGAGGAAGAACCTTGTGATGGGTTTCCCACAGGGTTATCTCGAGAGTCTGATGGATGTGCATGCCAAAAATAAAAACTGGGTTGTCTTCAAGCAAATCTTGGCACTGACAATCTTCGGAGTTGTCCTCTTTCCACAGATTGAGCGGTTCGTGGATGTGACTGTCATCAGTATCTTCTTAGCTTCCCAGAATGAGAAGAATCCGATCAATCCAATCCCTGCAATTCTTGCTGACAATTATTCAGCTTTCACTCATCACTGTGAACTGAAGAGGAAGAAAATCTCTTGCTCCTCTCACTTATTGTATGCATGGCTTCTGATTCATGTCTACACCAATCCAATACGAGTAGAGAAGTTGATTGATTATGCTATCACTTGTGAAGTGCGAATCATGAATATTCAGGAGTGGATTCAGTTTCTAGAAAGTCTAGATGAGCACTCGATTCGTTGGTATCTCTCATCTTGATGGGAAGATAGGCCTGAGATAGTTTTTCGCTGTGGTGGTTTTCAAAATGTCCCGCTGATGGGCACTAAGGGTTGCATCAACTACAATCCCTCTCTGACTCTGAGACAATTGGGATATCCTATGAGGAATTCGCCTACGGAAGAGATGGTATCCCCGTTTTACATCTATGAGGGAGGTCAAAAAGATGCCAGTTTGACTAAAAAAGTTTTGCAAGCTTGGGGTATGGTGACTCGCTATGGGAAAGTAGAGATCTCTCAGAAGACTAAAGGAATCACCTTCTCTCGGTGGCTTGAAGAGAGGATTCAGAGTGTTCAGCTACCATATCAGAAGTTATTGCGAAATGAGAGGGAGGTAATAGACTCTGGTACTCCTGTTGTGGAAGAGCTAGGTGATGTCAAGTTGGCTCTAATGAAAGCAGAGGAAGAAAAAAAATCCCTGCGAACTGAGATAGAGAAGTTGACTCTGAACAACCAAAGATTGAAAGACGATAATGCTTCCAAATCTGCTGTCATTGAGGAGTTTGACAAGAAACTCAAAGAAGAAGAGAAGGAAAAGGTAGAAGCTCAAAAGTATCTGCAAGCGGCCAAAGAAGAAATCAAGAGACAGAAGGCGAAAGGGAAAAGGGCAATTGAAGAAGTCGGTCAATGGAGGGATCTGTATGAAAAAACAAAGATAGAAGAGAGGACTACGAGAAGTCTCCTCGCCAAGTCAAAAAGAGAGTCCCACTTGCTACAAGCCGAGTGGGAGAGCAAATTGAGCAATGTTGTGCAAGAAAGAGATTCAGTGGAGAGCATCCTCAAAGAATATAAGCAAGCTCTAGGATACGAGCGAGAGAATTCTGATGAATTGAAAAGAAACCTTCGGCACATCAGTGATGCATACAGGCAGGTGGAAAATGAAAGTCGGTATTGGCAGGATTGAAGAGCAGGCAGTCATCATAGAGCTGAAAGATGAAATTCAGCAGTGGAAGGTTAGATTCTCTGAGCTTGCAGAATTGGCCAACCAAGCTCTCTCAGATGTGCCTAAGAAGCTAGGAAAGGCCGAGGATGAGATGTTTCCTTTCAACACTCCGCCAGCAGTTTACAAATTTGTAGAGTTCTGCAGGGCCTTGGTTGAAGAAGTCAGAGAGAAAACTGGAAGAATCCCCACAGGCAGCAAGAGGAAGAGAACTGAAGTTTTCAAGGCTCTATGTAGTTGAGCTTTTGTTTGTAATTTTCGTTTTATTGTACTTTCTCTTCCTTGAGGGACCTTTATTTCCATTTGAGTATTTTACTTTTTGAAATGTAAGACCTGAGGTACTTGTTTGAATTTGAATATATGGGGCGTATTTGTTTCATTTGTTGATTCCACTCTTGTTATGTTCTAAACAAATCAAAATTCACTGTTAAACCTATGGCAAGACATGGCACACTGTGGTTCACGGCATAAGACAAACTAAAACTAACACTCATCTGCATTGCACGCATTGCATTCACTAATTTTCTCCTTCGCTTAATACAAATGTTTCCAACTCCAACAGAAACGAAGGGCAAGCTGGTTCGCCGACACCGATATTACACCCGTCTACAAGCAAAATTGATGGCGAGCGGTCAAAATTTCGGGGATGAGGACCACCTGGGTCAAGACGAGTCGGTTGTGGAGATTCTTAACCCTGAGCAACTGGCTCAGGAAAATCAGGCCTTGAAGACCAAAGTTGAGGCTATGGAAACACAGATGGCCGAAGTGATGAGTCTGTTGCAAAATCTGAGAGGTGGGGCCGCTGCTGGGGCCACTGCTGTTGTAAATCCTGAAGGGGTTGTTACTTTCGTTTCTCCTCCGGTGTTTGCTGAGACTACAGCTACTCATCCTCCTCCAGGGCCCGGGATCAGTCATTTTGCCCATTCTCCCGGGGTAAGCAGACAGAGTCATCCGAATGCGCAGATATATCCCTAGGGGATGCCAATGGGTTATATGCCGTCTTTCGCTGAAGCAAATCTCGAGAGATCGAGCCAATCTGCCGTAGTGGTATCTAGTGGAGTTGCTGGTGGACCACAGATCCACACTCCTAGTCCTGGCATGGTGCTGCCAAGAAGCTCGTCTAGCCCTACTCCGGGAGTCGCCATGAATCCTCAGAATACTGTCCATCATATGGGAAACCCTGCTCAGTATGGGGGTTATTATCACAGTCCGGGGAACTATCCACAGGGTCATTTGTTTGAGAGTTCGCAGCCAAGAGATCGGTATCACCTGTTGGAAGAACGCCTAAGAGCTATGGAAGGGTCGGGTACTAGAGCTAAAGATGCCCGAGATTTGTGTCTCGTCTCAGATGTTGCCATCCCTCCTAAGTTCAAGGCACCTGATTTTGATAAATATCGTGGCACTGGGTGTCCGTCCAGTCATTTGACGATGTATGTTAGAAAAATGGCAGCTTATGCCCATGATGATAAGGTGCTCATTCACTATTTCCAGAACAGTCTGACAGGAGCATCGTTAGATTGGTATATGCAGCTACAATCCTCTGACATTCACAGTTGGAAGGATCTTTCTGAAGCATTCCTGAAACAATACCAGTATAACATGGATCTTGCCCCTGACCGGTCTCAATTACAGCACATGAGTAAATGGGATAGAGAATCATTCAAAGAATATGCTCAAAAGTGGAGGAGCATAGCCGCTCAAGTAAAGCCGCCGTTGATTGAAAAGGAGATGGTGTACATGTTTATGGAGACTCTTCCAGGGCTGTATTATGATAGGTTGGTGGGAAGTGTTTCATCCAGTTTCTCGGATATGGTTGTCATTGGAGAACGATTAGAGCATGGATTACGCAGCGGGAAGATTGCTGGTGGTTTTGGTAATTCTAGTGGACAAAAGAAACCCTTTTCCAATTTCCCCAAGAAGAAAGAAGGGGAGACCAATGTTATTACTGGGGGGAGAAGCCCATCTTTCAGCTCTCCGCAACAAACAGTGCCATTATCTGTTCCAGCTCAGCCACAGCAAACTAATTCAGGTCACAAAACCCAGAACTATCAAGAGAAGAGGCGTGCTGGTTTTGATCCGATTCCAATGACTTATACTGAGTTGTTCAATCACCTTGTCTCAAAGAATTTGGTCAATACTCGCCCCATGAAGCCTGTGCAACCTCCCTTTCCTAGGGGATACAATGCCGATGCTACCTGTAGCTTTCATAGTGGAGGGGTCGGTCACACGGTAGAAGACTGCAAGGCTTTCAAACATGTAGTCCAGGATTTGATTGACGCCAATTGGATCTCTTTTAAGCAGAACAGTCCAAGCACAACTACAAACCCCCTGCCGGGACATGGGATACCATCCGCTAATGTAGTAGAAGATTCTGTGGGACAGACAATGTTAAAAGATTTTAAGTGTATCCAGACTCCTCTGAAAAATATACATGCTGAGCTCTGCCATTGTGGTGTTATCAAGAAAGGCTGTATATGCTCTGATCCTTTATGTGTAGGTGCCTGTGAAGTTTTCAAGTCAGTTTTGCAAGACTTGATGGATCGTTATGTGGTTCAGGTGGGATTGGTTGAAAAGGAAGAAAGTGTGCTGATGTTGCAGTTCAATGTTGGTAAAGAGGCTAGGAAGCCAATTGAGATATTGTACAACCCAAAACCAGCCCAAGCCAAGCCTTAGCCAGTGGTTATTGGGATTCCTGCTCCATTCCCATATGAGAAGGACAGTGCAGTACCATGGATATATAGTACCCTGCCTCCAGTAGAGAGTTCTCCAAACACTTATGTTGTTACCAATATAACTGGGGCAAGTGGAATGACAAGGAGTGGCCGTATGTATGCCTCCAAGTTCGTTCAGGGTGAATCATCCAAAGAAGCTGAAGACAGGGCTCGCAAAGGGAAGGATAAAGAAGTGGAGAATGCTCAGAAAAAGAAAGTGGCAGAACAAGAAATTGATGAGTTCCTAAAGATTGTAAGGCAAAGTGACTATAAGGTGGTTGACCAGATGAATCAGACCCCAGCAAAGATCTCAATGCTGTCATTGTTGCTAAGTTCAGAAGCGCAACGAG
Organism: Astragalus membranaceus; assembly: GCA_039519185.1. Lineage (NCBI taxonomy): Eukaryota > Viridiplantae > Streptophyta > Magnoliopsida > Fabales > Fabaceae > Astragalus > Astragalus membranaceus. The sequence goes on along the minus strand of CM076852.1, from coordinate 32,187,186 downwards.
CTGCCCTAATGAAAGTACTGAATGGGGCTCATGTTGCTCAGAATATTTCCGTGGGCCAATTTGACGAAATAGTCGGGAATATCGTGGCTGCGAACCATATGAATTTTGCTGATGACGAGATTCCCCCAGAAGGAAGGAAACACAACCAAGCCCTACACATCTCTGTTAAATGTGGGGATTTCGTGTTAGCTCGTGTTCTGATTGACAATGGTTCTTCTCTGAACGTGATGCCAAAGTCCACTGTAAACAAGTTGGATGTGGATTGTTCTTTCATGAAGCCTAGCTCGACATTGGTGAGGGCGTTTGATGGATCGAAGAAAGAGGTAATAGGGGAGATGGAGTTCCCCATTCAGATAGGTCCTGAGACATTCTGTGTTAACTTTCAAATCATAGACATCTCCTCGTCCTACAGCTGTCTGCTTGGAAGGCCATGGATTCATATGGCGGGAGCCATCCCTTCCTCTCTGCATCAGAGAGTCAAGTTTGTGGTCGATGATAAAGTTGTGGTAGTGTTCGGAGAGGAAGAGATGTTAGTTAACAAACCTTCTCCTTTCTGTTATGTGGAAGCAGCCGAAGAGTCCCTGGAAACTTCCTTTCAATCTCTCGAGATTGCCAATGCTGTGTTTAAAGGGAATGAGTTGCCGTCGCCTGTGATAAATTTGTCAAAAAGTGAAGAGATTGTTGCGAGGATCATGAGGGGTCAAGGATACCAGCTGGGACGTGGCTTGGGAAAAGAAGGACAAGGAATTCTTGCTCCTATTCAGCTGAAAGAAAACAAGGATCGTTACGGGTTGGGATACCACCCAAGTGAGGCTGAAAAAAGGAAGTTGGCTGAAGAGAAAAGAGGTGAGCAGTTGGCCAAGCTGAGAGGCCAGGACTCAGGGTCAAAGAGGATCCCCATCTGTGACATCCGTCAGAGCTTCAAGAGTGCAGGGTTACTAGACCCAGGTCAAATTACTGCTATTGAGGATGGTTTAGAGAATGAAGAGGGCGGTACCAGCTTAGTCCGTCGTTGCCTTGCTGAAGAAGAGCTTAAAAATTGGGAAGCTGTCGACTTGCCTATCGCTTTTAGTTCAATGTAATGATTGTAATGCATTCCTTTGGCTCTGCCCAAGGCCTTAGGATAGTTTGTTAGGGCATGCATGTTTTTATTGATGATCAATAAAAACGCTTATTTTGAATTCCATCAATAAAATCTCTTTTTCTTCATTTATCTCTTCTTTCTTTTCGCTTTATTTTGTTTGTTTCGCTTTTCATTCTACTTTCTGCTTCTACGAATGCAGATCAAAAGTAATTATCTCTGAAAATAACAGTGCCAATGATTCCTATTATGACTTTGATCATCCAATTAACCAAACTGAAGGGGGTGTTGAGGAAAACTGGGAAACTCCTCCGGAAGTGATGAGACTAATAGAGCAGGAAGAAAAGATCATTCAGCCTCATGGAGAGTCAATTGAGATAATCAACTTGGGTACAGAAGAGGATAAAAGGGAGGTTAAGGTCGGTACTGCCATGGAAGATAGTGAACGCAAAAGGCAAATTCAACTCTTGCGTGATTACGCTGATGTCTTTGCGTGGTCGTACAAGGATATGCCAGGGTTAGATACTGATATTGTTGAACACAGGTTGCCCGTGAAGCCAGAGTGTCCACCGGTCAAGCAGAAATTGAGAAGAATGAAACCTGAGATGTCATTGAAGATCAGGGATGAGGTAAAAAAGCAGTTTGATGCGGGGTTTCTAGCAGTGGCCAAGTATCCACAATGGGTAGCAAATATCGTCCCTGTTCCGAAAAAGGATGGCAAAGTCAGGATGTGTGTCGATTACAGGGATCTGAACAGAGCTAGCCCCAAAGATGACTTCCCTCTGCCTCATATTGATATTCTGGTAGACAGTACAGCCCAACATTCTTTATTCTCCTTTATGGATGGGTATTCAGGGTACAACCAGATAAAAATGGCTCCAGAAGATATGGAGAAAACCACCTTCATAACTCTCTGGGGAACATTATGCTACAAAGTGATGCCTTTTGGACTCAAGAATGCCGGTGCGACTTATCAGAGAGCAATGGTGACATTATTCCACGACATGATGCACAAAGAAATTGAGGTGTATGTAGATGATATGATTGCAAAATCCAAGACTGATGAAGGGCACATTGTTAATCTGCAAAAACTCTTTGAACGTCTACGGAAGTTCAAGCTCAGGTTAAACCCAGCAAAATGCACCTTCGGTGTGAGATCCGGAAAGTTACTGGGATTTATCGTCAGTCAGAAAGGGATAGAGGTCGATCCAGATAAAGTCAAAGCAATCCTTGACATGCCAGCACCAAAGACTGAAAAAGAGGTCCGTGGTTTCCTTGGGAGACTGAATTACATCTCAAGGTTCATATCCCAATTGACCGCCACTTGCGAGCCTCTCTTTAAGCTGTTGTGCAAGAACCAAAGATTAGAGTGGAATGATGATTGCCAAAGAGCTTTGGAAAAAATTAAGGATTACCTTCAGAACCCACCAATTCTGATGCCGCCAGTGTCCGGAAGACCGCTTATCCTATATCTAACCGTGTTGGACAATTCGATGGGGTGTGTGCTGGGGCAGCATGATGAATCGGGAAAGAAAGAGAATGCCATATACTACTTGAGTAAAAAATTCAAGGACTGTGAGACGAGATATTCAATACTAGAAAAGACTTGTTGCGCCTTAGCATGGGCTGCTCATCGTTTAAGGCAGTACATGCTGAGTCATACAACCTGGTTGGTATCTAAAATGGATCCAATCAAGTACATTTTTGAAAAGCCAGCACTCACCGGACGGATAGCTCGTTGGCAGATGTTATTGTCAGAGTATGAAATCATGTATGTCACGCAGAAAGCGGTCAAGGGCAGTGCACTTGCCGAGTACTTAGCATGTCAGCCAATCCAAGACTACCAATCAATGCAGTATGATTTTCCCGATGAAGACATCATGGCACTGTTTGATGAGGGGAAGTCTCAAGAGGATGAAAGGTGGAGGATGATATTTGATGTTGCGTCAAATGTATGGGGACATGGGGCAGGTGCTGTGTTAATATCTCCCGACAACCGCTTCGTTCCCGTCACTGCAAGGTTGAGCTTCTATGTCACAAACAACATAGCAAAGTATGAAGCGTGCATCTTGGGTATTCAAGCAGCCCTAAAATAGAAAGTTAAAAGGCTAGATGTGTATGGGGATTCATCCTTGGTTATTCATCAAGTAAGAGGCGATTGGGAGACTAGAGATCCCAAACTGATTCCTTATTGTGATTATGTGCAAGGGTTGATGGAGTCTTTCGACGAAATCACTTTCAAACATATCCCTCGAAGCGAAAACCAGCTGGCTGATGCATTGGCAACCTTATCATCCATGTTCAATATCAATCGTGATAAAAGCTTGACTCATGTCGCAATCCAGCACCGGGGTCTACCTGCGCATCACTACTGCACAGCCATAGATGAAGAGGCTGATGACAAGCCTTGGTATTATGATATCAAACAGTACATTATCAGCAGAGAATACCCTCCTGGAGCATCAGAGAATGACAAGAGAACACTCAGGAGGTTGTCGATGAACTTCTTCTTGAGTGGTGAAGTTCTCTACAAGAGAAATCATGATAAGATACTCCTAAGATGTGTAGCAAAGGAAGAAGCTGAAAGAATCATGAGAGATGTTCATGAAGGATCATTTGGAACTCACTCTAGCGGGCATACTATGGCAAGAAAGATCCTGAGGTCTGGTTACTATTGGCTGCAAATGGAGTCAGATTGCTATAGCTTCGTGAGGAGATGTCACAAGTGTCAGATTTATGCCGACCATATCCATGTACCACCTGCTTTCCTAAATGTCCTGACGGCATCTTGGCCATTCTCAATGTGGGGCATGGACGTCATAGGTCCTATCGAGCCTAAAGCGTCAAATGGACATCGCTTCATCTTGGTTGCCATTGATTACTTCACGAAGTTGGTTGAAGCTGCCACATACTCCAGTATAACCAGTTCAGTGGTTGCCAAATTTGTGAAGAAAGATCAGATTTGCCGTTATGGTCTTCCTGACAAGATCATCAGTGATAACGGCAGCAACCTGAACAGCAAAATGATGAAGGACTTGTGCGTAGAGTTCAAAATCCAGCATCATAATTCTTCACCCTATCGGCCCAAGATGAATGGGGCAGTCGAGGCAGCTAACAAGAACATCAAGAAGATAGTGCAGAAAATGGTGGTAACCTACAAAGATTGGCACGAGATGCTTCCTTTCGCTCTACACGGCTATCGTACTTCAGTGCGAACATCGACCGGGGCAACCCCTTTCTCTCTGGTATACGGGTCAGAGGCAGTCCTCCCTATCGAGGTTGAAATACCCTCCCTGCGGGTACTAATGGAAACTGAGCTGGAAGAAGCAGAGTGGGTACAAGCTCGCCTAGATCAGCTAAATCTCATTGAGGAGAAGAGAACCACAGCCTTGTGTCATGGACAGCTATACCAGCAAAGGATGAAAACCGCTTTCGACAAGAAAGTTCGTCCCCGAGAATTCAATGAGGGAGACCTAGTGCTCAAGAAGATCCTGCCCATTCAAAGTGATCCCCGTGGAAAATGGACTCCCACCTATGAGGGCCCGTACATAATCAAGAAAGCCTTCTCCGGAGGAGCGCTGATACTCACGAACATGGACGGAGAAGATTTAAGGAACCCAGTCAATTCCGATCAAGTGAAGAAGTATTATGCCTGAAAGAAATAGACGAAAAAAGAGAAAGACAAGCCAAGTAAGAATTAGCTCGCTAGGTTGAAAACCCGCAAAGGGCGGCTTAGGCAAAATCAGAGCGACCCGGTGGATTGAAAACCCGCAAAGGGCGATCCAGGAAAAAATTAGGGTCGGAAAGCTTGAGCATGAAAAGTAAAGAAAGGCATACAGCTCCCCTGATGACTTGGATGAAGGGGTGATCAGGGTCAAGGACATAAATGTTTAGCACTTTTCCACAGAGACGGACAGTCAGAAATCAGCTTCTCTCTTTTTTTCGTGTCTTTTTGTAGTTTAAACTTCCAAATGTATTGAACAGTTGGCGTAACTTCTTGTGCGACCGATTTCTACATCAATAAAGTTCAATCTTTCTCATGTCTGTTTGTTTTTCTATTTCCCTGCTTTTTCTGCTCAAATAAATGTTTTATGATGATGGTAACACTAACCTGTAAAACATGTGCATAAATCATAGAGCATCACAATCATTGCGAAATTTCTAAAAGTCATGGGAAGGAAGCAACTTCTCAGAGCGAATTAAGCTTACGAGGAAATAATTGCACTCATAGGCCATTTCAGATGGCAAATCACAAGACAATCGGCACTTGGCTTATACGCCACCACAATTCTAATCGGTCCCTCATTCTTGTCGCGGGTTGGTCGAACCAGCAAAAGGAAATAAGCCAAAAGAGCAAAAGAGCAAAAGAAAAAAAACAAACGATCAGAAAAAAGAAAGCTGATCAAAGAATGAAAAAAAACAAGAAAAACAAACAGTCAGAAAAGAGAAAACTGACAAAAGAGATGAAGAATCAGGAATAGCATTTCATTGCATTCATCATTACACCAAAATCATAGCATTGCATGCATTTGCATAACACGCCATTGCATAACATTCCTACGCATAACATGCATCCACACTCCATGCACCATTCCTCGCATCAGCTGACGTATGCAGGTATCTCAATCCAGTGCGGCAGCATTGTTCATTTCAATCAATCAATCAACAGGATTCGTGAATCCCTTCAGGACCCAAGTGTCCCTTCAGCTGCGGGTAAGTCCTTCAGACCCCGAGTGGTCCTTCAGACTAGTTGTGTCAGCCTAAGACACAGTGGACGTCCTTCATGGTCAACATATCAGTTCCGAATCTGATCTTGACCCATCATGGCCCCTCGAATATAAAGGCCCCCTCAGACCGTTTTACTAGTACCGTAGCTAGTAGCGCTCCTTCAGACCGCGATGATCCTTCAATTAAGGCCTAGGCAGCCTTCCAGACCCAGAGTGGTCCTTCAGAGCCTTAGTTCTCCTTCAGACCCTGAGTGGTCCTTCAGAGCCTTAGTGCTCCTTCAGACCCTGAGTGGTCCTTCATTTTTTTTCTTCCTCGGTTAATGCGCCAAGTGTTAACCATCCCCTGTTCATTCTCAGATCCTCTATTTCCCCTCTAAACGGACAAAATTGACGTCTATTTTATCTTTATTTCTATTTCTACTATGAAAATTTGAATACACTTCACATTTTCTAGTAAAATATAAATAAAGAGGGGCAGCTGTCATACCCCAATTTTGTCCGCCCAAGTCAAAAATATTTTTCTCAATATTTAGGAATTTTAGAAAATAATATAGTGCATATTTTTGCATTTTCGGGCTAAAAGCAAATTAATTATTTTTGGACCAAGACCAGGTCAAGGACATGGTATACGCGTTACTCTACCAAGGATTATTTTTGTATAATTTTTGGAAAGAAAGTCCCAGTCCAAAATAATTAAAAATGCATTTTCTCCATTTTTTAGTGCATAGAAAAATGAAAAAAAGATCATTAAATATTCCTCAATTATTAAATTACAATTTTTATTGTCATGAATGATTAGAAGGATATTTTATGGTGCCCAAAAAATGTGACACATTTTCAATAGGTGCACTATCACTTCCATGCCCAAAATTCAAAAACAAAAAAAAAAGGAAGTGTCCTCAATAAGACAAAAGACCAAAAACAAGTTTTTTTTCCTCTCTCTCTCTCTCCCCCCCACGATTTCGAAATTCTCTCTCTCTCTCTCCCCCCCACAATTTCGAAATCCCCTCTCTCTCTCTCTCCCTCTCACAAAATTCTTCCACACTCTTCTATTGTACCATTATTCCTTATCTTGAAGGAATATGTCTTGTACCATCCTTAAACCTTCTCCTTTGGTGCATATCACCAATTCTCACTCACTCTCATGAAGATTCATGCCCTCTTTGGTAAATAACCTCACCCTCTCACACTCACCTCTTCATTAGGAAATGCAAATTTACTAGAAATAGAACAATCCATCTCAATAATACCCCTAACCCTACCACACATGAGAATTCCATTCCCAAAATAAATAAAAGTTCATTTTTTTTCTTTTATTTTTTCTCCATGCGACACCTCTCCCTCTCCCATACTCTCACCTTTTGTGTTTTCTAAATACCCTCAATCCAAGTGCACTTAGTAAGGCCAATGACCCAATTGCCCCTAAACCTAAAATAACTCTATAAATACTCCCTCATCCCCACACCTAACGATCCTTTGGCCTCTGATTCTCCTACACTAAAACCCTAGCACACCAAAAACACCTCCTCTCCCTCTCCTTCCTCACCCCAAAACCGTAGCCTCTTCCCCTCTCTTCCATATATTTTCTTCAATTTTTCACCATCAAATCTTCCATTTCTTGTTAGATCATCATCATTCCTTCCATTCTCTTCAAGGTTGAATCATCAAATTGCTAAGAGCTAGCAATCTTTGTGTTCATATCATCTCCTTCTTCATTTCTTTGTGATTTTGAGGTAAGCTTTGAAACTTTGCATCTCATATTTAGTTCTTCTTGCATAATCTCTCTTCTACTCCCAACTCCTTCTTGATTGCTTGTTGTTGTTGCTTTGAGGATCCATTTCAAACATTTTGACAAGGACTTAGGGAGCCTTGGGTGTTTGAGATGGGTCCTTGAAGGAGTTGTTCTTGTGCTTGAATGATTTCCCTTGCATCTCTAAACATTCTGCACTAAATTTCATGAAATAAGAGTTGTTTTATGGCATTGTTCATTTCGCATGCTTGTAGAAAACTTAGGGTTCATGTGAGTTTTATGCCATCCTTTGCTTAATCATGTGGATCCTTTGCAAAAACGGATCTATGTTGCTTTATGTTAACTTTTGTGTTTTTTTTTAAATAAAAGTGTGGATCTATGTTCCCTTTGGGTTCGCATGCTTATGTTTAAAAACATTTTCAAATTGATTTTGTTGTTGTTATTTGCTTGATGATGTTTAATCTTGTTGTTAGTATTTTATTTTAGTGTTAGATATTATTTTTTGCTGTTGGTTGATGATCTAGCAATTTGATTCCCACTAGTGCCTAGTGCACCTTGACCTAAGTGGTGAAGATTGCTAGAAATGACTCAATTTAGTTTGTGTGTCCACTTATTCTTGTGTCTTAGTTTGCTTATTGTAAATTGTTGATGATAGGCAAGTTGATTCTCACTAGTGCCTAGTGCACTTTTCTCAAAGTGAGAGGATTGCTCTATGTGATTCAACTTGGTTTTAGTGTTTATTTACTTTTTCCCATTTTACTTTACCACTTCATTAACTTTTTACCAAAAACATAAAGACATTTTACCACTTTGGTTTTTACTCATTCATTAATTATTTACCAAAACAAAAAACATAAAAAACATTTTTGCTTTTATTTACCTTTTACTCAAACATTTTTACCACATTCTTACGCTAACTTTTTACTACTTCTTACTAAAACATTTTCAAGCTTTGTACTTCATTTATGTGCATCATCCATGTGACACACTCTCATGCTTGCACCCTAACACTTGCATACTCCCATATTCTCACATGTTCATGCATTCTTGCATGCTTATGCATCTTGCATTCTTTTATCCTTTTACATGTTTATGCATCCTTATATGCTATACATGCATTCATTCTTAAATGCCCATGCATTCATTAGTATCATGTCTTGCATTCAAAAATCAAGTGTTCATGTATTCATTCCTTGTATACTCATGCATAGTTGCTTAATCGTGCATTCATATCCACATGCTTACTCATTTAAACTAAGAATATCCTATGCTTATGATCAATTGCATTCTTTTGTTCATGATGCCATTTAAATGTCTTGACTTAATTGTGTGCCATCCTTTCTACATGTATGACCTCCTAATGAAGACGTAAGCCTACTTGCTTGTTGTAGCATAGAGTCATTAGGGTAAATACACTCCTTTGAGATTGTTGCCCGTCCCGTAGCAATTCTCACCCACACAACACAATTGCTTTGAGAACTTTGTTTTGCATCTTTGATAATTGAATCCCTTGATTGTATTGGCATGCTTAATCTTGGTTGATGAATAATATGTTCATGATTGCTTGATTGTTGAAGTATGAGTCTTGTTCATTCATTTGCATTTGGTTATGGATTTAGAATTGATTTGAAGTGTTCTACTTTTTTTTTTCTAAAACCCCTTTCCTAGATTCATTAATAAAAGAAAACCCTTTTATTTTCAAAACAAGAATAAAATAAATTGTCATTGACGACCAATCGCGCCGTTGCCGTTTAGGTTGTTAATGATGATTTTGTTTTCAAAAGAGTTAGTAGTGAGGCCATTCTAACCGTTGTTGTTCGGTCTTCACCAAAGCTCAATCCTATTTTCGAAAACTTATTCCTCAAAAGTAAGACCAATTGTCACTGATGACCAATCGCGCCGTTGCCGTTTAGGTCATTAATGATGATTTCATTTTCAAAAGAGTTAGTAGTGAGGCCATTCTAACCGTTGTTGTTCGGCCTTCACAAACGCTCACCCAATTGCGAAAAACCCCTTAAGCCATTTTCAAAACCAAAAACCGAGAACTACGTAGCTTTGAATTCTCCATCGCACCGGGAGATACGTAGGAGCGGGGTCCTGTCCCGTCAAGCACACTCTTAAAAAATCTTTGTTTTGTCCTGATTTTTAAAGATAACCAAAAAATATTCTTCTCCCCTCATGTTTTCAATAAAACAAACCTTAAAGAAAAGAAAAGAAAAGAAGTAGAATAAATTGCTTTCAACTCGAACTTTTGTCTAAACCACACATCAAGTTAATGGTTCCCTTTCGGTAGAAAGGAGGTGCGGGGTGCTAATACCTTCCCCGTACCTAACCGACCCCCGAACCTACATCTCTACGTTTTCAAAAGACCATCCACCTTTTCAAGGACTTTTTTTCACTGTTTTGGTCTTAAAATAAAAATATTGGTGGCGGCTCCAAACTTCTTCCGCGTTGTCAAACGAAAAGTCCCAAACCGGATTTTTCGGGCGCAACAACTGTGAAACTAAAATGTTGCTGTTTTCTAAAAATGATGTTGTTGTTACTGTGAAACAAATGTTGCTGTTTTCTAAAAATGATGTTGCTGTTACTGTAAAATAAATGTTGCGGTTGCTGTAAATAAACGTTGATGTTGCTGTAAAAATAAATATTGCTGTTTGCTGTAAATTGGTGTCTTTGGTGTCGGTGGTTGTTGATCAAGTTGTTAGACTGTCCTATAGGTGTTGGTGTTATAGGTGATGATATAACAGGTGATGCGCCTATTTTATTGGCTGAGGCGATAGGTGATGGGTCTATGACCATTTGTTGATGTTGGTGTTGATGTGTCAATTAAATGACTATTGTTGTTAATTGTCTCTGGTGCATTGTTCATGGTGTCGCATATATTTCATATGCATTATTTTGGTGATGATGGCTTCGGCCTTGGAGCTATAGGTGATGATACAGGTGATGATGCCCTTACTGGCTATTTTATTGGTGATGATTGGTACCACATGCATATACCCGTTGGTGTGGGTTGCATCTCATTCATTTACTCATGATATTGGTGACGATTCTTGGTGATTGCAATTTGATGTTGTTGTGAAGTGGTGGATATAGTTGTCGTAACTCTAGCATATTGCCTATCATATGTGTTATTATAATGTTAGATATCTCACCCCTTCTGTTTGAATGTTACCCCTATGCTGGTAACGTGCAGGTGATTGCGAGTGAAGGCATGTCTACCTTCGCTAGTCGAGTCGGTGTCGTCGCTCTGATACGTAGAACTCGGGGGGATGAACGCTAGTTTTTATTAGATATCTCTATTATTTAATTTCTGAAGTTTTATGGTGATGTTATGATTATTCGTTGAAAACCTTTATTTTATTCCGCTGCGTGGTGATGGAGTTACTGTTATGTATCGAACTATTTTAATGGTGAATTTTATTATTGGCGTGTGATGTTTTAATGGTGAAAATGTGGCATCCCTTGTGGGTGTAGTGAAAAATGTTTTTTTGAAAACTCTGATTTTTGTCAAAGATTTTCTGGGTAGAAAAAGGGTGATACAAATTTCCATCGAAATCCAATGGACCGAAGGGATTCTCTTCGTCTTCCCCCAAGAAGTCGTCTTCTGCAAGTTCTTCTTCTGTCATAGTTCCTTCGACTTGGGTACATTAACTGGTTGGGGTTGCTTGGGACTGTGAGGCCCATACAGGCACTCTATCACTACCTCAGTGAGTGGGCTATGGGGTGCATCCATCATTCCTATCATGGTGTTGGGCTCGTCTTCCTTGTCAATGGGTGCATTAGGGACAGCTACCTCAAGGGTTTGCTTCTCTAGAACTGTGTCCTCTGCCGGTTTTGGGAAAGCCTGTTCCAACGCCATAGCAATAGAGCCTGCGGGGATGGTCTGGGTATTCCCTTCTTTGGCCGAAGTGAGAATCTGGAGCGTTTCCCTCATTCTATTAAAAGCTCTTGCCCTCTGCAGCCTCTTCTTCCGTGTGCGTGATATGGAGGCCACTCTAGGTGCTGGCGCTTCTACCGATCCAGTGGCACCTCCGAGGGTGGCCTCACAGTTTTAGTAGCCCTCAACTCGCGGTCATTTAAGACATTAATGTCCACTGAGGTTGAGTTCTGAGCCCTAGTGACCCGTGCTACCCTTCTTTCCTCTTTGGGACGAGCACCTTCCCCTGGGTTTGGCATGGTGGCTTGTCCAATGGGATCATCGGCCGACCTACCATGCCCCCTAGGTGGGACGTGTTGGAGTCTTTCCCTTAAGTCTCTGGGCCTAGGTGCGTGCCTCTCAGGGTTGAGCTTGGATAAGTGTAACTCTTTGAGGTCATGGACATGCTTTCCTGGCTTTAGGAGCTTCTTCTGGGATCCTTGGGGTTGACTCGGTCCCCCTAATTGCAACTTTTCTTGTAAGAGAGCCATGCGTTCTGCCACTGTGGATCCCCTGGGGGGTGACCCCAATCAGTCAAAAACCGACGCTTTCCTTTCTGGGGAAACCTCCTGCTTGGAAACCCACACGTACTTTTTCTTCCTTTTCCCCCGGTCACTCCCTGAGAAGGAGACCATATTGATGTTCATGCTGGGGTCACTACAAGCTTGTCCCACAAGCTTCTCCTTCAATTGAGGGTGCATTCCAGAGATGGACATGGAAGTAAGTTGAGATTCTGGAAAAGGTACTGAATCTTTCAATGAAGTCTGTCACAGCCTCATCCACCTTCTGCCGTAGACTCATGAGATCGGTTGCGATAACTTCAGGTTGTGGCCAATAAAATCTGTCATGGAAGCACCTTTCCATGTCTACCCAGGTCTGTATAGAATCAGGTGGGAGAGAAGAATACCATGAGAAGGCAGTCACTGTCAAAGACAAAGGGAACAGCTGCAACTTAGGGTATTCATTTTGGTTTCCTTCGCCACATTCGGCCGTGAATCAACCGATGTGCTCCATTGTGGACTTGCCATCATCCCTGAAAAATGTGGCAAAGTCAGGGGTTTTAAATCCTCAGGGCAGAGGCACCAATCTCTCCACCCATTCGGGGTAAGGCTTCATGTACATTGGTCTGTCCAGCGGCTTCAACTGAACACCAAAGAACTTTTTGATGGTATCACCTATCAGATTAGGGTCCAGGAGTAGGGGCCCTGATGATCTTTCAGGAGGATGCATTGGTCGCCACATTGTATCTAGGGGACCTTGCGCCCCTGACTGCAATGGTACTTGAGGTGGAGCATCTGTCCATGGCTGCCCAGGTACTACTTGGGCCAGGTTAACAAGGCCAGTTTCTGGTACAGATGCCTGAGTGCCTCGGTGAGGTGGAAGTTGATTCCATGGCTGCTCGACCGGGGCAACATTCACCTGTGTCTATATATAGGAACCCACCGGGTAGCTACTGAGTGCTCCGGGGTACGGCTGACTAGGAGGTAGGTTTGTCGATTGCACTTGTCCCTGCTGAAGAGCATCCGTATTAGTGACATTCGCCATAACCTACCCTCCAGTGTTGGCAGTGGCAAATGTACCAGGCTGAGGAATTACAAGAGTAGGACTTACCTGATAAGAGAACGCCTGTTGAGGCCCAGTCAAACTCCCACTCGGTGGACACTGTTGCATGTCTCCCATAGGGTTGGTGTATGGAAGAGTCTGATGCGTGCCTCCCATAGAACTATGTCAGCCAATTAGTGGGACAGTTGGTACATGATATCATGTATCCCCATGTCGATTTGCTGCCGAATAAACGGCGTGGACATCACCACAGGTTCCTCATTGTCTTGTGGAGAACCGTCATTTGACTCAACATTAACCGCAAGGGGGGTTGTCCCCGAAACACTTAATGGCTCAGTGTTTTTCGTTTTAGGACCAGTTCCCTTTTTTGACGCCGATGGTGGTTCCATACTTAGGTTCCTGCCAGAGCGTAGGTGCATACACCAACAATAATCCAGTCCAGGCGAATCAAACGTGATCGTTCACTCACCCGTTCCTGTCCCACCAGGCGTGCCAATCTTTGTTATCGTCAAACTCTTAGGTCCTAGCCGTGGGGTTGGCCAGAGGTTTGGATAGTCTTTGATTCCTCTGTTCTTCAAGCAATTGAGCCGAAGAGGGAACTCTGCTCCTTGACTGTGGGTATCCTGACTCCTCTAGAAGGGGTCAGGTTGGGTGAATGGGACGCGAGGGTTGGATTATTCTACTGGCCTAATGCATAAATGTAATGTAAAGATAAAGTGCAATAAAAGAAGATAAATTGAAACAAACGTAGAGTTGTTTGATTGATGTGTGTGTTTGAACAATTACTCTCTTCTATATATATACATAGGCCCTTGTTGGCCACTACTCGAGCCAACACTTGTCTACTGTTGGATCAATCAAAGATCAACGCCTATCATTGTTCCTAAGACCTAAATTTCAATGTATTCAAGCATTATATAGACAAAACCTCACACAATTAGGAGCAAAAATCATATTAAACCCAATCAATCTGTTTTCAGTTTTGACAATCAGTCCAACATATTTTTGGGTTTTTGCTCAACAGCCAAAAAGCTAAAGCACAAAAAAGAAAAAGAGAAATTAAAAAGAGTACTAATACCTACCCCCACACAAACTCAACTCGAAACGCTTTGTGCTATTGGCAACCCACGCGAACGGTTCTTGAACTATGTGCGCAACACACACTCGTGTATGAAACTGTTTTCTTAAGTTATTTAAAGTAATATTATTTTCCTAAGATAACTAGAAAAAGTATTACCAATTTCAAATAAGCAGAATCGTGTGGGCTCTACGCTTTCCTCACTCTTTTTGTTATTGTTTGTTTTCTCTCCCTTTTTCAATATTTGAAATAAAAATATACCGTAATAAAGAAAAATCATTTTTTTATTTGTGCTTCAACTCTTCTTTAAAAGGCTCCCATTCTTCGTATCTTTCATTCATGTAACTAGACTTCATAAGAAATCTCTCTCTCTCTCTCTCTCTCTCTCTCTCTCTCTCTCTCTCTCTCTCTCTCTCTCTTTCCCTCTCCCTCATAGTCTCTCCTTCTCTTTGTGATTGAGTCACACAATTTCGGTCATGGGTGAAAGAGAGATGAAGTATTCAATCTTACCGAATCTTTTTTTTCTATTGATTTTCTTTTCCTCTCGTTTTATTCTCATCTAAAAAACTCTGCTTTTATTTTATTTCTCTTTTAACTACTAGAGTTGAGAAACAAAGAAAACCCATTTTTGATTTCAAAAGTTTAATTATTTTTCTTTCTTAATGAGTTCACTATCCATGAAAAATGCTTTTTCTATTATTTCTTCTAGTTCTTCCCATCTGGTTCCTAAACTTTCCCAGTCTAACCCTATCGAAATGATATACCCTTTCAGATTTTGAGCCTTGGAGTGGTTCAACCCCATGAGAACATGGTTACGAGGAGAACCATTGGTAAAGGGGGTGAAGGATATTTTGGGGATGAGAAAAATACCATGCCTTTGAAACTTGATGAGGAAGTTGAAGCTAACACTTCTTGTCCTACTGAGAAAATCGAGAATACTAAGATTTGTGTTAGAGGTCATTGGAAACCAACTAAAGATGCCAAGCTAGAGAGTTTGTAGCTCAGTTTGGTCCTCAAAATTGGAAGAACATAGCTGAACATCTTGAAGGAAGATAAGGTATTATAATCCAAAACACCAAAACTCGTTTTTGTAATGGGCTCGTTTGTTACAATTTAAGAAATAAGTGATTTTGATGTTAAATAATTTAGCAATTACTTTTTAGATATTTTTAAAAAAGTAGAAGTTGTTGGTCAAAAAAAAGTAGAGGTTGTTTTATGTTTGTGTAGCATAATGAAAATCACTTTTTATTTAAAATATGATTTTTATGAGAAGTTACACAAAACAGATTCTCATTTGAAGAATTTTATCGATTATCTTAAGATTCTCATTATTTTAAAAAACATGTAACAAACTGATAAAAAACTTGTAAAAGTGATTATTAGTGAAAAAAACTATAACAAACGGGAAAAATTGCTAAAGTTTATTTTTCAATTGATTTTTTTAAAATTTGTTTATAGTTTTTTTTTACAAAAAAAGGATTTCTTTAAAGTAATAAGAAAAATTTTCAATTTTGAAGTTCAGTGGTTTTTTTCTATAGAAATGAATGTAATTAAAGTGGCACTTGACGGTTTTTAGTTGTTGCTGTGTTGTTGTATGGTAATTAATTGCAGGGAAAAGTTGTAGATTGAGGTGGTTAAATCATCTAGATCCTTCAATTAACAAAACATTATTCACTGAGGAAGAAGATGAGAGGCTATTGTCTGCTCATAGTGTGCTTGGTAACAAATGGGCCACCATTTGTAGACTCTTCCCTGGAAGGACAGACAATGCAGTGAAGAATCATTGGCATGTGCTCATGGCAAGGAAGCAAAGGGAGCACTCAAGTTTCGATAAGAGAAGAAGGCCCACGTTTCAAAGCCCTTCAAAGGGTTTCGAGAATATGACTTTCTCAACAGTTAGTGGATCAACCATCTCAAGCAATTCAACACGCACCAAGCTTTTTAAATTGTAGTCACAGACACATCAAATTTTTAATATTACAAAGAACAACAATAAAATAAGGCTAATGTAACAACTTCTTTAATATTGTAAAGAATTACGGCCAAATATTTCCATTTTGAATACGAAATATTTTTTTTTTTTAAAAAAGCATGGGCGTAACATTTAAGTATATATTGTGGAGGTTTCAGGTATGCTAGGAGGAAGCAAGGAGCCAGCCGAGGATTTTGGCATTGAGAAGTTATTCAGTGCTATGAAGAGTTATAGTCACAAGGGAAAGCTCGAGATGAGTGTAGACCAACCAAAATCAGAAGTTGTAACAGTACCTGAGTCAGTAGTGTCCACCAATAGGAACAATCAAGAAATTCTGGGGGAAAGTGAAAACATGGGGGATAAACTAAAAGTGCCTTTTATTGACTTTCTTGGAGTAGGAAATACATAGAGAAATTGTAGGTGAATTAGTCTTTGCTCAAAGGATCAAAAGGGTGAAGAGGTTAAAGTGGAAGATATGTTAGTATTTGTTGGTTATTAGTAAAGAACATCTTGGCATTCGTTTTGTGATGTTGTAGGTTCAATCTCCTCTTTGTGTACTGTTTGTTGCATAAAAAGCTAAGTGCAACTAAAGAAAAATGTGTTTGCGGTTGTGTGTAGGGCATGTGCGCGTGTGTGCGTCTGTGCGTGTTATGAGTTATAACTCATTAGCTGTAATGAATTTATAACTCCCTTTATTATTGAGTTAATTGAGCAAACTCCAATAGACAATATTTGGGTTGTTAATTTGTGGTGTACTATTTTTATTCAAATATAGAATTGGTGTGCAAAAGAATCACAATGATGAAAGCAGTTAAACCTAGGCTGGTATTACAACCACCAACTATAATTTTTTTTGATATAATTCTGCTAGAACATTTCGGTGTAGTCATCAACTGTCATTTACAAAAAAATAGTTTTATTATAATAAATAGAAAAGGCTAAAGTGCTCCCGGGGTCCCTTATCTTTATTTAAAGTAACGAATTAGTCCTTTATGTTTGTTTTGTCCCAAATAAGTCCTTTATCTTTCAAATTTTTGACACATAAATCCTTTTCCGTTAACAGTGCTGATTTATGTGTCAAAAAAAAGGATTTACGTGTTAAAAATTTGAAACATAAAGGACTGATTTGGGACAGAAAAGGATTTATGTGTCAAAAATTTAAAACATAAAGGACTGATTTGGGACAAAAAAAAGATAAAGGACCAAATCGTTACTTTAAATAAAGATAAGGGACCCCGGGAGCACTTTAGCCAATAGAAAATCAGTAGAATAATTGGTACGGTGAAGACCTAACCAGGAATCACCTTGTTTAAGGTCAGTTGTTTTAGATTAACTGTAAAAATCCTAATTTTTGTAGAATCAAATTTAGAAAAGACTAAAATTGTTTTACATATAATCTCGGAAATGATAGTTTATAAATGCGGTTGAAAGAGTTTTGATAGAATGAAGTATAACTTAAAATAAACTACCAAAAAAGAAGAAAAAAGAAAGCACACAAATCAGTAGTAAAAGAAAAACCAATGAATAAAAAGAGGACAAACCTGAAGTTGTACATAGTACGTACGTGCGTCACCAATAGGGGTGAAAGTCTCTAACGGATTAAATTTTTGAAAGAGGGAATAAACAATTTAATGACAATAGTAGTAGGTGTGTAGCCAACATGGTGAGTATATAAAGAAAGAAAGAAATTATGTGTAAAATAGTAAATGGATATATGGCATTGAGAGATTTAGAAATAAAAACTAGCTTTAGATAATGTGATAATTAAGAATTTAAGCCGCATTTTCCTAAATGAAAAGGCTTCTTAATTCACTTCTTATGTTGTCCAAAAACTACATAGTTTCAAGTCAAATTTTGTTTTAGTGGACAATCTGCAACGTATAACCCCAACTTGAGTTTTTATCCCATCTTTAGTTTCATCTTAACCTCTATTTAGCAAGGTCAAACTACTAGCGTTTAGCGATAGCTTGTAGTGGATGAACTTGTAGATACAAAATAGACGTTCTTGGCAACCTCTAGAATATATTCATTTTTCACTAGCTTATAGCGTTTCTCCAGGCGTTACTTGAAGTAGCGTTTGAGTTTATAATTGATAGCCTTTCATTATTCTGTCTTTTTATCTATACAATTTTAATAAAATTTCCTATTTACTATATACTAAATGAACAGAGTCTCTCATTTTTATGGATTAATTGAAAATGCTCATTTATTTCATCTATATTTATAAGTTTGTTCAACTGCTATTTTACCAAACATTTTATATTCACACTAATAGGTTATACGCATCTGTTATCTGCTAGTTTCGAACAAAAAGAGGTTAAGCCACCTCATGTTTAAGAATAGGTTAAAATCTTCACTCCAATGCTGAAATTACTAAAGAACCCAAAAGTAGACCACACCTTTGGAAATTGGAATTTCTCCTTAGTGCCTCATATCCTCGTCATTCGTTCACTCACCCCCATTTCCACTTTTTGTGTTGTTGGCTTCTACAAGAATGAGTATTTAAAGGTTCTTTTGGTGTAAGTTTTCTCCATCATATTCTCTTTGTCATTCACTTCAATGGTCCAAAAAATTAGACCTTGGTCCTTACATTAAAGAACAAGATGTTGAAACCCAAAATAATTTTAGTTGTTGGCTGACGAAAAGAGAAGATATTGAGGTTTGGGTTAAATCGAGGGAAACTACAAAGACATTGGGGCTTGGATGAGACAATACTTGCGAGATGAATAACTACGTTGGAAAGCTCGGTTTCAGAGCATAAGAGATATATTAAAAGGGATTGGTCCCTGTCATACCCTAATTTTATCCGGCTAATTAAAAAATCCAAAAAAAGTTTTTATTCTTCGTCGTTTTAATCGTACGCATGTCTTTTAAGCTCGCCGTGCACGTGTTCTCTCCTCATCGTGTTCAGGCATTTATTTTGATGCTTATTATTTTTATTGTAGTTATTATTATTAGATTGGTTTAGCAACAGAACTGAACATATAATAAACGTCTCAAGTTGAATAGTTAAAGTTTTATTATTACATATAACCAAGTTATTACACATATATAGACAAAACAACAAAAAGAAATAGTACAAAAATTAAAATACAAAATACAAAAAAAGTAGAGGAGCGCAGCTGCTGCCCTAATAGCTGAAATCATTGTGGGAAGGGTCCAAGTTGCTTTCCCCTATCCTTTTGCTTTTTTCCATTTCAAGCAAAATAGTGCTGCCCTTCCCAGCACCCCACTACCATGATGTCCTTTCTTTTGCTACCACAGCGCCCCATTGCCAGCTGCTGTCCTCCCCCAACGCCAGTTGCTGTCCTTTGTCCTTTTTTTTCCCTCTGTCCTTTGTCCTTTTTTTCCCTCTCAAATTGCTGTCCTTTTGATTCTCAGCACCACACCAACCTGCTTATAAATCAAACAGCAACAGTAGCACAGGGGGGCATATACAGTAACATACACACAGACGCATACACAGACAGTCCAAAAGAACACAACGCAGTGGAATTAGGGAAAAAGGGGGGCACAAGACAGAATGCTCGAAGCTTATATTATAGGACAAAATAATCAGAATAATTTATTATAGGATTGACAGCTTCCATTTTTCTCAATGATTGACAGCTTCCATTTTTCTCAAAGCTTATATTATAGGACAAAATAATCAGAATAATTTATTTGCTCAAAAAAAAAACAAAGAGAAAAATATTATTACAAAAGAAAATAAGAAAAAAAAAACTTAAAAGGGCTCGCACGCTCGAAGTTTATCAAGAGGAGATAACAGTGATCATCAACAAAGTGAATTTTCATCGAACCAAAAACTCTTGACTGTCTTAGCTTGTGGAATCCTTCCCAAGGAAAACCACAAATCCCTACTACGGCAGTTACTTGACTTATCATATCAAAATGGGGCAATACCCCACCCTCCATTCCACTCAAACTCAGGGAGATTTTTTTTAGCATCCCCAAAATACCCTCATCTTTCCTCCCGTTCATATACTACACCCATATAGCCATACCAGACCAATTTCCAAACCATTATTCTAACTTTGCACCCTGTCACAATCCCACTCGAGATGGGGCAATTTTCATCTTTCATGGATTGGGGTAACCTTGTCCTCTTATAGACCGGGGCATCATATCCCTGGGGCCGAAAGAATCCTTTTGCCTCCCATTCCATTCATTCCTAGTCACTTGTCACCCTCAATACCAGCATATTTCCCAATCCCTCAATCAGTCTATATCCTTAGTTTTCATTGTCCTCCCTAGACAAAGGCAGACTGTTTCACTCCCCACTATTTGAAGTCAAAATTGGGGCAGTCAAACATTTCTTACCTTGGGGCAAGCTTATCTCTCACAGGCTTGAGCCAATAAACCTCATCCTTCACTCCACTCACGTGTCACATACCCTACATTTCTTGAACCCTGAGTCAACTGGCACATTCATTTGCATTCACACTGTTTTTCATATTTATTAAGCAAATGCTTCAAAGAGAGAGACACACAATAATGACAATCCCTCTAAGTTAACATCTTAGACTTGAAAGCTTAGCCATCATGGGTCATCATAACCAAATGAGAACCCATCTAGAAAGTGCACTAATACATTGCCGCAAGCCACACTTTTCAAGGTGACAACCTTGAGCTTACCAGAGTTCAAATCCAAGCCAACAAAAATCTTTCTTCCAAGGAACGATCAATTCAAAACGTTCAGCTCTCTGTTTCCAGCATCAAAAGTTTCGTTTCACATCAAACATTTTTGCATCCTTACAAAACAAAAAAGTGTTGTTACCAACAAATCATGTCCTCATTATTCTAGAATTAAACCATGCATCTGATCATACCCATCACAACTCTTTCATACAAGTATTGTACATGCATTCACATTCCACTTGTTTTGCCTACACAATTTTGCTTCTTGTGCATTACGCATTGCGTATGCGGGCATGCATAGCCACGCATAACATGTATCGCTTCAATAAAAATGCCAAATGTCGGCCGCATCATTACCAAAAGTCTGTCTACATCCCAATCAATCACATTATTGCACCATGTATTTAAGTATTTCCTTTTATACACCATAGCGTTTGCATCAAAGTATTACATTCGCATCATATTCACATTCGCATTGCATGCACAAGAAAAGAAGCAAAATAAACAAGAAAAAAGCAAAAAGAAAAATCCATCCATTACATTCATCATCACACATTAATCACTATAGTCACATTCACATCTCATATATCGTTTGTCAACTTCTCATTCCTTCGGGTTCAACACCCATGGCATACCCATTTCATTCATCATCCCACCAGATACCAATCATTGCATGTTCGTCATATGCATAACATTGTTTGCTTCGATAGATGTGCCAAGTGCCGGTCTCATCGTTGCCAAAAAGTTTTACATCACTAATCATATCATTGTACCATGCATTCGCGTGTTTTCCTTTATCCACCGTGGCATTCGCGTCAAAGCATTACATTTGCATCACATTCACACCTTGCATTTCATACGCTGATTATATACCAAGAAAAAAAAGCAAAAAAAAAACAAAAAGAGGAAAAAATCGATCATTTCATTACATTAATCAGCACAATCACATTCATATCTTATCTGCATTCACACACAGTGTCTGTCAACCTCCACGTTCCATCAACTTCAACTCACGTCATCTGCCACGTTCCATTCATCCCATCGGACACCCACCATTTCACATACCTATATTGCACGCATACATCATTCATTGCATTTTTAGACATGCCAAATATAGATAGCTTTTCCCTTCTCAGGTAAATGCGTTCATTAGGTATGTTCTAGGCAAGTACGCCATGTGTCAATCCAAATAGTTCGTTCCCTCAAAGTCGATGCTCCAAGCGCTGGTCTCATATCACAATTCAGAGTCCCAGTACTATTGCTGACCCCCAGTGGTCTTTCAGAGCCCAAGCGCTCCTTCAGACCATCAATGGTCCTTCAATCCAGATCGCACGTTGCATTATCGAGCAACTGACGGATCATCCGACCCCAGGTCCTTCAGTTCAGTTCGAATTAGCACGTCAAAGCAACGACTTCGAACTCTACCTTCAGATCACTATGTCGACACTGAGCGCGACCGATCATCCGACCCCAGGTCCTTCAGACTAGCTGTGTCTGCCTAAAAAACACAGTGCACGTCCTTCGAGGTGCGCAAATCAGGTCAACGACCTGACCTTGCCCCCATGGCCGCTCAAAAAGGCCACACCCCCCAAGTAGACCGTTTTACTAGTACCATTGCTAGTTTGCGATCCATCAGACCCATTGGTCCATCAGGCTTAGGCATGCCCTTCAGACCTCGTCGGTCCTTCAGTCTAACTCCAGTCAATGCGCCAAGCATCGACTGCAATTAGACCATCAGAGCCCCAGCGCTCCTTCAGATCCCCCGTGATCCTTATTTACTTTTGCTCTATGTCAGTCCAATCTTTCAAGAATTTCGTAAAAAAATCGTAGTCTTGACAAAATTAGTGTCTTTTTATCTTTATTTCTATTTTAGTCGAGAAACTTGGAAACCCTTCATGTTTCCTATTAAAATATAAAAAAAGAGGGGCAGCTGTCATACCCTAATTTTGTCCGGCTAATTAAAAAATCCAAAAAAAGTTTTTATTCTTCGTCGTTTTAATCGTACGCATGTCTTTTACGCTCGCCGTGCACGTGTTCTCTCCTCATCGTGTTCAGGCATTTATTTTGATGCTTATTATTTTTATTGTAGTTATTATTATTAGATTGGTTTAGCAACAGAACTGAACATATAATAAACGTCTCAAGTTGAATAGTCAAAGTTTTATTATTACATATAACCAAGTTATTACACATATATAGACAAAACAACAAAAAGAAATAGTACAAAAATTAAAATACAAAATACAAAAAAAGTAGAGGAGCGCAGCTGCTGCCCTAATAGCTGAAATCATTTTGGGAAGGGTCCAAGTTGCTTTCCCCTATCCTTTTGCTTTTTTCCATTTCAAGCAAAATAGTGCTGCCCTTCCCAGCACCCCACTACCATGATGTCCTTTCTTTTGCTACCACAGCGCCCCATTGCCAGCTGCTGTCCTCCCCCAACGCCAGCTGCTGTCCTTTGTCCTTTTTTTTTCCTCTGTCCTTTGTCCTTTTTTTCCCTCTCAAATTGCTGTCCTTTTGATTCTCAGCAGCACACCAACCTGCTTATAAATCAAACAGCAACAGTAGCACAGGGGGGCATATACAATAACATACACACAGACGCATACACAGACTGTCCAAAAGAACACAACACAGTGGAATTAGGGAAAAAGGGGGGCACAAGACAGAATGCTGAGGTGAGGGAGGAGGAGGGAGACAATAAAAAAACATAAGTATAGTAGAATGGGTGAGGAATATTAATAACAAAGAGAAAAAAGAAGCAAAGAAATAGTAACAGAGGGAGAATCGTTTCCTCCGGCTTCCATTACCTCCGGCGACAACCGCGAACCACCACCACAAGTCACCACTACCTCCACCACTCACCTCAAGGCCCAAACAACCACTATCACCCCTCCCTGCCAAACGACCACCGTGAGCCACCATAAAAAGGGTCCTCCCACACCATCACCGTAAACCACATCACCGCCGTCGACCCTGGCCACCACCGAACGTCCACCACCACTGTCTCTATCTCTTCGCAACCACTTTTTCTCTCTCTTCCCACCACCATCACTTTCGCACCGCCCAAAACCACCAACAACCACAGCCACCGCGAGCTCTTCCTCTCTCTACCGGCGTGACCTCTCCGGATGTTTTCGTCGCCATCGCGCACACCATCGCATCCCCCTTGTCTGTTCCCATCGCGTACACCACCGTGACCCTCCTTGGCCGTTGTACGCCACCCATCGTACCATGTCGGCGCCACCACCACGGTTCTCCCTCCGGCGTGCTTCTCTCTCCGCCCAAAACCTCTCTCCACCGCGGTTCCAACACCAGAAACCTCCTTACCGTAGCCACAAACACCATCTCGTCCCTTTCCCTTCCACTGTCGCCTCCCTTCGCACTACCGCGTCGCAGCTCCGCCGTCATCCCCTCGCGAAGACTGTTGTGTCTCTCTCCCCGAAGGTCCATCACTATCGCTCTCTCTCCCTCCTTGCGAAATCTCACTTTCTCTCACCTCCGAAAATTCTTTTTTTTTCTTCACTGGAACATGGTTGCGACGCATAGGGTTTGAGACTGAAAAGGAAATTAGGTTTATGAGGTAGTATGCATCTTGGGCTTTCAATATTTACTTTGTTTTTGTTAATTTTGTTTTTCTTTACGGGGCCACTAATAGCACCCCCCAGGTTTCATAATGCACCCTCCCATTTTTTTAAAAAAAGAGAAATCATATTGATCTCCACGCCCCATATTCTGCTGTATACACCCCCTCATTACGACCCATTCCTTTTTTGCAGCCCAGCCTACAAAAGCAAGCTGGGCTCGCTATTCGCCCCTCCTTTCTAAAAAATACAATATCCTGCTCCTTTTCACACCCCTTTTTTAAATATGCACACCCTTTTCCTTCTCCTTCCTTTTTTGAAATTTCTTTTCTACAAATAAACATTTTCTTTCACAAACCTATTTTTTTCCCAAGTAACGAATAAATGTCTTCCCGAACATAAAAATGGTTTGTTACTAATGGTCACCCTGAGCTTAGCTCGTTTGACCGTTGATGGCATTAGTTTTCAAAACGACCTATGGGTGACGACCACTCTGAGTTTTACTTGTTTGTTCGTCACGAATATATCTCCCAATTTCGAAAATAAATAAAAAAAACACCAAACACACAAACATCTTCCAAGAACCACGTGTGATTTGATTCTCTACCAAGACATACGTAAGAGCAGAGGGCGGCCGACCTCTGTCAATTGCATTAATAAAAAACCTTTTTTTTTTCTCTCTTTTAATCCACTTCTCTCATTTTTCTCAAAAAGTACAAAAGATAACTAACTGTTTATCGAGTCTCTTATTATTATCATTATTATTATTATTATTATTATTATTATTATTATTATTATTATTATTATTATTATTATTATTATTATTAGGGTAAAATCATTATTTTTGAATTAATAAACGTTTACACATTTAGTTAAGAGGTAACCTTCCTTAGGAAGGATGTCGTAGGGTGCTAATACCTTCTCTACGCGTAAACGACTCCCGAACCTAAACCTGGTCCGCAGAACCCCCTTTATCCACTCAATAGGGATTTTCCAATGTTTGCCCTTAAACTAAACTTTGGTGGCGGCTTCATTTCGAGAACTTCGAAGAATCCCTCCTCCGGATTTTTCGGTCGCTACAGTTGTAACGCCCAAATAATTTAATTATTTATTTAATTAAATTATTTAGGTATTTTATTAGTATAGTCATATTAAAATAATAATATGATGTTTTATTTAAATCAGGGAGTGATGTTTAGTAATTAAGCTGAGTAGTAGACGGGGGCCCGTGATCTAAGAGCCCAATGGCACAGGCGCATAGGCGAAGGCATTGGCTAGGGTTTGGTCATTTGCGAATTTTTGGAGAAAAAGAATGGGAGATTGCGAAGAGAGAAGAGAGGGGTGGAGGCGCAACCAAGGAGAAAGAGGAGAGGAGCTCTTGTTGCTGTGGTTCTTTGGAGTCTTCGTGCAAGGGGATCTCATATTCGGCAAATCTAAGGTAAGGGTGGGTTCTACTTTATAATAGGGTGTATGATGGGGGTTATGTGGGAGATAGGCCCTATTGTTGTCTCTTTGATCTTGTTTGGTGTTGATTTGGTGATGTTAGAATGTATTCATAATCATTGTAATTGGTGTTTGGTGATTGATCATGGTGGAAAATCAAAAATTGATCCCTAGGCGCCATGGGCGCCATTGTTGTTGTCGCATGTTGTTGTCTTAGTTGCTGGAAGTGGCGCCCTAGGCGCCCAGTGTTGTTTTGGTGTTGCTGGGAAACGCGCCTTAGGCGCCCAGTGTTGCTGTCTTGGTTGCTGGAAGTGGCGCCCTAGGCGCCCAGTCATAGTGTTCTGTCTTTGGTTGTTGCTGGAAGTGGCGCCCTAGGCGCCCAGGGTGGTTCTGTGTTGCTGAAAGTGGCGCCCTAGGCGCCCAGTGGTGATTTTGTGCGGTTCTGTGTTGCTGTGAAGGGCGCCCTAGGCGCCCAGTATTTCCTTGTGTTGCTGGGAGAGGCGCCCTAGGCGCCTAGTAGCGTTTCTGTGTTGTTGGGGAAGGCGCCCTAGGCGCCCAGTGATGTTCCCATGTTCTGCTGTTGCTGTTTGCCTGTCTGTGCTGCTGTTGTGCTAGGCGCCCTGCTCTTGGGGCGCCATGTCTATCTGTGTTGCGGTTGTGCTAGGCGCCCTGCTCCTGGGCGCCAAGTCTGTTGTTGTTGCTGTTGTGCTAGGCGCCCTGTTACTGGGCGCCAGTTTCTGTTTGTTGCTGTTACCTGTTGGCGCCCTGTTGCTGGGCGCCAGTTTCTGTTGGATGTTGTTGCCTCTTGGCGCCCTACTGCTGGGCACCAGTTTCTGTCTGCTGTTGTTGCCTGTTGGCGCCCTGTTGTTGGGCGCCAGTTCCTGCCATGTCTGTCTTGGCTGAAAATAAATGTTGCTGTTTGCTGAGAATAAGTGTTGCTGTTTTCTGAAAATAAATGTTGCTGTTTTCTGAAAATAAATGTTGCTGTTGCTGAAAATAAATATTGCTGTTTGCTGAGAATAAATGTTGCTGTTTTCTGAAGATAAATGTTGCTGTTGCTGTAAGCTATTGTTGCAGTTTGCTGTAAATTATCGTTGCTGTTTGCTGTAAACTGTTGTTGTTGTTTGCTGTAAATTGGTGTCTTTGGTGTCGGTGGTTGTGATCAAGTTGTTAGATTGTCCTATAGGTGTTGGTGTTATTGGTGATGATATAACAGGTGATGTGCCTATTTTATTGGCTAAGGTGATAGGTGATGGGTCTATGACCATTTGTTGATGTTGGTGTTGATGTGTCAATTAAATGACTATTGTTGTTAATTGTCTCTGGTGCATTGTTCATGGTGTCGCATATATTTCATATGCATTATTACAGGTGATGATGCCCTTACTGGCTATTTTATTGGTGATGATTGGTACCACATGCATATACCCGTTGGTGTGGGTTGCATCTCATTCATTTAGTCATGATATTGGTGATGATTCTTGGTGATTGCAATTTGATGTTGTTGTGAAGTGGTGGAGATAGTTGTCATAACTCTAGCATATTGCCTATCATATATGCTATTATAATGTTAGATATCTCACCCCTTCTGTTTGAATGTTACCCCTATGCTGGTAACGTGTAGGTGATTGCGAGTGAAGGCATGTCTACCTTCGCTAGTCGAGTCGGTGTCGTCGCTCTGATACGTAGCACTCGGGGCGATGAACGCTAGTTTTATTAGATGTCTCTATTATTTAATTTCTGAAGTTTTATGGTGATGTTATGATTATTCGTTGAAACCCTTATTTTATTCCGCTGCGTGGTGATGGAGTTACCGTCATGTATGATGCGCTATGTATCGCACTATTTTAATGGTGAATTTTATTATTGGCGTGTGGTGTTTTATTGGTGAAAATGTGGCTTCCCTTGTGGGTGTAGTAAAAGTGTTTTTTGAAACTCTGATTTTTGTCAAAATTTTATCGGGTAGAAAAAGGGGTGTTACAACAGCCCCCGAGGGATTGATAAGGCATACTGAGGTAAGGTTAAACTCAGTTGGAGGGTGCCTCTGTTATAGGGTAGCTCGGCTAGGGTACCAACGACGGAGGGCCGAGGAAGCAATGTAGCCGAGAAATATTGTAGCTGAGGTGAGGAGAGCTTGCTTAGAGCGCAAGTATTCAATGCACATGGACATAACGTTGAAGCCGTTAAGATCAATGGATAAGAGAATTCCGTGGAAATAGGAGCGAAGAGGTTTTACCCCACTAACCCGTCCAAGTGAGGTCGTGGAGGAGTGTCTCCGAGTATCCAGGGCTTAGGGATAATCAGAGGCGTTGATCTTAATTTATCCAACGGTGAGTGGTTGTAGGCTCGAGTAGTGGCCAACGAAAGGTCATGTATATTGTTGTGTAAAAACGTGTGCAAGTATACACAGTCTAACAAGTAATAAAGTGATAAGAAAGATCGTTCCCACGAGGATTAATGTTTAAAAACTAACTCTACTTGTTAGCACTTGAATTAATGAGTACAAAGTAAAATTAAAAGCATGGTAAAAATTCATTGTTGTGCAAGGGTTAAAATAAAGATTAAGTGACAGTAAAACAGTACAAGATTGGGTAAAAATCAGAGAGATAGGTATACCCAAGACCAAGGTCCATAATTAATCACTATTGACGTAATGTTGTGACTAATGTTGTGATAGCGTTCAGTGTGCAGAATAAATGTTAATATTCCTATCACTGTGAAATGAAATGTTGTCAAGGTTTCCTTATTCCTAAGCTCCCATGAGGTTCATTCCGTAGGATGAAAAGCACGTTTCAGATCACACTATAGCCCTAGCTTCATATTCCTATTCTTCACTAGGAAAGAGTAATATTCCTATTACTCTTCAAACTATATTAATTTGCGAAATCGGCACTTAAATTTCTTTCCAAAAATAAAAGCACATTATCCAAATTGAAATGATCAAGTTTAAAAAGGATCTATAGCATTAACTCACGCAAATTAATGAAGCATCAATCATTAATCACATTAAACATCAATAGATCATAATTACATCACAATAGATTCTGAGTTTCCAGCTTCTGAAATGGAGTTTCAGCACTGAAAATGGTGGAAGTATTGTTGGGGAAGACGATGGAATAGTGAAATGGAAGGTGGAATTGTACTCTCTGACCTAGGGAATCGTGGAGACTGAAGTGTGTGCACTTTTAGGGTAAAGTACCTATTTATACTCATTTCTCTCTCCAAGTACCAATTGGGCCTTTCTTTCTTACAAAGCTGCCAAGTGCTGCCAACCCTAAATTCAAGGACATTTTGTCTTTTTGCAGCCCACTAAATGCGCAGATTCTAAGATGCCCTTTTCACTAAGGACAAAACACCTCTTTCTTGCTTATACCACCTCAGAAGACTTTAATTTTGTTCCTTATACTCCATACACTCCAACAATTACGAGGCTTGGCTTTGGATCCCACTTACAATTTCCTACATTGCCATTCCTTATCAATAGCTACAATTAAAGCTTACAATGATTCTTATGGGGATAGTTAAACTAAGAGCTATACAATGAATACACTAGGCCTAATAACTTGATTTACAACTTGACTTAGAGTGATGTACACCTCTTTTTTTTGTGTGGTTAGCTTGATCCTTGCTTTGACTGAAACTGTAATGGTGTCGCCACAAAACAGCTTCCCCCCACAGCAACCAAACTAACCTTGTTGCATAAATGCAACTTATTTGGGATTTTTGATTTTTTATTTGCTTTCGCAGGTGTACACCCTCTTTTACATGGTTTTGAACTTGACAGCACATGGCCTTACTTCTAACAGCACTACCCCCAAACTTGACTTTTGCTGTACATGCAGTTTCTCTCCAATTCCAGGCAACTTTAGTCCTTACTAAGTTTTCACCTAACTTCTACCTAAGTAATGCCTTACATCTACTTTCAAAAAGCAAGAGCTAAGTGTGTACTAGAGGGCTAGGCTACTTCATTCAGAGTTCTAAGTCCACACCAATTTTGGCTAACCTCACTGGGTTCTGCCTTGATACTTAAAGCTTTTTTTTTTACAGATGCTACCACTACTGCTACGCTAACACTATACTAAATAGTAGCTAAGCAAACAGAACACAGAAACAACATAATATTACTACTAAAAACAACATTACAACTGCTCCACCCCAACTTAATCAATGACAGTGTCCTCACTGTCAAATGTCTAAGTTAAAGATGGGCAATGACTAAAAATAAATAAAAGGAAACAACTAACACATAACTAACACAGAAATAACAAAGGCAGGAATTAAAAAGGGTGTGATCAGTTCTTTTTCTTAGCAGGGGTGGGGCTTGGATGCTTGGGATGGGGGCACAGCATCTTCATCATCATTGTCTTCCTCTTCTTCTTCAAGGTGCTTCCTCTCTAGATATACAGATCTTGGGGCTTTAGCAGCATAGAATTTTCTCCTTGTCCAAGTTGACTTTGGATGAAACTGGAAAGGAGCAGGCTCTGGAACCTTTGGTGATATTTCTTCAGCAGGTTTCTTCATTTTAGCAGCAGGGGAGAATGTTGTGGCAGCATCTCCCGCAATAGCAGCAGGCTTCCTTGTAGATTTTCTCTTCTCAGCATCATTTTTTGATTTATTTTCCCTCTCCACAGCAGCACTGCCATCTCCGCTTACTTCACCAGCATCAGCAGGCCCATCATGGGAGTTCTCCTCCATTTTTCCTTCAGAATTCACCCCCTTTAGAAGTGACAGGGGTGGTGCTGCTATCACTTCCTTGCTGATCATTTGGCAGAGGAATATCATCTTCATCACTATCTAGTTGGATTGTCTTTTCTGGAGGTGTTGCCGTTGACTTGGCAGCACCAGGAGTATTCTTCTTCTTTGGAACAGGTGGAGACTTAGGGACTTCAGGCTTTTCATGGGCATGACCACTAGGGCCAACATTAGGCAAGACCCAATCAGCCTTCCCACATTGAACTTTTTGTACGCCAGAATAGCATCCAAAAGGAACTTCCTTTCCTTGGGCCAGTAAAAGTTGTGGGATGTGAGCAGCAGTGAGCTCATCACCCACAGAGACAGAGATCTCAGAAAGGCC
The DNA here is from genome assembly GCA_039519185.1 of Astragalus membranaceus. Lineage (NCBI taxonomy): Eukaryota > Viridiplantae > Streptophyta > Magnoliopsida > Fabales > Fabaceae > Astragalus > Astragalus membranaceus. The sequence continues at coordinate 32,156,360 of CM076852.1, read as the reverse complement.
TTCAAATTAGTTCTTTTTACCTTGAAGACATTTGAATCTTCTTTCACCCACTCAGTGTTGGGGAGACAGAGCACTCTCAGCAGACGAGCCATATCCTTCTCAGTAGCAGCAGACACCATATCCTCCAAACTTTCTTCCACATTAGGCAAACCCAGCACTTCATTTATCTTTTCTGCAGAAAATGAGACAAACCTCCCTCGAACCACAGAGAACGTTGGTTCAGGCCTTCCTTTCATTCTTTCACGAACCCCAGCATAGAACTCATGCGTGAGGCCAGGAAGCACAAATGGTGGGTGCTGCATGAGCTTTTTCCACTGCAATTCCTTGAACATTTCTTCAACGCCAGAAGTGATGGATTTTGGCGCAATCCCTCTTTCAGGGAGAGGGTTACGGTATTACCTGTAGGTTTCGAAGATGTCACGCGAATACTTACTTGGCAATTGAGCAAGAAGTTCATCAGAGACTTGCTTCTTCTTTGATTTTTGGGTTTTGGAACTTGGGGATTTTGCTTTTGGTGCCATTGGAACTGTTATGGTAGAGAAAGATGAGAGCTTTTAGGGAAATAGGTTTTCTGCTAAAGCTTACGGTTCCGAAAATGGAATGTGCGAGAAAATGAGAGAGATGGAGTGGTTTTATAAGGGGAGAGAAATGAACACTTTTCTAGGTTAAAGGGGAGAAGAGAGAAGTTAAGGGAGGTTATGGATTTGAGGCGTTTGTGAGTGAGGAGTGGAGAGAGAGAAGGAATGTAATGACGGTTTTATGCGAAGAACAAGACAGCACGACGTGCTGACGCACGCAATGCCCTGAGCACAACTGCTCTCTGCGCTTGCTTGAGTGCCTTTTTGGTGCGAGCGCATCACTTTTTCCTTTTTTCAAAATTTCAAACATTTCTTTTAACATCCATAGTGACCATGCTGTGGATATCTTGTGTTGCAGGTTAAGTTTTGATGATGAGGTAATCTAAGACAAAGTGACAAATGGAACTCCAAGACACAACAGACTCAAGAAGTAAGTCTGTGTCAAGGGTAGTCACTAGAAAGTTGGGTCGTGTCTTAGGAATGAAGTGTAAACTGCTTTTGAGGATCGGCTTAAATCACTATACACACTAGCACTCACACAATTAACCTAACTTATGCCCATATTGATAAAAGCATGCTAAATAGGTTAGGCACAAATGTTTACAAGCATAAAATCGATTATGCACGTTGTTTACAAGCATAAAATTGATTATGCACTTATGTTTTTAAAAGAACGTGTTTTTGGAAGAAAACAATCGATTCTTGACTTTTTTTGTAAAGCACAATATCGATTACGAGCTTCATTTTGGAAGCACACAATCGATTGATTTCTTAAAGGTATTCTTTTATTAAAGCAAGCAATCGATTGTCACACTATGGTTTCTAAAGCAAACAATCGACTGTCAAACTCAATTTTAGAAGCAAACAATCGATCATTCACTTATGAAGTTGTTTTTATTCAAAGCACAAAATCGATTGTCAACTTGACAAATGGTCAGCAACTTGATTTTCAACCCCCTTTTTGTCTCTGATTTCAAGGTCAAATTCTGGCAACAATAGTACCCATCTAATCAACATTGGTTTAGCATCTTTCTTTGCAGGTATTTGATAGCAGAATGATCAGTGTACACCACCACCTTGGCTCCCACAAGATAGGATCTGAACTTGTCAAAGGCAAACACCACTGCTAGCAGCTCTTTTTAGTAGTTGTGTAGTTCAATTGAGCATCTACGAGAGTTTTGCTAGTATAGTGTATTGAATGAAACACTTTGCTTTGCCTTTGGCCAAGTACAACTCCTATAGCATAGTCATTAGCATCACACATCAGTTCAAATGACTTGCTCCAATCCGGTGCTACAATAACTGGTGCTGTTACCAATGCTTCCTTGAGTGTGTTGAATGCTGTCAGGCATTTATCATCAAATTCAAAGGCAGTGTCATGCTGCAGTAGCATACACAGTGGCTTAGAAATTTTGGAGAAATCTTTGATGAATCTTCTATAAAATCTAGCATGTCCAAGAAAACTTCTGATTCCTTTAACTGATGTGGGTGGTGGCAATTTCTCAATCACTTCAAGTTTGGCTTTATCTACCTCAGTTCCCTTCTTTGAAATCTTGTGCCCCAAGACAATTCCTTCTTGAGCCATGAAATGACGTTTCTCCCAACTGAGGACCAAATTTTTTTCTTCACATCTTCTCAAGATATCTTCCAAATTAAGTAAACATGTTTGAAAATTCTCTCCAAAGACAGAAAAATCATCCATGAATACCTCCATATACTTTTCAATGAAATCAGAAAAGATGGCCATCATACACCTTTAGAAAGTGGCAGGAGCATTGCATAACCCAAATGGCATCCTTCTAAATGAAAAAGTTCCATAAGGACAGGTGAATGTGGTCTTCTCTTGATCCTCTGGGGCAATAGCAATCTGATTGTAATCGGAGTAGCCATCAAGAAAACAATAAAACTCCTTCCCTGCAAGTCTGTCAAGCATTTGATCAAAGAAAGGGAGAGGGAAATGATCCTTCTTAGTGACTTTTTTGAGCTTCCTGTAGTCCATACAAATTCTCCAACCAGTAACTGTTTTGGTAGGAATCAATTCATTCTATCCATTTTGTACTACAGTGACTCATCTTTTAGGAACACACTGAATAGGACTAACGCAAGTGCTGTCAGCAACAGGATAAACGATACCAGCATCAAGCCATTTGATAATGTCCTTCCTGACAACTTCCTTCATTATTGGGTTTAGTCTCCTATGTGCTTCAATGCTATTTTTGGAGTTCTCTTCCAAACAGATTCTATGCAAATTTGAAAAGTAAAGGTGAAAATGACAAATAGGAGAAGATTTATTTATTCATTGTTTATTTCTTATTATTGCTATTATTATTATTATTATTATTATTATTATTATTATTATTATTATTATTATTTGATTCATAATTACTTAATCATTAAATTTGGCTTAATTAATAATTGAGTTTAATTTATATGCATTGTAGGTGTAAGAGATAATGTTTTAAAGGTATTGTGAGTTTTGTTTAATTTATATGCATTGTTGGTGTAAAAATATTTTACATAATTATTAAGTAATGTGTTACTATCTGCATAATGAGTTTTAAAATATATAACTTGTCATAACAGTTAAATGATGTGACAAGACATCATTAGATGCATGTGTAAAATATTTTTAATCTTATAGTACATACAAATTAAATTCCTATTAACTTCTCTTTTCTTCTCTTTTTCAATTTCTTCTCAATAATAAATTAAAATGACAAAACATCCTCACTTAACAAAACCTTCTTTGAATTTTGGTAAAAAAAAACTTCATTTAATTTATCTTTCGTTAGTCAATTTAGTCCTCAAATGTATCTTATGTTGAGTTTGGTCCCTAAAATTACGTACCGAAATAAACTCAAAGATAACTTTGAAATTTCAACGTATTCAAGTATTATATAGAAAAAACCTCACACATTTAGAAGCAAAAATAATATTAAACCCAATTTAATCTATTTTCAGTCTTGACAATTAGTCCAACATATTTTGGGTTTTTGCTCAAGAGCCAAAAAGCTAAAGCACAAAAGAGAAAAAGAGCAATTAAAAAGAGTACTAATACCTACCCCCCACACAAACACAACTGGAAACGCTTTGTGCTATTTACAACCCACACAAACGGTTCTTGAAATATGTGCGCAACACACACACACCCGTGTATGAAACTGTTTTCTTAATTTATTTAAAGTAATATTACTTTCCTAAGATAATAAAAAGAAAAAGTATTAGCAAAATCAAATAAGCAGAATCATGTGGGCTCTACGCTTTCCTCACCCTTTTTGTTAGTGTTTGTCTTCTCTCCCTTTTTCAATATTTGAAATAAAAAATATACGGTAATAAAAAAACATCATTTTTTTTATTTGTGCTTCAACTCTTCTTTAAAAGGCTCTCATTCTTCGTATCTTTTCATTCATGTAACTGAACTTCATAAGAAATCTATCTCTCCCTCATAGTCTCTCCTTCTCTTAGTGATTGAGTCTCACAGTTTCAGTCATGGATGAAAGAGAGATGGAGTGTTCAATCTTACCGAATCTTTTTATCTTTTAATTTTCTTTTCCTGTGGTTTTCTTCTCATCTAAAAATCTCTGCTTTTATTTTATTTCTCTTTTAACTACTAGAATTGAGAAAGAAAGAAAACCCATTGTTGATTTCAAAAGTTTAATTATTTTTCTTTTTTAATGAGTTCACTAACCATAAAAAATGCTTCTTCTATTATTTCTTATAGTTCTTCCCATCTGGTTCCTCAACTTTCCCAGTCTAACCCTACCAGAGTGATGGATCAAGCTGAAAGGTATGATATACCCTTTCAGATTTTGAGCCCTGGAGTGGTTCAACCCCATGAGGACATGGTTACAAGGAGAACCAATGGTAAAGGAGCTGAAGGATACTTTTGGGATGAGAAAAATACCTTCCCTTTGAAACTTGATGAGGAAGTTGAAGCTAACACTTCTTCTTCTACTGAGAAAATCGAGAATACTAAGATTTGTGTTAGAGGTCATTGGAAACCAACTGAAGATGCCAAGCTGAGAGAGCTTGTAGCTCGGTTTGGTCCTCAAAGTTGGAAGAACATAGCTGAACATCTTGAAGGAAGATCGGGTATTATAATCCGAAACACCAAAACTCATTTTTGTTATGGGCTCGTTTGTTACAATTTAAGAAATAAGTGATTTTGATGTTAAATAGTTTAGGGATTATGTTTTAGATATTTTTTAAAAAAATAGAAGTTGTTTTATGTTTGTGTAGCATAATGAAAATCACTTTTTATTTAAAATATGATTTTTATGAGAAGTTACACAAAACAGATTCTCATTTGAATAAAAAAAACTTTAACATATGATCGATTATTTTAAGATTCTCATTATTTTAAAAAACATGTAACAAACAGATAAAAAAACTTTTAAAAGTGATTATTTTAAAAAAAAAAAACTATAACAAACGGGAAAAATTGCTAAAGTTCATTTTTCAATTAATTTTATTAAAAAAAATTATAGTTTTTTTTGTACAAAAAAGGATTCCTTTGATGTAAAAAGAAAAATTTTGAATTTTGAATTCAAGGTTGTTTTTCTATAGAAATGAATGTAAAGTGGCACTTGACGGTTTTTAATTGTTGCTGTGTTGTTGTATGGTAATTAATTGCAGGGAAAAGTTGTAGATTGAGGTGGTGAAATCATCTAGATCCTTCAATTAACAAAACATTATTCAGTGAGGAAGAAGATGAGAGGCTATTGTCTGCTCATAATGTGCTTGGTAACAAATGGGCCACCATTTGTAGACTCTTCCCTGGAAGGACAGACAATGCAGTGAAGAATCATTGGCATGTTCTCATAGCAAGGAAGCAAAGGGAGCACTCAAGTTTGGATAAGAGAAGAAGGCCCACATTTCTAAGCCCTTTAAAGGGTTTCGAGAATATGACTTTCTCAACAGTTAGTGGATCAACCATCTAAAGCAGGTCAGCATGCACCAAGCTCTCCCATACTCTCGTGCCGTTTCAATTTCAGAATCCCATTCAGAATTATCAGACATACGAATCACAAATGGGTATGTTTTAGTCCATTATTTTGGCCTAAAAATTCTCTATCACCAAGTTTTTTAAATCGTAGTCACAGACACATAAGGTTTGTAGACCAACCGCTGAGGGGGGGTCTTGGGATTAGGTCCCTCAAAGACACTAATAAGGCAGCCTGTCTAAAGCTCAGCTGGGAGCTCAGCATTTCCCAGAACAGCTGGGCGGTTCTGTTAAGATCCAGGGTCTTCAGAAATAATACTCCGATCTCTTATCATATCAGTTCTTCTTTGTGGGGTAATTTGCGTGAGCATCTATCCGCCATCCAAGAAAACTGCATTTGGCAAATTGGTAAATGTGACTGTATCAACTTTTGGATTGATCCTTGGATGTTGGCCCCTCTGGTAAATCTTCTGAATGTCCCTGACCATCGTCAGCATTATCTCAAGGCCCGTGTTTGTGACTTCATTCAGAATGGTCACTGGTGTATTCCAGCTTCTCTCTCCAATATCTTTCCTCAGCTGGCTTCGCTCCTTCATGAAATAGATCTGCCTTCATTTGACTCTCAAGATCAGCTGATTTGGAAAAACTCTACCAATGGTATGCTTACTTTTAAAAATGCTTATCTATACTTCAGGCCTATTGGGCAGCCTAGTAGGTGGTTCAAGAATATTTGGCGAAGTGTTATCCCCCCATCCAAGTCTCTTCTTTTGTGGCGAATCCTCCATCTATGTATGCCAACTGATGAGCAGCTCAGAAGCCGTGGTTGTGGCACTGTTTCCATGTGTAGTCTCTGTGAAGCGGATTATGAGTCCTCCTTGCACCTTTTCTGTGTGAGTTCTTTCGCTAAGCAGCTATGGGACTGGCTTAGTGGTAAGCTTTTTCTTAATATTGATGTTTCCTCCCCAGAGATGATTATTGAAGTCTGTCTCCGCCCTTGGTCTGCCCAAGTGCAGGATGTTGTTTCCGCTGCTGTTATTAACGTGTTTTGGGCTATTTGGCATTCTCGGAATCAGATTCGTTTTGACAACAAGAAGATCTTGCCCACTTACCGGAAAAACTTGATCATGGCAAATGTGAACATCTCTGGTAATCTCAGCAAGGGCTCCACGTCTAACTCCATGCACGACTTTTTGATTCTTAAGGGTTTTTCGGTTGATTGCAAGCCTCGTAAGGCTCCTACAACTATAGAGGTTATCTGGAAGTCTCCTCCTTGCTTTTGGGTTAAATGTAATACTGATGGCGCTGCGAGGGGCTCTCCTGGTTTAGCTGCCTTTGGGGGTATCTTTCGCGACATTAATGATGAGTCTCTTGGCTGTTTTATGCTCCGCAATCGCTGGCTTAATCGCATGGGTCTTCTCAAATCAATGACTGTCACTTGCACGCATATTTTTCGGGAAGGGAATCACTGCGCCGATAAGCTTGCGTCTCATGAGACCAACCTGTCTGGTTTCCAATGGTGGAATTCTATTCCCAATTTTATTAAGGATGATTTTATCCGTAATAGGGTTGGTCTTCCTTATTTTCGTTTCAGACAGTAATGTTTATTTGCAAGGGTTTTGGTTTATGTCCCCCCGTGCTTTTTGTATTTTGGATTTTTGTTTTTTAATGAAATAGGGGGGAGTACTCTTTCCTTCTAGATGTTTTTATCCCTAAGGAGGGTTTTGCATCAGAAGGTTTTAACGAGGCTCCTTTCCTTTTGTTTAAAAACAAAAAAAAAACATAAGGCCGATGTAACAACTTTTTTAATATTGTAAAGAATTACGGTAAAATATTACAATTTTGAATACGACATAAGATTTTTTAAAAAAACATGGGCGTAACATTTAGGTATTGTGGAGGTTTCAGGTATACTAGGAGGAAGCAAGGAGCCAGTCGAGGATTTTGGCATTGAGAAGTTATTCAGTGCTATGAAGAGTTATGGTCACAAGGGAAATCTTGGGATGAGTGTGGACCAATCGAAATATGAAGTTGTTACAGTACCAGAGCCAGTTGCCACCAACAGGAATAATCAAGCAATTATGGGGGAAAGTGATAACATGGGAGATAAACTAAAAGTGCCATTTATTGACTTTCTTGGAGTAGGAAATACAGAGAGAAATTGTAGGTGAATTAGTCTTAGCTCAAAGGATCAAAAGGCTGAATTGGTAAAAGTGGAAGAGGTGTTAGGAACTGGGGGTAATTAGTAAAGAACATTTTGGCATTCGCTTTGTGATGTTGTAGGTTCAATCTGCTCTTTGTGTACTATTTGTTCATAAAATGCTAAGTGCAACTGAAGAAAAATATGTGTGTGGTTGTGTGTGGGTTGTGTGCGCGTGTATGGGTGTTGAATATAACTCATTAATTAGTTGTACTGAATTTATAACCGCCTTTATTTTAGATTAATTGAGCAAACTTCAATAGAAAATATTTGGGTTTTGTTATTTTGTGGTGTACTATTTTTATTCAAATATGGAATTGGTGTGCAAGAGAATCACAATGACGAAAGTAGTTCAAGCTATGCTGGTACTATAACCACCAACTATAAATTTTTTTTGATATAATTCTGCTAAGCGATTAAGCCTCTTTTTCCTGAATGAAAAGGTGACTTGATTCACTTCTCAAACCAAACTTTGTTTTAGTGGACATCTCAAACCATATATCCCAACTTGAGTTTTTATCCGCTGTTTTCATATTAAGCTCTATTTAGCAAGGTCAAACTACTAGCATTTAGAGAATGCTTCTAGTGGATAAACTCTACATACAAAATAGAAGTGTTTGTCGACAACCTCTAGCATATAGTTATTTTTCATTAATTTATAGTGTTTCTCCAAATGCTACTTGAAGTAGCGTTTGACGCTACGTGAAGTAGCGTTTGAGATTATATTTTACAGCCTTTCATTTTTCTCTCTTTTTATCCCTACTATTTTAATTAAATTTCTTATTTATCATATACAAAATGAATGGCCTCTCTCTCTTTATAGACTAATTTAAAATGCTCATTTTTTAAATTTTATATTTATAAGTTTGTTCAACCGATAATTTTACAAACATTTTAAATTCACACTAATAGCTTATTTGCTATAAGTTAGTTTATTTGTTATCTTCTATTTTCTAACAAATAGTACTTATGCCACCTCATGTTTAAGAATAGTGTTGAATGTGTGATTGTCTCTGTGTGTCTATAATAGAGCACACTCACATCTATTTAAAATGGAAATAGGAATCAATTACAATTAATACCTAATTGATCCTGATTGATATGAAAAACCATATCTGATACTCTAATAGATACTAATAAATACTAATTGATATAACTGATATTCTAACACTCTCCCTCAAGCTAAAGCTTCCTAAGCTTTTAAGCTTGTTACAATAACAAAGTATTTTCCCCACAAAATTTGAAACCAAATCTGGAATTGATACTTGTGAGTCATAACCAACATAAGTCACCATCAGAATGAGCGTCGACAGGAAGAGAAGTCATCATTAAGAAATAATATGTGAGAAATAGTCACCACTAGAATAACCGTAGATAGGAAGAGAAGACACCACGGTACAAAATCATTAATGAGAAAGGAAGCGATAATGCTATAACCATTTCGAGGAAGCGATAATGCTATAACCACTCGAAGGAAGCAAAAATGCTATAACCACTCAAAGGAAGCGAAAATTCTATAACCACTCGAAGGATGCAAGAGGAAAAACAAAGAATCAAGATTTTGAGGTAAAGAGAAAATCGCAAAGAGAATAGAGAAAATCAACCTAATCAAGATTCTGAGAAAAGGAACCCAATCTAGGTCGAAGAAACAATTCAAAGCAATGATTTGAAGGAGAATCAGAAATCAGGGAAATATCGTAGATCAAAATCAAGATCGCGAGGTAGAAGGTTGAAACCAGAAACAGTTATGGCATTTCTGAAGAGAGAGAGAGAGAGAGAGAGAGAGAGAGAGAGAGAGAGAGAGAGAGAGAGAGAGAGAGAGAGAGAGAGAGAGAATGTGATTTTCAGAGAGGAGAAAAATCAGAGTAATGAAAATTGGAAAAGTGATTGCAGCGGTAAAAAGAAAATAAAGTGAAAACTGAAAAGGAGGTGCCGCGGGAAAAGGCGCCGGGAAAATTTCTGGCCCAGTGGCTTACGGTGGTTCAGGTGGAAAACAAGTCGGAAAGAGGAACACGACAGGAAGCAGGAAATAGGAAAACTAGAAAGGTGATTATAATAGTGATAAGGAAATAAATTGAAAACTGAAAAAGGTAGTGTTGCCGGCAGCAAATGTCTCCATCAGCAACGGTGGTGATGCACAGAGACGAGGTCAGAAGATGAAAGCCCGCTTTGATACCATGTTGGATTTGTATGTCTCTATGTGTGTCTATAATAGAGCACACTCACATCTATTTACATTAGAAATAGGAATCAATTACAATTAATACCTAATTGATACTAATTAATCCTAATTGATATGGAAAATCATATCTGATATTCTAATAGATTTATTAAATACTAATTGATATGATAAATATATTCTAACAATGTTGAATTTGTATATCTCTATGTGTGTCTATAATAGAGCACACCCACATCTATTTATAATAGAAATAGGAATCAATTACAATTAATACCTAATTGATACTAATTAATCCTATAATTGATATGAAAAATCATATCTGATATTCTAACAGATTTAATAAATACTAATTGATATAATAAATATATTCTAACACTCTCCTTCAAGCTAAAGCTTACTAAGGTTTTAAGCTTGTTACAACAACAAAGCATTTTCCCCCATAAAACTTAAAACTAAATCTGGAATGGATACTTGTGAGTCATAACCAATATAAGTCACCATCGAAATGAGTGCCGACAAGAAGAAAAGTCATCATTAATAATTAATATTTGGGAAAGAGTCACCACCGGAATGACCGTCGATGGGAAGAGAAGACACAACAGTACAAATCAATAATGAGAAAGGAAGAGATAATGCTATAACCACTCGGAGGAAGCGACAATGCTATAACCACTCGAAGCAAGCAAGAGGAAAAAAAATCAAGATTCAAGTCCAGAGGAGAATCGAAGCAACAATTCAAAGCAGTGATTTGAAGGAGAATCAGAAATCAGGGAAAGATCGCAGATCAAAATCAAGATAGCGAGGTAGAATGTTGAAACCAGAAACGGTTATGGAGTTTCCAGAGAGAGTGCGATTTTCAGAGAGGAGAAAAATCAGTGTAATGGAAACTGGAAAAGTGATTGCATGAGTATAAAGGAAATAAAGTGAAAACTGAAAAGGTGGTGCTGCCGGCGGCAAACGCCACCACCGGCAGCGGTGGTGAAGCACAGAAACGAGGTCAGAAGATGAAAACCCGCTCTAATACCATGTTGAATTTGTGTCCATAATAGAGCACACTCATTGATGACACAATTTGCGTATAGGTTAAAATACTAATTGATATTCCTGATATTCTAACAAATAGGTTAAAATCTCCACTCCAATGCTTTATTACTCAAACCCAAAAGTAGACCACATCTTCGAAATTTTCCCTTAAGGGCTCATTTCCTCATTCGTTCACTCATCCTCGGTTCCACTTTTTCTGTTGTTGGCTTCTACAATGATGCAGAAAATAAGACCCCCTTCCTTACATTCAGCATGGTATTAGAGGTATCTTTAAGACATGATAATCATTGATGACACAATTTGTACACAAGTCATGTAAAGGTTGTGGGCCTCAAAACCCGAAAGACCCAATAAGGAAATATTTGGTTTAAGACGTTAGATCATCTTACATATAAGTTACAATAAAAATTCAAATACTTAATTTCAAATCTTACTGGTTCCCTTTTTAAGAACTTTTCTTGATAGTAACTGACAATAGCTTTCAAATTATCATGTGTCACAACTCTGTCGGTTTCATTGGGATACATTCTACGCAAAACTGTCTCCTAAAATATGTCCTCTTGCCATTGACAAATTCCATGAAAATACGGTTTAAGCCCAAGCCTTGCTTTTACCAGATCCTCAAACAGAAGATTCAGATCCATTTTCACTGAAGAAGATTCCTGCTGAACAATGTCTTCGACCCACAATAAATTTTATTTACACAAAAGAAACACAATTTCAGTAGGAAGGGCTATGCAGCCTATAAATAAAAAGGATGGATATTTTGGGTTCGGACCATTGCTCGCTACCCACGGCGTGTCCCAATGCTTTCAACTAAAGATTAATCGAACTTGAGAGCACCGGGTCCACCCCGTGTCCCAGAGTAGATTAAGCCACCGAGGCAATGGTGTTGGTTAAAAAAAGGGAAGGGTATGCTACATAGAATAGTAGTACAAAATAATTTAATATTAGTTGAAAATAGTACTAATGTTAAGAAATTAACTAATACTTTACTCGTGCATCCGCCCAGTTGATAGTCAAAATTTCATAAAAAAAAATTTATTAAATTTCAACTAGTTTAAAAAACTTGCATTTTAGAAAATTGGAAAAAAGCAAGAAGCCAAGTTGTCGCGCTTTTGTTGACGCTCTCCTGTTACCACTTTTCGTTACCGCTTCTGTTGCCGCTCTTGTTGTCACGCCCATTGTTGCTCCCTATCGTCTCTCCTCGTTGTCGCTCCTGTTGTCGTTCCTCGTTGCCGCTCCCTGACTTGTTAGTCTGAATACCGAAAAGTACTTGCATCCACTACAAGTGAATATGTCTCGTCAAAATCTATTCCAGTTCTTTGTGAAAACCTTTGAGCAACAAGTCGAGCTTTGTATCTTACAATTTCACCAATCTCATTCTGTTTTCGCGCAAAGACCCATTTGTAGCCACTTGTTTTTACACCTTCAGGTGTTCGGACTACAGGTCCAAAGTCCTGTCGCTTGTAAAGCGAGTTTAATTTGACTTCAACTGTATCGTTCCATTTTGCCCAATGCTCGCTTTGTGTACAATCTTTAATAGAATTTGGTTCATGGTCCTCACTATCATTTATCACATTTAGCGCTATATGGTATCCAAAAACATCATCAACTTTGACTTCACGTCGATTCCATTGTATTCCATTAGTGACATAATTTATTGAGATCTCTTTATTTTCATTAATTTAAGGTACCTAGTTGTTGCGTTAAAAACACACTTAGAGCAAGTGTACTCTTTCGCAGAAGTAGTATAAAAGATTATCGTCTCCACATGGATTAATTAACAAGTACCAAACTAGTCTAAATTTGTTATTGTTTAGACGAACAAATATTTAGCCATTGCAAATATAAAAAAATGCTTTTGACCCTTGCAATTTTTTTAGTCCCTCCAAAATTTGTTCAAGTTAGAATTAGTCCTCGTGAAATGTGTCTAAAATCAATTTTAATCCTTAAATACTTGGTTTGGGAGGGACAAAAATCAAATGTTCTACATACTAGCTCCTTGATCCGTGCGCTGCACGAGATAAAAACTTTAGTTAATATAGAATAGTTTTTGAGTAAAATTTGTTTCTTAAATTGCAACATGAGAAAATATTGTTTAAATTGAAAGTAAGTATGAATTAAAAAAAATATGTAATAAAAAAAAGGCGATTGCAAACATAAAAACTAAAATTGAGTGTGTACATATTTGTCACGAAATTATTATTTTTTCACCAAATCAGTTATTGAGGAATGAACTGAGTATTTGAACGATTAAAAAAATTTCGAACACTAAAGTACCCCAAAACATGCTGCTTAGTATCACACTTTACGTATTTTGTCACGAAATTATATATTTTTTATTCACCAAAATGGGTATTGAGACACAAACTTTGCATATCTGAATATTTGAATTTTTTTAAGAACACCAAAGATAAAAAAACACAATACTTTGCATCGTACTTTACATATTTTGTTTTGAAATTTTTTTTTCACCTAACCGATCACTAAGGAACAAACTTTGCGTATTAGAACAGTTAAAAAAATTGATATTGAGGAATGAACTTTTGATTATTTGAACGGTTAAATTCTTTTCAAACACTAAAGTATCTCAAAACTTCCCTTCCAGCAGAGTTTTTGCCACACCCAAGATTCGAACCCAAGACCTTTGAGTGGGATTCAAGTCCAATTACCACTTGGATCAACCCCTGTTGGTACCAAATACTCATCGTACTTTGAATAAATATGTTACGGATTTTTTTTTCACCAAATAGGCTATTGAAGAACAAACTATGCCTATTTGAATAGTTAAATTTTTTCCGACCACTTAAGTACTCAAAAACACACTGTTTTGCATTGCGTTTTATGTATTTTATTATAAAATTACTATTTCCTTTCAACAAACCAGTTACTGAGGAACAAACTTTGCGTATATGAACAACTAATTTTTTTCTCAAACTCTAAAGTAGCTCAAAACATACTGACTAGCATCACACTTTACATAATTTATCACGAAATTAATTTTTATTTGTCACCAAACTAACTATCGAAAATAAACTTCACGTATTTATAAATCTTATTTTTTCCCTAAATTTTAATGTACTCTTAAATAAGAAAATATAAAAAAAAAGAAAAAGTAAAAAAATGAGGGGTAGGGGAGGGGGATATGAAAATAAAAAAACTAGGGGGGGGGGGGGGGGGGAGTCTTGGCGCCACATTGGAGCCGAAGACTCCTCGAGATTTATAGTTTTATGATAAGATTACAATGATCAATTTCAAAGTAAACAAATTTCATAGGGACTAAAAAAATTTGAAAGCACCAAAAGCTTTTTTTTTTGTAAGGACTAAAAATTAAAAATATTTTTACAAGGATTAAAAGCAAAAATTTGTATATTTGCAGGGGTCAAAATCATATTTAAACCAAAAATAAAATAATTTTATTATATAGTCAATTACAAAAATACCCCCAAAAAGTTAGCCTCAGCCCACACTCACTTTTCTCTCTCCCCGTGTTCTCGCATTCTTTTCTCTCCCGCCGTGCTCTCAAGTTATTGTAACACCCCCTTTTCCTTAATCTTGAAAAGTGGCGTTACACTTAAATAATCTCATTTCTAATTTTCTTTTGAAAACACATCGCTTTACTTTCGGTATGAATTTTCTAAATTTTGAGAAAATAGAGATATACAGACATAATATATATATATATATATATATATATATATATATATATATATATATATATATATATATATATATATATATATATATAGATAAGTCATCATCCATGAGTGATGATAATGCTTATAGGCTTACATCCACCAACAAACAAACTGCACTTAAATATCTTACAAGAGTTCCTAAGACTAGTACGTACTATTAAGATTAAACATATCTTAAGTCAGATTAAATCCTAAGCAGTCAGATTAAATATAGACAACCTCACATTCCTCTTCCAGAAGTTCGATCTTGTTGTGTCCAGAGTGGCTCAACAGTCCTCCCGACATCATCTGTAATGTAAGGGGTGAAATACTCATACACAAGTTTGCAACACGATGGTTACACAAGTTACACATAATATGATACAATCACATGCAATAATTTATTAAATAATATACAAGCATAGTTTGTTCAAGTGACTCACGTCAAATCAAGACTAACAAAATCAATCACACATAATCACACAATCCTGCAAAACATGAGTAGTATTATAGGGAAAGTCAATCATCGATTGTTAGTCAAATAAACTAGATATCACAGTTATCCTCTAATCCATCAACAAAATTAGTCTGCCAACTAAATAATATTATACTTAACCAACTCCATGGAGATCTCTCTATCATCTTGAGCGTAAGGCCGTTTCAATTGCCATAACATGATTGTTTGCAACGAGAAGATATGCAATCCATACTCCTTTTTGCACAAGCAACACATAATTTGTGCCCATCAACTTATTATTAGTATTTCCCCTTACCTTAGAACTTTCTCAAAATAACTTGATGAACTTTTTCTTCAATTTCCTCAACACCTATTACTCATCAAAACAACTATGTCTTAACTCACTATAATCATAACTAAAAGTATTTTACTAAAGTTCTAATTAATACTTCTGTGTCTCGAAATGCAAAGAAACATTTGTTTTTAAAGAAAAACCCCTTTGATAGGCATATTTTCTATTTCATCGATTTTAAGTGCATTTTACAAAATATAATAAACCAGAGTAAGAAAATTTTCTGAACTAATGTCTAAGCATATATAAATATTTAACCTAGTTCATCATCTAATTAATCAACTTTTTTGAATAAGTATTCTATCTCATTTTAAAATAATGCATAAATAATTTACCTACACCATATTCTAATATTTGAAATAAAGAGGTAGTAAATAAAATAAAGAAATTAATAAAAACTAGCCTAACCCTAACCATGAGATAGTTCAAATGGGAAAGGAATTGAAATAAATAGACTAGCTAGTTAAAAGTAGTATAGACAGTGCTAGCGTTACTTTCCTATCCTTGTCCCAGCTCCTTCTCAGCCTCCGCCACCCATCCCCACAAAAACTCAAGTTGTCAAGGAAGGTAAACGGTCGACAGAGGGCAGTGAAACAAGGGCGCAGAAGAAGCAAAAGAGCAAGAGTAAGAGCCACCGAGACAAAGGTGTTGTGGTTGAGTTTAATGAGGTCTCACTCAAGATGCTTCAGAGGAGTCCCTTTGCCTTTTGGACTAAAATTACCGACTTAAGCCCTACCTTTTGGGAAAGGGATGTTGAGGAGGCAGAAATGTGAAGAAGGTAAACACTTTGATATTTTCGCATCTTGGCTTGAATTCGAGCTCTTCATTTTCTGATTCGCTACTATCCCTTTTTGAGGTGTTCCCGACCGGAAATGCCGGGGTTCGTCGTCCTTCTTTACGTATTGTTTGAACTTACCTTTCTTGATAATCTCTTCAACGTCGTCCTTCAAAAGCATTGCTCCTGTTAGTATCATGGTTGTTGCTATGGTTGTAGCGACAATACCTCTTCTTTGACGTCCATTTCTTCTCGGGAATGGGCTTTGTGACCTTATGCCCCGCAATTCAGTGTTGGTGCATTCAGCCAAGATCTTGGACCTTGTCGTGTTAAGCGGTGTATGTCTGGAGAAGCGGGGTATTCGGTCTTAGGGTTTGCACCGGGAACCACTTTAATCTTTTTTATTCGTAGCTTCCGGAGGTTGGGTCTCCCTGCGTCCTCCGGATTTATTTACTGTCTGGGTTGCAAATTTGTCCTCCTCGTAGTCCAAGAACTTAGATGACCTCTACAAGAATTCCTTCATGTTTCGAGGTCGGTTGACCCCACCATCTCATTTTCTCGTCCAGGTATTTGGCGTTTAGGGATTCATCGTTGAACCTTTCAATTTACTCCATCAAGGTTTGGTTCTCCCCCCGATGGATTGCCTTGAACACTTTCTCAGTCTTCTGCTTCACCCTCGAAGCTGTGAAATGGGTGGAGAAGAGTTCAGCAAACTAACTACACGAGGTTATTGAGTTTGGTTGGAGGCAACGGTACTAGGGCAGAGCCGCTTTTGAGAGAGTCAAAGGAAAGATTTTGCACTTGACCTCGTCTTCAGCATTTCGGTAACGAAGCATTAGGTCGAAGTAGAGTCAAGGTGATCGTCGGGCTCTCCCGCCCCATCAGGATGGGTTGCTCATCATTCCGTCGAGAAAATGGTCTGCGGCGAGATAAAACCGAGCGCCTCGAGATTTTTGCGGTAAAAGAGTTACGTCGGTCTTTCCTGACTGACGATCTTTGATGCTTGTCTGGAATTCATTTGGCCCTAAGAGGTGACCTACCTCCTCCTTGAGAATGACGAAGGGGCGACGAGGATGCAACTGATGAAGTCTAACTAGATGGCTCTTCTTCCTAGTAAGCTGAATCTAGGGATGTTGGTGGAGAATTTGGTGGTGATCTCGAACCTCTTCCTTGTGGTTATGACGCCTGCGAGGATGACACCAGCGTTCAGGAGATCGTTGACGCCCGGATGCTATGGTTCTTGCTGGTGGAGAGTGTGGTTTCCTTCGAC
This sequence comes from Astragalus membranaceus, assembly GCA_039519185.1. Lineage (NCBI taxonomy): Eukaryota > Viridiplantae > Streptophyta > Magnoliopsida > Fabales > Fabaceae > Astragalus > Astragalus membranaceus. The sequence continues at coordinate 32,138,883 of CM076852.1, read as the reverse complement.
CAAGAACCAGAGCAGTGTTTTCCCAGGTGATGACTGTATTCCTCTCAACCTGGTTCCTCTGAGTGTTGTGGTCAGCGATACTTTTGGCTTGTTCGTTGAGGATGGTGATTAAGTTCTGGAAGGCTTGCACTGAGAGGGGCACCATGGGTGTTGTAGCAGTGGATGGTAAAATTAACTCTCATAACGCCACTAAGCCTATTAAAGGATCAAATTCTCATAGTCAAGAAACGACAATAAGTGAAAGTCAAGAGGAGAGTGAGTCTCATTGAGACTAACGTCGGTAAACCAACTAGAACATCAATGAACAGAAGTGTAACCGGGGGAGCAAATCGAATCAATTTGTTGCTCTATCCTTAGCTTCTAATTGTAATAGATGCATGGAAAGCAAAAAGAAAAAAATCTAGGAAATAATACTATTAGCAAGTTTAAGCTTCGATTCCTTTGATTGAATTTAGTCTACTATGAAGGATGTGGATGTTATAGGCATCTAGCTAGATATTATGGTGTTGCTCCGACACAAAAGAATTAGTGGCAATGCTGTTAAAGATATCAACATAGGTTTCTCCAATGAGAGCCACTATTGTAGAGGGTGAAATTAATTGTCATGATACGAGTGCGCATAATGATCAAAAATCAATAATCCAAAATAATCAGGAGGAGAGTGAATTTCATGGAGATATGTTTGTGGTCCAAATGATAAAAGTGCATTCACAATTCAACTGGAACACAATCTCACAAAAAGGGTAGCTGTTGGAGGAGATCGAACCGGTTTTATGTTTTTTCATTAGCTCCTAATAATGATGGTGACATGGAGATAAAAGGAGAGAATATGGCAAATAATTGTATCCGAAATGGGATCAACAAACGATTAAAAAATAAACAAGATGGAGAACTATCCTTAGTTAATTTGGAACTAATGCAAATGATCTCCCAATGTCAAGTACACCTCTAGGGAAAACTCAAGAATTCTTGGATGCTAGATAACCTTGAGAACTATATCTAGATGAGCATCAAGCTCGCCTACTTCGCTTATCGAAAAAAAATAGCTTGCCTACATCTAGCTGGACCACCCATGTATGAGTTGAATGAACAAAGACAGAAAATCCCGCTGTATCACAAAATTATTTTTATAGTTCAAGTGAGGGTAAGATATGCGGGTACGGGAATTAGGTGCCTAACTTGTATGAGACAAGGATTAAAGTTACTGCTCATGCAGGCACAAACACTTTTTATAAACCCATGTTTAATGACGACCACTATAGTATCTTTCTCAGAGAGAGCCCATTTTCTTCCCTAAATGATGGCACAAAAACTAGTATTGACAACACGGAGCGCGACCTCGCTTCCACTTGCTCTATGGCATTGCCGAAAGCCTCCTTGGCAACAAGCAAAGCGAGATCAGCAGTTTCTTTTCCTTCGTTCATAGCCCGGTCCCTCACTCGAGCTCGGCAACCTTCTTTTTGCCTCCTCGTTCGTCGTGGTGAGCTTCGAAACTTCAGTAAAGGCAGAGTCCCTGTCCTTCTGAGCCTTCTCGACCCTCTGCAAAGCTTCTTTCTTGGCCTTCACTAAGTTATTCCGAGCTTTCTCAATTGAGGTCAGAGCAATCCGAGATGACTTCAGAGCTACCAGGGCATCATCCACTACAATAGATTTAAGCATTGGGAGCGCTTTTTTTAGGCCATAGGGAGCGCTTTCGGGGGCTCCTAAAGCTAGCGCTCCTGTTGCAAATCACCCAAAGGTAGCGCTCGAAAAGCGCTCCCAAAAAACAGGCAAGAGGAGCGCTTACTGTAAAAAGCGCTCCCCATGGTCTTAAGAAAAGGGAGCGCTTTTTATTATAAGCGCTCCTTATTCCTAGGCGCGCTAAGACAATAAGGAGTGCTTACTGTAAAAAGTGCTCCACATGGTCTTAAGAAAAGGGAGCGCTTTTTACAGAAAGCGCTACCAATGCCTAATTTTTTTTTAAGAAAGTTTTGCTTGTTTATTCTATATTACCAATTCTCAGCTCCCTGCAATCAGAAACCAGCAACAACCAGAAACCAACAACAAAGTTCCAAATAAAATTCCATATCAATAACCAATTTCAAATCAATTTTGTAACATCCTGGGCCCTTTTCTTACTTAGTAGGCTACCCAGCAATGCACTCATGACCTTCTCTACCCCCCATGTAGAGTTTTTGCCTTCCGTGGGAATCGAACCTTGTACCCTGAGGCTTAGGTACAAGCTCAATGCATTCCCACTACCAATTGATCTACTAGATCAATTGGTAGTGGGAATGCATTGAGCTTGTACCTAAGCCTCAGGGTACAAGGTTCGATTCCCACGGAAGGCAAAAACTCTACATGGGGGGTAGAGAAGGTCATGAGTGCATCGCTGGGTAGCCTACTAAGTCAGAAAAGGGCCCAGGATGTTACAAATTTCCAACTAATTTATAAATCCAACATACATCCTCATGTACCAATCAACATATGTGCCAACAAAAATGTGCCAACATATAAATCCTCATGTACCAAAAGATCAACAAAAATTACATAAATCCTCATGTACCAAAAGATCAACAAAACTTACAACATATCCAATATGAGGTACTACAAAAATAGGATATCCAAAAAAAATTACATCAAGTTCGATTTGCATTAATCAAACCGGCAACATGACGACACCACTCTCCTTTCAGCTGAGTAGGTTCCTCATCAGAAAATTGAGCTCCACACACATATTCAGGAAAATACTGAAAAAAATAAAATAAAATGAACTTAGAATTATATCAATATCAATTAGATATTGAATTACTTGTCAAAAAACAAACTATCAAATTACATACATGGATTGGGATTTCCATTTGGTTGTGAGTGATGATGTCCTTCATAAACTTCATTACATAGTACCCGCAATCATCGAAGTTTGGTTGTTTGGGACCCTATAAAACAAAAGATTACTTAGTTATTAAATATAATTAATTACATATGCATAAGAATATTGATTATAAGCTTACCCTTATTGCTATCCATAAGAATATTGATTACTTAGTTATTAAATATAATTAATTACATATGCATTTACTAAAAACTTTAAAGGACCAAATCATCTTGCAGTGTAAAATTATAAATTGTCTTACCACTGGTTGCATGCGTTTCTTTCCGATCGGGTAGTGATATCGGTCTGGCTTTTTCATGGCATTGGAAGTAAACCACAGTATGAACCCTGGCAAGAGGTCCAGGAGAGAATCCATAGTTGAGGCAATCACTGCTAATGATCTGCTTTCAATGGACAAAAACTGAAAGAGCAGTGTACTGAAGAAGGAAAAATGATACAAATGAGAATGTTGAATTCAAGTGATTACATCAAGCCTATCTATAAGCGTTTACAAACTACTAAGTAACTAAATCACTAATAAAAATTACTGCCGTCAGTATATATCGTAAATTTTCAGATTCTTTCTTGTTAAAAACCGTCTAGTTAAGAATATCGAAATCCCTTCAATTTTGTTGAATTTATTCAGTCAGACTAGATAAAATGCATACAAAAGTAAAGCTTATTACAGTTCAACATCCATTATCATAATAACCTATCCTGCAAGACAATAAATTAGTATCAGTGAAAGTTTTAGGGGAGGAGTTTGTTTGAAGGAGTACCCTATTAAAAGATCATCAATGATATGCTCCAGTGCCAGTAAACTAACACCCAAGTGCTAAGCAACAAAATTCAGATATATTGGGTCAGTTAGTAAGCCAAGCTTACTAAAATATCTTGAACCCAAAATCATCTCCTAGTCAGTGACAAATATTTGCTTCTCTTTCCATTTCAATCTGTTAGCATCTACTTATAGTTCTTATACTTCTCCTTCCCTCATCTTTGCCTTTCAACCAAATGGTACACACCTCAATCTGAAATTCCTCCCACATGATCATCATTAAATTTAAAATCTTCTCATATCCTTAGAAAGGCCTAGTAAGGCAATATTTAACATCCAAATTTACAAAGAAGTATGTACCTGAATTCGACACACAACACCTGCACCATTATTCACAAAGAGAGCTTTCTTTTTCATAGGTTTCCTTGTCTTTGGATCAATTTGATGCAAGATCTCAATAACCTCACATTCTTCAACTACAGAGTGGACGCGCAAAATAGCCTTATACCCAGCAGTAAAAATAGCCTAAGTTTATACAACAGACAAGTCATTAATCTAAACAGAGAAATCATGCAAAGAAAAAAGTGCAGAGACAGACAGACAGAAGAAAAAATAAAGACATTGTCCAACATTTCAAGGATTTGCAGCTGCACAATAAACTCAGTAACTGCTGGTATTGGATTCACTGAGATCAGGACAAAGACATAAATACTATGTTAAAACGTCCAGCAAATGTATAACCACATAAAGTCAAGATCCCAGAAATTGAATTCACTGAGACAAATCTCTCTGTGTGTGTGTTTGTGTGTGTGTGTGTGTGTGTGTGTGTGTGTGTGTGTGTGTGTGTGTGTGTCTGTTGAGGTACAATCCCTTCCAACCCTTTCCATTTTTTCACGCAAAAACTGTGTGTGTGTGTGTGTGTGCGTGTGTGTGTGTGTTCATTTTAAAAGTCCAACAAAAGCTTACCATTACTAGAAAGGACAAATCCACTTCCCATCTGCTAGCATTTGTTTCCCTAACTTCATTCTCTGTCATGGACCCATGGCAACAACAAAACCAGGCACAACAGATTGCAAACTCCTGAGAATCAACCAAGCACCAAAAATCAGTCAATGATTTGTACTTAAAATACACAATGGTTGTCAAACCCCCTTTTTGTTTATAGATGGCTATTGGCTATCCAAGTATGGGATAAGCGCTTCAATTGGTATGGAAACAATACCAATATCACACTTTCACAACACAAAACTATATTCAAGTAAATTGGTATGGAAATAATACCAATATCACACCTATTATATACCTGCGGGTTGATGCGTGTCAAAATAATGTTTTTCTCGTGAAGCCGTATCAGTGGTCGAACTATAGGCTGGTGATTGTCAGATAATGCTGGAACAATCTCAGATTGAACTTTTATCAATTTCCCATTACCAAAGGCCTGATCATTTTCAGCATACTGCTTCAATATACTCTTATCGTCTAAGTAGCGCTAGATTTCTGCCTGCATGCCAGAAATTCTTTGTGGATCTACCTCCAAGTTGATTTTTCTCTGGAGTGCATCGATTCTATCTTCAAATGAGCGCATTGTGTTAGCTACAATAAGTGTTTCGTCCAGATCAAACACACTACCCAAACATCTGAGATTTAACATTAGAAGGCATGAGTTATATAGTCCAGCAGCAACAACAAATCCCCAGAAACATGGTCTGTCATCATTCCGGGAATGCATTGCAACCAAATGTATTTCGTCTCCATATAGCGGTATAACAGCAGTCTGGAGGGGGCCAATATTACAACCATTGTTAAAATCCAACAAGAGAATTAAGTAGAGAAGGAAAAAGATAACTGATAACCACTTAAAATTTAAATAATAATAAACGTGATGACAATGCAAAAAAGAAACGATGCACAGTAAGCAAGTGGAGTTTAGGAAGATGTTGAAGAAGCCACAGTTCCAAACTATATTATAAGCCAAGCTAAACTCATATTGAAGTATCACGAATTTCACAACACATAATAAACAACCCAACACATCTTGAGTATGATGCATAATAAAGAAAGGACAAATGCTAGCAGATGGGAAGTCAGGGACAAATCCATTTTCATGTCTTCTTCCTCAACAACAGATAATCTAACCCGTATGTCTTTGAATTTGTGATGAGAGAGTGAGAGTGTTTGGGTTACAAACTTGGGAAACCCTAAAATCTAAAATCCCTAAAAAAGAAATCAAACGAGATGAGAGAGAGCGATTAACTTACAGAAAAGAGGTAACAAAAACATAGCAGTAGCAAATGAGAGAGTGAGACATCGGCGAAGGGATAGAGCATCAGCAAACGAGATGGGTGAGGAGGAGATGTACGAGAAGAAGAGGATGAATGAGAAGAAGAGGATGAACGAGAGAGAGCTTCGATCTGGTTCGAGAGAGGTTCAAAGAGAAGAAGATGAAAAACGAGCTTCAAAGCTAGGGTACGCGTGCGTGAGGGAAGGAGCTGGGTTTTTGGTTCTGTATCTGTGCGTGAGGAGGGAGGGATGGATACAACGCGTAATATTTTAAAAAATTGAGGATATGGAGCGCTTTTTAAAAAGCGTTCCTGAAGGGTTACGCCAGATTGGGAATAGGGAGCGCTTTTTAAAAAGCGCTCCATATGCTCAATCTCGCTTACCCCTTCAGGGGCGCTTTTTGAAAAGCATTCCTGAAGGGTTACGCGAGATTAAGCATAGGGAGCGCTTTCTAAAAAGCGTTAGCATAGGGAGCGCTTTTTAAAAAGCGTTCCTGAAGGGGTAAGCGAGATTGAGCATAGGGAGCGCTTTTTAAGAAGCGCTCCTGATGGGTGCGTTCTTATTTTATGTTTTTGGCGTAGTGATGTCACTACTTTTTAACCTTAGATTTGTCTACAAAAAGGGAGTCTTGATTCTTAAGCTTGCATCGTTCACCCAAGAGTTCATTCTCAAGCCAATTTACAAAAAATTCAAGTTGTTTACCTTCTTCCTAAGCCTGGACACCAACCTCCAGATGCAGAAGCTTGGTATCCATGTAGGACATCTTGTGCAGCAAAGCGAAGGGATTTCGACGCAGAGTCTCCAGGTCGACTTCATCAAAATCGGTTACTGCGTCTTTGGGTATTTTATCATGCCTGCTCTTGTTCTTATGTTGCTTTGGTTTCTTTTGACGCCTCTACTGATGTGAGGCCTCAGAAGGACGTTTAACAGGCCCATTTATTTGAAACTTTTGGAGCTTAGTCGGGGGTAGGAGTAGGTTGAACTCGGACAATGGAGTCGATGTTCACATTCCTTGACCCCACTGGACTCCCCTATGCTTTAATGACAGGAATCTGAATTTGAAAGGGCATGACCAAGGTGTTGGGACAGGCAACATTGCTTCCTGCTTTCCTTAGAAGTTTGAGGATGGACAATGGAGCCATAGTCTCTGTAAAAAGAAAAACAAACGGTTATGTATGGATCAAAGAGCAAAAACAACGTTCTAAAGAATTAAACCTCGGCGCCCTACCAAAATCTTCTTCACGATCGTTCTTTGTCTGAGCTAGGACCAAAGCCTTGGTATCTATGTACTTCCCCTCCTTTAACTCCACTACCCAATCCCAGAGGACTGTGAAAGTATCCCGCCAGCATCCAAAAAGCCGAGATCCCAGAAGTACCGTTCACTCTCCTCGAGAAAATGGCTCAAGGACCATCCCAACTGGTACTTGATGGACTCAACCTTATCGTCCTCTCCATAACATTTGACCCTCTCCTTGACAGTTTGGTTCTTCGAGACGACATTAAACTACTTGTCCTTGATGCCTTAGACAGAGTAGGGATAAAGAGTGAAAAGGTGAACCTTTGAAGCACCTCTTTGGAAAGAAAGAAAAATATCTTCGGAGTAAGGATGCTTGAAAAGATCCATCACTACTTGAAACGCGCCTAGAAAAGCCCAACCGTTGAGATGCAATTGCGTGAGAGAAGCCTTAGAGTACAAAGTATTTGTTGTTCAAAGTCATTAAATGGAGGGTAGGCCCCCAACTTCGTGATCATTATGGCGTAGACAAAAAATGAAGTCCCGAAGGCAGACAATAACAAACAGGTTCTGTCATGGGAACACCTTGGACTTGCCACTGTTGATCTCCACTGCCGCCTAAATAAGGTCGGTAGCTTTGAAGAACCTCGACAAAGTTAGGATGGAATTTACTCGATTTCCCTCAGACCTCGATATAAATCCAATCATAACTAATGACGATATCATCTTCAGTACTGTCCTCACCTCCTGGGTTCGCGCCAATGTTGTTCTCTTTAGGCATCTCAGCTCGTTCCTCACCCGTCTCGGCCTGATATGTGTTTGCCTCCCATTCACCCAAGTCATTGTTCATGTCAAAGAAGGCCTGACCCTTGGTAGTAGTCTCTTCTTAATGCTATTAAAAAGCTTTTGATCGGATGTACTGTCAGCCACGCCTTGTCCAAACTCTTGATCTTCAATAACTCGGACCAGTTGGTCAGGAGAAAGCATTTGAGGCGTAGTTATGGTTTTCTCACATCACACCACCAATATTTCACCTCAGCCGAGGTACAAATGCCCTTTAAGCAATCATCAAGGACGAGCTCAAAGGTGTTTAGCCGAGATTGATGATAAGTAATATTTTAGTGTGTTTTTAGTATTTAATTTAAGTAGTTTATTTGATGTTTTCATCCTAGTTTAGAACTATTTTACTGCCTGTTGTTGGTTTTCATTCTCAGGGTCAATATTGAAGCAAATGAGGAGTTTTAGTGCTTAAAGAGCAAAGGATCAAGAGACAAAAGGTTGGGAAGAAGAATCAGCAATAGAAGGTGCAAATATCAGGTTTAGACGCACGGTCCGTGCGTGATTAAGCATGGTCCGTGCGCCTGGTTCGCAAAAAGAAAGAAAACTGAAGAAAAGGCTGAGCGCGATCCACGCGCCCAAGAGCACGATTCGTGCGCCCAGGAGCACGACCCGTGCGCCTTGTGTCGTTCTGCATTCCATGTTTTTTTTACACTGAGCACGATCGGTGCGCCCAGGAGCACGATCCGTGCACCCCTTCTGATTTCCAAAGATGTTACAACTCTTCTCATTCTATACTTTATGGATTGTAATATGAATTTAGTAGTTTGTCTGATGATCTTAGCCTATAAAAAGGACCTCAATGTAGCTTCATACTCATCTTTTACCATTGGAGTTTAAGTTCAAAGTTTAATCGAAGTTCTTGCGTTTTGTTAAGGTTTTTGCTCTTTATATTCTTGCACTTTTATTTCCTTGTTATTTACATTATGTTATTTACATTATGCAATTCTCTTCTACTCCCTTGTCTACTATAATCATGAGTGAGTAGACTTCTCCAGTCCTGGGATTATGGGAAACAATCCAATGATGGGTCCATAAATAACTCCAAGACTAAATCCTATTTTATTTGAGTTTGGGTTTTAATCTAATTTCATCATGCAAATTGTATAACTCAAATGTCAAGTGAAGAACCGAAAGGTGAAGCTTGACATTAGAACAAATGAAATTAGACAAGGTCAATCAAAGCATGAAAATAGCGGTGATAACCTTGGGACAATAAGGCGGTGCTTAATGGGTTTCGGCAATGATCAACCATGAGAATAGGCTTGATCATTGTTTCGAGACACGTTCTTGTATTCCGAAAGGAAACTTGAATTACACCAAAAGAATGCCTTGTCCCCGGCGACGGCGCCAGGGTATCTTGCCTTTCATTCTCAGGGTCAATATTGAAGCAAATGAGGAGTTTTAGTGCTTAAAGAGCAAAGGATCAAGAGACAAAAGGTTGGGGACAAGAATCAGCAATAGAAGGTGCAAATATCCGGTTTAGACGCACGGTCCGTACGTGATTTAAGCATGGTCCGTGCGCCTGGTTCGCAAAAAGAAAGAAAACTGTAGAAAAGGCTGAGCGTGATCCATGCGCCCAAGAGCACGACCCGTGCGCCCTGAGCACGATCCGTGCGCCCAGGAGCACGACCCGTGCGCCTTGTGTCGTTCTGAATTCCATGTTTTTTTACACTGAGCACGATCCGTGCACCCAGGAGCACGATCCGTGCGCCCCTTCTGATTTCCAAAGATGTTACAACTCTTCTCATTCTATACTTTATGGATTGTAATGTGAATTTAGTAGTTTGTCTGATGATCTTAGCCTATAAAAAGGACCTCAATGTAGCTTCATACTCATCTTTTACCATTGCAGTTTAAGTTCAAAGTTTAATCGAAGTTCTTGCGTTTTGTTAAGGTTTTTGCTCTTTATATTCTTGCACTTTTATTTCCTTGTTATTTACATTCTGTTATTTACATTATGAAATTCTCTTCTACTCCCTTGTCTACTATGATCATGAGTGAGTAGACTTCTTTAGTCTTAGGATTATGGTAAACAATCCAATGATGGGTCCCTAAATAACTCCAAGACTAAATCCTATTTTATTTGAGTTTGAGTTTTAATCTAATTTCATCATGCAAATTGTATAACTCAAATGTCAAGTGAAGAACCGAAAGGTGAAGCTTGACATTAGAACAAATGAAATTAGACAAGGTCAATCAAAGCATGAAAACAGCGGTGATAACCTTGGGACAATAAGGCAGTGCTTAATGGGTTTCGGCAATGATCAACCATGAGAATAGGCTTGATCATTGTTTCAAGACACGTTCTTGTATTCCGAAAGGAAACTTGAATTACACCAAAAGAATGCCTTGTCCTTAAAAACGAACTTTACAATAAGATAGGGGATAGTTAAGGGGTTACTTTCATACCTTCATTGTGATTTAACCATGATCCCAAGGCGCTTTTTATATTCTAAGTTAAAATCAAACATTCTTCTACTAAATTATTCCCTTTCAGCTAATCACCACTAAAAACTAGATTGGTAATCACATATAACTCCCTGTGGATCGATAATTCTTATTACGCGATATAACCGTATACTTCCGGCTTATCAATTGACGAATCATGACGCCACCACGAGCAAGCGTGATCCCACTCTCAGTGGGAAAACCTAGAATGACCAAGGCCGACTTTGAACCTGTTGACCCCCTTCCTTCTAACATATCTTCACACAATGGTGAGGAGGACTTCACTGCGAAAGGACCGGTTGAGGTCACAACGACCGCAATTTCTGGGGTGACTGGCTCAAGATACATGGTGAAGAAGGGAGAATTACAAAAAGAATAAAGAAAAGAACTCAGAAGTACCTTTTAACTCCGCGAAGAAGAGTCTTAAGAAAATACTTGAAGAACCATTAGAATTACGGAAGGCTCACCGAAGAATTTGAATGCTCGCCGGAAACTTTGACGTCGACAGAGAGGAAAAGTGGAAGCAAAAACTTTGCGACAGTACAAATGAGGAGGAGTTCCTTTATATTCTGCCTAGGGCAGACGGAGGGTTGAAGACCAACCATTGTAACCCTAGAAGTCAATGATGGCGCTAGTACAAAAAAAGAGGTAGCACAGACATAGTAATAATGACATGGCTCTTCAATCCACTAAAGCAATTCAATCATCGACAATCACATTAAAGGCTGATAACCATTCATTACAAAGGAATGAAGGGTCATGATCTAAAATCTTGATCCTGATTCGTCTTAGTGGTCGAGAACAGTATGTGGCCAACTTCATTAATCCTCTCTGATATGCTTCTGAGACCACATGAGTTGGTCGATATAACACCTAGGGCTTATGGAACAAATAAATCTAATGGCTGACATCGACTTCCCGCCTTGGCAAGACCGAGGGGAAATTTAGTCAAGCTGACTTCGCTACCATGACTTGAAGTAATGAGAAGACTTGAAGCAATGAGAAGAATAATAATGTTGACTAAAACAAGCAAAGAAAAAAAAACCCTTGAGAAGACTAGAAGGGTCAACATGAGAAAGATCATCTTGAGAAGAGTCAACATGAGAAGAGTCACCATGAGAAGAGTCACAGTCAAGATGGGAAGCATCATGATAAGTAGGTTCAAGATCAGAAGGGTCGTGATAAGAAGAGTCAAGTTGAGAAGAGTGATACAGAGAAGCATCAACATGAGAAGCATTAACTCGAGAAGCCTCACAGTTGAGAAGAGTCAAAGAAGAGAAGGGTCATGACAACTATAAAGCTACTATTGTCTTCTACAGAAGTACAAAAAAGTTGTTGTCCTTTCTCCAAAAGGACTTTAATGACAATAATATTTTGCCAACAACTCTAAAACATGGACAAACAGTTATTACACATATATTTGGCTATAATATCTTGGATCATTGCTAGAAGGTATTGGAGAGTGCTTTGAGCCAAAACTGCCAACCTTCTCAAAGTGTCAAGCTTTCTCTCAACCATAGTCAGCTACACCATACGCGTTGAGTATGTATTCTAGCTTGCTTTTAGGATTTTGTTGAACCTCCTTTTGTATTAACGAAGCTCTCGTAATCTCACCAAAACCCAAATACTGAAATGTACAACTTGTAGAACCTTCTCAAGCAGCATGTGTTGCTATAGGGATTGAGAAGCGTGTTAGAAGCTACCAAACAGATTAGAAGGATTGTATTAGGTGTGAAACAGTAGTTAGACCCTTGTTAACAAAACTACCATAAGAACTTCAGTCCTTGGTTGGTTGTAAAGTTGTAACTATTTGGGAAATAGTCGAAATACTCACTAGGTGTGAGGAGTTGATGTAGCCCCGGGTTTTTGTGAACCACTATACATTATTGTGTTCTTTACTGCTTCCTTAAGATGTTATGAAATTATTCTTCAAACTCTCCGTTTAGAGGAGGTTTTAGAAAACTAAGAATAGTGGTCTTCTGACCCTTCTCAACTACTCACAGTTCTTCTAAAAACACTGTTTTACAACCTTCTCAAGTGTTTTCAAAGTGGTAGATCTAAAATATCACTCTTAAGTATTTCATACGTAATATAAACTTTTCAAACACCATCTCTTACCTAGGAAACCTATTTTGAAAATCATCTTAAACACTGTTGATTTCTACTTTGAGAAGAAAGAAATAACCGACCCTTCTCAACTCATAAATATAGCTGAGAAGACAATTTCAACTCACCTTTCTCTAATCAATAAATATTTCAACTCACCATTCTCAACATTGTACATCGTTTCAGGTTAATTTCTAAAAGGGTCACAATTCCAGCCCTTCTTCATTGTGACTTTCATTGACTTCAATTGGCATCAGAGCTCGGCCTCTAGGTTGGGCACAATCAAAAAGTGTGAGAGGAAAATATCTTTGAAAAATTCATGGACAAACCAAATTCGGTAGCCTTCCTACCAGAAGGTGCATCACCAAAGAATTCTCCTGGATTCAATGAAGAATACTACTACTACTACTAGAAAAGTCAAATGTAGGTATTTTTGGAATCTCAAAATACTGATATATGGGGAATCATTCAAACTAGACCATATGTTCCTACAACAACAATAAAGCTGGTGACTCATTCCAAAACCCAAAGATCAGTGGACTACTAATGAAAAACACAGAGTCTTATTGAATGCAAAGGCAAAGTATTATCTTACTTGTGCCTTAGGAAGAGCTGAATATGACAAGATAATAGGGGAGGAAATTGCTAAAGAAATATGGGATACTCTGCAAATTGCTCATGAAGGAACTGATCAAATCAAAGAAGCAAAGAAGGGCATGCTCATCCATGAGTTTGAAATGTTCAAAATGAGTGAGTATGAAACGATTGATGAAATGTTCGGTAGATTCATCACAACCATAAATGGATTGAGCACTCTGGGAAAGACTTATCCAAACTCTGAGAAAGTCAGAGAGCTATTGAAATGTCTACCAAAAGGTTGGAGACCCTAGGTGACTACAATAGAAGAAGCAAAAACATTGTCAACTTTTGACAGTTTCTCTCAAAGCTTCTCAAAAGGAAGATAACACATCTTCCTAGAAGGGAAAAGCTTTAGAACTCAAAGATTCTCAAGAATCAGATGATGAAGAACACTACATTGAAGAAGGGTCAGTATTAGCAGAACTTTCTCTAATCTCAAGAAGAATCAACAGATGGTTAAACAATAGAAGAAGAGGAAGCAAGTCAAAATTTACTTGCTAGGAATGTAAGAAGCTTGGTAACATGAAACAATATTGTCCTCTCCTAAACAAGAAAGGACCAGGAAAGTTCACATCAAAGAAGAAAGCCTTGATGGCCACTAGGGATGATTCAAAAGTGTCATCAAGTGAACCCGAGGAAGAAGTAGCTAATCTATGTCTCATGGCAGGAATTGAGCAAGAAGAGGTATGTAACTCTGAACCCTTTAAATGTGAAAGTTGTTAAGAAATTGAGTCTTCGTTTGATGGTCTGTTATATGATTCAAACATTCTTTCTCAAAAATGCATGTTGTTTAAAGATCAATTATGTATTTCTAAAATGGAAAATGATGTGTTGAAAATTCAAAATGAAAGAATGGTCAAAACAATTCACACACTCCAACAATCTCATTTCAAACTTTTTGAACAGTTTAATCTTCTCAACTTGAAATGGCTGAAAAGCCAAATTTTCCTAACTGCCAACTTAAAAATAAAAACAATGCTTTAAAAGAAAATGTTTGTGAGTTAACAAATGAGTTAATGGTTTGAGCACATAATCTTGAAGCTTCTCAAGTAAGTTTAACTCCTCTTGAGAAGAGTCAGATATATCAGAAGGGTGCCTCTGTGAAAAACAGAAAGCCCAAAGTTAAATGCTCATATTGCAAATGAACTATACAGTGTATTTCAGTTTGTGGCAATACTGTAAATAAACTACTCATATTGCTAATAAACAAGGACCCAAAAACTACCCAAGTCTTTGTCTAACTCTCATACAGGCATGCCTCAAAGCATCAAGAAGAAAGCGGTGGTTCCTAGACAGTGGATGCTACAGGCACATGACAGGGGAGAAGGATAAATTCCTCACCATGAAGAGCTTTGACGGAGGTCTTGTCATGTTTGGTAATAATGACAAAGGCTTCATCAAAGAGTAGGTACAATAAGTAAAATAAACTCTACTCAGATTCAAAATGATCAATTTTTTAAGGGAATAAAACATAATTTGCTTATTGTAAGTCAATTATGTGATTCTTGACATGAAGTGAAATTCAAATCTGATGCATGCAAAACAAATAGTTTAGAGTCCGAAAAAACAATTTTTACTAGTTTTAGAACAAATAATCTCTATAGCATTTGATGTGGCATAGGAGATTTGGTCATGTTAGCATGAAAACCCTTTCAAAATTGTCCAAACTTGATTTAGTCAGAGGGGTACCAATGATTAAGTATGAGAAGCACAAATCATGTGAAACATGCATTCAAAGAAAGCATGTAAAATCATCTTTTTAAACTATTAACATGATTTCCATTTAAAAACCTTTGGAATTTGTACATATGGATTTATTTGGTCCTACGAAGCATGCTAGACTAAGTGAAAAAAGATATGGCTTTGTTATTGTTGATGATTATTCAAGGTTCACATGGGTCATATTTCTGAAACATAAAGATGAGGCTTTTGAAAGCTTCAAAACTTTTTATAGGAAAGAATAAAATGATAAGGTTCTAACATTATTGCAGTTAGAAGTGACCATGGAGGAGAATTTGAAAATACCATGTTTTTAACACATTTTTTGAAGAAAATGGTGTGTCATACAACTTTTATTGTCCAAGAACTCCTCAACAAAATGGTGTTATTGAAAGAAAAAATAGAACACCGCAAGAAATGGCTAGAACATTGCTCAATGATTCCAAAATTGAAAAGTATTTTTGGGCAGAAGCAATTAACACTGTGTGCTACATTTTGAATAGAGAAACCATTAAAAAATTATTGAATAAAACCCCATATGAACTCTAGAATGGAAAGAAGCGTATTATATCTTATTTCCATGTATTTGGCTCTGATTGTTGTGTTTTAAATAACAAGGATAATTTAGGAAAGTTTAATGCTAAATCAGATCCTGCATTATTTTTAGGATATTCTCTTACATCTAAAGCATATAGAGTTTATAATCTTAGGACTAAATATGCTGAAGAAAGAATGCATTTTATGTTTATTGAAACTAAAAGTTCAAGTGATAGAAATGAAGATGATGCGATAGATGCAGATAAGACAGATTAGAAGGGTGATGAACTTCATAAGAAGACAGAGTCAAATTTTGCACCTGACCCTTCTCAACCTCAATAGGACCCCCAAAATCAACCAACTCAAGCCTATGAGACACCAAGGAGTTGGAGAATGATGACTAATCATCCTCAAGAGCAAATAATTGGAGAAACTTCTGAACTTGTCAGAACCATTAGTTCCTTTAGAAGGAGAGCATCTCACAGTGCTCTGATTTTGACAGTAGAACCTAAAAATATAAATGAAGCAATTGTTGATGAATTATGGGTTGAAGAAATGAAAAAGGAGCTTGCACGGTTTGAGAAGAATGAGGAATGGAATCTAGTTCCAGCTCCAAAACACCAATCTGTCATTGGCTCAAAATGGGTTTTTAGAAACAAGAATGGATCAAAATGGTAAGATTATTAGAAACAAGGCAAGACTTGTTTCTCAAGGATATAACCAACCTCCTGGTTTTATTGATCAAAAATATCCAAATCATGTTTTCAAATTAACTAAGGCTATCCATGGACTCATACAGGTTCATAGAGCATGGTATGAGGGGCATAGTACTTTCTGAAAGATGAATTGTTGATTTTGAAATCTATGTTGTTGAC
The DNA here is from genome assembly GCA_039519185.1 of Astragalus membranaceus. Taxonomy (NCBI): domain Eukaryota; kingdom Viridiplantae; phylum Streptophyta; class Magnoliopsida; order Fabales; family Fabaceae; genus Astragalus; species Astragalus membranaceus. The sequence goes on along the minus strand of CM076852.1, from coordinate 32,122,573 downwards.
ATCATCTTTGGAGTATCAAATGAAAAAATTTGCTTTGATTTTGGAAAACAAATGAAGAGTGAGTTTGAAATGATCCTTATCGGTGAATTAAGGTATTTCCTTGGTTTGCAAATTAAAAAAGTTAAGAAGGCTGTATGTATGTATGTATGTATGTATGTATATATATATATATATATATATATATATATATATATATATATATATATATATATAAGAGACCTTCTTAAGAAGTATATGATGAGTGATGCCAAACCTATGCCCACTCCAATGCACCCTTCTTCAAGCATTTAAAAAGATGAGAAGGGGGACTATGTGGTAGATTTCAAACTGCTCCCAAAGAGTCTCACCTTACTACTGTTAAAAGGATTTTTACGTATCTTGTTGGAACACCTAATCTGGGTCTATAGTACAAAAAGAAATCACTATTTGAGCTTATAGGGTATTGTGATGCTGACTATGTTGGAGACACATTGGAAAGAAAAAGCACAAGTGGTTCTTGTCAACTGCTTGGGGAGTCACTCATCTTATGGTCATCAAGAAATCAAAGAACAATTGCCCTCTCAACAACTGAAGTTGAGTATGTCTCTGTTGCTGGTTGTTGCTTTCAAATTTTATAGATCAAGAATCAACTTGAAGACTTTTGTTTAAGTTACTCGGGTATTCCAATATTTTTTGACAATACAAGTGTTGTTAAATTGTCTAAAATCCTATACAACACTTCAGATCAAAACACATTGATATGAAGAATCATTTCATTACAGATCATGTGCAAAAGGAGGATATTGAACTTGTTTTTCTGGATAGTAAACGTCAACTAGCTAATATTTTCTCTAAACCTCTCTTAGAGGAAAATTTTAGTTTCTTTAAAAGCATGTTTCATATCATTGAAAATTTCTCAGATGAGAAGGGTCATGACCTACAACCATCTCAGTGATGAGAAGGCTCGTAACCTTCAACCTTCTCAACCTTGAGAAAGGTAATCCGATGAATATGACCATAAAAATTAAAAAACAATTCATTTGTTTGCCATGTGTTTCTCATGTCTTGTTTTTTTGTTTTATTTATTGCTTTGGTAATTGTTTCTTTTTCTTTTTTCAAAAATAAAAAAATAGGCGCCTAGCCGTTTTCCCCAATAGCTCTCTTCTTTCAATCACTTCACAATGGTTACACTCTAGGTAATATCGCCCATAACCGTTGTTCAAGAACCAATTCAAAGTGTTTAAAACATCACTCTCTCATTCCCTCTCAACCTCACTTCGAAATCTCCAAAAGTAACGCATTTCTCTCTCAAAGTCTCCATTAATCAAATAGCAAGAACACAGAACATTGGTCTTCCTCCTACTGAATCAAAACCTCCATCAGAACCTTTGGAACTAGTAATGGATTCCCCAAACTTCGTAATCTTGTCTCCATCTCCGCCCAAGTTCCTCTCTCTGTTTTGCCCTAAAATCGCGTCCTGCAAGTTTAAACACACTCCAAGTGGCAATCCTAGACGATCAATGAGAGTGAAGTCTAGAACTTCTTCTAGAACCAATACAACATACTCCTCGGTACAAAGCAAGGCACACATTGATATAGAAATGAGAGTTCCTTCTACATGCTAAAAAAACAAAGCACAAATACGAAGAGAGTAAGAAGAAAATGGTTGCAGATAAGGGAAAGTGAAAGGTTGCAATGCCTCAAAAGAAGGAAATTAATAAGAGTCAAGATAGTAGAAAACGAAAGGAAGGAGAAAGGTCCAAATGGATGTCAAAACCCATTGTATCTCCAATACCTTGATGACAATGAGAAATGTGGGTGGAATGTCACACCCTATCTCACACAACAGAAATCGGTATATTTCATCACTATTGAAGACTTAGTCTACAAAGAAAGAGAAAGACATTTCTACGAAAATGCCACAATCAAGCATGAACCTCTAAGGATAGCAAGCTCTGTCATCAATTTTGATATTGAGGTCTCCTCAGAAACTCTTAGGAAGACACTTAATCTGCAAGATGGGGGAGTGAAGATTTATGAATACTCGTGGTATTAGAAGGTTGGTACCACAAAAAAAGAGTACAAAACCACCTTTCTCAATGACCCTTCCCCTTCCCTCCTTGTGAACTCACCAAACTCAGAGATGTGGCTATATTGCTTTTGCAGGTTAGGTTTTGATGATGATGCGTTCGAAGTCAAAATGACAAGCAGGTTAGGTTTTGATGATGTGTTCAAAGCAGAAAATGGTAAAGCGGAAATCCAAGGCAAACAAGACTCAAGAAGTAAGGGTAGTCTCTAGGGTTTGGGTCGTGGCTTAGGATATCTTGTAAGCCGCTTTTGAGAGTCAGCTCAACTCATCTCACAATCTCATAGCCTTCATCTTGTCTAAACGCATGCATGCATAGGTAAGGCACGTAACATGAGAAAGTGTTTTTTGCATAATTATGAGGTTATTGCAAACAAGCACAAAATTGATTTATGGCTTCTTCCCTAAAGAAAAAATCGATTTTTAGCCTGTTCCTCTTAAAGAAGCAAATCGATTCCTCTCTTGTTTTAGTGAACTACATAATCGATTCATAGCCTATTATTTTAAAGAGTAAATCGATTTCCATCTTCCTTACTCTAATTAAAGAATCGATTTGCATCTTCCTTATTTTAATTAAAATCGATTTCCTACTCTATTTTTAAAGTGGAAAATCGATTTCCTTCCTGTTTCCAAAGCTATAAATCGATTTGCATCTCACTTAAATCAAGCAATGAATCGATTCATCAACTAAACTCTTTTAAGTCAAAAATTGATTCTCTACTTAGTGTGATCTCATTCAACGGTCATATTTCTCCTAAGCCTATAAATAGGACTTAGTGTTTCTCAGAAAAATACAACCCATTCTTACGCTTACGCTGAAACGCAAAACTCAAAAACCCTAGCACACATACTTTTGTTCTTCACAAACTTTTTATCGGTCAGAGCTGATTTCTCCCAAGGGTTAGCGTTGGGTTTGTGATCTTCAAGTTGTGTAATCTGCCTTCATAAGAGGTATTTTGCTTTTTCAATTTGTAATTTGTTTTACGTTGTTCACCGTACTAGGGAGTGGGGTATCTCTCTAGGGTTGCTGTTGGTACTAAGGAGTGGGGTATCTCTCTAGGGTTATTGGTTGTAACAAGGGTGGGGTATCTCTTGTTGTTGCTGTTGTTGTGGTAGATTTGAGGGCTCTTCATAGGTGGGGTATCCTAGGAAAAGAGTGCCTGAGTTAGTAAAGGTTTCCAAAGCACCTGTAAGCTTTTTTGTGTTAGTGGAATATCTCACAAGGGTGTGAGGACTGGACGTAGGTTACTAGGAAGTGACCGAACCAGTATAAAAATCTCTGTGTTCTTTACTGCTTTATTTTCAGTTTTCGTTTCTCGTTAATTCGTTCAACAAACCTGCGCGAAAAATCAATCAAGTCGTTAAAGGGGACTTAATTTTTAAAATCTCAATTCACCCCCCTCTTGAGACTGAAGCCACTTGGTAACCGTTGGTCTATGCAAGAGGGTGCATCGCTTACCCGTCTTCCGGGATTCAACGGGGAAGACTATGCATATTGGAAAGAAAGAATGAGAATATTCATAGAAGGGGTAGATATAGATATATGGGATGCTGTGGAAAATGGACCTTTTGTTCCCACGCATATGGTAAATGGCGCACTGACAGTGAAAGAAAGAAATGCATGGACGGATAATGATAAAAGGAAAGTTCAACACAATTTCCGTGCCAAGAACATTATCACTTCCGCATTTAGTCCCAAGAAATGCGGGACAACCTTCAAGTCACTCATGAAGGTACTAGTGAGGTAAAAAGAGAAAGAACTAATACTCTCATCTGGGAATATGAGTTATTCAGAATGAATCAAGGAGAATCGATACAAGAAATGCAAAAGAGGTTCACTCACATGGTGAACAAAAGGTAACTGTGATAACTGAATCAAGAAATTTAGCTACGATGACTCTTGCCACCCTGTTTGGAAAACTACTAGAGCACGAGTTGGAGCTCACTCGTCTAGCAGAGCATGAAGAAAAAGGAAAGAAAAAGAAAAGTTTAGCTCTCAAGGCTTCTAGGTCAAATCCATCCGATGATAGTGATGATTCAGAAAATAAGGATGATGAAGACGATGAGAGTATGGATCAAATGGTTAGAAAATTCAAAAAGTTCATGAAAAGGAAAAGGTCACCCAAAAAGAATTCTTCATCCAAAGGAGTCTCAAGCAAGGAAAACTTGTACAGTCCACCAACTTGCTACGAATGTGGTAAATCCGGACACCTGGCGATGGAGTCCCCGAACTTAGAAAGAAAATTGTCAACGTTTAAGAAAAAGGGGTCCAAAGGAAACAATGGTAGAAAAGCCTACATAGCATGGGAGGAAAATGACATGAAGTCATCCGATAATTCAGAAAGTGAAAAAGCTCAAGTTGCTCTCATGGCCGACAACGACAGTGAAAATGAAACTGAGGTATATTCTAACTCCGAAACTGTACAAAATGCATATGATGAATTACATGAGGCATTTCTTGAATTGCATAATGATTCTGTAAAATTAGCTAAGGCATTAAGTAAATATAAGAAAACTATTGCTCATCTTCAAAATGATGTTAATGCTTTAACTAAGAAAAAATTAGAGGTTGGAAAAGAAAATGATGATCTTGTTTCTTTTAAGGCAAATTATGTATGTGATAAGTGTACAGAGCATGAAAAGAAAATCTATGAGCTTGAATGGACATTAGGAAAAATGTGCGTACAAAACAAACAATATGTGCATCCTAGGCCACAAAGAAACACTTGCATAAAAAGAAATTTGCATTATAGGCCTAAGTTCACTACTAGTCCATATATTAGATGTTATTACTGTGCCAAACTAGGACATACTGCATCTGTTTGCATGGCTAGAGGAAGACAAGTTGTGAAAAAGGTATAGGACTAACCCATGATAACTCTTAAAAATAAGAGTTATTTATGCCAAAACAAATGAGAATTAAGCTTGTTCAATGGTAGTTAGTATAAATAAATAGAGTATTTCTATATGATTTAATATAAATGTGTCCGGAGTGTTTAAAATATATTTTGGGCACTTTTGGTGCCATTTTGTGGGATTTCATTCTTTATTTAGTTGTGCAGGAATATTTAGCTCAGGTGCTGTGCCAAATGCTGTGGTAGCACGAGAGCAGCTGAGGGCGTAGAAAATGGAATTAAAGTGGTCTTGGGTGTTAATGTGAAGAAAATAGTGTTTTGTCATATGTAAGGGTGTGCAAAAATGAATCTTCACATTAATGGGCCACAAAAAGACAAACTTTCATTGTTTTTTGGGTTGGCAGCACTGTTCCGAATTTGCCTTGGCCCAATTGGTACCTGGGGAGGGAAATTAGTATAAAAGGCAAGGCTTAACCTAAAAAGGGGGTGCCCCCACTCATCCACGCCCTCCATCCACGAAACCCTAGCAGCCGCCATCACCCCATCTTCATCCATTCCACCTCCATTAGCATTTTCGGTACCCAAAACTCCACCTTTGGAGCTGAGAATTCACATTCGGCAGCACTGTTTTTCAGCAGCACAGCACAGATTCGGTGGAGCAGTTTGGGCACTAGAAGCTTATTTTGAATTTCAATTTGTTTGTAATTCCTTCCCTACACTGCATTTGTGATTATCATGACTTCATTTGGGGTAACTAGGTACTACTTTGTCATGTCTACGCTCATTATGAGCTAGATCCTTTTAAGTAAAGACTATGTGATGTATTTTGGAACCAAATGGTTTGTGTTATGATTAATGTGTGATGCTTCATTAACTTGTGCGATTTAATGTCATACACTCTTTTTGAACTTAATCACTTTGATTAGGGTAACGTGCTTTAACGTCTGGAAAGAAATAACGCGCTGATTTCACAAGTTAATATAGTTTGAAGAATAATAGGAATATTATTCTTTCCTAACGAAGAATAGGGATATGAAGTTAGGGATATAGTGTGAACTGAAACAGCCTTTTCAACCTATGTAATGAACCTCAATGGGAGCTTAGGAATAAGGAAACCTTGAAAACATAACGTTTCACAGTGATAGGAATATCCACTTTGAATTCTGCGCACTGAATGCTATCACAGCACTGATCACAGCACCGAGTCATTTGGTGAAAAATTACTGAACTAAGTCTTGGCTGTTTCTATCCATTTTTACATCTTCTTAATTACTTTTTACTGTCATTTCAACTTTAGTTTACCGTCCTAATTATCTTAATCAAAGGTGTTACTTGTTACTTTATTGTCTCACTAACTAGATTGGCTAAATTGGGAATTTGTGAAGTTAACCATGATCAATCCCCGTAGGAACGATCTCTACTTATCACTTTATTACTTGTTTGACTGTGTATACTTGCACACGTTTTTGCACAACAACCCACAAGGACCCAAAGAAATTTGGGTACCAAAACCATCAACTTGATCTCATTGCAGGTATGCTTCAAGATATGGGGGCAGATTGATACCTTGACAGCAAAGACTCAAAGCGCATGACTGGAGATGCAACAAAGTTCTTAACACTCAGCCCCAGAAAAAGCAGTCATGTGACTTGTGATGACAACAATAGAGGAAGAATCACCGGTGAAGGTTAGATTGGTAAAGTTTTATTCACCTCGATTGAAAATTTGCTTAATGTAGAAGAACTTAAGAATAGTTTATTAAGCTTCGTAAATTATGTGATCATTGAAATAGGTAATCCCTAATCTTGGTTCATGCATCATTGAGAACAATATTTGTAAGGCATATCAGAATAATAGGAAACAACACAAAGTATTCTGGTCAACCCTCTAGGACTGAGCATATAGAAATTAGATATCACCTTCTTAGAGTTTATGGTTAGAAAGGCGATAGTGTGATTGAGTTAGTTGAGTCGTCATGAACAGCTAGTTGGTATTTTCACAAATCTATTGCAAAAGAAAACTTGGTTCTTCGTTCGTTCAAATGAGTTTCGATTAAATGTTTCTCAAGTGATTTTATAAGAAATGTGAATTTAAGTGAAATAGTGGCTTGTAAACTTCTGCGTGCTCAAGAAGCGATTTCTAAAGCGGTTAAAGTGCTATTTTGTTCCTTGAAATCTATTTTGCTCCTGTCACAGTCAATTGCTAGCTCTGTTATTTTTTTAAATCGATTTTTCTCCTGCTATAATACATGCTCAAAATCGGTTGTTTATCTAAAAAAAAAATTCTCCCAAAACTCTACTTCCCTTGATCATATTCTGGCTGCCATCACCAACGTTCAAACTAAGCAGTGTGAAATGTAGGAAGCTTAAACAAGAATTTGCTGCCTTAAAACAATTGCCTAACAAAGTTTGAGACTCATGTTGACTTTTACTTGTATTGATGAAATATTCTCTTGATGGTATCGAATATGATTTTTTTTTTTGGTTTTGATGATTATTTATTTTTATAAATCTGCAATGGTTCATTTACCCTGTCAAATAGCTGTGTTGTTCGATTCGCAAACTATGTCTCACAGTCACCTTTTTGATCATGACAAATAGGGGGAGAAATATATATAGGATCGATATAGAATTGTAATTTTGCATCTAATCATTGAGATAGGGGGAGCATCAAGTGAGGGGGAGTCCCATCTAATCATTGCATTATTTTGTTTGATGAACTAACCTCCCACCCAAAGATGAGAATAGTTTTGTCATCATCAAAAAGGGGGAGAATGTGGTTATATTGCTTTTGCAGGTTAGGTTTTGATGATGATGCGTTCGAAGTCAAAATGACAAGCAGGTTAGGTTTTGATGATGTGTTCAAAGCGGAAAATGGCAAAGCAGAAATCGAAGGCAAACAAGACTCAAGAAGTAAGGGTAGTCTCTAGGGTTTGGGTCGCGTCTTAGGATATCTTGTAAGCCGCTTTTGAGAGTCAGCTCAACTCATCTCACAATCTCATAGCCTTCATCTTGTCTAAACGCATGCATACATAGGTAAGGCACGTAACATGAGAAAGTGTTTTTTGCATAATTATGAGCTTATTGCAAACAAGCACAAAATTGATTTATGGCTTCTTCCCTAAAGAAGAAAATCGATTTTGAGCATGTTCCTCATAAAGAAGCAAATCGATTCCTCTCTTGTTTTTGTGAACTACATAATCGATTCATTGCCTCTTATTTTAAAGAGTAAAATCGATTTCCATCTTCCTTACTCTAATTAAAGAATCTATTTGCATCTCCCTTATTTTAATTAAAATCGATTTCCTACTCTATTTTTAATGTGCAAAATCGATTTCCTTCCTGTTTCCAAAGCTATAAATTGATTTGCATCTCACTTAAACCAAGCAATGAATCGATTCATCAACTAAACTCTTTTAAGCCAAAAATCGATTCTCTACTTAGTGTGATCTCATTCAACGGTCATATTTTTCCTAAGCCTATAAATAGGACTTAGTGTTTCTCAGAAAAATACAACCCATTCTTATGCTTACGCTGAAACGCAAAACTCAAAAACCCTAGCACACAGACTTTTGTTCTTCACATACTTTTCATCTGTCAGAGCTGATTTCTCTCAAGTGTTAGAGTTGGGTTGGTGATCTTCAAGTTGTGTAATCAACCTTCATAAGAGGTATTTTGGTTTTTCAATTTGTAATTTGTTTTACGTTGTTCACAGTACTAGGGGGTGGGGTATCTCTCTAGGGTTGCTGTTGGTACTAGGGAGGGGGGTATCTCTCTAGGGTTATTGGTTATAACAAAGGTGGGGTATCTCTTGTTGTTGCTGTTGTTGTGGTAGATTTGAGGGCTCTTCATAGGTGGGGTATCCTAGGAGAAGAGTGCCTGAGTGTGTAAAGGTTTCCAAAGCACCTGTAAGCTTTGTTGTGTTAGTGGAAAATCTCACAAAGGTGTGAGGACTGGACGTAGGTCACTAGTAGGTGACCGAACCAGTATAAAAATCTCTGTGTTCTTTACTGCTTTATTTTCAGTTTTCATTTCTCGTTAATTCGTTCCATAAACCTGCGCGAAAAATCAGTCAAGTCGTTAAAGGAGAATTAATTTTTAAAATCTCAATTCACCCCCTCTTGAGACTAAAGCCACTTGGTAACAAGAGAGCTTGATAGAATTTTACACCACATCTGTTCTCATACCATTTTTTCTAGAGAAGGATCATTTGAGAAAATCACAACAGGTGATTCTATTCTACTATACCATCTCTAACAAAACATTCCGATTAGCCTTCCTTTCCTCATGCTCAATCATATCATCAACTCTATTAGGGCTGGTAGGGCTTCCACTTCAGTGCCATATGGAACAACATTATTTAGAGTCTTAAGTCACTGCAAAGTTCCCATTCCATGTGATAAAGGAACTGTTGTAAAAAAGGTTTTCACATTAAACAACCTCAAGCGCATGGGAATAGAGGTATCTACACCATTAGAGGAGATGAAAGGAAAGAAGAAGAAGGAAAAGAAGACAAGAAGGTTTTATGATGTGTTTGGAGAAGAAAGTAAGGAAAAAGAATATTCTAAAGTAAGAAAAGTGAAGCGAAGAAAGATATGGAATATAGAAGATCAAGAGGCTTGTGATACTGTTAACACACAAAAAAATTAAGTTGTTTGCTGAGGGAAAAGGAGAGTTTAGCGATAGGACAAGGCCAAGGCAGCCATAAGAACACTAGGGCAGAAACAATTTAACACTTGCCATGGCATAGGGAAAACTCTATCTGGGAGTACAGGGACAAGTTATTGAGGAGAATGAATCCCCCGAGGGAATAGAAAGAATCACCGAGGTGCAGAAAAGTCTTGGTTGGAGGGAGCCCCGACTACAGTGTGACTCGGCTGAGGCACCAACGGGCGAAGGCCGAAAGTGAGACATGGCCGGGGAGGGCTATGGCCGAGGCGAGGAATACTTGCTTAGAGCTCAAGTATTCAATGCACGTGGACATACAACGTTCGAGCCGTTAAGGTCAATAAGCACAAGACTCTGTGGAAACAGGAAGGACTAGGGTTTTACCCCACAAACCCGTGCTAGTGAGGTCGTGGAAGAGTGGACTCCGAGTTTCTAGGATTAGGCTTAATTAACCTTTGATCTTGGTTAATCCAATGGTGGGCAGATGTAGGCTTGAATAGTGGCCAACGAAGGCTCATGTATATACACAGTAGTTTTTGTACATTTTCAAACACACATCAATCAATACACAAGTTGCTTACTTACTCTATATTTTCTTTATCGCTTTTCTATATGTTTTCTTAGTCTCGTAGATAGTCCAAGCCATACGTCCCTCTCACGCCCATGCTAACACTCTTTGGAGGAGTTAGGGAGCCCATAGTTGAGGAACATAGGTCCTTCTTCGACGTAATTTCTTGAAGAAAAGAGGAATCACCGATTCTCCAAATCTATACTCGGTCATACGGCTAGGATTGAAGTGTTTGACGACAAAAATCTTGGCACGCCCAATGGGATAGCCATGGGTAAACAAACCTTTGAGTTTAGTTCACTTAGCCTGGATTATCATTGGCGTATGTACACTACATGAAAAACACATTTTTTCGGCGGATTTTTTCTGTCGGTACAGTTCCGGCTGAAATTTGGCATTTCCGGCGGAAAAAGAGACTTTCCGACGGATTTTTGGCATTTTCGGGGGATTTTCTTTTTTAAATAAAAATCCGCCGGAAATGTGCATTACCGACGGAAAAAATCCACCGAAAATTACCGGTGGAAAACATTACCTGCGAGCGTTTTATCGGCAGAAAATATCCGCCAAAAAAACACGTTTTTCTTGTAGTGGTACTTGCGTTCTGGTCAAAGCTTGAGTATGGAACCTAATTCTGCGACCAAAAAGACAGTTACGGTGAAGGCTAAGAATACGGAGTCAGTGGGTACGTCGGGGGCCACGACTCATGCGGTAGTCATGGAGCCTTATGATCAACCGTAGCTGATTGAAGAACCCGTAATGATGAGTACATCGTTCATTCGACAACAGATAGACATGGGGATTCATGATATCATGTACTAAGTCTCACAACAATTGGCTGACATAGTCAAACCTAAGTAACATGATGATTCACGGCGTCCTTGACCAACGACAGGGGGATTGCCCAGCCCAATGGGGAATCTGCAATAGGCTCCACACAGGACCTCAGCAGGCACCTTCTCATGTCTCCCTGGGAAGCATGCAACAGGACCAGCCGTATGGTAATGTGGCTGAGTCTCAACAGGAACCTTCTCATCAGGTAATTCCTAATCCTGTATTTCCCCAGCCTTGTAATTTTGCCAACGCCAACACTAGGTGGCAGTTTTTGGTGAATGTTGCTAGTATGGCTAATCTTCAACAAGGACAGGTGCAGATGGACAGAAGGCCGCCTGAGGCTACGGAGTCGATAAGTTTACCACAGGGATCATCCTATGGATGCCCTCGATGGCTAACCATCCCCCTAGGAAGGGGGGCAAGACTTTGGCCTAGAGTAAGGGCTCGACAGGTCAGGCGGGTACTATCCGAGTCAGCAGCCATGGGTCCTGAATCCACTTGGCTCGGTTAGTCTACCAGCTAGTCAGTCGTATCCTGTAGCACTCGTGCCATTTCCGATGGGTTCACAACCATACCCGCAGATGGTTGGTACTTCTGTCGAGTAGCCATGGAATCAAGCTCCACCTTGTCAGAATAGACAGACATTTGTCCAAGGAGCTGGCAATGGACTAGTAGTCCACCTCAGGCACCACCGCAGTCAGGGATGCAAGGTCCATCTGAAATAATTTTGTGACCAGCTGTTCCAACCGAGCCTAGACCCTCGGGGTCCCAACTCTTGGACCCAAACTTAATAGTTGACACCATCAAGAAGGTTTTTGGTGTGCAGTTGAAGCCACTCGATAGGCCGGTATACAGGAAGCCTTACCCCGAGTGGGTGGACAGATTGGTACCTCTGCCCAGAGGATTTAAGACACCTAATTTTGCCACGTTTTCCGAAGATGATGGCAAGTCAACAATGGAACACATAGGCCGATTCACGACCCAATGTGGAGAGGGTAATCAAAACCAATATCATAAACTGCAGCTCTTCCCGTTGCCATTGGCTGGGACTGCGTTTACTTGGTATTCTTCCCTTCCAACCAATTCTATATAGACCTAGGCAGACATGGAAAGGTGCTTCCCTAATAGATTTTATTGGCCACAGCCCGAAGTCACTGCTTCCGATCTCATGAACTTACAGCAGAAAGTGGACGAGGTGGTGACTAAGTTCATTGAAAGATTCAGAAAGACGGTCGTGAAGTGTTTGGTTCAATTCCCCGAATCACAACTCACTTCCATGGCTATTGCTAGAATGCACCCGCAATTGAATGAGAGGCCTGTTGGGGTCGAGGGATACTTGAGGTCGAGGACCAAATTTGGTTGCTATACTCAACACCGAGTAAGACTCGTACTATGATGATTCAGTCGAACCTAGACAGACATCATGGCAGCCGAGATAGTTAAGGGAAAGACGTACTCATGTCCAACTGTTAAACCTACTAAGGGCAAAGAGAAGGACTAGTCAGACAGCAAGGATGAATACTCCTTTGACATCTTTAAGGCAGACCAAATTTTTGACTACTTACTCAAAGGAAAAAAAAATCGGCTCCTTGACGGCCACACGATTCCTCCCCTTGAAGAGTTGAAAGGGAAGAAGTACTGCAAATGGCATAACTCTTAAAATCATGCCACCTCCAACTGCACCATATTTCGTCGAGCTATTCAAAGCGATGTAAAAGAGGGAAGGTTCAAGTTGGGCGAGAAAGGCGTGGCCGAGATGATCGTTGATACTGATCCTTTTCCCACAATGAGTATAAATATGGTCTCCTTGTCATGAGCGGATAAGGGAAAAGGTAAGAAGAAAGATGTATGGGTACCTAAGCGAGAGGGACTTCGTGAAAGGATGCTATCGGTGTTTGATCATTTGGGAACTCCTGTCGGGGGGTCTACCGTGGCAGATCGCATGGCTTACCTACTCCACAGGTTGGAGGTGGGGGAGTCGATCGAGCCTAAGAGGTCTCATGAGAAGCCACCCAAGCCTGACAAACTCACCTAGGAGCTGAGGGAACTCCATTTATCCGAGCTGAACACGGAGAGGCAAAAACCTCAGCCAAAAGAGCTGAAGCCATGGCCTAAGCATCTCTTACCTGGGGGGAAATGTTGGTCGGCCGATGTGGACATCGAGAAGACTAACATACCAATCCATGGCAGGGAATCTATCCCGAAAGGAGAAAGAACAGTGGCATGAGTAACGACAGAACATGGATTGGTGTCCGTAGATATTACTGTCATGAATGACAAAGAGCTAAGGGCCACCAAAATAGTGATACCACCCTCGGAAGTGCCCCAATATCAATGGATGGAAAAAAGAGTGTCCAAAGAATTTCCCCCCAAAGTAGCCACTGCAACACGCTCGCAGAAGAGAAGGGCGAATAGGGCGAGGGCAGTTCAAAAAATGAGGGGCATGCTGCAAATGCTGACCTCGGCCAGGGAAATGGATACACAGGAGATTCCTGGGGACTCTATACCCACTTCGTTGGAATAAGCGTTTCGAAAAACCACCGAGGCCAGTACAGGCGATGTACCCGCCACCGTGACACCTACCCTTGGCACTATTCCTGAAGAAGAGGCCGAGGTAAACAATATGATCAGAATTGTCGAGATATCTAGTAGCCCAATAACGGACACCGTGATGGAATGCCTGTACGGTCGTCATGGCTCAAAGAGGACACTGAGATGGCCGAGATAACTAACGACGAAGTTGCTCCCACTGTGGGGAAGCCTAAGTCGTTGTCCGAGAGCATTGCGGACACTAAGATGAGCGACGAGGCCGAGGACTCATTTGGTCCATCCGTCTTTCAGAAAGAACTGATGGATGACTCCATGCTAGACGATATATTGGATGGGGAAGGAGGAGGCTTCCTCGCAGATATAAAAATGGTGTGATTGCTGCCACTAGAGTTTTGGGAAGCCGAAGGACAACCCATAGAACTTGAGGGTGATGTTTTTGCCGAGGAAGCCGAATGGGCCCCCTTGACAGAACAATACAATCAAGTAATTGACGACATGTTGTTTGAGAAGCCTACGGTGGACATGGTGAAACATTTTAAGCCATTGTATATCAAGGTCCATCTAAATGGAAAGCTCTTTAACATAGTGTTTGTCGATGGTGGGGCCGTATTGAATATCATGCTTTTGGCTACTATGAAGAAACTCGGCAAGAACGCAGAAGATCTCATCCGAACCACCATGACAATGACAAGCTTCCTAGCCATCCATTTCATACTTTGGGCGTGTTGGTGGCCTATGTTACAGTGGGATCAAAGATAACACGATCGACTTTCTTCGTTATAGAAGGGAAGCCATCATATGCAGTGATCCTCGGGAAAGACTGGATTCATACAAGTGAATGCGTGCCCTCTACTTTGCATCAGAAGTTGATGATAAGGTAGGCATCGTGGAAGCTGATCCCAATCCTTTCCGTGCTGAGGTGAAGATGTTCGAGGCCATATTCTACTCTCCTCGTATGTGTCCCATTGCCATACCAAGAGGCTAAGGAGAGGGGAGTGGAGTCTTGTGAGTGGACCAGAGAAGGTTTCTGACTTAAAATGTTGGGTCAGCCCAACAACAAGTTTGATGATTGACATCCCTCCTGAGTTACAAAGCCTACTGGACAGGCTACACCTCTTTCAAGTAGAGTCCGGCGTTGAAGAAGCTATGTTTGGTGCAGTATATGAGGAGGATGAGCTCCATGACAATCTGCACACGGGGGTATCGGATGATGCTGAGGAAGAGAAGTTAGCTGATCCTCCTCACCTTAAACCTATCCAGCGAAGGGTCCCTACCTTCGAGTTGCAAGATCCTTTGATAGATGTCAATCTGGGAACCGAATCGGAATCGAGGATGACTAAGATCTGTGGGGTGTTAAATCCCCCCACTACAACAAAAAGTAGTTTAGGCAACGGTAGAAAACTGAGGCCAGAAGTGAAAAAGCCGTGGCCTAAAGTTTAGGCCACGATTTGGCCACGGTTTTTGAGGCGTTGTCTACGTGGCCATCGCCTATTCCTTCAGGCCACGGTTTTTTCACATTAGGCTACGAAACATAAAAACCGTTGCCATATTTATTACAATAGGCCACAGTTTATTAGTCTAGTTTCCGACCACAATTTTCAATTGGCCACACATAAATAACCGTGGCCTATAAGGTTAAGCTATGGTTTTCAATTGGCCACACATAAATAACCGTGGCTTATAAGTTTAAGTCCAATTTTTTCTAGATATCAACAATTAGTTACCATAGAAGCAAGCCAAGTCATCAGAGGTTGCCCCGTTTATGTAAAAGAACAAACATCATGACATTAACAATTATAGAATTGAATTTTTTCAAACAACATATGAATTTAGACATTATATTGAAAAAGATCAAGAAACTAATTTTCAAATGTAATTTCATTACAAAACATTCACCATGTCTATTGTCACAACTCAAGAAAAAATATAGAAACATAAACCAAATCCAAGAAATATAAAATAGTATGTCTCTTCATTAATTAGAATAAAATCCATAAAATAGTCTTCCAAATACTTGTAGCAACATTGCTCTTCAAAATGCACAAAATAGTCTTTTGGTTGGATGCATGCAGCTACCATCTCTATCAGATGAGCATCTGGTACTCCCAGAATAACAACACTTGCAATCCCTGGATGTTCTAGTAGAATTGTCTCAACCTATTTCAAACAAATAACATGTTCACAATTCACGGGAACTTTAAACCACGATAAGACAAGCACTTAACAAAGCAAAAGAAAGAAGAAATGATGAACTCCGTGACATTCTAAGTAGAAATTTCCAGTAATAGGGAATATATCATTGTAATGAATTGTGCAATTGTAAAGTAAATTAGGGTCAATTGTAATAGTCAAAGTCAGCAGGTCAACTGCCTAGTCAGCTGCTGACTCAGCACTTAGCTTAGTTACCTTTAGCTTCTTCACTTTGCTGCAATCCACTCTTCCGCTTCATCTCGTTGATCATTTCTTCTTCGATTCTCATCCATCGTTTCCTCATCAGCTCCTAGCAACGACGGCGAAGATTCTCTATCCGGCAATGGATCGATTTTTCAAGGCGTTACCAAAGCTTCCTCTCACCAATTCGCTTCGGGTCCAAAGCTTTCCGTAAAGCTTGATGACAAGAATTTCTTATTGTGGAACCAACAAGTGGAAGGTGTCGTGAAGATGCACAATTTGCATCGCTTACTTGTGAATCCTGCAATTCCACCGAAATACTCCTCGGAAGCCGATCGCATAGCTGATATCGTCTCCGATGAGTTCGAGAAGTGGCTCGTGCAAGATCAAACGTTGTTCACCTGGTAGTGGGAGGTGTGTTTAACTTGCACTTATGCCTCAGGTGCAAGGTTCGATTCCCACGGAAGGCAAAAATTCTACAAGAGGGGTAGAGAAGACCGTGAGGTAATAGTGCCGGGGTGGCCAATGCGTTGGACCTGGGCTGTTACAACAGGCGCTCTACCTCATGGTCTTGCATATATCTTGGCCCTAATCTTGTCTCGTGGAGCTCCAAAAAGCAGTCTTTAGTACCTCGTTCCAGTGTTGAAGCAGAGTACAGGGGAATTACACTGACATAATTATTTTGTTTTGCAGTACATGTGTTATTCCTCCTTTTTGAAAGATAAAACTCTGACTAAATCATCAATGTAATACATAAAATTATAGGTATCTGCAATTTAGTCTTTAAAATTAACAAATTTTAAAATGATCCTTGAAATTGAAAGTTCTCAATCACATTACCTTTAATTCACTTGCCATAGATCAGGTCTAAAGCACATGAAGCCAGCATTCCCAACATGTTCTAAATAAAACTTTTCCAAATAAGTGTAGATAAACATATATGTTCTAAATAAAACTTCTATGTGATATTGTAGAATTCATACTAATTTGACAATAAAATTGTTTCCAAGTAGAAACATTCAAGCATATGTTATGCATCTCAAGATTTATGATTCAATAAAAAAAGGTGCTAAATATGTAGAAATTCATATAACAAATGAAGAATATCAGTACCCTCCCTTCTTCAGCAGAAGAATTTTAAGTGCCTTGCCATATTTCATTATAAGTGTATGGCTTTGGATCATCAAATACCTACAAATTTAAAAGTTAAGAGTTTCTCATTCATCATGAAACTCTGATCTTCTATTTTGCACGTTTGCGTAGTTGCAAGACATAGGATAGCACAAGCATAGTGTAAAAAAGTACTCTTTAAGAAACTACAAATAGAACGAAGCTGTAACTGATGACTTGAAACTATTGCAGTGAGATTGGGGCCAAAGATAACAGATAGCGTTAAAGGGAAATTAAGACTGGATACATAGAAAAGATACACATCAATGTTTTATTTTTTTCATGCTAATCCTAGGAATAGATTGGTAATGGAAAAGATACCACATCTTATGTCTAGGAATGGCCGTCATTGATAGTTCACCATTTAACCTCACTTCGACATACCGGCCTTTCTTTGTTTTCCTTCTCCGGTACAATATCTACCATTACAGAAACAAGAGAAAGTTAATATCTTTCAATGAGAAAATCACTAAATAAGATAATATTTTTACCTTTAACTTAGAGGCAACAGTAGTAAAGTCCATTTGCATATAATAGAGTGCCCTTCCCTGCAAGATGATTGACACAAAAATGGCAAAGAGTGCTAGTTAGTCATATATGCAAATTCAGATACCAACAATTAATCACCATGAAATAGAAGCAAGCCAAGTCATCAATCAAATATTTTTTCCTTGGCTTACAATCACAATGCAACTTATCCTTTACTTCCACTACACCTTTTCATAGTATATGATCCCGACATCTCATATACTGGTAGTGAACCGAAGTGCTCGACCTTGGAGCGGGCACGAGCAGTCGAGTCCCCAGTCCAAAAGTATGAATTGATTGGGTGAATGATATCTGGTAGTACGCAGAGTCCTGCCCGTGGTGGGGTGGTACCTACAATGACACTCAGGCGCCCAAGTCAGTGAAATAAGAGTGTGTGAGCAGAGTAACAATATGGGTAAGAATACGTGTACCTGTCAGTGGGAACAGTGCCTCTTTATATAGTGTTAGAGGGGCAGTGTTGGTCGTTGGATCGGCGTGGTCGATCTCGACCGTTGATTTAAGCGAGCCTCAGTGAAGGCAGATCTGAGCCGTTGATCTTAGTAGATTTGGGTCGTTATTTCTCCATTTCATTCGCGGGCCGGCCTCGGCCGGTCCTGCATTGGATTGGGCCAAATGCCCAGTCCAGAACAGTTGCCCCCCATGCCGAAGTCGTCCGCGGGACGGGTTTAGGCTTGAGATCGGTTGCCCCTAATATAGTGGTCTATTCGTTGGGCGCTCACCTGCGCTAAGGCGACTTGTTATGATTTCTCATGTTGGAACGACGGGTCTCTTCCTTAGGTGACGTGGAAGTCAAGCTTTGACTGATATGACGTTTCAGCTTTTGATGTGAAGGACAAGACATTTCACGTTTTCCAACGGGGCGTATAATGATGTTGGTTCAATTTCTCGGGAACACACTTAATGCTGAAGACGAAGGGTCGTGTCGCTTCGATCTTTCGCCTGCTCTCCTTATATATAGGGTTCCCATTCCTCCATTATGTACTTTTGCCTTCGCACTCATTTCTCTGAGGACGACTTACCCTTCTCGGCAAGCGACCAAGTTTTCAGTGAGATTCTGGCGAGGTGTTCTCCGGTGAGCGATCTTACACTTTGGTGGGATTCTACTCCTCGCCTTGTCCTCGTGATTGTTGGAACGACTTGCCTATCTCCTACTCCAGGTGATCATCTCGTCCTTATTCTCTAGTTTGACTTTCATTTTTACTTTGGTGAGGAGGGGGAGTCAGGCCCGGGGTCGACCTTGTCGTCCCCTTCTGCGAATCCTCTTTCTAGGTGGTCCTGACTTTCTTTCCCCCTCCTTGCAGGGTAGCTTACTCTGGCGCGAACGAGGAAAACCGCTCGCATTTCTGGTGTACCTCCTATTCAATTGGCCAAGTGTTGTGCTCGTCCGGCTACATGGAGCTATGAGTGTATCTCAATCCGAAGATCGCCCTTCTGCTTCTTCTACTGATCTGTCGAGCTCGAGTACTTCCTCTGAGAGTACTCCTTCTACAAACACAACCGTCCGCGCTTCTTTCCTGAAGGATTCCTATCCCGCCCCTTCCACTGAACGATCGCTCTCCCATCAGTCGCCTTCCCAAGGAACGGGAAATGATACATAACCTTCCAGTGATGAAGCCAACCCCGATCGACCTGCTGATGAGATTAACCATTCTGAGCAGGGGGAAGACCAGGTTGAAGAAGATGAGGAGCCAGACTAAGGGGCATCATTGGTGAAGATCGTTCTTGGGTTTCTTTGAGCGTTATTAACAACGTACCCTCGATTCTCCACCCTGGGGACGAGATACTTTCGTACTATGCGAAGATGGTTGGTGATCCAGGACAACAGTGGACGGTCGAGGGTCGTTCTTCGGACGAGCATGTGGCCATCATTCCCTCTACTCTTAAATTTATCATATATTCAAATGTTCTACGAGACATGAAGGTTCGCCCGCTGTTTACTCCTTTTCAACGTTCTGTTATGCGCTATCTAGGAGTCGCCCCGTCTCAGTTGCATCCTAATACTTGGGCGTTCATCAAGGGGTTCGAACAACTGTTGAGAGTCATAGGGCGTCATTTTTCACGCTCCCTTTTCTTCAAGGTCTTTGAGATGAGCAGGCGACCCGAACCCAGAAGCAACAGGCAACCCGAACCCGAACCCAGGAGCATCTGAGCATTAAAGGGCAGCAAGACTTCAAGATTTTCAAACCTTACTCTGATTCATTAAAGCCTTGGAAGCATTCCTTCATGTGGGTCATGCCCATTTGTGATAGGGCCCGCAAAGTGGTCGGGTCTCTGGATGCTCAAGGGAGAGTGGACAGTCTTAAATTCCCCATTGCATGGACGTATGCACATTATCGCCGCACTCCGATCACTTATAAGACTAGGTGTCGACTTGGTGAGGGCGATCTGGAAACTTTGAGATTGCTTGAGAATATGGCCTCTTGGATGAATGAGGAGTTGATCAGATGTCGCTCTTGGTGCGACCAGTTTTCGCTCTTTGCCGTATTCTTCCTTTCGTTTAACCGCCAATTATTTCTAACCGTCCTTCTCCCTTTTCGCAGGTGAAATGGCTAGCATGGGATACGAAGATCTTTTAAAGAAGGCCAGGAAAGGAAAGAAGCCTCAGCCTTCTCCTTCTCCTACTGTCGACGTTCTTTCCACCGGTGATGGGGGAACGGCTACCGGTGTTGATACGAGGACGATGTTCAGTTGGTCGCTCCCAATTCTGGAAAGAAAAGGGATCCCTCCCATCATGTTGCTGGTTCCAGTGGGCTAGATGCTGGGGCTGATCCCCCACAAAAAAGGACCAAGGCGGTGAAGGAAAAGGAGGCTCAGAGGAGGTCATCCTACTCCATTGACTTGGATGAGCTTTCTGAAGCGGATTTCGACCGCTTTCACCAAGATCCCCTCCTCTTCATGGCTGAGGTTGCCAAGGCTGGTTCTTGTTTGCTCGCCAAACTAAAACAGGGTGAGGCGGATCGGACAGCAGGTAAGCGTCTTCTTGCTCAAAACTTGTGGTTGGAGAGTGATAATTTAGATAAAACAGACACGCTAAATCGCGCTTATGAATATATCTCAGAGTTGCGGGAGGAGCTGGAGTCCGTTAAGAAGAAACTCAAAGATTCGGAGGCCGCTCTTAAGCCTACTGCTGACGCCCTTGATGAGACCAAAAAGTCGCTCTCCTCCATGACTAAAGAGCGGGATGATGCTTTGGCCGCCAAAGCTGAAACGGAGAGGAAAATGCAATCTGAGACGACCAAAGTTAACGGGTTGTCAGACCAGGTCAAGGAGCTGGGGAAGGAGATCGTCGGCCTGAAGAAAAACATTGGGGTTCTCGAGAAGGAGCAGTATGAGGCTTTGGAGGAATGTGACTGGGTGATTGAGTCTACCCTAGCCATTTGCAAAGAGCGGTTCGATGAAGCTTTGGCTCAAGTGCAGTATGTTTATCCCAACCTCGAGATCAACCCTAACATAATCAACCATGCCCACTCCCTCAAAGACGGACGCATAGTCTAATCTGCGGAGAAGGATGAGCAGGGGAAGGTCATAAGGGAGGAGTCGGTTGTTTATGAGCGTCCTTTGAAACCTTGTAATCTTGGTTTGTTGGTTTTTGTATTTTGGGGGGCCTCGTAGTTGCCATTCTTGTTGTAATATCCATACTCTATTGGGCCCGGCCTTTCCGGGTGACTTTAATCACCGTTTGCTTTATCTTGGGCTTACTTTATTCTCTGTGTTCCAGTTAATATCTGTTTGTTTATTCTCGATTTATGATTGTTCTTTTGTTCCTCTTTTAATCGTTTTATTCGCAAGCGCGAGTAGTCTCCCTTGGGTGTTTTATTGGATTTCTATCCAAATTGAACTCACCCTTAGGGGTGCGGCTATCTTTGAAGGACACTCGGTGTCTTCCACGGGCAGTCTACCAGATTTCTATCCGGATTGAACTTCGCCCTTGGAGGTGCGACCATCTTTTAGGCCGCTTCGTTTGCAGCTTGGTTCGACCAAGTACGTTAATCCAAACGGGCAGTTTATCGAACTCGTTCGGTTTTAACTCGCCACGTAGGTTGTTGACCCTACAGGCTATGCTCTAGCCGGCTCGTATCGTTAGGTTATCGAACCTAGAGCGGGAAAATATGCTTGACCAAAATATAAAATAATGCCTCGTCTTATTTAGGAGGGACGGGCGAGCCTCAGTAAAAAACCCTGTGGGAAAAAGAGTGTCCCGCCCGGTTTACATAATTCGTTCCACATCATGACATTTTTTCTTTCATTGTTTACAATTAAACGAAGTATCTTCTTAAGTTCATCGCGTTCCAAGCTCTTGGAATGGGTCCTCCATTCATCGTTTCAAGCTGGTATGAAGCCCCGATACTCCAAAATAGGCGACGTACCCGTATCGGAGACGTATTCGATACCGATACGTGTCGGATACGTATCCTAGGAGTATCCTAGAATTTATATTTATTTTTAAATCAAAAAAGACAAAATACTTATCGGATACGTATCCTGGGAGTCTCCAGAAATTTAGATTTATATTTATTTGATATTTTTTGTATTACTATTTGTCTTTGAATTAGAATAGTCGAACTTTGAATTCTAATGCAATGTTTTTTATTTTAGGTATTATAGTAGTGTGTGGCTTATTTTAAGAAGAATATATTTTAAAATGGATGGGGAATGACATTTAACTATGCTTACTTATTTTGATCACAAATATCTTTTTTGTAAATGTGATTACATCTATTGAATCTATTGAATATTATAAGCAATTGTCAATTAGTAAAATGAAGTATCTTTAGTTATGATTTATATTTTTAAATTTTAATTTAGTTTTTTATTGAAGTATCATTGCCGTATCGTATCTTGATTTTCAAAAATTTCCCGTTTCCACGTAATCGTGTCGTATCGTATCGTATCGTATCCCGTATCGTATCTCGTATCCGGGATTCATAGGCTGGTAGGCTGGCTCCCTTCCCCGTCTTCGAGACGAACCTATAAGGGCCCTCCCAATTGGGGGCGAGCTTCCCTTGAGAAGCATTCTTCTGCTCGATGCTGGCTCTTCGGAGGACGAGCTGTCCCAGAGAAAAATCTCTTGGGACGACCTTGGCGTTGTGCCTCGTGGCCATCCCTTGCTTGATCAGTGCTTCTCGTAGGACCGCATGTGAACGAAGTCTTCAATCAAATATAGTTCTTCATTGATTGCCTCCTCAGAGGCAACAGTAGTAAAGGCCATTTGCATATAATAGAGTGCCCTTCCCTGCAAGATGAATGACACAAAAATGGCAGAGTGGTAGCTTAGTCATATATGCAAAAAAGATACCAACAATTAATCACCATGAAATAGAAGCAAGCCAAGTCATCAATCAAAAATATTTCCCTTGGCTTACAATCACAATGCAACTTATCCTTTACTTCCACTACACCTTTTCATAGTATATGATCCCAGCATCTCATATACTGGTAGTGAACCGAAGTGCATACCTTGGAGCGGGCACGAGCAGTCGATTCCTCAGTCCGAAAGTATGAATTTATTGGGTGATTGATATCTGGTAGTACGCAGAGTCCTGCCCCTGGTGGGGTGGTACCTGCAATGACACTCCGACGCCCAAGTCAGTGGAATAAGAGTGTGTGTGCAGAGTAACAATATGAGTAAGAATACGTGTACCTGTCAGTGGGAAGACTGCCTTTTAGATAGTGTCAGAGGGGCAGTGCTGGCCGTTGGATGGGCGTGGTCGATCTCGACCGTTGATTTAAGCGAGCCTTAGCGAAGGCAGATCTGAGCCGTTGATCTTAGTGGATTTGGGTCATTATTTTTCCATTTCGTTCGTGGGCCGGTCTCGGCCGGTCCTGCATTGGATTGGGCCGAAGGCCCAGTCCAGAACAGGTAGCAATCTCCAAAATTCTGCTGGAAACTATGATGATGCTGATTGCTGAGAGTGATGCAAGTTGAGGCTTATTTGAGAAGCGAATATTCATATTAGACACGGTTAACTCTGTTAGCATAGACAATGTAACTTGTATATATATCTTCATTTTGCTTAACTCCCTCATTTGCACATAGTCGTCTTGAGCCTCCTTGAGCCTTGGATAATCAACAACTTTGTATTCTCCATCCATTCTTTAATCCATTGCAATGCCAAATCAGCCTCTGAAGTTCTTCTGAAAATTCTAAATTGTTGCTTCATGCTGCCTTATTCACTTATGACTGACAAACACAAGTATTATTGAGAATCAATCTTGTGAAGAAGAAAAAACATTTTCATTATAAATAAATAAGTATAGCATATGAATAATATAATGATCATTACTCATAATTACCTAATTCTGGTATGATCAAATGAGACCCTTTGAGACCTTGCAGTAGCTGCAAATATTTCCTTGACTCCTTGTCCAAAAGAGAATCAGTGTCTACAACCATGTCCCACCTCCTCTTTCCTTCTTCACTAATGTATTACAAAGAAAACAGATGCAACATAATATGTGTTATTTCTTGAGTCATTTACAATCAGAATGATATATGTTATTTCTTACTGAAGGTTTAGTGTGCTTGATTGAACTCAACCTAAGCAATTACTGCCTCTGGCAGTGACCATCATTGGTTTTTGCAGTAGAAAAAGGACTAGAATTCCCCGATTTGTGTGGCACCGTCATTAATATCTTACTAGACCATGGCCCGTGCGTTACACGGGGGATGAAGTTTTAATGAATAATAAGCTCATTCTTGTAATCAAACAATAAGATATTAAATGAATTTAAAACTACAATTTTTCCTAATAATACGGACCGGAGTAGTACCTTAGAGTCAACCTTAAATATACACATGATGCAACACTAATTTTTCTCCATGCATAGATAAATTCATTCATAAGTTAGATCATTTGTATAAAAGACAGCTTTCCTCTCTTTGTAGTTAATTTGAAAATGGAAGTTATTCGAGTTCATCCAATTTCCAACCTGCGTGATTTTACAGATGCAGAATTATTAAGATAAAAAGTATCATTCAATTATTTAAATATAACCCTTTTCGATATAATATTCCGGGATGAACTCAAAACGATAATAACATTGCGTCTGTTAAAAAAAATTATCCATTGCAGACTATTGTGACACAAAACAATGTGATAGCCACTTCAGTGACTTCAATATGGCCTATAACAACAATGTGAATGTGATAATCTTAATCCAGTTGCACTGTGCTTCTTCAAACTCAGCGACCTCTCTGCCTCAGTGCGTCTACGTAATATCTGCACATCTGTTACCAAATTAGTAAAAAAGGAAAACGAAAGCAAGTGAAAAAAATGAAGAGTCATGAATCAAACAATGAAAAATAATGGGAAGCTACCTAAGTTACCTATCTTAAATTTTGAAAAACTTCTTTGTAAACTACATTTGAAGTAGAGGTTGTGTTCTGTACCGTACCTTTAGACCGGTATCCGATCTTAGACACCAAGTCTGATCCGAGGTAGTTGGTAGTTAATGGTCTTGATCGACCGAGCTCCGCTTCCGATCCGAGACAGGTGGTACCTGCGAGGACACTCCGACGCTCAAGTCAGCCAGAGAGCTAATTAGAGGTGAAAAGTAGGAAAGAGTGTGTACCTTTAATGAAGCATTCAATGCTTATTTATAGAGTTTGGTGGTGTTAGACCTGATGAATCAGGACCGTCCGATCTTGCGCTGCAATCTCAACCATTGGTTGATGGATCTACATTTGGTGTTGGGCCTCATTATTGTGGATTGGGCCAATCCATAACAGTTGCCCCCTAAGTCGGGTCGTCTTGGGGCGAGCTAGACTTGATGCCTTATATGGACTTCGTGAGGGTTTTTGAATTTGAGGTCAGACCTTCGTGGCGACCTTCTCCAAGGCCGGGCTTATAGCTACAAATAGGGCTGCCCCCAGCCTCGGAGTGCCCGAGATACGGGTCTTGGCAACGATCTTCGAGGCCGTGCTTATACCAGCAAGGGTGTCTACCACCAGCCTCGGCAATGTTAAAAACGTGACCAACTGAGGGACTCGAGGTGCCAATTTAAAGTCGCCTTCAGGGCAGTTTACCGGGACTCGGCCCAGATCGAACTCGCCCTTCAGGGTAATGGCAACCTCGGCCATTCAAAACGTGACCACCTGAGGGACTCGAGGTGTCAATTTAAAGTCGCCTTCAGGGCAGTTTACCGGGACTCGGCCCAGATCGAACTCGCCCTTCAGGGTAATGGCAACCTCGGCCATTCAAAACGTGACCACCTGAGGGACTCGAGGTGTCAATTTAAAGTCGCCTTCAGGGCAGTTTACCGGGACTCGGCCCAGATCGAACTCGCCCTTCAGGGTAATGGCAACCTCGGCCATTCAAAACGTGACCACCTGAGGGACTCGAGGTGTCAATTTAAAGTCGGAGGATCTCTGTGAGCAAAGGCGCCGACGTTCCTGCCTCGGGAATTTTTCCCGGCTTCTGGAAAGTCGCTTCGAGGAAGAGGAAGCTAGAGACGAGCAGGGCCGAGGGGAACCCTCGGATCCGTAGGAATCATCAGGAGTTCTGATCCTAGGTGGAGTTCCGGTCTTAGCGTGAAATTTTAAGGCGATCGCTCGACCGGTCCCAAATCCTTCCATCCAACCTCGGAACTTACTTTTACTAAGCAATAAATGTGAGGAAATTTGTAGTCGACCCATATATATTAGATGCTTATTCATTTACAAAGTCGGATTACATCACGCCCGTCGGCTCATTCCGAGACCTAGGAGAAACGCGGCCTTCCTGCGTTAATCCCTTGTGAACACCCAATTTTAACCGGTACATTTTTTACTTTTTCAGAAAATCACAAAAATACGTTTTTCGCGTATATTTGATTCCTAATCCCTCGAATAGGTCATTTTGCGCTAATTTACTAATTTTGCGTTATTATTACTTTTTTTAGTGGTTAAACAAAAATTAAAAAAATATATGCTAATTCAAAAAATTACAAAGTAAATTTAATTTATTTTTCTTGTTGCAATATCTTTAATTAAAAAACGAAAATAAAAAAATAAAATAGATATGAAATAATACAAATTACAAAATAAAATAAAAAAAGGGAGGTGCAATAATAAAAATTTTTATTACAAAAAAAGTAGTCGCTTTTTGGGTATTTTCGGGGGTTGTTTTTTCTACTTTTGCGAAGGCAATATCTCTCTCCTCAGACCTCGTTTCGACGATCCGAACGGTAAAAGTGAAGAGGGTTGTCTGACGAACCTGGTGTCCAAAAAACGAAGATGATCCAACGGTTAACGAATCCGGAATCGCGCTTTTACGGTGACAGGTTTGAGAAAAACGGGAATTGTGTTCTCTAAGTGGGAATTGTTTTCTCTATCTTGTTTTAGTCCCACATTGCTTGCAAGAAACAACAACCCTATAGAAATTGACTATAAAAGAGGTTGAGAGGTGAAGGTTTGGAGGGGGGGAGTCATTGGCAGATTAAGTGATCTTTTGGGCTAGCCTTTGCGATCCAGACACTAAAAGTCTGTCTTTGATTATTTTGTAATTTTTTTTTTGAATCGGTTTTTCGGTTCTCAAAGCAGTCCGGTTCGCAGTTGACCTGGTCAGACTGCTCGGTCCGGTTCTGCGTTCATCGCGTTCATCAGCTTGAGGTTAGTTTTGTATTTATTTATTTATATCTATTTGTTTGTTTATTTATTTATTTATGTACATATTTATTGATTTATTGATTATTTATTTATTTCTTTAGTTTTTTTTTTGTATATCTTTATTTTATGCTTGATATAAACTCTAGGGTAGAAGACTATTATTTTCTGTATATGTGTTTGTTTGTTTTGCAACTAGGGGGTATATTTAACATTTTGCTTCTACACACACTCCACTATCACACTTCTGCACACACGTGAGAATAGTCATGTACCCGGACTGGAGAATAACCTAAGTTAGAACGAGACTGCGTAGTGATGGCCTACTGGATGTGCGTCCTGTTGGGTGGTCACGAAAGTCTCACCTAGAGTTTGGTCCCTCTTGAGAATGCTGACACTCCTAATAGCTTGCCTATTGTTGTTGATCAGTGTTCTTAATTGGGGTCGTTGGCTCTGGGAACCTTATTTAGGACTCTATAGAGCTACCTTTGAGAGGTTCACTTGATAGAAAAAGCCTTAGATCTATTCCCAAAGGGACCCCTCTAGGACACAAAGGAGCTTAATACTTTTGCATTCAAGCAAACAATAATACAACTCCCTTTTTGCAAACTGCACCCCATTTTACTATCGCACCCTCTCTTCTCGTTTTTATTAATTTCTTTTACAAAAAACCTATGAAATACATGAATAATTCACTTAATTCCCAAAAAATATAAATAGGGGACTAAGTCGACTGTACAGTCGGGTTAGTCTGCTTTTTAGGTCACTAATGAACCGTTATGGATCATGTTCTAAAATCCCTATTTAAAATGAACAATTTTTAAATTAAAATTAACACCAACACATTTCTTCCCACAAATAAAATTCTCAAAATAGGGGACTAAGCCGACTGTACGGACAGGTTAGTCAGCGTTCTAGGATGAATGAGCCGTACGGCTCAGGAATCCTAGAACCCCGATTCCGATAAAATCAAACCAACACACTTCAAATCATTTTCCAAACTCCAAAAACTCTATTTTCCGAAAATAGGGGACTAAGCCAACTGTACAGACGGGTTAGTCAGCGTTCTAGGACGGATGAGCTGTACAGCTCAATAAATCCTAAAACCCTATATTAAAAAACATCAACCAACAAAAATTTTCAGGAAGAACTACGTGACTTTTGAGTTCCTCATTGCACCGGAGGATACGTAGGAGCGGGGCTTCCCCGTCAAGTCAAAGTTAAACTTTTCTAAATTAGCCCTTATTATTCCCTACTATTTTATTTTTGGGTAAAACAAATAAATTCGTAATTTATATTTGCACAATCAGATTTAGGGTAACTGTCTTAGGACGGATGTACTAGGGGTGTAGTGGAATTAAGTTTTCGCCCTTCCCTATGCATAACCGACTCCCGAATCCAACCTAGTTTACGCAGACCATTAATTTTAAGATAGGTTTTTCTCAATTTTCCCTATTTAATAAATTGGGTGGCGACTCCCTGAGATATCGATTTTTGGGCCGTCTACGTCGGGATCCCGGTCACGACAGATGGCGACTCCGCTGGGGACGGTGAGAGTCAAGCCTATGGAGTTTGTTTGTGCAAAATGATTATAAGGTACGCTTTGTTTACCCCTCTTAATTTTTTTTTCTTGGTATATATTTCATTTGAAATTTATTTTATATTCTGCTTAAATATGAATCCTAGGATAGAAGACCACTTTTCTGTATGTATGGTTGTTTGTTTTGCAGCTTGGGGGGTATTATTGATATTGTGCTCCTTCACACACTCCACTATCACGCTTTTGCACACACGTGAGATTAGTCCTGTACCCGGACTGGAGAATAACCTAAGTTAGAACGAGACTGCGTAGTGATGGCCTACTGGATGTGCGTCCTGTTGGGTGGTCACGAAAGTCTCACCTAGAGTTTGGTCCCTCTTGAGAATGTTGGCACTCCTAATAGCTTGCCTATTGTTGTTGATCAGTGTTATTAATTGGGGTCGTTGGCTCTAGGAACCTTATTTAGGACTCTTTAGAGCTACCTTTTGAA
Organism: Astragalus membranaceus; assembly: GCA_039519185.1. NCBI lineage: Eukaryota > Viridiplantae > Streptophyta > Magnoliopsida > Fabales > Fabaceae > Astragalus > Astragalus membranaceus. The sequence goes on along the minus strand of CM076852.1, from coordinate 32,093,314 downwards.
AGGTTCACTCAATAGACGAGCCCTAGACCTATTCTCTAAGGAACCCTTGTAGGACACAAAGGAGCCTCATACTCCTGCATTCAAACAAACACAGATACATTTTTCCGGTCTTCCTAAAAAAAAAATTTGGCAAAATTATTTTCAGCATACCTCATGCATTTTTTACTTATTCCTGTTCTTTTTTTTCACATGACATACCTAAACAAAATCATGTTGCATTTAGAAGTTCATTTCATGTAAAGACAAAACTAAAATTTAATCGATCTTATTTTCCGCGTGTCATTCATTTGCATTTTGCATGGCATATGTCCTTAGAAAAATTGCATGTAGCGCACATTTCCATTTCATTGTCATTCATCATACTCATTTGTAAAAAAATAAAATATAAAAATCATTCATCATAAAAATTCCTCCATATTTCATTTTTTTTCTTCGCATGTATGTAAAAATCTTTGCATAAATAAATAAAAAAAAATTATCATTGCCATTTGTAAATTTTCATAGCATATTTCCTTCAAAAAGGGCAATTGCATTGCATTTTTTTTGCGTAAAGCAATGAAAAAAAAAATTACAAAACAAATGCATATTGCATCTTAGGATGAGTGCTTGCATACATACTATGCATTTCATAACATATTGTTCTCTTTGACTGATTATCATATAGCATAATTTTTTTTTCTCTCTTTAAATAAAATCAATAAAAAAAGAGTTTTGAAGTCATTAAATCTTCATTCATGTTGAATTTTTGTGCTTGCGTGAATATGGATACCAATCAAGCTTAGACTCATAGAATTAGATCATTCCCTTAAAAGTTGTTGAGAAGATTTGTCATTCGAGGATTAGAGAAGTAAGGTGAGAGGAAAGATATCAGGGAGCACTATAATGGGGCATTTTGGGAAAGTTGAAAAAAAAAAGAGACATAAGGTTGGCAATCAGTTCTCGGATAAATAAATAAAAGAGTGGGAAAAGATGATTGTCATTAGCGCTTGTTTAGTCATGTAAGCTTGAAACCAAGTTAACTTAGTTGGAGCTTTACATTAATGGATTTGCATGTATTTAAAAACCCATCTCCATCCTTTCTCCCCGTGTCCCCTTTAAACACTGACCCCTTTTGAGTTCTTGCCTCAAGTGATAATTATTAAAGCCCTTTTAGTTGCGTCATTCAGGGATGAACCGGTGAGCGAATATCGGATATCAAATGTCCATTTCCCAAAAAAAAGCAAAAAAAAAAAACAAAAAAGAATTCAAAAGAAATGAAGAGCAAAGAATGTGTAAAAGAGTAGATGTTATTTCAAAATTAAAATTTTGCAAACGTGGAATCATGATTTCAAATGAAGAGTGGTCGTCTTTCTCTATCCCAAACAAAATATATCCCTTACCATCCCCTTTGAGCCTGTAACGTCCCTTCACTAAACCCTGGACAAGGATCGACACTACAATAGAATTTAGTGCATTCAGTTTTCCAAAGTTATGAAATCAAAGAGATGGTGGAAAAAGTTCAAAAGAAAAGAAAAAGAGAAAAATGAATAAAGCCCGCAAGACTGAAAGCAAGTATTGTCAGTCTTGGCAAAAATTAGGGCACAAAAGAAAGAGTGATCAAAAAGCAGAGGGGGTGAAAAAAAAAGTAATAAAGATCAAAAAAAAAAATTAATGATATGAGGTCTGGGGAACACAATAGAAAGCTGAATGCACTAAAGATCCTTGATCCAATCCCATAACCCATAACCTAAAACCTTTCTTTGAGCCCTCTATTCATTTGTCTCTCATAGTATGTAACCCATACTCTCAAAACATTTCTGTGAACCTTCTACTCATTTCCTTTCCATAACCCATAATCCATGCCTGTAAAGCATTCCTTTAAGCCTCCCAATCAATCCATCCCGATAACCTGTTACTCATGCCTGTTCTTTGAACCTTCTAACCATCTTTCTTCCATAGCCCATAACTCATGCCTGTAAGACGTTTCCTTGAGCATTCTAATCGTCTTTCTTTCATAACCCATAACCCATAGTCACATTACAAGCCTCCAAAATCCCACTCTGATTGATGAATGATCGTTTTCATTTTCTTAATGTTAATTTTGAGATAAATCATTTGCTTCTTTTAAATTATTCTTTGCTCTAATAAAAAAGGAAGTGAAAAAAAATTCCACTAGATTGAAAACCCGAAAGGGCGGTCTAGGCAAAAATTAGGGAGAATAAAAGAAAATAAAGCCCGACAGACTGAAAACCTGCAAAGGCAGTCTAGGCAAAAATTAGGGCACAAAAGGGGAATGAGACTTACAATGAGAAGCTTATGTAGTTCACTGGGAAATTTCTTCTACTTGGGCCACACAATAGTGTACATTTGGGCAACTTTGTGAAGGATAAGCTTGAGAGTCTTGAGAAAACCCCACACTGGGGCAAGTTTCGTAAGACCTTTAAGAGTCACATGTTTCTTGTTACATCAGGTAGTATTCTCTCAGGGCAATGTCTTTCACCAGAATGAGGCAAAATCCTTACCATACCCTACATCCGTCAAGTTTTCCACACCAGTGCACTCTTGTGAGCAACAACCTTCACTAGTACTGGGGCAAAACCTGTGTGAGACCCGTCATGAGTCAAAACTTTCTTTACCACACCTGAGCTGTTTGAAGCAAAATCTTTGCAGGTCCTTTCATGAGTCAAACTGTGTTTGGTACACCCGTGTAGCCTTCTCTTGGGGCAATACCTTCTACTAACACCGGGGCAAAAGTGTTTGCATAACCGTGAGTTAGATTTTGCTTGCTACCTCTGCAAGTCTCCCCTATGGTAAAACTTGTTTCCAATACCCAGCCAATTCCCAGCAAGTCAGGCACCTCAAGTAAATCGAATCCCCAATAAACTCGAGGTTGCCATAATACCTTTTTTCCCTACCATCATGTGTCGCCTTTGTCTTCCCTATGTTTTCCCTCCAAAATACCCTCCACTTTTAAACGAAAAATCCAAACCCAAAAAGTTCCAGCTCTTAAATACCTGTGAATCCATGTATGCTCATTAAGTAATGCTTCAAAAATAGTCAACTTGGAATCAGTAATGTGATTTAGAGAGCTAATGACATTCAAAAAAAAAAGAAGAGAGAGAATGTCAAATTTGAGGGTGATTTGCTTGAAAGGAGAGAAGTGGTCATAAAAAGAGAAAAAGGGCCTAAGCAAGTTAGCTGTGTTGAGGATAAACTTCCATATGAGGACAAGCTTGATTGGTTTCAAATAAATCCTGCACAAAAAGAAAGAATTCTCAGTGAATCCAGCTTTCAAGACAAGTGCATCTTAATTTCAACTCAAGATCATGCATAATTCATTCATTTCATGTCATAGTTTGCATACATTTCATGTCCATCCACGCATTCCACTTCATGATTAGAATCATACATTTGTGTTCAGTACTTTGCAAATAAAGTAATAAAAAAAGAGTCCTCCAAAGCAAGACGTGCATTGACACTGATTTACTTCTCATGCCAACGGTTCAGCCCTGGCATTTCCCTTCTCATCCTCGTGCTATCGGTTCAGCCCTGGCACATTCTTTCATGCCGACGGTTCAGCCCTGGAATTGTCTTTTAAATTTCGTGCTAACGGTTCAGCCCTGGCACTGCTTTACTTTTCATGCTAACGGTTCAGCCCTGACATTGTCTTTTAAATTTCGTGCTAACGGTTCAGCCCTGGCACTGCTTTACTTTTCATGCTAACGGTTCAGCCCTGGCATTGTCTTTTAAATTTCGTGCTAACGGTTTAGCCCTGGCACAACTTTACCTTTCATGCTAACGGTTCAGCCCTGGCATTGTCTTTTAGATTTCGTGCTAACGGTTCAGCCCTGGCACTGCTTTACCTTTCATGCTAACGGTTCAGTCCTGGCATTTGTCTTTTTAAATTTCTTGCTAACGGTTCAGCCCTGGCATTGTCTTTTAAATTTCGTGCTAACGGTTCAGCCCTGGCACTGCTTTGCCTTTCATGCTAACGGTTCAGCCTTGGCATTTGTCTTTTTAAATTTCTTGCTAACGGTTCAGCCCTGGCATTGTCTTTTAACTTTCGTGCTAACGGTTCAACCCTGGCACTGCTTTACTTTTCATGCTATCGGTCTCGCCCTGGCATTGTCTTTAATTTTCATGCTATCGGTCTCGCCTTAGCATTGTCTTTAATTTTGTGCTTTCGGTCTCGCCCTGGCATTGTCTTTAATTTTCATGCTATCGGTCTCGCCCTGGCATTGTCTTTAATTTTTTGCTATCGGTCTCGCCCTAGCATTGTCTTTAATTTTGTGCTATCGGTCTCGCCCTGGCATTGTCTTTAATTTTCATGCTATCGGTCTCGCCCTGGCATTGTCTTTAATTTTGTGCTATCGGTCTCGCCCTGACATTGTCTTTGATTTTCATGCTACTAGTTTCGCCCTGACATTGTTTTGAAACTTCGTGCTATCGATTCAGCTCTGGCACTGTTTGTATTTCTTGTTACCCATTTAACTTTAACTGTCAAAAGACAATTGTGCATATTTCACCGATTAAAATTGAGGTTCATATCTGTACTTATTCCTTACTTTAGTGGAATTAAGTTTTCGCCCTTCCCTATGCATAACCGACTCCCGAATCCAACCTAGTTTACGCAGACCATTAATTTTAAGGTAGGTTTTTCAAAATTTTCCCTATTTAATAAATTGGGTGGCGACTCCCTGAAATATCGATTTTTGGGCCGTCTACGTCGGGATCCCGGTCACGACATCCCTTCTTCATGATCGATATACTTCTGAGATCGCTGGAGGAACTCGGCAAGCGACTCAACTTGGTTGACCCCGACGTCTATCTGAAATAGACTTCCTTCACGAAGGCCAGCCTCCATGAAGAAAAGACGAAAGGAGTCGTCGAGGTTCCGAACTTGAGCAGCTTCTCTATTGAATCTCTCTATATAGTCCCGGAGGAGCTCATTTTCTTCTCGCCGAATTGCCTGCAATACCTTCCGAGATTTAGGCTTCATCTTCGAGTGGGCGAAGTGTGCAGAAAAGAGCTTGGCTAACTGATCCCAAGAGGAGATCGTATTCGACTTTAGAGCCCTGAACCATTCCAGAGCCGCCTTCTCTAGAGTAAGGGGAAAAGTTCGGCACTTTATCTCCTCTGGAACGTTACGGTATTGCATAACCGTGTCAAAGTAGTCGAGGTGGCGGTCCGGATCGCCAGTCCCATCATGCATTTTCAAACCTTCAGGGGGGTTCTCCAGGTGCTTTGGCACCGGGAAGTAGTCGATTTTCGCTGTGAAAGGTCCTTTACGCTTTGCCGACCTCTCAAGGGGTGGAGACCGTCGGTAGCCATACTTGCCGGGGGATCCACGCGAGCTAGGGCGCTGACGTTTCTGCCTCGGAGACCTTTTCAAATTTCCGGTACGTCGCCTCGGAGAAGAAGAAAACAGGAACGAGCTAGGCCGAGGGGAACCCTCAGGACCATAGGAATCATCGGTGGTCCGACTTGGGGGAGTCGCTGACCCTCGCCCTCCTCTACACCGAGGTGGATTGCGGTGATGGTATCTCCTCCAAGCCGGAGATTGGTGGCGGACGCGGCCATGAGTCGTTCCACTTGAAGAGTTGCGCAGAGAGGAACTCTGATCCGGGATGTTACGAGCCCGATCTCAGCAATCTGAGCTTCTAACTGGGTGTAGGTGTTGTCTTTCCTGTTGGTCGGCCTTGGCTTGCCGATTTAGGAACAGGACGAGCTGTTGAACAGCATCGACCGGTACCTGGACGGTCGGAGGGGGAGGTGGAAGCCGGTTCCGAGATGGGCTCCCATGAACCATAGCCGTAGCCGAGCTTCGAGCATGCACCGGGCTACGGGGTAAGATGACCGCCACTCCTTCCGAAGTCACCTGCTGCAGGACCGGCCCTTCACCGACATTCAGGACAGTCCTATGACGTAAGGTCGGAGCCATCGTCAATCAAGGAGATGGGAAAGGAACTAGAGTACAAGATCCTCCCACTGTGGTCGCCAAAGTTCTGTACCGTACCTTTAGACCGGTATCCGATCTTAGACACCAAGTCTGATCTGAGGTAGTTGGTAGTTAATGGTCTTGATCGACCGAGCTCCGCTTCCGATCCGGGACAGGTGGTACCTGCGAGGACACTCCGACGCTCAAGTCAGCCAGAGATTTAATTAGAGGTGAAGAGTAGGAAAGAGTGTGTACCTTTAATGAAGCATTCAATGCTTATTTATAGAGTTTGTTGGTGTTAGACCTGATGAATCAGGACCGTCCGATCTTGCGCTGCGATCTCAACCATTGGTTGATGGATCTACATTTGGTGTTGGGCCTCATTATTGTGGATTGGGCCAATCCATAACAGTTGTAAGCTGTCCTTCATCGTCACAAATCAGCAACTTTAACCCAGCACCTAATGTGACCCTTGATATGGCAACATATAATTGACCATGCGAGAAAACCGATCGTGGTAGATATATGCCAACATGTTTTAGAGACTGTCCCTGACTTTTGTTTATTGTCATAGCAAAACAAACCATCACAGGAAATTGTCTACGCTGGAATCTGAAAGGAATTCTTGGATCGGATGGAATCAATGATCATCTCGGAATGCAAACTTTCTCCCCGATCCTACTGCCAGAAATAACATTAGCCTCTAGAACATGCTTGCCCATATTAGTGACATTGTCAATGAGTCGAGTACCATTACATAAACCTGCAGACTGGTCTATATTTCTTAACAACATGATAGGTACCCCAATCTTTAGTTTTATTTGATGATTAGGTAGACCAGATGAAAATTTACACTTGTTTTAGTCCACGGTTTTTATAGTCATACTTTAGTTTTAGTCCACCGTTTTTTAATAGTGGCCTATAGACATTTCAGCCCGCGGTTTAAGGCGTTGCCTAATAAATTTTTTAAGGCAACAAGTACACAAATGTGATCTTAAGTATCCACACTTTTTTTAACTGTTACCTATACAGTTTTAAAACGTTGCCTAGCAGCAAGTTAACAAAACCATGGCCTAACACCTTTCTTATTACCAACAGTTGTAAATGTGTGGCCTATTCCCTTTTCAAGCCATGGTTTTTTAGCCGTGGCAATGATTGGCGTGGCCTAAAATAAAAAATGTTGTAGTGACAAAAAGAAGAGCAATGCAAACAAACCAAAACAACACAAAAGGCTTTACACATCATATAACATCATCACTAAACCTAGATAACAATTATACAAATATGTATTATGAACACCCAATTATAACCCTTACTTTCCACTTTTTTCAAAAAAAAAATAACAAAAATATTTGTTTTGCGCATTTTCGGGTTTTAGTGTGTTAGATATGTCATTTTCTTCTCATTTTTTATTTTTACGATATTTTTATTATTAGTAGTTAAGTAAAAAAATTCATGCTAATACAAAATTTAAAAAATTAGAATTAAATTAATTGTCTATTTTTGTTACAAAATAAAAATATTTTTAATAGATAAATAATAAATTAAACGAAAATAAAAAAATAGATAACAAGAAATAATAGAATTTACAAAAAAAAATAAAAATGTGGGTGTTATTAACATCAACTTTCAGGTCAGCAAGTCGAAGTTGACTTGCCTAGCAAGTTTACTTCTATAGAAAGTCTCCACACTTAACCCCTCACGTTTAAAAGCATAGGAAAATTAATAGAAAGGGAAAAAAGATTCTAACCAAAAGACTAAAAAGAATAAAAAGAGAGAAAAGAGGGAAAATGCGGGAGCATCGAGCGATCACAATCATGGCTGCAGCATCGCCTGGATGCATCATGTCCTCGTCTTTTTATCTATTTGGATTATTACAATACCGATGTTTTATCTGTACTTGTTTTGTAGTCCTTTATTTTCATTTTTTACCATTCATTCTCTTCTCTTAAATAAAAAAAATGTTAGTCTGAGATGTACTTCTTGTCAATTCGGGCTTAAGAGATCTGAGTTGTGCAGCTTGGATCTTAAACCCTTTCAAAAAAAATTAATGTAACCAACCCACAAACCTTTTTTGAAGAAGAAGTACACAGCCTTTGATTCTCCGCACACAGAGTACGTAGAAGCGAGGTCTCCCCGTCAAGTCAAATTAATCCTTTTTTTCTAGTAAACGTACAATCAATATTTTCTTTAACACCTATTTTCATATAAAAAATTTAATAAAAATTGGGATCCCCGACTTGAGAGACTTGAGTTGTATAACTTGGATCTTAAACCCTTTCAAAAATAAAATTAACCAACCAACAAAAACTTTTTCTAGAAGGACTATATGACTTTTGAGTTACTCATTGCACTAGAAGATACATAGAAGCGGGGCTTCCCCGTCAAGTCAAAATTAATCTTTTTCTAAATTAGTCTGTATTTTATTTCTTTGTAAATTATTTTTTAATTAATAATATTTTATTTTATGTTTAGGGGTAAAACAAATAGTCCGCCATTTCTTAATATTTGCACAATCAAATTTAGGGAAACTATCCTGGAACAGATGTTAGCGGTGTAGTGGAATTAAGTTTTCGCCCTTCTCTATGCAAAACCGACTCCCGAATCCAACTTAGTTTATGCAGACCAATCACTTTTAATTAGGTTTTTCTTAGTTTCCCCATAAAATAAATTGGGTGGTGACTCCTAAAATTACACATTTTTGAGCCATCTGCGTCGAGATCCCGGTCACGACATGTATGAGTATATAAATTACCAAACTTATAAGGCTTTGTCTCTAACCTTTTATCCATCATACACATATGAAAGAAGACTTAAAAAGGGACTTGTATTGACACAAAAGAATCAACAAAAGAGACATAATTCAAGCATTCCAAATATACTCTATACGTAGGATTTTCCAACAGTTGTACCTAAACTTTAATGATTTAATTAAAATACCAAACAATTTCGGGATTGATCAATCATGACCGTTCTTTGGAAAGCTTAGGGTACCTAGTTGAGGTTATTTTTATTCTAAAGGAAAGCCCCAACATTTACAAATGCCATAAACGCACTTCGGTGTTTGTCCAGCGGGGCATATAAGATATTCACAATCGGAGTCTTGAGTACATCGAAGAGCTATTGTAATGAAAAACGAAAATGTTACTAAAATGAGGTAAAAGATTCATATGTACATAGTAAATAAACAAAATCAAAGAAGATGAAAAAACGGCTTACCATCAACATTAGTTGCCATAAGAAATAGTAAAAGAAATAGAATCATAACATAAACAAACTTGAGAATTATAACCATATTTCCCCCCATTTGTAAATAACAAACAGAATAAGATTTTATCACTTTATAATTTATGTCTATAACTTATAAACTGGATGATCTCCTTACATCAATTTAATAATGGAATTGGAAAAACAATCCTACCTTAAAAAATCATTACTAATTGTCTCTTAGGAATATAATTTGCTATGTTTGCCCCTTTAGCACACCTAAGGAGGTCACATAAAAAACTTGCCAATCATAAATAGGAATTTATTCTTATTTTACTAACTTTCATTATTTTTAACCTTTCGTGATAGAAAAGGGAAAAATAAAAAAAAGAGAAAAAATATTTTTGGACTAAATTGACATATCTGTAAAGTCAGGGACCAAATTGAACATTTTTGAAAAAATCGGGGACTAAATTGGGTATTACCTCCACCCATAGGTGACAACATATTTATGTGTAAATTGAATATATTGTAGAATTACAATTGTACATTAGTTAGTTGTGATTGTGTCATGTGAGCTATAATAACAACTATATATCTTTGATTTTGTTACGCTCCGTTTCTCTTGTTGAGAAAGAACCGAACGTGTATTTGTGTGTGTGATGAGAGTTTGAATTGAGAAAATAAATCTGGATCCTTTTCAATGGTCTCAAAGGGCTATATTTATAGTACAAGGTACATAAATGCTATTTATTACAGTTTAATGGCAGCGTTGACCGTTACAGACAGGGGAGGGGAATCAGGGATATTTCCCTTTGATTGTGCTTCATTCCTTTCTGGGGAGGAGGAGGCGAGGCTTTTCGTAGCCGGTCGTTCACTCTCTGGGGAAGCCCTTCAAGAGCCGAGCGGATGTTAGAGCCGGCCGGTCTGGATGGGAACAGAGCCCTTTGAACGGCGAGCGCGGAGCGGGAAGTCGTTCAAACAAGTGGAGCTCGGCTTGTGCTTTAGCTCTCCAGTTCATTTGGACTTGGTCTTCGGCGTTCAGCCCTTCGGTTTAGATGAGGTGGCTCCATATGCCCGGTTTCTCGTTCGGTAGTTTCTCAATTCTGGTGATTCCTGATCATTGACTAGACATGTGATTGGTTTGATGTTTGACTGTCTGACCTCTGACCCTTGATCTTTGAATGCATCGGTTTCTTCATTTGACTCATCGTTTTTGGTGCCCTCATAAATGTTGGTTCGATAACCGGCCTTGGCTTCCTTCTATATATAGTGTTGGATATTTTGTGCTGGGTGCCTCAGTGTCTTCTCGCCTCTTCTTCCTTTTCTTCTACTTTGTTGATGTTTGTGAGGTTGGGAGCCACTCTGGTGGAAACCTCGCCATGCTTTGAGGGTGGCTGGATCGAGCTCTTTGGCCTTGGATCTTCAGCGGCGTATCTCTACAACGATCCTCCATCGGTGTGGTTCTCTTTTTCAGGAATGCTCAGTGAACTCGAATGGCCTTCTTCGGTCAAAATGATTTGGGGCGACTAGTGGGGGAAGAGTCCTCCTTGAGTGTCCTCAGGTCGGTTCACTGTTCCCAAAGGAGAGACCATTTGTTTGTGGGCAACTCCTACGCCCGGTCTTCCTCTAATCCTCTAGTTTGTTGCGAGTCTCTTCGCCCTGCGAACCCTGCATAAAGAGAAAGGTCCCAAAGGGAATAAGGTTTTAGTTAGTTTGTAACACATGTCCATGCAATTTTGTATTTATCCCTTTTGCTGGTGGAAATTGGATGTAATCCTCGTTTTATGATTAATGTAATATCGTTCGGTTAAGTTTTTGTTTGCGATCTTGCCCGACCGGAACTTGTTTTTCTGTTTTTGACGCTCGAGATATCAATGTATCTCGCTTCAGTGACGCTTCGAGAGGTTTTTGAGATTAGAATGCCCGTGCATCCAACAGGGTGCGTTCCCGCTGGGAATTTTTAGTTTTTGCTGGCACATTTGCCTCGCGTTTGGTGCCCGACGGTGAACTTCGGTTTTACCTAGTCTTCACCTATCGGGTCTTTATATTTTCCTTCTTAGAGCAACTTTGACTTTTTCGGTCGCGTTGAGGCGCCTCGCCTGGTTTTGCCTTTTGTCTAAGAAGATTCCTCACGATGCGGCAAGTGCGTCTACTTTGATTAGTTCCCGTGAGGTTCGCCCAAGGGTGGGGCAGAGGCTCGCCAGCCCTGCCTATTGCCAGTCGGGACTTGATCTTTTTGCCTGAAAGTAACATCGAGACGTTGCTCGGTCCTTACTGCTTCGGGAGTTTCGTCTTGGATTGTTGGGTGCATTCTAATATTTGTTTGTTGATCTATTTGGGGGTGTCATGATCATTTCATTGATAATTTGCGGAGTACAAGGTTTGCGGCCTTTTTCTAGTTGTAGTAGAACTTGAGGTTTGTGGCGTTCCATGATCTTGGGACGTTCCTGTTAATATTTCGGCAAGTGTACCGAAACCTTGCAAGTAATAGTAAAAACGGTAAGAACCGGTCGTATCCACAGGGATTGCGTGTTGTTAACAATAGCCAAGTTATCAATTCTTAGACGCGACACTTGGAATAAAATTGGAATTTTTGTAACCGCGAAATAAAACGTTTGTTTAACAAGCAAAGAAAAGCGATTAGGGATTGAATCCTCTCCCCTATCCTATCACATGAACCTTCAGTGAAATTCAAGTTATTTATCCAATATACCCGATTCAATTTACTAAATTAGGTTAAGGACAATCCCTTGTCTTAAAACCCCTTTTACCCAATTGTGAAACCCTAATTCCTTAAGTGATTTAACAATAGGCAAAGCATTAAATCCTAGAACTAATGAATTTACAAACTCAATTCAAGTATGTGACCTAAAACCCCATATCAAGCATGCAAACCCGTATCCCTATGGTGATCACAAACCCTAAATCAATACAGCTATCTTAAGTAATTGTAAGCATTAAACATAGAGGCATGAAATTGATAAACTGAATAAACAACTGAATTAACCATAACAAAGTATTCATAAGATAGGGCTGGGGAGATTCATCTCTCCCGAATCTAAGAGGATTAGTTACACATCATAAAGGAAGTAGAAACTAGGGTAAAGAAGGAGTAACACAAGAAGGAAGACATTGAAACCTTCAAACCCTTGTTCCCAAGTGATGAGAAGTCTCCCAAAATCGCACTCTCCAACTGCTCCAAACCCTTGCACGACGCCCAAGACAAAGTCCTCCAAAATTCGCTGAAAACTAAAATATATAGCAACCTTCGGCCAAGGGTCGCGACGCGATGCGACCCCCATCGCGAGGCGATGGCTTGCTGAAAAGCAGCGTCGCGTTGCGACTCTTCTTGCTCGCTGGTGCGGAAGCTGTCCGATCCTTTTCCTTCCTTCTTTTCTCCGTTTTGTCACTAGGCAAGTGTCTGGTTCGCTAGTAGACGCCACATTGAATCGAAGATCTTCCAATTGCAATTACATTTAACTCCTACTACATAAAACTAAAACTATGCCAAATCCCTTAACGATTGGCTGAATCACACATAAAATAACCGACATTTTGGCTAACAAAGGATAAATACTTATTAGGTGGTTTGAAAGGCTCTGGGTTTCCAAAAAGATTTGCCTCAGTGTGTATGTAAATCACATGCAAGACAATTAAGCACAAGTTCAAGTTCGGCAGAATAATGCAAGCAAGGAATGCACACACAATCAATGATATAGGTGTTTGGACTCAAACCTCATGGCTGAGATTGTATGAGATGGAACTCTTGAAAGCTCGCCAACAGATGATCTAGATCTTCCTCAACCTTTGTCTTAACCACTGACACTACCCGATGATAAAATCTGATTTGACAGTAATCACATGGTAGCTGCAAAACATGTTAAAGCTAAACAACCACCATCAGAGAATGAGTTCAAAGTTGTGGTGCATCATAATCAATGTAAAAGTCATAACAGCATAGTACAACCAAAATTCAAAAACAACTACCTCTACCATGGGTTGCCTCCCATGAAGCGCTTGTTTATCGTCCTAAGCTTGACATTGAGGGGATGTATCAATTTGGCTCAAGTGGAGAACTCGGCTTCTTCAGTGCCTCCTTACTTGCTCCTTGGGTACACTTTCCTTTAAGCTTGCAGTTCCTCTCGCTAGATGATGCATGAGGGGAGTGTAACAAAGGACCCACAGACATACCCACAACTTCTTTAAGATCTTCCCATACAACAAGTGAATTCTCAAGGGGTGAGTGGAAGCGAATTCTGTTTTCAGCCATGGGATTAGACGCCTCAATGCGGTAGCACTCTTCTTTTTCCTCCTTCGGGTCTATGGACTTGTGCACATTAAAAATCACAGTTTCATCTTGGACCCTCAATGTCAAAGTTCCATCTTCCACATCAATCACAGCTCTACTAGTAGCAAGGAAGGGTCTTCCCAAAATAAACGGAATGACATTGTCTCCTTCTATGGCACTTTTGACACAGGTGTCACCATCAAGTTGTAGAATCACAAAATCCACTGGGAAGAGGAATTTGTCAACCTTTACCAGGACATCTTCTACAACCCCATAAGGATGCCTTATAGACCTATCAGAAAGTTACAAAGTCATGTTTGTTGGTTTCACCTCACCTCTGCCAAGTTTTTTCCACATAGCCAAGGGCATCAGATTAATACTTGCTCCCAATTCACAAAGAGTCTTGCCTATGGTTGCATCACCAATTGTGCAAGGTATGGTGAAGCTCCCGGGATCTTTCAACTTAGGAGGAAGCTTGTTTTGAATAATGGCACTACATTCTTCTGTTAAGGCCACTGTTTCATTTCCCTTGAACTTCCTTTTCTTTGTCAACAACTGCTTCATGAATTTGGAATAGACGGGCATCTTCTCAAGAGCTTCTGCAAATGGTATGTTGATTTGAAGGCACAAAAATGCAACAAGGTGAACTTGGTCACTGTGTAGGGAGGCTGTTTTGTGGCGACACCATTACAGTTTCAGTCGAAGCTTTGACCAAGCTATCCTTAAAAAAAAAAGAGATATAAGGTGCACCACTCTAAACCCAAATGAAAGTATATGGCTTCAAAAGAAAAATACCTACCCCCGTGTAAATCATCACAAGAATCTGCCCGCAGCAACTGACAACAATAAGCAGTGTAAGAAGTTCTAAGTTGGACCCAAAGCCAAGACTAGTAAGTGTTCAAACTTATGGAAGAAGAACAAAGAGAGCACACACACAATCTAGATAGGGGGATGAAAGCTGCAACTTCACATGATAAGCAGTGCGAAAATGTTAAGTCTGAGGGAAGAACCTTGAGAAAATAGAAGCGTGAAGTTAAAAGTTTCAAAATGCTATCACAGGCTACTGTGAGTGAATGCTGTGAGCAATGCTGCCCTGGTGCTGTCATTACTTGAGGACAAGCAATGGTTCAAGTTTGGGGGTGTGATAACTCATAGAAGTGTGAGTTATTTACAGTCATTCAAACGAGAATTATCTTGTTCCAAGAATAAATTATGCTATAAATTGTGATGAATACCTTCATATTTGATATTGTTGACTTCAAGGATAATAATTAGAAGTTGGGCACGCAAGTGCCAATTTTTTGGAATTTGACATGTGTGCCAAGTGTGCAGGATTTTACTAAGTATTCAGTGCTAGGCAAGTGCTGCGGTAGCATCCAAGCAGATATGCGGAGCGGAGCAAGGACCAGCGAGGCGCCTCATTTAGCGCAGCCAGAAAAGGAAAACCTAATCTTTTACGCGAACAAAGCGCCTGCTTGAGCCGCAAGATAAGAAGAGCGCTAAGGTTGAGGCAATGACCCGTGGGAAAAGGCCCAAGGAAGGGCCGCGCCGTGCCTCCGAGTGCCTATAAATAAGCAGCAACCCTAGTGGAAAGATATAGAGCATCTCATACGCAATACTTCGAGAAGAAGTGAGACCGAGCCTAAGATACAGAACAACCATCTCCCCCAGACACTCTACTTCATACTCAGGAACAGACCCTGTGGCTTGTGCTGGCCATCGTCGCAACAACCTTAGTATTTCCTAAGTGCTTTTACGATGTTGTCTACCGTGTCTATGGTAACTTTGTACTGTTTATTCATTCCTACGCTCATTATGAGCTAATTACTTTTATAGTCAAGATGTGGTGATACGAACATGTGCCTTTAAGTGTTTTAATGTGATCGATCTTTGATACCTCATTAACTTGTGTATGCCTATTGTTATAACCTCTTTTCGAAATTGATCAATTTGATTAGGGTAGTGTGTTTTATTATCTGGAAGGGAATATATCACCGATTTCACAAGTTAATATAGTTTGAAGGGTAATAGGAATATTATTCTTCCCTAGCGAAGGATAGGAATATGAAGTTAGGGCTATAGTACGATCGGAAACATGCTTTTTCAACCTATATAATGAACCTCAATGGGAGCTTAGTAATAAGGGAACCTTGACGACATTATGTTAATAGGATAGGAATATCCACTTTCATTCTGCGCACTGAGTGCTATCACAGCATCAATCATAGCACTGCACTTATAAGTGATGTTCGTTGATCCTGGTCTTGACTATTCTCACCTCTCGTATCTTTACTCGTTCAATATTTCCTTTTTACTCTTGCTTTGTTTACGTATTTGTTGCACAACATCTTTACTCAATTATTTCGGTTACGTTTTTTTACTCACTAAAACGCTATTTCTTCGATCTAGTAGTTAAGCCTTAATCCTCGTGGGAACGATCTTTACTTACACTTTATTACTTGTTCGACGGTGTATACTTGCACACGTTTTTGCACAACAAGTTTTTGGCGCCGTTGCCGGGGATTAACGGATTTAATCACTGTATCTAAAATAGTATTTGTTTTAGTGAGCTTTTATTTTCTCATCCCTTTCGTTGTGAATTTCAGCTTTAAGAGAAGTGTATGCGCAGAGCCCATCAGCCAGAGCATCACATAGATCTCGAAATTGAAAGAACAGTAAGGAGATTGAGAAGAGAGGTTCGAGAAAGACTTGCAGTATCAGTAGCAGAAGCCATTCCAATGGCAGATCACGAAGATGAAGTTGTGGCACTAACAAACATTGAAATGGCCAATGACAGAGAGCGGCCAATGAGGGACTATGCTGTCTTCGAATTCAAACCAATGATGTTCCAAATGTTGCAAACCATAGGCCAATTCGCAGAAGGAGCCACTGAAGACCCTCACCTGCATTTAAGACAGTTCCTCGAAGTCTGCAACAACTTTAAAATGCCTGGAGTAACAGAGGATGCATTCAGGTTAAGGCTCTTCCCATACTCATTGAAGGACAGAGCCAAAGCTTGGCTGAATTCCCTGGAACCCAAATCAGTAGACAGTTGGAACAAGATGGCCAAGAAGTTCTTGGTAAAATACTTTCCTCCGGTCAAGAATGCAAGAATGAGAAACGACATCACATCATTCAGGCAAGAAGAAGAATCATTATATGAGGCCTGGGTGAGATTCAAGGATGTGCTCAGAAAATGCCCACATCACGGCATCCCTTTCGCTATACAATTAGAGACATTCTACAATGGCTTGATTTCCCAATCAAGGCTGTTGCTGGATGCATCTGCAGGAGGAGCCATTCTGAATCACTCTTACAATGAAGCATACAATCTGGTGGAGACTATAGCTGCGAACAGTTATCAATGTCCCACTGCTAGAGTCAGTTCTGCCAAGAAGGTAGCTGGAATCCATGAGGTGTTTGAAATAACTGCACTGTCTGCACAAGTGGCCAGTTTAACCAACATGCTGAAAATTTTGGGTACCACTTCTGCGTCAGCCCCAGCTACCGCTGCTGCTGCCACAGCATCTGCAGAGATAGCACCGACAGAAAAGTCTGTCATGTAACACCCCTTTCTAACCATTTATTTTATTAACATCAGAGTGCAGAATTTCAAAAACTAAGCATGCAAGGGGCATCACATTCGACATTTCGCAAATCCAGAAATTCAAAATAGCCATTTAATAGAAGGGTAATACGTAGCACTTTATAAGTTCAATCATCACGTAGCAGAAATAAAACAACCTCTCAAAATGTCATCTCAAACGTCTCCAATAAAACGGTTTCAAAGAAACATCAAATAGTAAAGGCAACAGTCATAATAAGACAACTAAGAATTAACGTTCGTTTCCCCCCAGGTGCTACGTATCAGAGCAAACGACACGACTCGATAGAGGAAGGAAGTAAAGACCTTCACACGCGTCTACCTGCACGTTACCCACGTAGAGGTAACATTCAAACAGAAAAGGGTGAGTCTTCTAGCAGCATAAAGGCATATATAATAGTCAATATATTAGAGGACAATATCTATAACTACCATAGCACACTTAACGTCGCATTACAACCATCACAAAACATCATCGGCAAACAACATCAAAAGCACATCAACAAGCAACTACGTCGTTTTTATGCATATGTATGAAAATGCAACCCACGTCGCCGGGTATATGCATGAGGTACCATCGTCGCAAAAATAGCCTTTCGGGCACAATCGTCGCTTTGAGCATAGCTCTGGCCGCAGCCCACATCGTCGCAATAAATGCAGCATGACATGTATGGGACACTATGCATCACTCACCAAATCAATCAACAGCATCAACAAGTCATATATCATGACACAACTTCATCAACGTCGCTTTTGGCCATAACCGACCCAACAATATAATTATCATCACTTTGGTCATAAAGACCCACACATCAACTTCGCATCATCACTTAGTCAGCACACAACACACTCACATCAACTTCGCATCATCATTTAATCAACACACAACACATTCACATCACATCCACGTCATCATCATCATTTAGTCACCACACAAACATTCACGTCATCATAGGTAACTTGGCACAATTGACACGTCATTATATTTATCATTAGTTATATACATTGGACATCGCAACATAAAAACAGCAGTAATTATTGTAACTACAACCACTTGGAAGATAGGGAAAACAGCACTTCAAAATATGGCGAACAGCACATTTAAATTGAGAAAAATAGTGCACTCAAATTCGAGAAAACAACATCTTAAATTGAAGAAAATAGCACACTTAATTTTGAGAAAAGCAGCACGCTTACATTTAAGAAAAACAGCACATTAGCTTTATAAAAACCACCACCTTAGCTTTATAAAAACAGCAACATTACCCCCAAAAAAAAACAGCTACACTATGTGCTAAAAACAGCAGCCAAAACAGCATAAAAACAGCCACATTATTTAATCGAAAACAGCAGCAAAACGACGTAAAGACAGCAGCATCTTTTCCTTACAAAAACAGCAACAGCATTGTTTACAAAACAGCAACAGCAAGAGTAGTTTTATAAAAACAGCAACAGCAACAATATTCTCATACAAAACAGCAGCAGCAACAGCATAAAAGGAACAGCAACCACGTTTTTACAAAACAGTAACAGTAACAACATTAAAAAAACAGCAGCTTAGCAACACGAAAACAACAACTTTACAACATGAAAACAGCAGCTTTACAACACGAAAACAGCACTTTTAATCCACAAAAACAGCAACATGATTATGGAAAAATAGCAACCTTGATTTTAATTATGCAATCACAACAACACCTAACCCACTCTCATCTTATTACCACATCTCTCAATTTCATCATGATTTCATTCTCAATCTTATTGTATCATTCTAACAACCGTCTAACATGCAAAATTTAATCATCACATACATCTCGATTCAATTCACGAAACCCTCAAACAATCAAACAAATCTAACAACACCTTCAAACATCACACGAATTTAACACCAAACGAATTTAACAACATCTTCAATCATCAAACGAATTTAACAACAAAATGACTTTAACAACACATTCAAACATCCTATTTCATTCAAACATAATAACAAATACCTCCTAGGCATCATAGGACTACCCTCCTACATACTAACCATTATATAAACCCTTATAATGCGAGACTCCCCTTACCTTAGCAACTTGGAGAAGATGAAGACCCTTTCACAAAGCACCACGAACACACAGCACAAGCTCTTCGCTCACCCGCGATCTCCTCCTTCTCCTTCTTCTCTTTCTCGGCCGCGCTCTCTCTTTCTTTTCCTCCACCTTGCGATTTTCTTCTCTTCTCTTCTCCTCTCTAGCCGCGGCTCCTCTCCCTTTCTCACGCTCCCTCTCTTCTTTCTTTTCTTCTTTTCCTCTCTTCTTTCTTCTCTCACGGCGCTGACTCTCTCTTCTTTTCTCTCCTTTTCCTTCTTTTTTTTTTCTTTTCTTCTCTCCCTTTCTATCTTTCTCACCTTCGGCTGGTCCTTTCTTTTAATTCCTTACTTTATTTTCATTTAACCCTAGTCTCACTAATGGCCTTTGGGCCATTGGCCTCTTATTTGCACCCCCCCTCAATTACTTCCACCACTCCTAATCACTTAAACACCTCCTAAATAAAATAAAACTCCAAATTAATTAATTCTAATATTTTTCCCACAACTTAATTCCCTTTAATTAATTAAATAATTAGCCAATTATTTTTGGGGCGTTACATGTCACACCAAATTGTGTGTACTGCAATGGGGGACATTTGTTCGAAGAGTGTCTAGGAAATCCAGTCTTTGTCAACTATATTGGAAATTTCAACAAGAACAACAACCCCTACTCCAATACATATAGCCCAGGATGGAGGAACCATCCCAACTTTTCATGGAAGGATCCAAATGCTGCTGCTAGTCGAGCCAAACCTGCTACACCTCCAGGATTCCCTGCACAGCCTGTACCAAAAGCCAATGCTGACAACTCCTGAGCCGAGGCACTCAAAGCATTCATGAGTGAAACTAAAGCACAGTACCAAAGCCAAGGGGCTTCCATCAAGAATTTAGAGAATCAAATTAGCCAAATTGCAACCGCAATTACAACTAGACCAAGTGGATCTTTGCCAAGCACCACTGAGCAGGCAAACCCAGCTGGTAAGGAGCAAGTCAAGGCAATCACACTCAGAAGCGGCAAGGAAACTGCCACCTTGCCTATAATGGTTAATACAGGTGCTATCCATGATGCTGCCAGCACTGGTGCAACACCTATTGATGAGAACCCTGATACCACTGCAGAAAATGTAACTCCTGCAGTAAAAACGCCCCAAAAGTTTATTCCTGAGTGGCCTCCTCCACCCTTTCCCCAAAGGTTAAAGAAGGCCAATCAAGACAAACAGTTTGGGAAATTCATGGAGATTCTGAAGCAGCTTCACATCAACATACCATTGGTGGAAGCTTTACAACAAATGCCCAACTACACCAAGTTCATGAAGGATGTGCTAACCAAGAGAAAGAGGCTTGGTGAGTTCGAGACAGTAGCTATGACAAAGGTAACAAGCATGTTGTTGCAGAGTAAGGTACCTCAGAAGCTCAAAGATCCAGGTAGTTTCACTATTCCTTGCTCTATTGGGGGCAATTACTATGGTCGGTCGTTGTGTGATTTGGGTGCAAGCATCAACTTGATGCCCAAATCCATTTTTAAAAAACTAGGTATTGGTAAAGCAAGACCCACCACAGTAACACTCGCATTAGCAGACAGATCTACGGTCTACCTTGAAGGAAAAATTGAGGATGTTTTGATTAAGGTAGATAAATTTGTTTTTCCTGTCGATTTTATAATACTTGATTTTGAGGCTGACAAGGATGTGCCAATTATCCTTGGAAGACCGTTTTTGGCCACAGGTAGGACCTTGATCGATGTACACAAGGGAGAGCTTACCATGAGAGTGAACGACCAGGAAGTTACCTTCAATGTACTCAATGCTATGAAGTACCCTGATGACAGCACTAGTAGTGCAGAATGCAAATTCGTTTCGGAACTGGACAGCTTGGTCCAAAAGCAACTGCTGTCGCAACACGATGTACTAAAGCAAGAGTTGAAGCATGTGGAGAAAAAAGAGCTACAGGAAGAGGGATCAGCTGAAATCAAGGAAGATAAACCAAACATCCCAAAATGGACGAAGAGATACGAATCACTAGAGCTAACTGCAGAAGGCTTCAAGAAAAACATACTATCCATTGAGAAGCCACCCGAGCTTGAATTGAAGCAACTCCCTCCCTAGTTGAAGTATGCTTATTTGGGAGAAGAGGGCACCCTGCCCGTAATTATAGCTGTTGAGTTAAGTGTACAACAAGAAGACGAGTTGGTTACTGTCCTGAGGAAACATAAGAGAGCCATCGGTTGGCAAATGGCTGATATCAAAGGGTTAAGCCCTGCTTTATGTATGCACAGAATTTGCTTGGAGGAAAACTCCAAAAACAGCATTGAAGCACAAAGAAGGCTTAACCCTATCATGAAAGAAGTTGTGAGAAAAGAGATAATTAAATGGTTAGATGCTGCGATCATATACCCTATTGTTGACAGCACTTGGGTGAGCCCTGTGCAATGTGTCCCCAAGAGAGGAGGAATCACTGTAGTAAAAAATGAAAAGAATGAGCTAATTCCCACCAGGACAGCAACTGGTTGGAGGATCTGCTTGGACTACAGGAAACTAAATAAGGCCACTAAAAAGGACCACTTCCCCTCCCCTTCATTGACCAGATGTTAGACAGACTAGCGGGGAAAGAATTTTACTGCTTCCTTGACGGATACTCAGGATATAAACATATTGCTATAGCCCCTGAGGACCAAGAGAAAACTACATTCACCCGCCCTTATGGCACCTTTGCTTTTAGAAGGATGCCTTTTGGGCTGTGCAATGCTCTAGCCACCTTCCAGAGGTGCATGATGGCCATTTTCTCTGAATATATTGAAAAATCCATGGAAGTGTTCATGGATGATTTCTCTGTATTCGGGGAAAACTTCCATGCAAGCTTGCTTACTCTCGAAGAGATACTGAACAGGTGTGAGGAGACAAACTTGGTTCTGAATTGGGAGAAGTGCCACTTCATGGTTCAAGAAGGGATTGTACTAGGGCACAAAATATCAAAAAGAGGCATAGAAGTTGACAAGGCAAAGGCGGAAGTGATTGAAAAGTTGCCACCTCCCACATCAATCAAGGGGATAAGAAGTTTTTTAGGGCATGCTGGGTTCTACAGAAGGTTCATAAAGGATTTCTCAAAAATTTTAAAACCTTTACTGGTGACAGCACCAGTAATCATAGCACCTGATTTGACCAAACCCTTTGAACTTATGTGTGATGCCAGTGACTATGCCGTTGGGGCAGTGCTAGGACAGAGAAATGATAAGGTATTCCATAGCATTCATTACGCCAGCAAGACTTTGGTAGACGCTCAATTGAACTACACCACCACGGAGAAAGAGTTGCTGGCAGTGGTATTCACCTTTGACAAGTTCAGGTCGTACCTTCTAGGAGCGAAGGTCATAGTTTACACTGACCATTCTGCTATAAAGTACCTGTTGCGCCCGAAAAAGTCCCCGAGGGAGAACCTTCCTCATTCACAACTTTTCTTAAGACAATGAAGCCGCCGCCAATATTTATTAAGGAAAATATTAGGAAAACCTTATTTGGAAAGCGATTGGTCTTGCGAAACTAGAGAATAGGGTTCGGGGGTCGGTTACGCGCAGGGAAGGTGTTAGCACCCCACACGTCCTCTCTACTGAGAGGGAACCTTTAATTAAATGTGTGGTTTTAGAGTGTTGACTTGATAATACTTAATGAAAATCTTTATTTATTAAAAAAGAAAAGGGGGGAAGAATGGGTTTTTAGAAAAAAAAACGCTTGACGGGACAAGGCCCGCTCCTACGTATCTCTCGGTGCGATGGAGAACACAAAGCTACGTAGTTCTTCTTTATCCTGAAAAAAGGTTTTTGTCTTTTATCTTTTTTGTGAGTTTTCGAAATAGGACGAGCATTTAGTGAATGATTAAACTAACCAAGGTTATGGGTAATCACTGCTAAGTACTCTTGAAAATGAGAGTCACTACCACCAGTCAGACGAACAAAGGTTCTGATTGACTATTAGTAGCAACCCATTTTTTATTTGCCTTTTTGAAAGTGGTTTTCGAAAGAGATTGATTGGCACGAATGATCAGACTAACAAAGGTTATGAGTGATCATCGCTTGTTGTTCTTTGGGGAAAAAGACATCGCCACCAATGGCTAGACGAACAAAGGTTCTGATTAACCACTAGCGGCAATGGGTTGAAAATGATTTTAGAAAGGAAAATGTTTTTGTTCTTTATCTTGTTGAATTGTGAAAGTTGAGCTTTCATGATGATCAATTGAGCAAAGGCTCCAAGTGACCACCATTAGCACTCCGCTGTTAATAATCATGCAAGCAAAGGCTTCGCAAGACTACTAACAAAGTTTTTGGTTTACTGAAAATCTTTAGGAAAATTAGGCATTTATGATGATCAATTGAGCAAAGGCTCCAAGTGATCGCCACTAGTACCTCATTGTTGATAATCATGCAAGTAAAGGCTTCGCAATACTACTAACAAAGTTTGATTTTGAAGAGTTTTCGCAATTGGATTGATTCTTGTTTAGGGAGAAGAAAATCCGTTATTTGGGAAGAAAAAGGTTTGTGAAAAAAAAGGTTTGCTTAGGGGAAAGAAACAAAATTTAAAAAAAGAGAAACAGGGGGTGCAGTAGTAAAATGGGGTGCAAGTTATAGGAGGGCTGTATTATTAAAACTGGGGTGTAGGTAATAGGGGAGCTGTATTAGAAAAGGGTGGTGTAAATAACGAGCCCAGTTTGTTTCTATACACTGGGCTGGGTTTTAAAAGATGGGCTTGCGTTGGGGTGTATAACGAAACGGGGGTGGTGTGAACAGCAGTCTAGTTCGGCCCACGTTTTTGGGTTAGCAGGCTGGCGTAAGAACTGGGCTTAGTGTAGGGAGGCTGTATTCATTAAAAACGGGGGTGTGACTATGGATCTGATTTTAAAATCAAAACTAACATAAAAACAAACAGAATATATAAGGCAAGTGTTAATCAAAACCCTAATATTCACTTCCCCTTCCACTCCTTCAGCGCCGTTTTCATACTTAGAGAGAGAGAAAAAGAAAATCGAGAAAACTAGAGAAGATTGAGAGAGAGCATCACAGAGGGAGAGAGAACTCACAGAGGGAGAGAGAGCCTTCGTTGAGGAAGAGAGGGGGAACATTTCAGAGATGGAGGGAGAAGAGGGGGACGACGTGACTGAGATGAAGGCTACACCAGAGGTCTGCGCGTTGATGGCGACGACGGTGGGAGGCTTTCGGCCGGTCGTTTCGTGGCCGGTGACGATGGTGAAGACGAACGGTGTGATGATGGCGACGGCGGTTGCGACTCTGGCCGGCCATTCCTTGGCCGGAGAAAACGACGACGACGTCTCCGGTGGGGTGAAGACGGAAACGAAGGGACCTGGACAGTGATGGCCACCGCGAGAGTAACGGCGTGGACGGGTCAACAACCACCATCTAGGTGGTCAGAGTTTTAAACGGTGAGTTTCTCCTCTTTGCTTGCTTTTCGGTTTCGGATCCCTCTACTTCTCTATTTCCCTGATCTGGCTTCTGTGTGGTATGGTTCGGTTCTGTGGTTGCGGCAACGCGGTGGAGAGGGACGATGGTGGTTGATGACGGGTTGGTGGCTGTGGTGTCGTTGGTGGTTGGGCGAAGGAGGATGACGTCGCCAGAGGGAACGCGACCACGGTGGGATCCGTGGAGGTACCGACGACGGTGAGAGGGGAAATGAGGAGGGGGGAGATGCGAGAGAGACGGAGATGGTCGTGGGGGTGACTTACGGTGACGTGCGACAGGGGGGAGGCTCGCGGTGGTGAGAGAGGGAAAACTGGGTCCGGGCGGTGGTGTTGTGGTGGTTAACGGTGGCGTGTTCGGTTCTGAGGTGGGTGGTTACGGTGGTGTGCACAGTGTATGGTGGCGGTTCTGTTCTGAGGTGGGTGGTTACGGTGATGCGCACAGTGTATGGTGGTGGCCACCACAAACGGTGGCCGGAGTATGGTACGGTCCCCCTCTTTTTTTTACTATTCCTCACTGTTCTCCTTTTTTCTTTTGATTTTTGATTCTCTCTTTCTTTCTCACTTTGCTTCTGTTTTCTTTTTTTTATAGAGGATGCAAATCAATGAGACAAAATTGTGCTGCTATGCTTTTGCAGAGAAGGCAGAGTAGTGGAGCAGAGTTGTGGGAGACAAGGCAGCAAAGGAGGTGCTGCCCAAAGCTGTTTGGTTGCTGCTGATTTGGAAAAAAAAACAAGGGAGCAAGGAGAAGGGGCCCTCGGCTCCACTCCTCAAATGGTGCTGCTAGCAAGAGGCGCCTCTGCCCTCTCTTTTATTTTTATTTTACTTTTAATTTTTGTACTTTTTTGTATTTTATATTTTGTCCAGATGTGTAACTAAGTTGACTTCTTTTGGTTGTACCCCTTTTTGTAACAAAGATTGATTGTAATAATAATAAGAAAACATTTATTCCACATCTGATTTTTATTAGCGTTTTTATAACAATGGTAATAAATTAAACTAATAACAATGATGATAAACATAGTTACACGACGAGATGCGAACACGCGCGCGCAAAGAGAGTAACGACACACGCGATTAGGAATGACACGCGTATGTGGTTAGAAATAACATGCACACGCAACAATGCAAAAACGTTAAGACTAATGCGTGTACGCGACTAAAAATAATACGTGTGCACCATGGAACATGTTTTTTGGGATTTTTCGAAAATGAAACAAGAAACCGATTAAAATCAAATGTCTACGAGATTACTATTATTTTAGAAAAACAAATCACATTAATCTAGCAGACAAAATTAGGGTATGACAGCTGCCCCTCTTTATTTAAATTTTACCAGGAAGTATGAAGAGTTTTCCAAATTTCCCGAGTAAAATAGAAATGAAGATAAAAAAACACTAATTTTGTCAAAACTATTTTTTTATTGAAAGATAATGGGTTGGCATAGAATAAGGGTCACTATGGATCTGAAGGAGCATTGGGGCTCTGATGGTCTATTTCGCAGTCGATGCTTGGCGCATTGATTTGAATTAAACTGAAGGACTGGTGGGTCTGAAGGGCTGCCTGGGCCTGATGGACCAAAATGGTCTGATGGAGCGCAAACTAGCAACGGTACTAGTAAAACGGTCTGCTTGGGGGTGGCCTTTTTCGAGCGGCCATGGGTGGCAAGGTCAGGTCATTGACCTGATTTGCTCACCTCGAAGGACATCCACTGTGTTTTTTAGGCGGACACAGCTAGTCTGAAGGACCTGGGGTCGGATGATCCGTCGGTTGCTCGATAACGCGACGTGCGATCTGGATTGAAGGACCATTGATGGTCTGAAGGAGCGCTTGGGCTCTGAATTAAGGACCACTGGGGGTCAGCAAGAGTACTGGGACTCTGAATTGTGATATGAGACTAGCGCTTGGAGCACCGACTTTGAGGGAACAAACTATTGGCATTGACACATGGTGTACTTGCCTAGAACATACCTAATGAATGCATTTACGTGAGAAGGGAAAAGCTATCTATATTCGGTATGTCTAGAAATGCAATGAATGATGTATGCGTGCAATATAGGTATGTGAAATGGTAGGTATCCGATGGGATGAATGAAGTGTGGCAGATGGTGTGAGTTGAAGTTGATGGAACGTATGTGAATGCAGATAAGATATGGACGTTATTGTGCTGATTAATTCTGGTGGAATGATGGATGTAAGGGTGTTGAACCTGATGAAATGAGAAAGTCGACAAACGGTTGTATATGGATGCCGATGAGATATGAATGTGATTGTAATGATTGTATGCTATGGTGAATAAAAGAAGCACAAGAACGCATGGTAAATGACGTGATTGGTGCAAAAATGTTATGCATGGAATGTGATGAATGTGCAATGATTGGTACCTGATGATAAATGAAATGGGGCAGACAGAATGGGAAAGTTGACACACGGTGTATGAGATGTGAATGTGATTGTAGTGATTAATTTTTGGTGTGATGATAAATGTAATGGATGGACTTTTCTTTTTGCTTTTTCTTATTTATTTTGCTTCCTTTCTTGATGCATGTAATGTGAACTTTGATGCAAATGCTATGGTGAATAAAAGGAAACACATGAATGCATATCAAATGATATGATTGGTGATGTAGAAAGCCTTTTGGCAACGATGAGACCGGCACTTGGCACGTCTATCGAAGCAAAAAAGTGTTATATGTGTACAATGTGATGAATGTGCAATGCGAAAGTAAATGGAATACAAAAGGCCCGTGAATGATGGATGCTGAAGTTGGTCGGAAGCAGAAATTGATAAGTTGTGTATGCGAATGCAGATAGCATGCGAATGCAAATGTACTGCTGGTTGCATGATGGAATGATTTATGCTTTGGTGGCGGTAACAGGTGCAGTGTGGATGATTTTTTTCTTTTCGGTTTTCTCTTCTTTTTTTGGATTTTTTCAATCAGTCGAACAAAATTAGGGTATGACAGCTGCCCCTCTTTATTCGGATTTTACCAAGAAATATGAATTGGCCGAGACATATTTCGAAGATAAAATAGGAATAAATAATTCAGAAGTTATACCAATTTTGTCTACTTGGAGAAACCCGAATTTTCTTTTTCTGTTTCTTCTTTTTTTCTCTTTTCTCCTTTTTCTTTTCTCTTTTTTCCCTTTTTTTTCTTCT
Organism: Astragalus membranaceus; assembly: GCA_039519185.1. Lineage (NCBI taxonomy): Eukaryota > Viridiplantae > Streptophyta > Magnoliopsida > Fabales > Fabaceae > Astragalus > Astragalus membranaceus. The sequence goes on along the minus strand of CM076852.1, from coordinate 32,065,601 downwards.
TTTTTTTTTGAATCAACACTTGGAGTGTTGATGAGGAAACAATAAACGAAAGGGTTAACAACATGCACGCTAACTGCGAAAGGCACGGAAAGCGCTAAATGAAGAAAGCGGTAAAATGCCAGGCTGCCTAAAACCTGTAAACGAACCCTTGCGAATCCGAGTTTGCACGTGGCTTTGAGGAGCGCACATCCTGAGAATCTCTGGTCTTTCGAGCGATCGGGGGATCGTTATCAGCTCCGGAACTGATATACTGATCAATGCACGGCGTCCACTATATCTTAGGCTGATAAAACTATTCCGTTGAACCTCACATGGGGCTGCGGTCCATCGCGTTGCTCGTACACGATGTGAGACCTGGGCAGAAGGGAGCGATGATCTCTCTGGGCTCCAATCCGCAATGCGCGCCTGAGCGCTCTCTTTTCTTTTCTCGTTTTTCTTTTCTTTTTTTTGGGTCTCTCTTTTCTTTTTTTTTGAACTCCCAACTTGGGGGAGCATTTTTTGGAATCTGAAGGCGAGCATTAACACCGCGGTGCTTATCCTCTCTCACTTGTCTGCAGCTGAAAAATGAGCCCATACATGCAATGCAAATGCCATGATTGTCATTTTCTTTTTCTTTTTCTTATGATGAATGTAATGTAAATGCCCGAATTTCTCTTTTCTTTACTTTATTATTATTATTTTCTATGTCTGATGAGTGCATGATTTTATGCTTGGTGAATGTAATGCATGACTTTATTTGTTTATTGCTCTTTTGCTTTTTCAACCTTTTCTTTTCTCTCTTTTGGCTTCTCTTTTTTGCTCTTTTAAGAATCATGGGTATGCGAATGCAAAGCTTTGGTGTTTGATGACATGGAATGCTCATGTATTTTAATGGAATGACATGCAAAGGAAAACTTTCTCTTCTTTGCTCTTCTTCTTTTTCTCTCTATGAGGAGGAGCAGATTCTGGGTGAGCATACAAGCTTTATAAGTATAGGACGAGCATATAAGCTCTATAAGTATAGGGCGAGCATATGAGCTCTATAAGTATAGGACGAGCATATAAGCTCTAGGATCTGGGGACCAACAGGTCCAAAGCAATTGGTTCTGAAAATTCTTTGGAAAATGAAATTCTGGGGACTAGCGGGTGGGTCTTATTCAGTGTTGGCCGATGGTTAATGGTTTTTGAAGGGAATAGTTATTGGGATTGATGAAACGTTTGGGGTTTTTATTAGGACAAGTTTGGGTTTCATGGTAGAATGACTGGAGGGTTTGATGTTGAGGCCAGAGGAAATGTTTGTGGGTTTTATGAGAGGAAAGATGATGAAGTGTTTGAGGATTTGGGGAAGAAGGGATGGTTTATCGAGACAAGGACCTCTTATGTCTTATGGCAAAATGTACCAGCTCACAATTTATACTTCTTTTGTCTCTCCTTTTCTTTTTTTTTTTTGGGGGATTTTCATTTTTGAATCTTTTTGTTTGATTGCATTCTTTTCCTTTTGGCTTCCTCTTTGCCTTGGACTTGAGGTGAGCTGATGGAGATATCTTGGGATTTTCTTGGCTTAAGGTGGGTAGGAAAGGGTATTTTTGGGATTTTGGATTTTTGAGGGTATGGGGAGATAGCCAAACTTCATTTCAAATCCCGATTACTTATTTTTGTAAAACTTGACAACAATTTATCTATCTATATGTGTTTGCTCTCTTCTTTTACTTTACTTTTTTTTTCCCTAACTTTTGCCGGGACCGCTCTTTGCGAGTTTTCAATCCACCGGGCGCTCTTTTATGCCTAGGCCTCCCTTTGCGGGTTTTCAACCTAGCGAGCTTATTCTTCTTGTTTATTATATTATTTTTGAAAGACTTGCACTAAAGGTATATGATATTGACGAGGAGACTTAGTAATCACAGAACTGCCCCAGCATGGAGGACTCAAGAGTGATTGAAGAAAGTAACTTTTTATTGATGACAATATTGAAAAGGAACATGCGCCCTTATTGAAATATCCTAAGGCCTTGGGCAGAGCCAGAGGATTGCATCACAGAAAATTGCTTTGAACTGAAAAACTACATGACAATCAACAATCACTCATAAATGCTATGAAATGCATGGGAAAGACGATGCTGCCTTCAACACTTTGATCATCTTTAGCTGTTGCCATTTTGACTTGATAAGCCTGAACTCAGAGGGTTAACTGCCTTGAATCAATAAGACCCTGAACCAAATGTTTCAAAAGATAACAACTTTCAGCAGAGTGACCAATTGCCCCAGCATGGAATTCACAAGTGGCCTGCGGGTCGTATCTTTTTGGGAATGGAGGTTGTACTGGCTGCATCTCACGAGGGGAGATCAAATTGTAGCTGATTAGGCATCTGCATAGGTTGGTATACGACATGGGAATAGGGTCGTATCGAGGCGACTTTTTTTGGCCTGTTATTGCATTAGCTTCTTCATTCTTCTTTGCAGGAAACCCGGAAGATGGGTTTTTGTGGACACTTGTGTTACCTAGGGAACTCTGGGCGATCTTGCCACTTCTCAATCCGTTCTCTATCCCCCCCAACAATCATCACATCCGAAAAATTGGAGGATGCACTGCTGATCAGACGATCATAGTATAGTGGTGGCAAAGCCTCCATAAACATAGAAACCGATTCCTTGTCTAAAATCGGAGGTGTAACTTGTGCAACCAAAGCTCTCCATCGCTGGGCATACTCCTTGAACGATTCATTGTCCCTCTTGCTCATGCCCTGCAGCTGCGTTCTGTCTGGTGCCATGTCTGTATTGTATTGATATTGTTTGAGGAATGCATCGGCTAAATCCTTCCAACAACGAACCTGAGATGGTTCTAACTTCGTATACCAATTGAGAGATGCCCCCGCAAGGCTCTCTTGGGAGCAATGGATTAGCAGTTTGTCATCATGAGAGTAAGTAGACATCTTTCTACAATACATCGTCAAGTGACTTTTTGGATAGGTCGCACCCCTGTATTTGTCGAAGTCGGGGACTTTGAACTTTGGAGGCAGCACCACATCAGGAATAAGGCACAAGTCTCTGGCCTCTCTTGCTCTGGAACTGAAGCCTTCAACCATTCTTGATCTTTCCTCTAATATCTGAAACTGCTCTTTGGTCTGCTGATGCTCAGCGGAATAAACCTGAGGGAAGCTGCTTACACTATGAGGAGGCTGGAGCATTGGAGCCATAGTTGGAGTTGAGTGCTGAATCTGAGGGTATGCAGAGTTTCCAGACGTGAAGTCCTGAGCCTGTGGAATGGCAGCTGGCTGAGGAGTGAAGTTCTGAAGAGTAGCCTGAGGTATAACAATAGGACGCGGGATCTGAGCCCGAGGTTCACCAGTCATTCCTTCAGATCCGATAGATGCCGGTTGTACATTCTCAACAATGGCTACAGGACCAGCTCCCTGATTAGCTTCTGGGTTAGAAGGGGGAGTGCAACCTAGAGGAATCAAAACCCTCACCATTTCTGACATCTGCGTCCTGAACCCATTCACCTCTGCTTTTAACTCATTCACCTCTGCTCTTAGTTCTTCATTTGTTGCCATGTTCCTAGCTAGAGAACAAATCCAATTTGCCTTTCTCTCAACAGGGCACACGTCATAAGCACAGGAACGAATGACTGGACAAATGCATGCAACATTTTAAACTTGAATCAAATGAAAGCAATTTTAACAGGGTAATTAAGTGATTATAAAATTGCCCCCTTGTACAGAGGATTTAACCCAAAAGTCAAGTATGTACCAACGCGGGGAGAGTATACACTATATGGGCGGATGGGGCGGGACTAGACTTGGACGGGAAACTGTGGTAAGGGAGGAAAACCAACGGACTCAAACAAGAGAAATTACTCATAGCATACATGTTCACTAGAAGAATGCTTCACATCAGTTAAAAATTTGTTTTTTTCTTTGATACACTATTTCAGTCTTTTATCATGGAATAGATGAGATGCAATACTTTCTTTTTGAAAAACTGAGTTCCTTGGAACACCTTGAGTTTGCAAATAAATAGGAGTGAGCTTTTCTAGAAAGATTATTTTGTAAAAGTGTCTCGTCTCTCATCACAACCTTTTTTATTGAACGCAATGCATGGATGCAAACATGATGAAAATGCAAGGAAAATGACCACTTGGGAAGTGGAATTGTTTTAAAAGATTTTTGAGTGTTTTTGATGCAAGATGAAAAATGAAATTCCTAGGCATGCAAGAATGATATTTTTCAAAATGGTTTTTAATCTTTAGAGGCAAGACGAGATATGAAATGTCGATGCCCCCCCCCCCCTTTTTTTGTAAAAATGATGACGTGAGGCAACCAATTGTTGTTACTTTGAGTAACTTGCATGAAACATTGAGTGGATCCTGACTCAATACTTCACGCAATATACTGAAATGCTTCGACATTTGGTTAACTCAAACTTATTCTCTTATTTGAAAACAAACCTCACTTGATAGGGTCTAAGTGCCCCGATATCGTAGAGTAACATCTCAAATTTGTAGTGCACAAACAAATTTGAGATATTACCCTTCGGCAGTCGAAAGTGCACTTTTACTCATTGAGCTTTTACATGAAGAGCTTTTCTATTTTTTCTTTGTTTAGAGAAGATGTATGCATTGGAAACTTTTCATTTTTTTTCATTTTTAGTTTTGGAACATGATTTTGAAAATTATTTGGAGATGCAAATGAGTTATTGAAAAAAAAGGTTTTAGAAAAATGTGCTTGACGGGGTATGACCCACTCCTACATATCCCCATTGTAATGAGGAATCCAAGCTTACGTAGTCCTACTGTGTCTTTTTTTTGAAATAATGATTATGCATGAATGCCTCGTCTTGGATGAACTTGAGGATTTTTTTGCATGATTATAAATGAAATGCTTATGCTATGCAGATGATAATTGTTTTTTGTTTTATCTTTATGTAATGAAAGGGAATGCAAGATGAATGGTTTTTTTCAAAATTGGAATTTTATGCAATGCAAATGATGCAATGTGTAACACCCCTAATTTTCTAAAGACTCGTACTATTATACCTAAGACCGATTAATTATTTGAGGGAACAATTGGTCGTGTCTCGGGGATTTGTATGTCGGGAAAGTTATCAAGAAAACCTATTCTCCATTAAAGGGTGGCCTATTTACGGTTAAATAAGGAATTGAGGCCGAAGGGCAAATCTGTCTTTTCACACCCCTAGTTATTAAAATATAATCGTGAAGGTTATAATTAATTACGAGCCGAAAGAATTGAGGAATTACAAATCGGAACCGGACTAATCGAGAAAGTTTTGTACCGAGAAGGATTTTCAACACCTAAACTATCATTTTATGGCCAAGGGCAAAATGGTCTTTTCACCATCATTTAAACCCTCAGCCATATACACCCAACTGAACCCTCACCCTCTTGCTTGACCATTCTTCAGCTGAAAAGAAAGAAAAACAGAAGTGAGGGAGAGGAGAGTGGGGCGAAGGGAAGGAGAAGGAAAGGAGAGAGGAGCTACTCAACTTGTCATTGCATGTAAGTCTTCTAAACCCCTCTCTACTCCATTTTTGATTCTGAATTCAATGGTACCAAAATCAGAGGCTGATTCTCACTCCTTCTCTATACACCATTTTCGAAATTAGAACCTTCAAGGTGGAAGACAATGAAGTTGAGTTTGTGGTGGCTTGCATGATCATCATTTCGTTGTCAAAAAGGAGGGATGTCATCACATTTCGAATCTGGGGGAAAGTTCAAGCTTAGGATTGCTATCCAAGTTGCTATTTCAGTGGCTTAGTGGAAACAAGTTGCTGTCCTAGTGATTCTTGCTGTTGTGACTTTCGTTGGTGCCTTCGATCCTCGTTCGCTAGTTCATTGTCTTGGTTACCTCGCGATTTGGTTGAAGCTTCAAGTGAAATCGACATCACGTGAGTTCTACTCACGGATTAGGGCCATTTTCGTGTATTCTGAAACTGTGTTTGTTTCAAAATGATAAGGCAATCATTTCTGATTTCGAAAGACTTGGAATCGAAAAGCATTTTTGGGTAAAAACGGTGTTTTACGGTTAAATGAGATTTTGATTTAATCATTGGAATAAAATGAATTGTGGACTACTGGAAATATATATTCTGTAAATTTCTGAGTTTCAGGTGATTGACATTAGAAATCGAATCGGGCGAAAACGGAAAGCGGAATTGAGAAATAGGTGAATTTGGGAAACAGACACAGGTCGCACGGACCGTGCGCCCCTGGGCACGGACCGCGCGCCTGCTATGAGTTGGTTTTGTTGAGAATAAAACGGGACGCACGGGTCGTGCGCCCCTGGGCACGGACCGTGCGTGAGCTTCTGTCACCGATTCCCGATTTCTCGTTCCGGAGCTCCGTTTGATCCCGAACCTTTTCTAATCTCTTTCTCAATCATTTAAAATGAAGTGCCTTATTAAAAACCGCATTTTGAGCTTGTTCAACTTATGTTTTTGAAAAGAGTTTCGAAAGTACATTTAATTGAAAAACCGAAACCCTAGGATACGTGTGGGTACACCGACTGAATATATATATGTTTATATATGTCAAAGGAAAATGATTATAATGCCGGGGGTCTAACTTATGAATTCCTCAAAACGGGTTATAGATCGATATGGATATTGTTTATCCGATTATCATGTAATTGATCCATGTGGTGATCGAAAAGATATAAATTATCTAACTCTCGAGAATTTGATGCATATTGTCATATGTATTGCGTTGGGTGACGACCCGACAAGTAGCATACTAGGGAGGGTAGTCATGACCCCTTACCTAGGCCCTGTATACGTTTTGGCGTGGTCAATTCGTGGGTTATCGGGATTCGTAGTCGTTGTACAGCCGATTTATGCTAAACTAAAATGAAAACACGATTTGCCGGGATTCGTAGTCGTTGTACAGTCAGCATTTCGATTTATAGCTTATGATTCGGGATTCGTAGTCGTTGTACAGCCGTTTCATGATAAGCTAAGATAAGAACACGATTTGCTTGGCATTTCGATTAATAAATAAGACATTGTTATGTCAGATTTTGTTGTAACGGTTTAATGAATTGAACCGAGTGTGAGTGAGGGGGCACGGTAGGACTCACTGAGATAATGTTATCTCACCCAATCCATATTTGTTGTTTTTCAGAGAAGCAGGGAAAAAGGAAGGCTATTGTGCACGAGTAGTTGGTATACTCTTGGAGGTGCCGAAGACTTAGTCGTTTGACCCCCCTTTTTCTTTTGTTGTCTTAATGGTTATATAAACTTGTATTGATTATGAGTTATATGAACCGTCTTATGTTTCTGTTTGGTATTTGGACTTGGATATTGTAATCCATTCGGTATGGAACCGATGTACTTCAATTTTTTTGAAGTAATGTTATTCCGATTATGTTTTTATTTCGGAAAAAGTTTGCATGTCCAATATTTAAACAAGAACTGTGTCCTCTGAATTTCCGCATCTGTGCATCTTCGGTCTCTCTACATGTTAGAAATACCGGGGTGTTACAATTGGTATCAGAGCGGTTCGATCTAGTCGGACTTAGTTGTTAAGAGTCTTTTACGTCTTGTAAGTCTGATTTTTCTTAGTATGCTATTAGACATTGAACCTGATCAACTTAATACTTTGTGCATACTTCGCAGAATCATGGCTGGGAGAGGTAGAAGAAACCCACCTGTTGATCCTCACCAAGAATGGATGCAGAATGTCATCGAGACTCAGCAAAAGATGATGAATGACATGATGCCAATGCAACAGCAACAGATGGCTCAAATGGCTCAAATGCAGCAGATGCATCAGATGCCTCAACCACAACCAGCTGAGCCAGTTAATGTGCCAACACCTGAGGATCCCAACAGGGTGTATTTCCGGTTTCTGAAGATGAAACCCCCAACCTTCAAAGGAGGATCTGAGGCAATGAAAGCCCATTTCTGGGTAGATGCCATGGAACAGATCTTTGATACTTTGCAATGCAATGAAGGAGAAAAGGTAATTTGTGCTGCTAACGCTCTGGACGAGGATGCTCACACTTGGTGGGTTAACGCTCGTAGAATGCTTCAAAATCAAGGAACTCCTCTTGAGTGGGGTAATTTCAAGGAATTATTTTTGAGTCATTATTTCCCCGACTCCCAAAGACTTGACAAGCAGATGGAATTTCTGAGTTTGAAACAGGGAGAGATGACAGTTGGGGAATACGCTGCAAAATTTGAAAGGTTGTCACAATTCTATGAATTGGGGACCACCGCTACTGATGATAGGTGGAAAATGGTAATGTTCAGACAAGGTCTCAGAGGCGATGTGAATCAAGGTCTCAGTTCTTATTCCATGACCATTTATCCTGCTTTGGTTCAACAGGCTCATTCAGCTGAGAGCGACCTGAAAAGAATGTATGCTGAGAGGAAAGATTTCTGGAAGGATAAAAGAAAGAGTAGTGAGTCAACTACATCAAACCCTAGGTATAAAGGGAATTCGAGCAAAGGGAAACAGATACAGTCAGGCAACACTGCAGGGTTTGGCAAGTGTGATGTGTGCAAAAAGAGTGATCGAGGAAAATGTCAGGTCGGGCCGAACCAATGCTACCTTTGCAAAGAAGTGGGTCATTATGCTAATAATTGTCCGTCAAGGAAAGCTTTCTTGGAGTCTCCTGATGCTCCGAGGCAGGCTCGAGTCAACACTTTGGATGCTAAGACCATCAAACCAGCTGATAATCTTATAAGGGGTACAGGTTCTATCTTTCATCAAACTGTTAATATTCTGTATGACTCTGGTGCTACTCATTGTTTTATCTCTGAAGCATGTGCGGAACGACTAGGATTAATAGTATCTCCTATATCCGAGCCAATATCTATCCTTACTGCTGCAAAGGGGCGTGTTCGAACCCAATCGCTATGCCTTAATTGTCTGCTCACCATAGGAGGCAGGGACTTTGTTGTCGATTTTATCTGTCTGCCTATGAGGGGAATGGAGATCGTGTTGGGAATGAATTGGATGACTTCCAATCACATTACGATTGACTGTTTCAATCGTGCAATTAATTTTCCTTCTGAAGTAGCTGAAGATTCACTACCAGCGGATGATGGTGTTATTTCATTCGCTTCAGCCAGCCAGTCTCTATTCCAAGGTGCAGAAGCTTTTGTTGTTATTTTGTCTGCATCAACTGAAGCTGATTTGGATTTATCGTCTATCCAAGTCGTTAATGAATTTTTAGATGTTTTCCCAGAGGAAGTCTCCTCTTTACCTCCAGAACGAGAGGTAGAATTCTCTATAGATTTGGCGCCTGGTGCAGGGCCAATATCCATAGCACCTTATAGGATGTCTCCTCTTGAACTGAAAGATTTGAAGTCCCAACTTGAGGAACTAATTTCCAAGAAGTTTATTCGACCGAGTGCTTCTCCATGGGGTGCTCCGGTATTACTAGTCAAGAAGAAGGACGGAAGCATGAGATTGTGCATAGACTACCGTCAGTTGAATAAAATCACAATTAAGAACAAGTATCCGTTACCAAGGATAGATGATTTACTTGACCAACTTCGAGGTGCTAAAGTGTTCTCCAAAATTGATCTAAGGTCGGGATACCATCAAATCAGGGTAAGAGCCTTAGACATTCCGAAGACTGCTTTTCGTACGAGGTACGGACACTACGAGTTTGTGGTGATGCCCTTCGGATTGACTAACGCCCCAGCCGTATTCATGGATTATATGAATAGAGTATTTCATTCTTACCTAGATCAGTTTGTGGTCGTCTTTATTGATGATATCTTGGTTTACTCCAAATCAGTTGAGGAGCATGCTCAGCATCTCCGCTTTGTCCTAGGAGTACTCCGAGAGAAGAAGCTTTATGCTAAACCATCGAAGTGTGATTTTTGGATGCCCGAGGTGAAATTCTTGGGTCATGTGATTTCCCAAGAAGGGGTTGCAGTGGATCCTAGCAAGGTGGAAGCTGTGTTGAATTGGGAACGGCCAACGTCAGTGACTGAGATCAGAAGCTTTCTGGGTTTGGCTGGTTACTATAGAAGATTCATTGAAGGTTTTTCGCAATTGGTACTTCCACTTACTCGACTGACTCGCAAGGGTCAACCGTTTACTTGGGATGCCGATTGTGAAGAGTGCTTCCTTGGATTGAAAGAAAGACTAACTTCTGCTCCAATCCTAATTCTTCCGGATCCGTCATTGGGATTCCAGATTTACAGTGACGCATCTGGGAAGGGTTTAGGATGTGTTCTCATGCAGAATCAACACGTTGTGGCCTATGCATCTAGGCAATTAAAGACGCATGCACGGAATTACCCAACTCATGACTTGGAGTTGGCGGCTATTGTGTTCGCACTAAAAATTTGGAGACATTACCTTTACGGTTCTCGTTTCGAGATTTTTAGTGATCACAAGAGCTTGAAGTATCTATTTGATTAAAAAGAGTTGAATAACAGACAGAGAAGGTGGACTTAATTTTTGAAGGACTACGACTTCGAATTGAAATATCACCCTGGGAAAGCCAATGTGGTAGCAGATGCTCTGAGCAGGAAATCTATCCACACGGCAAGGTTAATGGTTCACGAGATGGCTTTGTTGGAATCATTCAGGGACTTGAAACTCAAGGTGGTAAGAAAGAGGGATCGCGTAGTGCTGCGGCATATACGGATAGCCAGTGTGCTAAGGGAACAAATCCATGTAGCTCAAGAAGCTGATATGAAGTTGCAGTCTCAGAGAGGGTCGCCAGATTTCACTGAGGATAATGATGGCGTGATTTGCTTCAATGGGAGGATTTGTGTTCCCGATGATGATGATATCAAAAGGCAAGTATTGGAAGAAGCTCATAGGAGTCAGTACTCCGTACATCCGGGATCCACCAAGATGTACCGAGACTTGAAGTTGATGTATTGGTGGCCTGGGATGAAGGTCGAGGTTGCAGAATTTGTTTCTCGGTGCTTAACTTGTCAGAAGGTTAAGGCGGAACACCGAAGACCGGGCGGTCAGTTACAACCGCTAGATATACCAGTTTGGAAGTGGGAAGATATCTCAATGGACTTCGTCATGGGTTTGCCGAGGTCACAGGCAGGCAATGATTCTATTTGGGTAGTAGTGGACCGATTGACTAAATCCGCTCACTTTATTCCCGTTCGCTCGACTTATAAGGTTTCCAAGTTAGCAGATGAATACGTGAGGAACATTATCAGACTGCATGGAGTCCCAACGAGCATTGTGTCAGACCGAGATCCCAAGTTTACTTCTAGGTTCTGGAGAGCATTGAATGAAGCTTTGGGAACAAGGGTGCTGGTTAGCACTGCTTATCATCCTCAGACTGATGGTCAGACGGAGAGGACTATCCAGACTCTTGAGGACATGCTTCGGGCTAGTGTGCTCGACAGTGGGAGAAAATAGGAGGATCACCTTCCGTTAGTAGAATTCTCCTACAACAACAGTTACCACTCTAGCATTGGAATGGCACCGTTTGAAGCACTTTATGGTAGAAAGTGTAGAACTCCATTGTGTTGGTGGGAGATTGGTGAAGACAAGTTTTTGGGACCCGATATGATTCGGGAAACTACTGAGAAGATCAAGTTAATTCGAGAAAGGATGAAGGTTGCTCAGAGTCGGCAAAAGAGCTACGCTGACAACCAAAGGAGACCGTTGGAGTTTGAGGTTGGTGATCATGTGTTCTTGAAAGTTTCCCCAACCATAGGCACTGGGAGAGCCTTGCGAGCGAAGAAGCTCAGTCCTCGATATGTTGGACCTTTCCAAATCATCGAGCGGATTGGGCCAGTTGCCTATCGCCTCGCATTGTCTCCAGCCCTATCCAATCTCCATGATGTGTTCCACGTGTCTCAGTTAAGGAAATATGTTCCCGATCTGCATCAACCGTTGAGTGTTGATACAATTGACCTGCGACCGGATTTGTCATTTCAACCTTATCCTAGCTACATCTTGGAGCGTGGCGAGAAGACGCTACGGTCAAGAACTATTCCTATTGTCAAAGTGGTCTGGGATGGATTCTCAATCGAGGAGGCTACCTGGGAGCTGGAAGATGACATGCGGACTCGATATCCATATCTCTTCAATTGAGGTACGTTTTGTCAATTTTGAGGACAAAATTTTGAAAAGTTGGGGTGATTGTAACACCCCTAATTTTCTAAAGACTCGTACTATTATACCTAAGACCAATTAATTATTTGAGGGAACAATTGGTCGTGTCTCGGGGATTTGTATGTCGGGAAAGTTATCAAGAAAACCTATTCTCCATTAAAGGGTGGCCTATTTACGGTTAAATAAGGAATTGAGGCCGAAGGGCAAATATGTCTTTTCACACCCCTAGTTATTAAAATATAATCGTGAAGGTTATAATTAATTACGAGCCGAAAGAATTGAGGAATTACAAATCGGAACCGGACTAATCGAGAAAGTTTTGTACCGAAAAGGATTTTCAACACCTAAACTATCATTTTATGGCCAAGGGCAAAATGGTCTTTTCACCATCATTTAAACCCTCAGCCATATACACCCAACTGAACCCTCACCCTTTTGCTTGACCATTCTTCAGCTGAAAAGAAAGAAAAACAGAAGTGAGGGAGAGGAGAGTGGGGCGAAGGGAAGGAGAAGGAAAGGAGAGAGGAGCTACTCAACTTGTCATTGCATGTAAGTCTTCTAAACCCCTCTCTACTCCATTTTTGATTCTGAATTCAATGGTACCAAAATCAGAGGCTGATTCTCACTCCTTCTCTATACACCATTTTCGAAATTAGAACCTTCAAGGTGGAAGACAATGAAGTTGAGTTTGTGGTGGCTTGCATGATCATCATTTCGTTGTCAAAAAGGAGGGATGTCATCACATTTCGAATCTGGGGGAAGTTCAAGCTTAGGATTGCTATCCAAGTTGCTATTTCAGTGGCTTAGTGGAAACAAGTTGCTGTCCTAGTGATTCTTGCTGTTGTGACTTTCGTTGGTGCCTTCGATCCTCGTTCGCTAGTTCATTGTCTTGGTTACCTCGCGATTCGGTTGAAGCTTCAAGTGAAATCGACATCACGTGAGTTCTACTCACGGATTAGGGCCATTTTCATGTATTCTGAAACTGTGTTTGTTTCAAAATGATAAGGCAATCATTTCTGATTTCGAAAGACTTGGAATCGAAAAGCGTTTTTGGGTAAAAACGGTGTTTTACGGTTAAATGAGATTTTGATTTAATCATTGGAATAAAATGAATTGTGGACTACTGGAAATATATATTCTGTAAATTTCTGAGTTTCAGGTGATTGACATTAGAAATCGAATCGGGCGAAAACGGAAAGCGGAATTGAGAAATAGGTGAATTTGGGAAACAGACACAGGTCGCACGGACCGTGCGCCCCTGGGCACGGACCGCGCGCCTGCTACGAGTTGGTTTTGTTGAGAATAAAACGGGACGCACGGGTCGTGCGCCCCTGGGCACGGACCGTGCGCTCCTTTCGGTTTGGTGGGTGATTTTAATAAATCACGCACGGGTCGTGCGCCCCTGGGCACGGACCGTGCGTGAGCTTCTGTCACCGATTCCCGATTTCTCGTTCCGGAGCTCCGTTTGATCCCGAACCTTTTCTAATCTCTTTCTCAATCATTTAAAATGAAGTGCCTTATTAAAAACCGCATTTTGAGCTTGTTCAACTTATGTTTTTGAAAAGAGTTTCGAAAGTACATTTAATTGAAAAACCGAAACCCTAGGATACGTGTGGGTACACCGACTGAATATATATATGTTTATATATGTCAAAGGAAAATGATTATAATGCCGGGGGTCTAACTTATGAATTCCTCAAAACGGGTTATAGATCGATATGGATATTGTTTATCCGATTATCATGTAATTGATCCATGTGGTGATCGAAAAGATATAAATTATCTAACTCTCGAGAATTTGATGCATATTGTCATATGTATTGCGTTGGGTGACGACCTGACAAGTAGCATACTAGGGAGGGTAGTCATGACCCCTTACCTAGGCCCTGTATACGTTTTGGCGTGGTCAATTCGTGGGTTATCGGGATTCGTAGTCGTTGTACAGCCGATTTATGCTAAACTAAAATGAAAACACGATTTGCCGGGATTCGTAGTCGTTGTACAGTCAGCATTTCGATTTATAGCTTATGATTCGGGATTCGTAGTCGTTGTACAGCCGTTTCATGATAAGCTAAGATAAGAACACGATTTGCTTGGCATTTCGATTAATAAATAAGACATTGTTATGTCAGATTTTGTTGTAACGGTTTAATGAATTGAACCGAGTGTCAGTGAGGGGGCACGGTAGGACTCACTGAGATAATGTTATCTCACCCAATCCATATTTGTTGTTTTTCGGAGAAGCAGGGAAAAAGGAAGGCTATTGTGCACGAGTAGTTGGTATACTCTTGGAGGTGCCGAAGACTTAGTCGTTTGACCCCCCTTGTTCTTTTGTTGTCTTAATGGTTATATAAACTTGTATTGATTATGAGTTATATGAACCGTCTTACGTTTCTGTTTGGTATTTGGACTTGGATATTGTAATCCATTCGGTATGGAACCGATGTACTTCTATTTTTTTGAAGTAATGTTATTCCGATTATGTTTTTATTTCGGAAAAAGTTTGCATGTCCAATATTTAAACAGGAACTGTGTCATCTGAATTTCCGCATCTGTGCATCTTCGGTCTCTCTACATGTTAGAAATATCGGGGTGTTACACAATGATGCAGTGATGCAATGATGCAATGATGCAATGATACTTCTTTTTTGTGTTTTTGCAGAAAGAGGATATTTACAGGTGGTGATTTGAAAATTTTCAGACTATATGCCACCTTATATAGGCGTTTATTGAAAAGGAAAAGCATATCTTTTTTTATTTTCGAAAATTTGGAAGGAAAAATTGATTGAACTGAATGCAACAATGCAGCACACAATTTGGAAAGCCCTTGTGACCTAAAAAGAGGGTAGAACCTATGATCTAAGGCACTTTAGGGATAATATTCTCATGTAGCTCTATTCACACCCTCACAAAGGTCATCAGAGCCACAGTCCCTCTCATGAAAATCCCCGTAAATGCAGCAAACTGCTAGATACGAAGCATCATGAAAGAGCACAACTCTGATTGAAACTTTCGCGAGTAGCCAAACGGACAAAGGTCCTGATGGGCTCCCACTACTCGAATCCACTCATCCTAAGGTATCCTAACAGACCTGGGTTATGGTCTCTTTCTCTAATCATATAATCTCAAGGTACAAGTGTGTGTGTGCGAAGGGCATTTCCTTAAAAAAACTACCCCACCTGCAAATGAAAATCCAGAACAGTCCAGACAATAGCATGTTGTCTACTCTAGGGTTCAATATCATTCAAATACAAACAAGCTTAGGGTGCCAACAACAATGCACTACTTGCTTAAGAAAGGGAGCTGAGAAGAGGGGAACATGATAAGAAAGGGGAAAATGCATGAATTTACCTTAAGAAAAGGAGCAAAGAAAAAGGGAACATGATATGATTGGGGAAATGCATGAGGGAACTAAGCATATAAGCAAAGAAGCAACCATCTATTACTTTAAACAAAAGCAAACATAGAAGGAGAAGAAGAAGAATGCACAGGAATGCAACATGAAAGTATGAAAAAGAAGAAAGCATAGAAGCAAAACAAGATATTCAAATCAATCACACAAATCACACACTTAATTAATTAGGCTTGACCCACTTCTAAAAAAAATGTTTTTCTTTTTATGTCCCCAGTGAAGTCGCCAGCTGTTGCGCCCGAAAAAGTCCCCGAGGGAGAACCTTCCTCATTCACAACTTTATCCTAAGACAATGAAGCCGCCACCAATATTTATTAAGGAAATACGCGCAGGGAAGGTGTTATCACCCCACACGTCCTCTCTACTGAGAGGGAACCTTTAACTAAATGTGTGGTTTTAGTGTGTTGACTTGAAAATACTTAATTTTGCCTCTCTACTTCTTATTGAAAAATTCTTAATGAAAATCTTTATTTATTAAAAAAAATGCTTGACGGGACAAGGCCCACTCCTACGTATCTCCCGGTGCGATGGAGAACTCAAAGCTACGTAGTTCTTCTTTATCCTGAAAAAAGGTTTTTGTCTTTTATCTTTTTAGTGAGTTTTCGAAATAGGACGAGCATTTAGTGAATGATTAAACTAACCAAGGTTATGGGTAATCACTGCTAAGTACTCTTGAAAATGAGAGTCACTACCACCAGTCAGACGAACAAAGGTTCTGATTGACTATTAGTAGCAACCCGTTTTTTATTTGCCTTTTTGAAAGTGGTTTTCGAAAGAGATTGATTGGCACGAATGATCAGACTAACAAAGGTTATTAGTGATCATCGCTTGTTGTTCTTTGGGGAAAAAGACATCGCCACCAATGGCTAGACGAACAAAGGTTCTGATTAACCACTAGCGACAATGGGTTGAAAATGATTTTAGAAAGGAAAAGGTTTTTGTTCTTTATCTTGTTGAATTGTGAAAGTTGAACTTTCATGATGATCAATTGAGCAAAGGCTCCAAGTGACCACCATTGGCACTCCGTTGTTAATAATCATGCAAGCAAAGGCTTCGCAAGACTACTAACAAAGTTTTTGGTTTAGTGAAAATCTTTAGGAAAATTAGGCATTTATGATGATCAATTGAGCAAAGGCTCCAAGTGATCGCCACTAGTACCTCATTGTTGATAATCATGCAAGTAAAGGCTTCGCAAGACTACTAACAAAGTTTGATTTTGAAGAGTTTTCGCAATTGGATTGATTCTTGTTTAGGGAGAAGAAAATCCGTTATTTGGGAAAAAAAGGTTTGTGAAAAAAAAGGTTTGCTTAGGGGAAAGAAACAAAATTTAAAAAACGAGAAACAGGGGGTGCAGTAGTAAAATGGGGTGCAAGTTACAGGAGGGCTGTATTATTAAAACTGGGGTGTAGGTAATAGGGGAGCTGTATTAGAAAAGGGTGGTGTAAATAACGAGCCCAGTTTGTTTCTGTACACTGGGCTGGGTTTTAAAAGATGGGCTTGCGTTGGGGTGTATAACGAAACAGGGGTGGTGTGAACAGCAGTCTAGTTCAGCCCACGTTTTTGGGTTAGCAGGCTGGCGTAAGAACCGGGCTTAGTGTAGGGAGGCTGTATTCATTAAAAACGGGGGTGTGACTATGGATCTGATTTTAAAATCAAAACTAACATAAAAACAAACAGAATAAATAAGGCAAGTGTTAATCAAAACCCTAATATTCACTTCCCCTTCCACTCCTTCAGCGCCGTTTTCATACTTAGAGAGAGAGAAAAAGAAAATCGAGAAAACCAGGGAAGATTGAGAGAGAGCATCACAGAGGGAGAGAGAACTCACAGAGGGAGAGAGAGCCTTCATTGAGGAAGAGAGGAGGAACATTTCAGAGATGGAGGGAGAAGAGGGGGACGACGTGACTGAGATGAAGCCTACACCGGAGGTCTGCGCGTTGATGGCGACGGCGGTGGGAGGCTTTCGACCGGCCGTTTCGTGGCCGGTGACGATGGTGACGACGAACGGTGTGATGATGGCGACGGCGGTTGCGACTCTAGACGGCCGTTCCTTGGCCGGAGAAAACGACGACGACGTCTCCGGTGGGGTGAAGACGGAAACGAAGGGACCTGGACAGTGATGGCCACCGCGAGAGTAACGGCGTGGACGGGTCAACAACCACCGTCTAGGTGGTCGGAGTTTTAAACGGTGAGTTTCTCCTCTTTGCTTGCTTTTCGGTTTCGGATCCCTCTACTTCTCTATTTCCCTGATCTGGTTTCTATGTGGTATGGTTCCGTTCTGTGGTTGCGGCGACGCGGTGGAGAGGGACGATGGTGGTTGATGACGGGTTGGTGGCTGTGGTGTCGTTGGTGGTTGGGCGAAGGAGGATGACGTCGCCGGAGGAAACGCAACCACGGTGGGATCCGTGGAGGTACCGACGACGGTGAGAGGGGAAACGAGGAGGGGGGAGATGCGAGAGAGAAAGAGAAGGTCGTGGGGGTGACTTACGGTGACGTGCGACAGGGGGGAGGCTCGCGGTGGTGAGAGAGGGAAAACTGGGTCCTGGCGGTGGTGTTCTGGTGGTTAACGGTGGCGTGTTCGGTTCTGAGGTGGGTGGTTACGGTGGTGTGCACAGTGTATGGTGGCGGTTCTGTTCTGAGGTGGGTGGTTACGGTGGTGCGCACAGTGTATGGTGGTGGACACCACAAACGGTGGCCGGAGTATGGTACGGTCCCCCTCTTTTTTTACTATTCCTCACTGTTCTCCTTTTTTCTTTCGATTTTTGAATCTCTCTTTCTTTCTCACTTTGCTTCTGTTTTCTTTTTTTTATAGAGGATGCAAATCAATGAGACAAAATTGTGCTGCTATGCTTTTTGTAACACCCCCTTTCTACCCTTTTATTTTAATTAAGAAAATCAGAGTTCAAAAATCATTTTTCGATTTCACCACGAGGGTGTCACACATACGTCAAAATAAAACCTCAAGTCTCACATACGTCGAAAACTACGTCGTAAAATCCAACGACTACGCAGCGGAAAAGTAAATCAACCCATCAACAGTATAAAAATCTAAGTACATAAGCAAAGCATCAAATACATCCCCCCAGGTGCTACGTATCAGAGCATGACGACTCGACTCAAGAAGTGAAGCTAAGGCCTTCACTGGGAATCACGTGCACGTTACCAACACGGGGGTAACATTCAAACAGGAAAGGGTGAGCATCATTTCAATCCATATAATAGAAAATATGATAAGTACTAATCGTAGGCTACGCACTAGAGCAATCAGCATACAAAACACTAAACACTCACATCACAATCATCATTCACATCACTTACAATAACTCATCTCATGTCATGTAGGCATATGAAATGCAACCCACTCGCGGGCATATGCATGAGGTACCTTTTCACAAACGTCGCTTAGCCCTTAAGGCCTCATCGTCACTTAGCCACATGGGCCTCAAAACGTCACTGGGTTTATGCATATGGGGCATGAGACACTATGACATGCACCACTCACAAACACACTCATACACAAATACCCAAAATCATAGTCAACTATGTGACCCGTCACTTACCAGTTTGCTCACAAGGAGCACTGCACCTGTCAAATTCACAATCAACACACAACGTCACTTGGCCCTTTAGACCTTAACATCACTTAGCCTTTCGGGCCTCAAACGTCACTGGGTTTTCATCGTCACTTATACAATAAATATCATCAGCTCAAACAATAGCCACTGAGGGCAAAAACGTCATTTACTAGCCACCAAGGGCATCATCGTCATTTACACATCATTATAATTAATTTTAGCCACTAAGGGCAAAACAGTCATTTACATGTCATTATAAAATAATATGAGCCACGAAGGGCAAAACAGTCCTTACACGTCATTATAAAATAATATTAGCCACTAAGGGCAAAACAGTCATTTAACTAACCACTAGGGCATCATCGTCAAAATCGTCATTTTAACACTAAGTCGTTAAAACCACCGGTCGTACGCAAAAGAGAGTTTTTAAAGACATCAAAAATATCTTTTCATTGTCACAGCAACGATTACCGGGAACAGCCACTTGGGGCGCCCCATCAACCTTCAGAAATAATAAGTCTTTTATTTTTAAAAATGGGACACGCAGATGGACAACTGAGAATGCTTCACAACGCTTTTTGAATCGTTCAAAACGGATGTCTGAGTCAAAAGATACAGCGAAAACAGTTTTCGAAAATATTTCGGGACATCCTGAAAACTGGCGCCATGGGCGCCCAGCGCCCAGGCACCTGGCGCCCAGCGCCTAGCAAAAAGGCAACACACGCACGCACACACACCCGGGCGCTCAGCGCCCAGCGCCTGGCGCCCAGCGCCTTGGCGCAGCACACAACACACGCACACGGGCGCTCAGCGCCCAGCGTTGGCCCCCAGCGCCCAGCGCTACGCACACACACACGCGCACGGGCGCTCAGCGCCCAGCGCTGGCACCCAGCGCCCAGCGCCTGGAGCAACACTGCACAGCGCACAGCACCATGGGCACCCAGCGCCCAGGCACTTTCAGCAACACAGATTTTAGCCCAATTTCAGCACAAAACATTATTTTTCTCAAAATTTTTCACATGACCAACACAACCCAAAATTCCAACCCCCAAAAATCACACTTTATTCACATCATAAAAAAAATCATTTTTACTCATTATCAACATCAACACTATGGCACCCTAGGCGCCTATGCACACACATATGCGAACCTTCAAGCATCCAACACACCCAATTGAAACTTCATGAACACACAAGTGCCATCATCATCAAAACAAACGCATAGATCACGTCATATCTATGTTCAAATAGTAAAATCAATTCGCATATATGCATATACATATGTATGTATAAATTCATCATCAAGGACAAATCAAGAGCATCAAGAAACATCAAGAAACATCATGAAACATGGCATGCATCAAGGATCTAGTCTAAAACCCTAGATCTAGGACCTATCATGAGATCTATTAGATGGAAGGATAGAGCTCCCCTAACCTCGTATTCGAAGAGTAGGAGCCTCCGAGACGATCACGAACGGAACTACGGCAACGGAATCACGCTTCCTCTCTTCTCCTTGGAGCTTGCGACTTGCTCTTCTCCTCTTCTCCTCACCATGGCGCGCCTCTCCTCTCTCTGTCCTCTTTCTCTCAATTTCGCAAAAGCCACCCAAAAACCCTAACCCCTCTAGGCGCCTCTTCGCATATGACTAGATTCATGGGCTTGGGCTTCTCACTTAAGCCCAAGTCCATCTAATTTAGCACTTCCACCTTCTAATACCACCTACACATATTAATATAATTTCTAATAATTAAATTATATCCAATTAATTAAATTAAATTCCTAAGTACTTAATCAAATGAATTAATTAAATATTTTAGGGTGTTACACTTTTGCAGAGAAGGCAGAGTAGTGGAGCAGAGTTGTGGGAGACAAGGCAGCAAAGGAGGTGCTGCCCAAAGCTGTTTGGTTGCTGCTGATTTGGAAAAAAAACAAGGGAGCAAGGAGAAGGGGCCCTCGGCTCCACTCCTCAAATGGTGCTGCCAGCAAGAGGCGCCTCTGCCCTCTCTTTTATTTTTATTTTACTTTTAATTTTTGTACTTTTTTGTATTTTATATTTTGTCCAGATGTGTAACTAAGTTGACTTCTTTTGGTTGTACCCCTTTTTGTAACAAAGATTGATTGTAATAATAAAAAGAAAACATTTATTCCACATCTGATTTTTATTAGCTTTTTTATTACAATGGTAATAAATTAAACTAATAACAATGACGATAAACATAGTTACACGACGAGATGCGAACACGCGCGCCCAAAGAGAGTAACGACACACACGATTAGGAATGACACGCGTATGTGGTTAGAAATAACATGCGCACGCAACAATGCAAAAACGTTAAGACTAAGGCGTGTACGCGACTAAAAATAATACATGTGCACCATGGAACATGTTTTTTGGGATTTTTCGAAAATGAAACAAGAAACCGATTAAAATCAAATGTCTACGAGATTACTATTATTTTAGAAAAACAAATCACATTAATCTAGCGGACAAAATTAGGGTATGACAGTACCTTATTGCCAAGAAAGATGCAAAGCCAAGGCTGATTCATTGGGTGCTCTTGTTACAAGAATTTGACTTAGAAATCAGGGATAAAAAAGGAGTGGAAAATCAGGTGGCTGACCACCTGTCAAGAATACCAGACATGAACTCCTTTCCTTTCAAAGCAGAAATTAAGGAGCAGTTTCCTGATGAGCAGCTGCTGGCCATTTCAGCAACTGTGAAGGACACACGCTCCAGCACTGAAACTCCTTGGTACGCTGATTTGGTGAACTATTTGGTGAGTAACATGATACCTGAAGATCTCACAGCACAGCAAAGGAAGCGGTTCTTCCATTCCACAAAACAAACGTTTGGGATGAACCCTTTCTGTACAAGAAGTGTGCAGACCAGATCCTGAGAAGATGTGCTGCCGAGTCAGAGATTGAAGACATCTTAAAACACTGCCACGCGTCACCATGTGGAGGCCACTTTGGAGGAGCAAGAACTACTGCTAAGGTTCTACAAACAGGTTATTTCTGGCCCTCCATTTTTAAAGATTCTCATGAATATGCTAGAAAGTGTGATAGGCGTCAAAGGGTGGGCAATATATCAAGTAAAAATGTAATGCCCTTGAACAATATCCTACAAGTCGAACTCTTCGACGTTTGGGGTATTGACTTCATGGGACCTTTTCCACCCTCCTTTGGCAATCTATACATACTTGTGGCCATAGATTATGTGTCAAAGTGGATAGAAGCAGTTGGACTCCCCACTAATGATGCACGGGTCGTGCTGAAATTCGTTCAAAAAAATATTTTTACAAGGTTTGGCACACCTAGAGCTATCATTAGTGATGAGGGCACCCACTTCTGTAACAGATTGATGGATGGGTTGTTGGCAAAGTACGGAGTAAAGCATAAGATTGCCACAGCCTACCATCCTCAAACAAGTAGGAAGGTAGAGCTGTCGAATAGGGAGATCAAGCGAATTTTAGAAAAGATGGTAAATCCATCAAGAAAGGACTGGTCCATCCACTTGGATGATGCTCTTTGGGCATATCGAATAGCCTTCAAAACACCCCTCGGCATGTCTCCCTATAGATTAGTATTTGGTAAGGCTTGCCACTTGCCCATTGAGTTGCAGCACAAGGCTTTTTGGGCAACCAAGAAGCTGAACTTTGATTTGAAACAAGCTGGCAAGGCCAAAATGCTGCAACTCAATGAGCTCGAGGAATTGAGACACTTTTCATATGAGAAAGCCAAGATGTACAAAGATAAAACTAAGGCTTGGCATGATGCTAAAAATTTTGAGGAGAGAACTCAAATAGGGTGACCGAGTATTGCTTTTTAACTCTAGACTAAGGCTTTTTCCGAGAAAACTCAAATCTAGATGGTCTAGTCCGTTCACAATTCTGAAGGTACACCCCCATGGGGCTGTGGACCTAAGGAACGAAACAAATGGAAATGAATTTAAGGTGAATGGACAAAGAGTGGAGCTTTACTTGGGTGAGCCTGTTCCTAGCACAAAGGTTTCCACCCCCTTGAGTGACTCGCCATGAAAAAGATTGTCTAGTCAGGCTAAGGACTCTTAAACCAACGCTACTGGGAGGCAGCCCAGAGGCCAACTAATGATTGTTTTGTTTTAGTTTTTGTTGAAATTTTAAGAAGTAGGTATAAAAGTAAGAGTGCTGGCAGCACAGACGCACTATTTGGCAGCATCGCTGGCAGCACCGCAAGAGGCCGTTGTGAACGGAATTAGTACAAAGGCAAATTTTGAAATTAAAAAAAAGAAAGGGATGCGCTGGCATTAAAGCGCCAGTCAAATAGTGGAACGCGTGCGGCAGTCGTATCACGCATGCCATCAGTCAAGTCCCTTCGCATTCCCTCTCATCAAGTCACTTCACCCGCTCTCCAAGAAACTCCTCAACTGCTCCGTCTTTTCACCAAGAAAGCAAAACCGCATCATTTTTAACCAAGCTCTTGCCCTTTCCTCCACCGAAAGCCCTTGCCCTCACCACACTAACCTTCAGCACCATGCATTCTTAGAAAGTACCCTTCTCACCAAAGCCCTAAAGCAACCATGGCACCCAAATCCAAATCCCCAAAGAACCAGAAAGCCAAGGCAAAACCCGTCCCTGATGAAGTCTTAGAGAGGTTACCCAGCAAGCACGCGCGCGAGCTTTACTCCTCCTCCACCCAGTATCGAAACCCTCTCCCTGAGCGAGGCATAAACCCTAAAACCATGAACTCGGCGGTAACAGAGATGTTCACAGCGCTACGATGGGAAAAACTGATCCAACAACCACCGTACGTTCTCCCTGGCCTCACCAGGGAGTTCTATGCCGGAATACCCAGAAAAAGGGAAAAGCTGAGCCCACATTCTCTGTCGTAAGAGGAAGACTAGTTTCTTTCTCTGCAGAGCGGATAAACGAAGTTTTGGGTTTGCCGAATGAGGATGAAAGTCTTGATAGGATCTCTGCTACAGCAACGGAGGGAGATTTAGCGCGATTACTCCGAGTGATGTGTCTGCCTGGTACTGATTGGGTGAAGGATGAATCATCGGTCTATAAGGTAAAAAGGACAATGCTGAAGCCTTTTCTGAAATCTTTATCTCTTTGGGTTATGAGCTCCATGCTGCCAACCAAGCATAATTTCTTCTCGCACAAAGAATGAATGTTCTTGCTGGAGACGTTGTTGCTTTCCAAGCCTTTCAATGTGGGCCAAATGATGGAGCGGGAGATTCTGGCTTGTTCCAGAAGGTCGGTGGGAGTGCTATTTTACCCCAATCTGGTAAGACTGTTATGTGAGTGCTACTTCCTGAGGCTGGCCCTAGCAGTCATGCTCACGCAAAGCCTGCTGCAAACACATCGCCCACCATGCCTGTACCTATGTTCCCTGACTGGGTACTTCCTGAGAGATGATGTTTTTAAAAATATAACTATAGTGTTAAAAGCCTAGAAAAATATTTTTTCAAATGCATGCATGCACAAGAAAGACATGTAACACAAAAACCAACTTGTGAAAACAAGATATCGATTCATACTATTTTATCTAATGTTTGAAATCGATTTCTAACTCCCTATGAAAGATAGAAATCGATTTCCAACTCCCTATGAAAGCAAAGAATCGATTTCCTATTATTTTCACTAAGTACATAATCGATTTCTCCTTGAGTATTTAAAGCATATAATCGATTTTGGAAGGCTCATTCACAAAGGTATAATCGATTGTTAGCTTGTAGTTTTTAAAGGAATATGTTTTGGAAAGAAAACAATCGATTATCTACTTCCTTATTCAGAGCACATAATCGATTATCTACTTCTTTTTTTAGAGCACAGAATCGATTATCTACTCCTTGTTTCAGAGCACATAATCGATTCTGACACTACAATATACAGAGCATATAATCAATTTTCATTTCTAGTATATTTAGGCACATAATCGATTTCATCAATTGTATATTTTTCTCAACGGTCATTTTTTGTACGATCCCTATAAATAGGGAGCTGAGCTTCACAATCTCATACACCACTACATCGTACAACTCTCAGATCAGAAAAACAGAAAAAGAGCTTTCATTGTAAAATCATTTTTTCAAAGTTCTTCAAATCTAAATCAATCATCTCGCTCATCTACTATATTGTTATTCTGCTGATGTGATTGGTTCATAGATTTTCTCAAGTGTATTCATCTTCTACTTGGTTATTGTGAAATCCTGGGAAGCGTTCTTGGGTCGTTCAATCGGAGAGATTGAAGTGGTTGCGAAATCCTGGGAAGCATTCTTGGGTCATTCAATCGGGGAGATTGAAGTGGTAGCGAAATCCTTAGCGGGGAGCTCGGGTTCTCAATTTGGGATAATTGAGATTAGTTATAGGGAAGTTGCTTGTTTGTAAAACGTTGAAGAGGTTCTTCTCATATAGTGGTTGTCATCAAGTCCAAAGGTTGCAAAGTCGGAGGCCGAGGACGTAGGGCTTTTATCCCGAACCTCGTAAAATCACTGTGTATCTCTTTCCCTTCTCTTTACTTTGTTTATCGTTTATATTTGTTTACTGGTATATTTGATATCATTGCACTGCTTTATTGTTAAATTTGATAATAGTGTGGCTAGCGTAAAATATCATTGTAACTGGATATTTCATAGGTATAGCTTGCTTAGGTACTGCATATAGTTTAAATCCTATTTTCCGCATTTGATTTAAACGTGCATTGTTAAGGTTTTGAAAATTAATACAATACAACAGCACTTTCTCCAAGTACTTGATCAATATTTCGTCCCTTGCTGTGAATGCTCAGGTGACTTCTCCGGTTATTAGTAGGGAGTCACTCCTAGCCTTCAGATATTCAACATCGACCTCAACTGCTAAAGCCATTCCTGCAATTAAAGCTTCATATTCGGTTTGGTTATTGCTGGCCTTCCATCCGAATCTAAGGGATTGCTCCAATAGTACTCCATCTTGTCTTTCCAGGGTCACTCCAACGCCGCTCCCTTTTTGGTTGGAGGAGCCATCGACAGAGAGGACCTAGGCTTCCGCTTCTTTTCCTTCTTCGGCCCCTTCACCGACCAATTCGGCTGCAAAATCTGCCAGCGCTTGTGCTTTGATTTGACCTCTCGGCTCATATCGGATGTCGTATTCCGACAGCTCAACCGACCATGCTACCATTCTACCTGCTAAATCGGGTTTGTCGAGTAGCTTTTTGACCGGGAGGTCTGTTTTGACTGTTACCTGGTGACTCTGAAAGTACTGCCTAAGTTTATTGGCTGCCAAGACTACTACAAATGTTGCCTTCTCGATTTTTTGGTACCTGGCTTCTGCTCCTTGCCATACCCTGCTTACGTAATAAACGGGGCGCTGCTGTTTATTTTGCTCTTGGAATAGTACTGCGCTACATGCGTTCTCTGAAATGGCTAGGTAGAGCAGTAATGGCTCTCCTTGCGTAGGGGCGGTTAGGATCATTGGTGTTGCTATAAACCTCTTGATCACTTGGAAGGCCTGCTTGTATTCTTCGATCGGTGCATGGGAAGGAAGTGTTCTTCCTTAATAGTTTGAATAGTGGTTGTACTTTCTCTGCCGATCTGGCCATGAAGCGGGACAGTGCTGCTATTATTCCCGTTAGGATTTGTACCTCTTTAGCCTCCTCCGGACTTCGCATGTCTATGATTGCCCTGCATTTGGAAGGATTGGCCTTGAATCCTCTGTGGGTGAGGACGAAACCGAGGAACTCTCCTGCCTGTACACCGAACGAACACTTGTCCGGATTGATCCTCAAGTTGGGATTTTTCAACAACTGGAAGACCTTAGTGAGGTTGTCGAGGTGCGCCTTGTCTGTTTTGTCTTTTCCCACCATATCGTCAACGTAGACTTCTATCGCTTGACCGATTACTTCTTCAAAAACCATGTCCATCAGTCGCTGGTAGGTAGCTCATGTGTTCTTCAGACCGAAGGGGATGACCTTGTAACAGTAGTTTGAACGGTCGGTCATGAAGGCTGTTTTTTCTTCATCAGTGGGAGACATGCGGATCTGATTGTATACTGAAAAGGCGTCCATGAAGCTCAGCAGGTTGTATCCCGACGCTCCGTCCACTAGGCTGTCAATGCTCGGCAATGGGTAAGAGTCTTTGGGGCACCCTTTGTATAGGTTAGTGTAGTCCACGCACATTCTCCATCTGCTGTTGCCTTTTCTGACCATCAATGGGTTTGCCAACCAGGTGGAATATTTTACCTCCCTGATGAATTCGGCCTTCACCAACTTGCCGGTTTCCTCTTTTATGGCTAACGTCTTCTCCTCCCCCTGCTCCCTCTTTCTTTGGGCTACAGGTCTAACAGTAGGCTTAGTGATAAATGATGGCAAATAAAGTTTGGGTCTATACCTGGCATATCCTGAGGGGACCATGCGAATACGTCGAGGTTATCTGCGGGGAACCTGGCGAGCTTCCATTCGGCACTGGCAAGTAGACTGGCTCCGATCTTTGTCTTCTGGTGAGCAGTTGGGCCTATCACCATTTCTTTGAGGTTGTCCGCCGTTTTTGGTCGTTTTTCTTCTCTTGCCGGATCGTACAACCTGGGGTCCAGGTCTAAAAGCCCAATATCTTGGGGTTGCATTATGCCTTCTCATACTTCTTGTACCCTAGCGTTTTCGGCGTAGCATTTGCGTGCGGTTGTCTGGTATCCTCTGATAGTGGCAGTGGGAACTTCATGCAGAGCTGTGGATACGACACTGCTGCTGCCAAGTCATTCAGGGTCGATCGGCCAATAATCAAGTCGAATGCTGAGGGAGTGTCGATCACCATGTATCTTAGCGTCTCTGTTCATTGTTGTTCTATTTCCTCGAACGTTGTAAGTAGGTCAAGGTAGCCGCACACTTCTGCCTTGTGGCCGGAGAGGCCTGTTAAGACACCGAGGTAGTCCTTTATAGCTTCATTTGGAATTTGTAGTTGTTCCAAGCATCTCCAAAACATGATGTTGACAGAGCTGCCCTCGTCAAGTAGCACCCGGCGAACGCTGATACCTCTGATTGTTACGGTTATTACAAGAGGATCGCCTTCGTGACACTGGATTCCCTTGAAATCCTCAGCGCTAAACGTGACTGCAGAATACCCTAGTACAACAAATGGGCTATCAACATTTAAATTCATAGTGGAACAAGCATACCTTTTCCTGGAGTCTGAAGATGCTCCTCCTCCGGCGAATCCCCCGGAGATTGTTGCGATGTGTTTTGCTTTGTTGTCGCCGTTTCTTTCTGGTGGTGACGCACTCGCAACATGGTGTGGTGAATCTGATGGTTCAATTGGCGGGCTCTCTCCTGGCGGGTTTCTTCTTTCTGCTGGCAGTCTTCCTCCAAGACTGGGCTAGCCTTCTTGCATCGCGGAGATCATCCTGCAACCTTTGTATCCCGAGCTCCTGGTTCTGGATCTGATCTGCCTGGTTTTGGCCTTCTTCCTCCAGCTCTGTACTCTGATTTTGTAAGCACCGTACCGTTCGCAAGAGGTACTCTAGGTTGATGCGGTTTTCCGCCATTATTTTGGTGATCTGCTTGAGGTTTCTGTGTGGGACGTGGGAGAGGTTATTTTTACCAGGCCCCATGGTGGGTGCCAATGTTACGGTCGGTTTCTCTTGTTGAGAAAGGACCGAACGTGTATTTGTGTGTGTGATGAGAGTTTAAATTGAGAAAATAAATCCGGATCCTTTTCATTGGCCTCAAAGGGCTATATTTATAGTACAAGGTACATAAATGCTATTTATTACAGTTTAATGACAGAGTTGACCGTTACAGACAGGGGAGGGAAATCAGGGATATTTCCCTCTGATTGTGCTTCATTCCTTTCTGGGAAGGAGGAGGCGAGACTTTTGGTAGCCGATCGGTCACTCTCTGGGGAAGCCCTTCAAGAGCCGAGCGGATGTTAGAGCCGGCCGATCCGGATGAGAACAGATTTCAAATTCATTAGTACTTTCTCAAGAGAGAACGAAAAGTTCATGATCAGTAATAATATAACATTATAAATGTCTAAACTCTAGAAGAGATGTTTTGTTTTTTGGTGAGAATCTAAGTTTAGTTAGTTTAGATTCTTTTTGGTGAGAGATGTAGTACAACAATTTTTTTTTACTATTTTGTATTGTGCTTTCTGTTTGTAATGTGTTTTGTTTTTTTGTTTTTAGTATTACTATTTGTGTTTAGTGTTTTGTGAAAAAAAAAATCCACTTTTAGCCATGGACCATTTGAATTTTTACTCCAAACAAGCAAGGAATGCTCAACAACAATTTTACAACTATGATTTCCACGGGAGTGAATATGAAAGATGTTAATATGCATGCAGCCAATCTATTGAGTAATATTCCTATATTGTAAATGAAAAATTTTATTTAAGGGAAACACACGTAAGGAGGTTACATAACCATCTACAAAGAATATAATGCCTATATTGTGTTCTTCAACAAAACTTGTGTCCCTCACATCGATTTTGTAAATTCCATTTTTCATAACCTTGACCATGAAGTTATTAGTAGTAATATCAAGCCTTAGAAACAAGGTTCCTAGTAACCCAATAGTAAGTTTTTGCAATTCCATGTTAGATGCACTCAAAAATAGCAATTTTAATTAAGGTCCAACGGGTGAGGTTTTACACTCATTTTTGGCACTTTCGCGTATAAATACGCATCCCCATTAATGCTACAGGTACACATTTATTTAACACAAGAATAGCCTGGATTTCCTACAAAACACATTCTATCACTATTTGCGACAGATTTCCGGCCGAATTTCTGTCACAACCCCGTTCATTAAAACAGGCGTTTATTGAGACACCCCAATTTTCATGTGATGTGATTCGTTTAGTATGTGCTTTTTTTATGAATTACTTTGACTTGATAAGATTATATTATTTTGATTTATTGTTTGTTTGTGTTATTAAAATTAGTTGAAATCATATTTAAATGTACTTTTAAATGCTATTGTTAATATATGATTGTTATTATATATTTATTTTATTTTTTTATAAATATTAGTATTTTAGATGTTATATATTTTAAAAATTATTTTGGGTCAAATAGTTTTGCAATAGTAGTTATTATATACAGTGGCGAAGCCAGGATTTTTCTAGAGTCTGGGCAAGAAAATTTTCCGCCAATTTACATATGACATAATATATACATAATCATAAAGTGTGCTAAATAGGAGAGATGAAATCTAACCTGTCAATAGAGTGCTAAATAAAATTAGGAGGTAAATGCCCTTTCCGAGACTTCTTTCGGGTGAATGTTCGCATAATTTCAACATCTTGAAGTGACTTGAATATCTCCCGCTCGGTGTAACATATCATCAAGTCATTGAACCACTCATCGTTGATCTTGTTGCGTAATTTAGACTTGATAATCTTCATTGCTGAAAAAGCTCTTTCAACGGATGATGTCGACACCGGCAACAGCAAAGCCAACTCAATGAGTTTGTAGACCAATGGAAATACCAAATGTTTCTGAGTTTGAACCATCTTCATGGCCAAACTTTCAATATCTTCACAAGAAGTAAAGGAAGCATGCATTTTCATGTGATGTACATAATTGTCAAGTTGCTCTCTTATTGTTCCACGATCATCATCAGAAAAGTCAGCATGATAAATATCAGCAAGACGAGCAAGTTTATCAATATCAAACCTTGAGAAAGAGTTCTTGGGGTCAAGACATGAGAAGCAATTCAGCACATTGTTACTTCCTTCACTAAACCGGTGATCCATCTCCACACATATTTTGTCAATAGCAACATAAAAAATCTCTGCACGATAATGGTGAAGATTAGTGATAGTTCTCCCTTCTTTTCTTGAACGACCCCGAATTGGTATTTCTTCATCCATATTTGGCACCGGAATACCTTTAGCAACACAAAATTCTTGGACAACAAAAAATAAATTATCCCAACCACTATCTCTCAATGTGTTGTGTTTGCTTAATTGCTTTGTTTATTTTATTTAGTTTTTTATATATATTGGACTTTTGGGTTTCATTTAGTTTTTGGGTTTTACTTTTTTTTACATTGGGCTGGACCATTCTTTTTTTATTTCACACCCTATGTTTTACTATTTTTGCCCCTGGTTATGACTAAAAATCAGCTATTGGGTTGGGGGCTTTACAAACAAAGTAGAAGTTGAGCCCGGGCGCGTGCCCGGGCTAGCTGGGCCCTAAAATCGCCCCTGATTATATAAACAGGCTTTTAAAATGGAGTAAAAGAACATTGGCCTTTTAATCTTTTACACCCTTTTACTAACTATGACCTAATTTTGGCTTCCACATGCTCTAATTTGAGAGAGCCGTAACTTCCTCTTTTAAAACCTTCTTCATCCACAAAAAAGATAGTCATAACCACAATCACAACAAATCCCTTCAAATTCCTTATCTCTCTGGCAATCGGTGCAAAACAGAAATCAAAGAAATTGTGGTCGCAGAACCTTTCAATACCTATTGTTTCGCATTACATCATTACTTAAAGATTCCATCATACCGTTTTGGATGTATCTTTTGATCTTGGAGGTCGACACTAGTTTGGCTAAGCTAAGAACCTGGTTTGGGAAAAGAAAAAAAAGAATGGATGAGAACTTATTATACGATGAGCTTGTAGGAGTGTGGCTCTAACTTTTTGATAAAGTGGCTCTAACTAGCTTGGAGGTGGTGATCCATGCCAATATATATAACTATCATCCAGGAGCAACCTACACGTACGCCACTTTAGTAGTAAGTTTTTTTTGGCATCTAACCTTTAACCAAACCCAATCATGCTTTATTATCATTATATACAGAACTTAGATTTCTACAAAAATATATTTGGTTAAAGATGATTTTTGGAATAGGTTTTATATGGATATAGGCTTATTATACTATTTTTTTTGGTGGGTCAAAGGGGCAGAGCCCCACAGAGAAACAAAACAACTACAAAGGGTCTGGCTTTTCCTACATCCCCTGCTACTCACCACACACCACCAAACCCTACGAAATGACCAATATGCCATTAATGAGGCATGAGCTCCGTGTTTTTTTTTTTTGAAATTTTAACCGGTTCGGTTAGGGTCAACCGAACACGTACGGTTAGGCACACCCGAACGTGTAAGTGGAAGTGTGGTATCAGCAACCCACCTCTTGGCACGTGGCTGAGTCTCAACATAATTTGGGTCCACCGTCATGAAGCCGAAGGGATATCCCTGAAAGTGCTCAAAAATCCATGCCTGTAATGAATATATCAATGCATTTAGTAACCATACAGGCACATCAAAAACAACTTAACAACTCAAATATAATAGATACCTGAAGTAATGCAATGTAGCCACACATCTGCTTATTTTAGGGCTTGTTTGCGTCCCGAAGATGGTCATATAGATGGGCCAAGGACATCCCTCACCATGTGTAAAAACCAGCATCATCCAAGTCAATCAGAGTTCCCAGATAGCCCAACTTCACCTTGTTCCCTGACTTGTCAGCGAACAAGGTGAAGCCCAACACGTATAGCAGATATGCCCTAGCAGCATGCTCCCATCGCTCCGCATCTATAGCATTAGGGTACACCACGTCCCTCAGCCACGTGAGGGACACAGATAACCCTTTCCCATGTGTCTGGGCAAGTGCCTGAAGAGGGTCTGCACCCAAGTAATAAATCAACATCTGCTCTCCTCCCATAAGGATCTAGCAAAGTGAGACCCGTAAGTAGGTAACACCGATTTATCATCCGGGCCACCAGGAA
The DNA here is from genome assembly GCA_039519185.1 of Astragalus membranaceus. Taxonomy (NCBI): domain Eukaryota; kingdom Viridiplantae; phylum Streptophyta; class Magnoliopsida; order Fabales; family Fabaceae; genus Astragalus; species Astragalus membranaceus. The sequence goes on along the minus strand of CM076852.1, from coordinate 32,032,873 downwards.
AAGGGAATGTGGCAGGAGGAGCAGCAGCAGTGGAAGGAGCAGCAGAAGACGAAGGAGCTGCAGGATCCTCAGTACGAGCAGCCTCCTCAGCATGAGCAGCACTCAAGTCAACAGCAGGACCAGCCAGGTCAGCTACCGGATGGTGGGCATCACGCTCAATATCATGCCCTATCTCCTCCTCCTATACAGCTGGGGCCTGCTCAGCATGCCTACCCCTAACTCTGCTAGGCCCAGCAGCAGCACGTGCATTCTCCTTTCTTTTACGGTTTCAAAATTAAAATACAAATTTTTCTAACTAACACTGGTTCGGTTGAGGACTCCCGAACACGTTCGGATGACCTCAACCGTACGTATAAAATATGTTTCATCCATTAACACTGTTCGGTTGACCTCACCCGAACGTGTTCCGAAGGCCTCACCCAAACACGTTCGTGCTTCGTCGTCCCTAGAACCGTTCGTTTGAGGCCAACCGAACGCATCGCAGATTTCAGAATCTTTAAAAACGTAGTAAACATAGTAAAACCAGCGAAATGGAAAGAGAGGAGAGTGAGGGAGGGAGTACCTGGTGTGTAGAATACGAGATTGAACCTTCAAATGTGTGATTGAGAGGGAGAGGGAGAGGGAGAATTCGAAGGAGGGTGTTTGGGAGAGTGAGGGTTCGCGTATGGTGTTGGAGTGGGTGTGAGAGGGGGTGTGAGGGTGTTTGGGAGGGAAAAAGAGAGTTGGAGTGTTTAGATTTAAGGGTATTTTTGGGTTTTAGGGGGTGTGGGGGTGAGTAGCAAGGGGTGTGGGGAAAGTCAAACCCACAAAAAAAGCCTTAGGCATCAAAAGCCCAATTTCGTTGTCCATACGCAGATACGATGAGATGTGGCTAGGAACTTCAGTGACGTCAACGAACTGAACACTGAGGTGAGCCCCGTATTTGGCAAGACAATCCGCTACACAATTAGCTTCACGAGGGATCCGTTTCCATCTGATACAATCAAGGTTTGCAACTAGATCTCTAATTGAATCCAGAAGGTAGCGATTGTCCAGGGAGCGATTGTCTATGGCAGCCGTCGAGTCAGATTCAACAACGATTTTCCTTGCATCGAGCCGTTGCGCCACTTGCAACCATTAAGCACAGCGGTGATCTCTGCTTCAAGAATAGAACAAGCTAGTAACCTCATAGCAAAACTAGTGAGGAAGGTTCTGTCGTGGTCACGAATCACCCCGCCACAATTTACTGAAGAACAGGCTGAGTTCACCGCCGCATCGCAACAGATGGAGACGAAATCGTCGGGAGGAGGAAGCCAACAGTATGGATCGTCGGGCGGTCTAGTAGAGGTACCATTCTCATAATTTCCTAATTTTGCCTTACAAGTGAGGTAGCAGAAATTAGGGATTTGCTTTTGATTAATAAGCTCTGAACTGAAATTGATTGGTGATTGAACACCATATTGTTGCGTGCGAACCAAATTTGATCTAGGACAGTTCCAAAGCTGATGCTCCAGCTTTGGTGGCTCCGAGTGTTGAAGCTAGCCTCTAAATTTCTTACTAACCAGTTGCTCCAGGAGGTTTCAGGTCAGCCATTTCTGCCCCTTCAGTTGAAGAATCTTCCGGAACAAAGGTTGAAGCTGAGTGTACCTGTGACTCTCTCTGGGCTTGTTGCTTAGCTAGCTTTGTTTTCTTTCGGTTTGCCTTTGTTGTCTTTTCAATCTCTGGGTCAAATAACAATTCTCTCGCAGTTTTGTCTCGCATAAACAAATTTCTGAAATACAAAGCAAACCGTCAACAAGTCCAATAAAAATCACTGAGTACCAAAATAAACAATTAAATAAACAAAAACAAAAACAAAAAGTAAAACTAAAATCTAAGAATTAACTCCTTTGCCTTGTTGACAATGAAATCAACAATCCCCGGCAACGACGCCAAAAACTTGTTAGAATTTCGGCAAGTGTACCGAAACGTTGCAAGTAATAATAAAATGGTAAGAACCAAGTCGTATCCACAGGGATTGCACGCTATTATCAATAGGAAAGTTATCAATTCTTAGACGTGACAATTGGAATAAAGTTGAAATTATAGTAACCGTGAAATCAAACGTTTGTAAATTAAGCAAAGTAAAGCGATTAGGGATTGAATCCTCTCCCATATACTATCACATGAACCTTCAACCAATTTCAAGTAATTACCCAAGTTATCAGATTCCATTCACTAATTTAGATTAAGGACAATCCCTTGTCTCAAAACCCCTTTTCCCTATTGAGAAACCCTAATTCCTTAAGTGATTCAACAATAGACAAAGCATTAAACCCTAGAACTAAGGAATTCATGACCTCAATTCCATATTCCTATGATCATCAAGATTGTGACCTAAAACCCCAAATCAAGCATACAAACCCATATCCCTATGGTGATCATAACCCTAAATCGATACAACTATCATATGTAATTGTAAAGCATTAAGAATAGAGGCATAGGCTAATGATAAATTGAATAAAAACTGAAATTGATCATAACAAAGTATTCATGTCATAGTTTGGGGAGACTCATCTCTCCCTAATCTAAGAAGTTTAGTTACACATCATCCTAGGAGTAGAAACTAAGATAAGAGAGAAGATAAATGTAGAGTAAGACATTAGAACCTTCAACCCTTGTTCCCAAGTGATGAGAGGTCTCCAAAATCGCACTCCTAAGCTGCTCCAATGCTCTCCTCTGCTCCCAAAACGAAGTCCCCTCCAAAAACGCAAAACTGATCTTAAAAACCCTAAATTCCGCCATCCATCGCGACGCGACGCGAGCCTGTCGCGACGTGAAAAATATCAGCGCCAAATCTTGTGTGAAAATCCTGCTTGGTCCCGACACGACGCCTCCTGGTCGCAACGCGAAAACTGTCAGTGGCTTCTCCGTCAACTTCCTGTTGCACCACTAGGCAAATGTCTGGTTCGCTAGTTGATGCTACGACAACTTGAAGGTCTTCCCTTGCATTTGGCACCTGGAGTGAGAGAAATAGCTTACAAAATGAATCCTAATACATCAATCTAAAACTAAGCTAATTCCCCGGCAATCAACCGAATTACAATAAAATACCCACAGTTTTGGTTCTAAAATTGCTCAACTTTATACATATGACAGAGAGTCAACATTCCTCCAAAGCTTCCCCATTCCAAAGAAGTCACATCTTAGGAGAAGAGATACAATGCCTAATTAGGTTACAGCTGTTATTCGGGAATCCAATATCTTCAAGGGTATCTTTGATAAATTCCCACCGAAGTTTATCGTATGCTTTTTCAAGATCGATTTTGATGGCCATCCATCCTTTTTTGCCTTTCTTATGTCGCATAGAATGAAAGATTTCTTGCGCGTCGATAATGTTATCTTGACTTTGCCGTTTAGGGATAAACGAGATTTGCTCGGGTCCTATAATTTTACAAAGAATGCTTCGTATCCTAAAGGATAGCATTTTAGTTATAGTCTTATAAGACACGTTGCAAAGCCCAATAGGCCTAAATTGTTTCATTGAGGTAATCAAATCAACTTTGGGGATGAGGGTGATAAAAGTATCATTTATACTTGCTACTTTCACAGGGTTAATAATAATATCAAGCGCTAGTCTACAAAAATCTTGGCTTATACGTTGGCATTGGTTGTGATAAAAAAGGGTTTGGAAGCCGTCTGGTCCCGGGGCTTTGTAAGCTCCAATACTTTTGACCGCGTAGGTGATTTCTTCCTTTGTGAAATTATCACTGAGCATATTGAGATCCGTAGCATCAAGCGGAGGGAAAGCTCCCTCCAAAGGAAAACAATTTAGATTAACATTAGTAGAAAAGAGGTTATTAAAATAAGATGTGGCTAATATTTCCAACTCTTCTGGATTATAAATCCAAACTCCGTGGTCATTGAGAAGAGAAGTAATATGATTTCTTCTTCTTCAGACCGTAGTAACTCCATGGAAATATTTGTTGTTTCTATCACCTAGCTCCAACCACTTGGTTCAAGATTTTTGAAACCACAAAATTTCCTCGAGGAGAAGGACTTCCTCATAGGCCAGCCAAGCTTCGCGATGAGCTTCAACCAAAAGGGGATTTCGGCCATTAAGGAGCTTTTTATCTAACTTTTGAAGAGATTTAAGAAGGGCAAATTTTCGCTCCTTGATGTTGCCAAATATGGCTTTACTCCATTCTTTAAGAGCCACTTGTTTTGAGGTCAGGTTACTTCTAAAATCTGTCTCGCCCTGTTTCCAAGTATCTTGCATTAACCTCTCGAAATCAAAGTGAGTTATCCACGCCGCTTCAAAGCGGAAAGGGCGTCGATGCCTATTTTTCCTAACCGGAGATTCAAATTGGATATTAAGAGGACGGTGATCAGATTTAAAAAACGGAAGATGGATATTTTGAACCTCACTAAACCGAAGTCTCCAAGGAAGGTTGACAAGAAGGCGATCAAGCCGCTTCCGTGTGTCTCCTCGTTCCCAAGTAAAAGGGTCGCCTCAGTAACCTGCATCAATAAGTTCGTAATGGTTAATAGTATCAATCAAACCTTGTTCAATGCGACTCGTGTTTCGGAGCGGGGGTCCAACTCTCTCCTCTTCACGGACAATGGCATTCATATCGCCCACCACTGCCCAAGGGCCGTTCACTTTGTAGTGAAGGTTACATAAATCACCCCAAAGCTCTTGGCGTCGGGCATAATAAGGGGAGCCATAGACCGCTGTCAAGAGCCAGTGGGTTTATCTTTCCATTGAACATTCATATGGATAAATTGAGAGGTAGTGTATAACATTAATATTCCATATATTTGAGTCCCAGAGACACCATACACTACTAGAAAAATCGAAATTAGTGAGGGAGCAAATCCGTCACTAAACCTTCAAAATTCCGTCACTAACGATTTTAGTGACGGAATTTGTGACGAACCCAAATTCGTAACTAATTTTGGCGTCACTAAATTTTTAGCGAGGGATTTTGTAATCCGTCGCTAATAGCGACGGAAAATTCCCTCACAAACATATGAAATCCGTCACTAAAAAATAGTTCCAAATTGAAGATGAAAAGTGTATTTCCGTCGCTAATAGAGAGGGAGACTAAATCCGTCACTAATAGAGATGGAGACTAAATCCGTCGCTAATAGAGAGGGAGACTAAATCCGTCGCTAATAGAGAGGGAGACTAAATCCCTCTCTATTAGTGAGGGATTTTATCCACCTAATATTCATTTTTAATTAGGGACTCATTAGAATTTAATATAAGAGCATATTTGTTATAGATTTTATACACTCTTTAAAATAAAACATTCTACTAAATCTAAGAATAAAAACTTAGAATTTTTTTGAATAGCGCACAAATATCTTAAATAATTAACAAGGTTTATAAATATAGTCCATACAAAGCATAACTAATGTTAATCCATAAGAAAACAACCTGTATATGTTGATAAACATAGTATTTTACAAACCATAGTTTAATTGAACAAATTCTAAGTCTAAACATAATATCCAGCTACGGCTTCACATGTTCTCTGATAAACTCTTCCAGCTGAGATATCTCCCCAGTTCAACCAGAAGCATCTGCAGTTGTAACTTTGGGTTCGTCACAAAGAGAATAGTTGTATTCTATTAGTAATAGAATTTGTTCCTAACAAATTGCTGTTACCTGTTGAAAGAGTCTTAGTTAAATCCAAATTCAAAAGTTTAACAATCTATCAATAACAACAGGTAGGTAAAACTGACAAGAAAATTGAACAGCACTCAAAAATTGGACTAAATAAGAATAACCAAAATAGAACTCACTTAGATATTGGAAAAGGTAGCTGAGGTTGACAGATCAGCAGAATAAGTAGCTATTAATACATACTAATTAAAACGCAAAAAAGGTAGCAATTCTAGTGCTCAGTAGAATTGGATATATCACCTACTAATACAAATTAGGTGCCTTCTTAGCTGTATTCATTTGGTTCTGAAAATTGGTTTTGATCACAAGGTGTTGCTCTGAGCTTTCCTTCATCTGCCTCACTGGCATTTTGGCTTTGTTGATAAGCACTTTCCCTTACAGAAAAAAGCAAACTTGTCCAACTTCACAGAAAGACTAGCTTCTTCTAGCTTCTGCTTATTATACCTGAAAAACAATACCAGAGGAGTAGTAAATCCCAATGTAAGTTTGCAGCTTAAAACATTAGTTGTGTGTGCAACACGAAATATCACAAATAGCAAAAGACAAAAAGCAAACAGAAAAGTAAAAACATTTTAACCGTACTAAAACCATAGATGCTAGACATAAAAATTAAAGATGATACACCAAATTAGACAAGTGAATAGAGTCACAGCCATTGCTCCGATGACGATACCACAAATCGTTGGTGCAACCCCAAGGTTCATAGAGTAATTATCTGCTGTTGGGACAATAATAGATGTATTGACCATATACAAAAATGTGTTAGCCAAGTTCAGGAGAAGAGACATAAAATGGTATCTTTGATCATCAACATGCTTATCAGAAGGTGCTGGCAGCTCTTCTTGCATAATGAGTGCATGTTGCTCCAAAAAGATAAGGAAATTGGTTGAGTGAGTTAACCTATCCACAGCTGCTCTTATTGAATCTATTACAGGATCCTGCATATAAAACCAAATAATTATGACAGAATATGACCAAGCTTTATGCTGCCAGCTATTAAGGCTTGCATGGCAATATTAAGAGAAAACATGACAAATTAAATTCAGTGTATGAAACAGAATAAATGCAAAATAAACCTAAAGGTGAAGAGCAGGCTGATCATAAATTGATAAGTAGCTTCCTTGACGGTCCTCCTGAAGCTCGTGAAGGTTGCGAGATATGGCTCCTACAACAGCTCCAAGTCCCTGCAAGATTAGCATATGTTAGTCGGCGTTCATTTGTATGACAAAAATAAAAGCAAAGTAGTTTATTTATGATCTATGTTATTCTATTAAGGTCCATATGAAGATTTATGTATAAACTACCACATGCTTGAACACTTGTTGCAGCTGAGAGTAAGGATGATTTGAACGAGTTTTAACATAGTAATCAGTAAATCTATAACCAAAGCATTTGTCAAACTTCTTCAAGATCTTCTGCAAACCAACAACATTGATCTCTACAAAATAGAGTAGCTTTAATAGATCTCGTCCCACTGTTCTATATGCTTCTCGCAGTTCAGATATTTTTCCTTTTTCAGGCTCCTGCTGAATAGCATCCTGTTGCTCTCCCAGATTTGCTATCCTACTTGCCAAAAGCCCTTGTTGTTCTAATAGGAAAAGAACAATCTTCTCAATCTGTATTGTAACAAGAGAGTGAAACTAGTATAATCACAACTGAAGAATGCCATACATTATATAACCAATATCCTTTGCTCACGGACATTCACTTATAGATAACTAGAAGGTAAATTGAGCAATTATTAAATACTTAAAAAAGTTAAATGCAACTAAAAAGGTCAGAATTTTATATAGTATGTGACTCTGACTCATAATCATCCAATCAACACTGAGAACAAACCTGATTATCTAGCATTCTTGAGAAATCCTTGAGTACATTTCGTCGATATTGTGTTGCGAGTTCAATTTGCTGAGCATAGTTCTTTACTCGTTTCTTCATTAGTTTGTAGTTTATGTAATATATGAATCAAAAGTCAAAACTTATGAGTTATGAGCTTGCCTAAAAATGAATCCAAACTACTCCAAACATGGCACTAATATTTGACTTGCCACCCACAACTCAAAATCAGAAAACATACCCTTGCCATTCCTGAAGTTGTCTTTCTTTCAACTTCTTCCCAAAGGCAACCATCTCTATCTAGTCTCTGCAATAGTCAAGATTTCATTTTTAACCAAAAGTAAATCAAAACAGCACTAACAAGATGAGCATTTACAAATAATAATAATTTCCTTTCATCCAATCTTCTTTCTCTACTGCACAACACACTGACTATTCAAAAGCAAGGTTCTCTTCTCATATAGCTAGAGTTCTTCTACAGCTTTCCATACTTTTCAAACAAAAACCCTAAAGAAAGGAAATAGGAGACAACAAAGTAGAAAGAATCGAAGATTGTGGTGCTTACCCTAAAAATCAGTTCACCTCAAATGGAAGAGAAGATCTTCGTGCTTGTAGTGAGAGACAGAATCGAAGATTGAAGAACTGTGCAACTGGAGCGCGAGATGGGAGAATCGTGGAAGGGTTTTTTTTGACTTAAATGAAAGGGGTTTCAGTGTTAAAGGATTGGGGAAACATGATGAAGAAGAACGAAAAATGGAATGGAAGAGAGCAAGGAATCGATGTGTGGGTGCTGCGAATGTTAGGTTTGAGAGAGATTGAAGAACCTTTTGCCGTTTTGTTGTATTTTGGAGAATAACACGGGAGTGAGGGTAGAAAAGGAATGCGGGAAATTTTTGGTGAAAATGTGTTTGTGAGGGATTTAGCGATGAACCCATATTAGTGAGGGATTTAGTGACGACCTTTTTTAGTGATGGAGGTTTTCTCTCTCAAAAATCCGTCTCTAACCTTCTTTTAGTCATTTAGTGAGGGATTTAGCTACGGAAATTTTAGGGAGGGATTTTTCTCCTCACTAACGTCGTCGCAAAAATGTTCAGGCCAAAAGTAGATACGGATTTTGATTTTCGTAACTAAATCCCTCACTAATAGTGAGGGATAAATTTCCGTCTCAAAAATCCCTCTCTAATATCGATTTTTCTAGTAGTGATATGCCACCGGATTGGCCGTTAGTATCACGGATGAAAGAACCATTGAGGCCAATTCGTTTGCTAATAGGTCTGGCCTTAGTACCACTAGTATGGGTTTCAATTAAAATAATGAAATACAACGAGAAGTCTCTAAGTATATCCTTTATAAGGCCGACGAAGCCTTTAGAGGCCTTGCCTCTATAATTCCAAGATATAATATTCATAAGAACTGTTTAGGATTGGTAGGGTCAGTATTCCCTGAAGTATCCTGTAAGTATTAAGTTATGACAGATATGCTAAAGTAGCGTAAAGAAGGAATAATAATCAATTTCTCAATAAAACAGTACAAGAGAGTACAAGTGAGAAGAGAAATTGAAAATGCAGTCAGCTATGGAAATGTTCCATTTCTTACAAGAGTACTGATGTAATGAAAAGTGCAGATATGACTGTGAGGAACCGAGAGAGGAAAAGTAAGAATATTCCTTCTCAATTCATGCCAATTGTGTGAGCTAGCCCTCAATTTTATGCAACAAACTCATCATATTTTCTGTTTGCCTTTCTCTCTCTTGTGCTCCTCCTGATGAGCTCCACGTGTCCTTCATTCTCAGCTGTATTTGTCCTATTATTCACTCTCTCTGCAGTAACCTCCGTACTCATAACATTACTTCCCCCATTGACAACAACCTTGTCCTCAAGGTTGAAGTTTGGATAAGCCGCAGAGAATTCCATCCAATTTTCCCAAGTAGCATCAGTTTGAGACAGCCCCTCCCACTGTACCAGCACCTGATCAACCGGAACCTCGCCATGGAGTATCTTTCGCTGCTGCAGAATTTTAACAGGCGACAGCAGGGGACCTTGCTCCGTAGTCAATAGTGGCAAGGGTATGTATGGAGTTGAATGATCACCTTTGCAAGGTTTAAGCGTCGAAACATGAAACACCGGATGAATTTTTGCAGTGGGAGGCAGCAACAACCTATAGGCAACCAGTCCAATCCGTTCAACTACCGGAAAAGGACCAAAATAGCGGAAGCCAAGCTTCTAATTTTTACGCAGGGAAACAGAATGCTGCCGATATGGCTGCAGCTTCACTAACACTTGGTCCCCAATTTGAAACTCCACAAACCGGCGTTTGGTATCGGCAAAGCGCTTCATAACCTGCTGTGCACGAAGTAAATTGCCCTTGAGTTGTGAAATTAATACATCTCGTTCAGCCAACATAGTCTGCAAGTTAGGGGGTCATTCTGTTGAGCTTCATACTTATTTAACAGAGGAGGGTCTCTGCCATACACAGCCTTAAAAGGTGTCATACCAATACTAGCATGGAGGGAAGTGTTGTACCAAAATTCGGCCCAAGGAAGCAAACGAAACCAGGATCTTGGTTGGTCAGTGTTCGCGCTCGTGTGTGTTCTAGTCGCAATATCAGTGCAAGTATACACGTCGTACAAGTAATAAAGTGGATAAAAAGTAAGAGATCGTTCCCACGAGGATTGATTAACTTTCAGAGTTCAAGTCTTTAAAACACAAGTGAAACAAGTAACAAATCGACACTAAAAGTTGGTATTAAGACTAAGAACATAAATGAAGCAAGTAAATAAGAAGTGGTTGTGAATATGGAAGAGTATGAGTTGGATTGCTGCATGCAAGTAAATCTCCTCTAGTCAGACGTTATAACGTTTACACGTTAATACGTACAAATGTTATGTTGTATAGACGTTATAACGTTTGAACGCTGTTGCAAAAGAGCTGTGCTTTTCAGTCACAAAACGTCAGAGCTTCAAGTACTAGAATTCCTATGTCTAGGTTCTAAGTAGGCCTACTCCTGTATTTTAAGTACCCACAGCAATGTCCTATGAACTATTATCCATTCTATGTCTAGACTTAGATAAAAATGCCTAAATGTCTTTAGTGCACCTTTTCATTCACATAAATCTTTGAGTTCTTTTCATAGACCATGTCTGTACCTATGAATCTACTTATTTTAAGTGATCAGTTCAAAACATGTTTGGAAATATTAACATGCAAAGATTTAGAACGCATAAACATCAATACATCATAACATTAAACTAGAGATTCATTACATGCAAAACAACAACCCAACTACCAATGTTTAGCTCATGCTGAGCATCCTTACAGAAATAAGAGGAATAAAAATCCAAATACCGTACATAGAGAAAAGGAGACTAAACGCAAAAGATACGCCTAAGGGGCCTTCCTTCATGCACGCTGTAAAGACGTTACAACGTCTGAGCTTTACAGTAATGGTTGCGAATGAATATGGAAATTGGGGCCTTGAGAGAATTTAAAATGAAGAAGTCTGTGTCCAGAACTTCTGTTAGAAAACTCTCTCTGAAAAATGGAGGAAGGTGGATGATGAATGGAGTCGTCCTCTTCGCATGTTGCACCCTTGCCTTTTTATAGAGAGAGAATAGCCATGGTCAAAAGAGGGTCACATGTTGCTGATGTCATTCCCCACCTTCCAAGTTTGCTTGTGAGTTGACTCTGCCCTGAAGTGACACTGCACTGCTACAGTGCGTCAGCCGCGTCAGTGCTGAGGAGAGAGAAGATTTCCAGATCTCTGGCCATCATTACACGCGTGCCAAAATGATATATTATTTTCTTGCTCTGCTGTCCTTCTACAGACTTGATGGGAGACGTTGCCACGTTTGGATTACTGCACAAACACAAGAAGCATCAAAACGCTCACAAAGGCGCCAATTGGCACCAAAATGCCTAGAACTTGTAATTTAGCCCCTTTCTAAATAAAAGCAATAAACTAACATAAACTTTACTAGAAACAACCTACTATTGCCAGAGAACTTGCATGATTTAACTTTGAATAAGTATAAATAACTCATAAATATGAGTTATCACACCCCCAAACTTAGACCATTGCTTGTCCTCAAGCAATTGAAATACAACATATGAAAAGATGCAAGAAACTAAATGCACCAACAGTTTACACCCTGCTTATCTATTTTTGATCAAAATTTTCTTCAAGGGGCTAGTTTCTTCAGACTTACACTACACACTCACGCACCAATGCACAATTACATTCTAGATTCATTACTGCCCAAAGTGAGTGTGTGATCTCTGTATCAATTCTTTTCCTAGCTAGGTTCAGAAGCTACCCTAGCCTATGAAAGAGTGGTTTCCAAATGGTGAGAGTATAACATCTTTCAAAACAAAGAGTAGGCTAACATTTTCACATAAGACATGAGGGTTATTTGAAGCACGACAAAGGGTCTTAATTTGGGTGCTAGGACTAGATTAGTGCAAACTACTTTTCTGACTCACACAACGCAAAACACACAGAGGACTGCAACCCCTCATTACTGAGCAACTTTCATTTGATTCACTACATTTTTGGTTTGGAGTTTTTGTGATTTTCTCCTTTTTGATCCCTTGGATTTGACAATTTGGGATTGAGATATTTGGGGTACCCAGTATTTGTTTCGGGAAATTGCAGCCAACACAGAGGACATGTGGATTTTTCCACTTATTTGAAACAACACACACTTTTTGGTCTTTTTGGAGTAGACGTTATAACGTTTGATAACACAGAACAAAACACACAAACACACACGGCATACGTTATAACGTTATGGGTAGACGTTACAACGTTGCACTCACACTACACAAGCACTAACCATCCTACAGTCTTTGCACTCAGCCTTAGTACAACCTGATATACCCCCAAACTTAGTTTCTACTGCTACTCTAAGTTTTTAATCAAGTTTTACAGTCACCATAGTCAACCAAAACTAGCTTTAGCATCACATAGTCCCTAGCTAACTAGGTTTTCCTCAAAACAGAGTTTGTGTGGAAGCAGTAATCAATTCTATTCATCTAAGCATGCATTAGCTACTCACACAAAGTCACACATAGTCATTACTAGATTTAGCCCAAGGAGAAACATTTTTGATGATTAATAGAGTAGGGAAGGTAAACTGATTTTGCATTTGATTTTATGCATACACAAAACATAAAAATGATCCTCCCCCCCAAACAAAAAGATGAGCAGTGTCCCCACTGCTCACTGAATTTGAAAAAAGAGAGAGGAACATTCACACAAAACAGAAACAAAACAACTATTGACTACTAACTCTCTAGACGTTGTAACGTCTGGACAGCTATCTATTTGAACTGAAATTGCAAACTATAACTATACTACTGCTAAAAAGAGGGCTAACTTACTTGTTCAGAGCACCGGACCTGAGCCTTCCACTTTGTCTGGCTGGGATGCTTGCTTGCACAGTCTTCTTTTTCTTTTCCTTCTTCTTCTTTTCTCCTTCACCGTCACCAGCATCAACTGAGATTTCAGTTTCTTTTGGCATCTTTGCACTGCTCTCCGCAACTCTTTTCTTTGCTTCCTCCCATGCTTTCTGCTTTTCCAGCTCTGCAAGATGAATCTGCTGCTGCTCTTTGGGTTCCCCCTGGGCTTTTTAACCTCTGGCTCATGAGACGTTGTAACGTCTGCAGCTTTTTCTTCAGCAGCAACAGCAGGAACATTCTCTGAACCACTTGCAGCAACAATTGCTGCACTGGTTGCTGTTGCTGGCTTGTCTTTAGCAGCTTCAGATTTCTTTTTTACCTGCAACTTTTGCCTTTTGGGTGCAGGAGGGTCAACTAGCTGTTCTTTTTCTTCACCATGTCTTGCTTCTTCACTTGCGGCGGCTACTTCACGCCTTTTCTTCTTCCCAAATGGACTCTGGGTGGGTACAGTCTTGAATCGTTGCCTTTTGGGTGGGGGAATGAGTTGTGGGTCTGGGTTGGTTTCAACAGCAGGTGGTTCAGACGTAGTCACCTCTGCACTAGTTACTTCTGGAATGGATGGTTGTGATGGCTCTTTAGTTGGTTCAGGTTGAGTGGGGGTTGGCTTTGAAATAGGTTGGTCTTTAGTTTTAGATTGTGGTGTTTTGGGGATGTTTTTGTCATGGGTGGGTTGGGCTTTAGCTGAGGGTTGGGGTTGTTTGTCTTTTGGTGATGGAGGTGTGGGTTGGTCTGGTTCTTTGAGTGTTTGGGTTGGTGGAGAGTCAGCCTCAATATCAGTCTTATCACTGGAACTTCCTTTCTCTTCTGAATGTGTTTCTTCCTCATCATCACTTAGGATTTCCCTACTCACCTTCTTTGATTCCTCTGCATCACTTTCACTGATGCTATCCATATCAGCTGATTTAAGTTCTTCTTCCTCACTACTTACCTTCTTTTGCTCTTTCTTTGCTGGGCTCTTTCTTTTTGTGGCTGGTTTTCTTGTTTTCTTGACTTTTTCCTGCTTCACTTTCTTGGGGTTCATTGTTGATAGGAGTATGTTGTCTTCATCTTCCTCTTGCATCCAATCTGGAAGTGCTGGTTCTTCAATCACCATCTTGCCTTTTGTTGTTTGTGCATTCACCTTCTTTTGCCACTCAAATTGCTCCTTGACAAACTTGGCTAGGCTGTTTTGCTGGTCTACCAGACGTTGCAACGTCTGCGCATCAACTGACGTGGTAGCATCTGCAGCTCTCTGCCTAGCTTTGAACTTTGTAGAGAATGCCCCTTGGGGTTCCTCTCTTAGCTCAGATGCTTCAATCTCCACTCCAGCTTCCATGCAGAGATCAGTGATTAAACAAGGGAAGTATAGGTATCCATCCTTCCTGTTCTGCCATTTGTTTATCTCCTTGTTGATGAGCTTACCCACTTCAATCTTATCCCTAGACATAATGGCATCAATAGCAATCAGCCTCTCTTTATCAACCCAGAGAGTGTGAGAAGTGGGTATCAAGCAATGCCTAGTGAAATGAAACCAAGCACTGGCCTCATCACACAGGTATCTCTTCAAAATTTTGAATTCATTTCCATGGTCGCCTCTTCGCTCCCAAACAGCTCCATCAACACATATCCTTTCTTTGATTTCAGTCATCTCTGCCACCCCGTAAGTCTTTTGCTTCACCTCAACTGCCTTGCCATAGTAACCTAGCCCAAAGTAGTCATTTATGACTCTTACACCAAATTTGACTTCTTCTCCTCGAACGATGGAGGTGCTTGAAAGTTCTCCATCGGTTCTTTCAACGATTCCTTTGTAAAAGTCATGCACCAGAGTTGCAATGTATTCCTTTCTGTGAATTACAAATTTCTGCCATCCCAATGCTGTCACTGTTGCGAGAAAGTCAGGATTTGGGTTTTCCAAGTTGAAGCCCCTTTCTGGCAGCAGGGCTTTCTTCTTTGAAGGAATGGGGATTTCTGGATTTGGAACAGAGGAAGAACTTGGGTTGACATTCTTTCCTTTACCAGATGATTTTACTGCAGCTTGCTTGGTTTTAGTCATGGTGATTGTATGAGTTTTCTGGAGAGTGGGGGATCTGAGATTTGAGATTTGGGATTTGGGATTTGGGAGAAGGGATAGGATTGCGGTTTCTGAAAGTGTATGAAGGTGGTTTTGATGATTGTAACTGGTGTGTGTTTATTGGGGAGGTTTTATGGGAAGTTGCGAAGTAGGTGGTGGCGTGGGTTTGGGAAAAAGGGGTAACCGTTGGAAGTGACGTCATGGTCACTTTGGCAGTCACGTCCAAAAAAATCATTAAAAATTGTTTCATTTGAAAATTACTTGACTCATTTTCTTTTCTTTTTCATTTAAAACTTTACCCAGGCAGCGAACGTGACAACATCCTAGACACGCAGAGACGTTATAACGTTTATACTACTTCAGCTCCCATTCCTGCACAAAACAAAATTTTAAAGACACAAAATTGCTGGTTAGTAAAAACCATTGGGTTGCCTCCCAAGAGCGCTTGCTTTAAGAGTCTTCAGCCAGACTATCCCTTTTTTTTGAATTCAGGGGTTGTTGAGAGCCACTGTGGTCTTGTCCCTAACCACATGTTCTCCATAGTAATGCTTCACTCTTTGGCCATTGACTTTGAAAATGGAATTAGTTTTCTCATCAAACAGGTCCACAGCACCATGAGGATAGACTTTTACCAGCTTGAAAGGTCCTGACCATCTTGATTTTAACTTCCCAGGGAACAACTTTAACCTTGAATTAAACAACAAAACTGATTGTCCTTCTACTAGCTCCCTTCTTTGAATTTTCTGATCATGCCACTTCTTGGTTTTCTCTTTATACATTTTTGAATTCTCATAGGCAGTGTGCCTGAATTCATCTAGCTCATTTAGTTGAAGGAGCCTTGCTTCTCCAGCCTTTGAATGATCTAAGTTCAGTTGCTTCAGTGCCCAGTGAGCTTTGTGTTGGAGTTCAATGGGCAGGTGACAAGCTTTTCCGAAGACTAACTTGTATGGTGACATGCCCAGTGGTGTCTTAAATGCTGTCCTGTACGCCCACAATGCATCATCAAGGTGCAAGGACCAATCCTTCCTGTTTGGACCAACCATCTTCTCAAGTATCCTTTTAATCTCTCTGTTGGAAATTTCTACTTGACCACTTGTCTGTGGGTGATAAGCTGTAGCAGTCTTGTGCTTCACTCCGTACTTAGCCAATAGGTTTTCAATCAGCTTGTTACAGAAGTGAGAGCCTTCATCACTGATTATAGCTCTTGGAGTACCAAATCTTGTGAAGATGTTTTGCTTCAGGAATTTGCTGACTGATTTGGCCTCATTATTGGGCAATGCAATGGCTTCCACCCATTTTGACACATAATCCACAGCTACCAGAATGTATAAATTTCCATGAGACATAGGAAATGGGCCCATGAAGTCCATTCCCCAAACATCAAACAGTTCCACTTCAAGGATATTTGTCAATGGCATTTCTTGCTTGTTGGAGATGTTTCCAGTTCTTTGGCAATTATCACAGCTTTTCACTAATTCATGAGCATCTTTGAAAAGTGTTGGCCAATAGTATCCTGACTGTAACACCTTTGCTGCAGTTCTGGTTCCTCCAAAATGTCCTCCATAAGGTGATGCATGACATTGTTGTAAGACATGGAGTTGTTCCTCTTCAGCCAGGCATCTCCTAAGCAACTGATCTTGACACATCTTATACAAATAGGGTTCATCCCAAAAATAGTGCTTCACGGTGTGGAAGAATTTTTTTCTTTGCTGATGGTTGAAATCCACAGGCACAATCTTGCTGACTAGGAAGTTAACTATATCAGCATACCAGGGAGCAGTAGCATCAGACGTTATAACGTTTAAAGAAATTGTCATAGACGTGGTAACGTCTTCAGCTACTGTGGCTACTGTCAGCAGTTTTTCATCAGGGAAATTTTCTTTTATCTCTTCTGCACCTGTACCTGCGTCAACATTCTCAAGCCTAGAAAGATGATCAGCAACTTGGTTCTCCACCCCCTTTTTATCATGAATTTCCAAGTCAAATTCTTGGAGGAGGAGAACCCATCTAATGAGTCGTGGCTTTGCATCTTTTTTAGAAATCAAATACTTGATGGCTGAGTGATCAGTAAAAACAATAACTTTTGCACCCACCAAGTATGATCGAAATTTGTCAAAAGCAAATACAACAGCCAGTAACTCTTTCTCAGTTACAGTATAATTTAATTGGGCATCATCTAAAGTTTTGCTAGCATAATAGATAGAGTGAAAAATTTTGCCATACCTTTGACCCAATACGGCCCCCACAGCGTAGTCACTCGCATCACACATTAATTCAAATGGTTTGGACCAGTCAGGAGTGACTATCACAGGAGCTGTTACAAGGGCAGTCTTTAATTTCTGGAAGGCTTCATGACAATGCTCATCAAAGTTGAAGACGTTATCACGTTGCAGCAACAGACACAAAGGTTTGGAAATTTTTGAGAAATCCTTGATAAACCTTCTGTAAAAACCAGCATGCCCTAAGAAACTTCTAATACCTTTAACAGTGGTAGGTGGAGGTAATTTGTCAATAACATCAATTTTTGCTTTATCAACCTCCAACCCTTTCTTTGAAATTTTGTGCCCTAAAACAATTCCCTCTTGAACCATAAAGTGACATTTCTCCCAGTTGAGTACTAAGTTGGTTTCTTCACGCCTTATTAAGACTCCTTCTAAGTTATCCAAGCATGCCTTGTATGAGTCTCCATAGACTGAAAAGTCATCCATGAAAACTTCCATGGATTTTTCAATAAAATCTGAGAATAAAGCCATCATACACCTCTGAAATGTTGCAGGTGCATTACACAATCCGAATGGCATCCTTCTGAAGGCAAAGGTACCATAAGGACAAGTGAATGTGGTCTTCTCTTGGTCCTCAGGCACAATAGCTATCTGGTTATATCCTGAGTAACCATCAAGGAAACAATAGAATTCTTTGCCTGCAAGTCTATCCAACATCTGGTCAATAAATGGCAAAGGAAAGTGGTCCTTCTTGGTTGCTTTGTTCAGCTTCCTGTAGTCCATACATATCCTCCATCCAGTCACTGTTCTTGTTGGAATCAACTCATTTTTGTCATTAGTCACCACGGTAACTCCACCCTTCTTTGGTACACATTGAACTGGGCTCACCCATGAGCTATCACTAATTGGATAAATGATTCCTGCATCTAACCATTTGATGATTTCCTTCTTGACCACCTCTTTCATTATCGGGTTCAATCGCCTTTGTCCTTCAATGCTGTTCTTAGCATTCTCTTCTAAGACAATTCTGTGCATACAGATTGTGGGACTGATACCCTTGATATCTGCCATTTGCCAACCAATGGCTTTCTTGTGCCTTTTCAAGGTGCTAATGAGATCATTTTCCTGCTCTTGTGAGAGGTTAGAAGAAATGATCACTGGTAAAGAATCATTTTCCCCTAAAAAGGCATACTTCAGGTGATCAGGCAACACTTTCAATTCCAGAGTGGGTGGTTCTTCAATGGATGGTACTATCTTCTTGAGATTGGAGTCTTCTTGCCCCAAAGATTCATACTTCTTTGTCCACGTCCTGGGTACATGGGAGTCAGACGTGACAACGTCTGTGGTTGACGTTGTAACGCTTAATGGATCAGCTTCTTCTGATAACAACTCTTGAATCTCATCATTGCCCAGAATCTTCTCCAAGTGGTCATTATCTTTATTGAATTGCTTTTGAACCACATGGTCAAGGGAAACCACAAAGGAACATTCCTCTGTGTTAGGTTCTGGATATTTGAGTGCGTTGAGGACGTTGAACTTGACTTCTTGGTCATTGACCCTCATGATTAATTCTCCCTTCTGCACATCAATGAGTGTCCTTCCAGTGGCTAGAAATGGTCGCCCCAAGATGATAGGAACTTCCTTATCTGCATCAAAATCCAAAATAACAAAGTCCACTGGAAAAACGAATTTGTCAACTTTAATCAAAACATCTTCTAATATGCCCTCAGGATAAACTCTACTTTTATCAGCTAATGTAAGACTTAAAGAAGTAGGTCTGGCAGTTCCTATACCAAGTTTTTCATAAATGGACTTGGGCATCAAGTTAATACTTGCCCCCAAGTCGCATAAAGCTTTGCCAAGGTAAAAATCTCCAATGGAGCATGGTATAGTAAAACTGCCAGGATCTTTCAGTTTTCTAGGGAGTTTATTCTGCATGATTAAGCTACATTCTTCAGTTAAAGCAATAGTTTCAAACTCCCCTAGCCTTCTTCTTTTGGTGATGACATCCTTTAGGAACTTGGCATAGTTTGGCATCTGCTGTAGAGCTTCAACTAAGGGAAGGTTTATGTGTAGCTGTTTCAGCATCTCCATGAACTTGCTGAATTGCTTGTCTTCATGAGCTTTCTTTAGTCTTTGAGGGTAGGGTGGAGGAGGATATTCAGGTACAAGCTTTGGAACAGTCTTGATTCCTGGTTCAGAACTAGACGTTGTAACGTCTGGCTTAGACATCACAATATCTGGAATATTCTTCTCTTTTTCTCCACCTTTGTTTTTCTCTTTTTTCTTGTCTGGTGCCTCAGATTCCTCAGGCATAGATGGTTCTGGATACTCAGTGCCACTTCTTAATGAGATAGCATTTACCTGTGCATTTACCACATCTTTACCATTTGACTTTGATGAAGATGGTGTTTCAGTTGTGGATGGGAGAGATCCATTCTGCCTTTGAGTAAGAGCTGAGGCTATCTGTCCAATTTGGTTCTCCAAAGTTTTGATTGAAGACTCATGGGTCTGAAGGGTTGCCCTGCAATCACTTATGAAAGTCTTCATCAAGGCTTCCAAATTGCTGTTGTTGTTATTCTGCGTATACTGCTTTTGTTGTTGAGGGGGAAATCCTGGGGGTATTGCAGGAGCAGCATTGCTAGCATTCAAAGAATTGTTGTTCTTCCAACTAAAATTTGGGTGATTTCTCCAATTTGAATTGTACAAGTTGGAGAAGGGACTGTTACCTTTGTTATGTGATACAAAGTTTACAGACTGGGGGTTATGGGGACACTCTTCGTAGACATGCCCTCCTTCACAATATACACACTCTACTCCCCCAGATGGTGTTGGTTCAATAGCTGCAGCAGTCTGTGTTTCAGACTTTGCCACGTTTGGAGTGCTCAAGTTCTTAATCATGTTGGTCAGAGAAGCAACCTGAGCAGAAAGGGCAGTTACTTCACTTATCTCATGGACACCAGCCTTCTTTCCAGGAGTGAATCTATCAGAAGGCCAATGGGCATTGTGAGTGGCTATGTCTTCAATAAGTCTGCATGCCTCAGAGAAAGACATGTTTAATATGACACCGCCTGATGAAGCATCAAGTATAAGCCTGGTAGGTTGATCTAGACCATTATAAAAAGTCTCCATTTGAATAACTACGGGAATGCCATGGTGTGGGCACATTCTTAGTAATTCCTTCCATCTTTCCCAAGCCTCAAATAATGATTCCCCTTCTCTTTGTTTGAAGGAAGTGATGTCATTTCTTAACTTGGCATTTTTGTTGGGAGGGAAGTATTTTCCAAGAAATTTCTCAGCTAGCTCATCCCAAGTATGAATTGAATTTGGCTCTAAGGAGTTCAACCAATTCTTGGCCTTATCCTTAAGAGAATATGGAAATAGCTTCAGTCGGAAGGCATCTTCTGAGACTCCAGGGATGACAAAGTTGCTACACACATCCAAAAATTGCCTTAGATGTGCATAAGGATCTTCTTGAGGAAAACCCCCAAATTGCCCTGCAGTCTGCAACATTTGGAACATCATTGGCTTGAACTCAAAGTGACCAGTATGAATAGGTGGTCTTGCAATTCCTGTTTGTAAATGGGCAGGATTGAGCACGACATAATCACGCATAGGCCTGTCCCTGTCATTGACCATGTCTTGTGGCCCTGCATTGATGAGTTGCTGTCTCTGCCAGTGTTCATCATCAACATAGGTTTCTGTATGAGTTTGTGGTCCACGACCACGTCCTCCGGCATCTGAGTGCCTTCCTCCTCTTGGAGTGCGTCCACCTCTAGAGCTTCTACCACCAGTACCATGTTCAGACATGATTGGTGGCTGAAATTGCTGTTGTTGTTGCTGCCTTCTTAACCTTTGTTGTCTCCTTAGTCGCCTGAAGGTTCTTTCAGGTTCTGGATAGAATTCAGGCTCAGATCCACTCCCTGGTTCTGTTGAACTAGAGCTTGAACTGGAGCTAAGCATACGCTGTAACGTTTACCTGTTCACTCACAAAAACAACAAACAACACAGCAGAATTCTTTCACCTAGTGTTTTAATTCTTGTTGAACAATAAAAGTTAAATACAATCCCCGGCAACGGCGCCAAAAACTTGTTCGCGCTCGTGTGTGTTCTAGTCGCAATATCAGTGCAAGTATACACGTCGTACAAGTAATAAAGTGGATAAAAAGTAAGAGATCGTTCCCACGAGGATTGATTAACTTTCAGAGTTCAAGTCTTTAAAACACAAGTGAAACAAGTAACAAATCGACACTAAAAGTTGGTATTAAGACTAAGAACATAAATGAAGCAAGTAAATAAGAAGTGGTTGTGAATATGGAAGAGTATGAGTTGGATTGCTGCATGCAAGTAAATCTCCTCTAGTCAGACGTTATAACGTTTACACGTTAATACGTACAAATGTTACGTTGTATAGACGTTATAACGTTTGAACGCTGTTGCAAAAGAGCTGTGCTTTTCAGTCACAAAACGTCAGAGCTTCAAGTACTAGAATTCCTATGTCTAGGTTCTAAGTAGGCCTACTCCTGTATTTTAAGTACCCACAGCAATGTCCTATGAACTATTATCCATTCTATGTCTAGACTTAGATAAAAATGCCTAAATGTCTTTAGTGCACCTTTTCATTCACATAAATCTTTGAGTTCTTTTCATAGACCATGTCTGTACCTATGAATCTACTTATTTTAAGTGATCAGTTCAAAACAAGTTTGGAAATATTAACATGCAAAGATTTAGAACGCATAAACATCAATACATCATAACATTAAACTAGAGATTCATTACATGCAAAACAACAACCCAACTACCAATGTTTAGCTCATGCTGAGCATCCTTACAGAAATAAGAGGAATAAAAATCCAAATACCGTACATAGAGAAAAGGAGACTAAACGCAAAAGATACGCCTAAGGGGCCTTCCTTCATGCACGCTGTAAAGACGTTACAACGTCTGAGCTTTACAGTAATGGTTGCGAATGAATATGGAAATTGGGGCCTTGAGAGAATTTAAAATGAAGAAGTTTGTGTCCAGAACTTCTGTTAGAAAACTCTCTCTGAAAAATGGAGGAAGGTGGATGATGAATGGAGTCGTCCTCTTCGCATGTTGCACCCTTGCCTTTTTATAGAGAGAGAATAGCCATGGTCAAAAGAGGGTCACATGTTGCTGATGTCATTCCCCACCTTCCAAGTTTGCTTGTGAGTTGACTCTGCCCTGAAGTGACACCGCACTGCTACAGTGCGTCAGCCGCGTCAGTGCTGAGGAGAGAGAAGATTTCCAGATCTCTGGCCATCATTACACGCGTGCCAAAATGATATATTATTTTCTTGCTCTGCTGTCCTTCTACAGACGTGATGGGAGACGTTGCCACGTTTGGATTACTGCACAAACACAAGAAGCATCAAAACGCTCACAAAGGCGCCAATTGGCACCAAAATGCCTAGAACTTGTAATTTAGCCCCTTTCTAAATAAAAGCAATAAACTAACATAAACTTTACTAGAAACAACCTACTATTGCCAGAGAACTTGCATGATTTAACTTTGAATAAGTATAAATAACTCATATAAATATGAGTTATCAGTCAGCTGCAAAACAACGAAGATACAGCTCCAAACATTTGTTGACAGCCTCCGTTTGTCCATCCGATTGCGGGTGGTAAGCGGAACTCATGGAGAGGGTGGTGCCACTAAGTTTGATCAGATGCTTCCAAAATTTGCTAGTGAAAACCTTATCGCGATCGGAGACAATAGTGTTAGGAAAACCATGAAGTTTAACCACAGTATGCAAAAAGGATTCAGCCACCTTCTCACTAGTAAAATCAGCCTTGAGTGGCGCAAAATGAGCATATTTGGATAACCGGTCCACTACCACAAAGATAACCGTGAACCCATTGGAGGGAGGCAACCCAATGATAAAATCCATAGAAATGTCCTCCCAAATTCGCGAAGGAATTGGAAGAGGTTGTAAAAGACCAGCAGGCAGAGTTGTAGAGGATTTGGCCTGTTGACAGATTAAACAATTGGATACAAATTGCTTGATGTCTTTGGCCATAGAGGGCCAATAAAAGTGAGAAGCAATTCTGGCTTTTGTGCGTTTGATGCCAGCGTGACCTCCCTGCACAGAGCTATGAAATTCCCTCAATATTTGCTGCACCAATTCAGAATTTTGCGGCACCACCAGGCGGTTCTGCCAATACAGCCGCTACTGTCTCAGCTGATAATTTGGATCCTGGCATCGGTTTTCCCTGCATTCCAACAAAATATCAGACAAAACTGCATCAGCAGCTACGGCCGTAGACACATCCTGAAGCAAGGATGAAGTAGGGTAGGACAAGGCCATAGAAAATGAACGAGACAAGGCATCAGCTGCAATGTTGTCTCGGCCTGGCTTATACTCAATAGAAAAATCAAAACCCAAGAATTTGTGTAGCCAATTTTGTTGCTCAGGTGTGTGTATCTTCTGGTCAACTAGAGCCTTTAAACTCTTCTGATCGGTGCGTATGATAAAACGGTGCCCCAATAGATAGTGTCTAAACCGAGCCATAGCTTCGGTCACAGCATATACTTCACGAACATAAGCAGACTGCCTTTGCATGCGGGGACTAAGTTTCTTAGAGAAATAAGCAATGGGATGTTTGTCTTGACAAAGAACCGCTCCTATGCCACCACCGGAAGCGTCTGTCTCAAGAATAAATACTTTAGAAAAATCTGGTAAGCTGAGTACCGGTGCATGAGTGATGGCTGTCTTCAAAGCATTGAAGGCCAAAGTAGCTTGATCATCCCATTTAAAAGCATCTTTCTTAAGTAGGGTAGTAAGTGGAGAAGCCACAGATGCATAGCCATGGACAAAACGACGATAATAACCTGTCAAACCAAGAAAACCACGCAATTGTTTGATAGAGGTTGGAGTAGGCCATTCTAGGATAGCTTGTACCTTAGAAGTGTCCATCTCCACCCCTTGACCAGAAATAGTATGGCCCAAATAATCCACCCTACGGAGACCAAAAGAGCACTTGGAACGCTTAGCAAAGAGAATGTGTTGTCTTAACAGATTGAGGACCTCCTCCAAATGAGCCAAGTGAGCTGTCCAAGTAGAGCTATACACCAAGATATCATCAAAAAAACCAAAACCGATTTTCGCAGTTGATCCTTAAACACATTGTTCATTAAGCTTTGAAAAGAAGCCGGGGCATTTGATAAACCAAAAGGCATCACTAACCATTCATACAAGCCCTGGTGTGTGCGGAAAGCAGTCTTATGTCTATCCTCTTTCTTGACCAAAATTTGGTGATAACCAGAGCGTAAATCCAGCTTTGAAAAATAATGTGCACCAAACAATTCATCTAAAAGTTCATCTACTGTAGGAATAGGAAAACTATCCTTTATGGTAATGGCATTCAAGGCACGGTAATCAGTACAAAAGCGCCAAGTGCCATCCTTTTTCTTGACCAATAAAACAGGCGATGAAAAAGGACTAGTACTGGGTTGGATAATGCCTTGGTGCAACATCTCATTAACCATTTTCTCAATTTGAGCCTTTTGACTATGAGGATAGCGATAGGGGCGTACCTTAACAGGAGAACTGCCTTCCATTAAGGGAATGGCATGGTCTTGAAGCCGTGGGGGGGGGGGGCAACGTGGAAGGTTCAGCAAACACATCATCATAAGCCGTGAGAAGGGCCTCCATGGCAGGATCCAGAGCAATCGATTCACTGTCAGTGGGCGCCGTAGTACTGGTGTGGAATGGTAAAGTGAATAACTCATCAATAGCATCTGTGTTGGAAAGTCTCCTAATGTGATGAAATTGAGCCAAGGCTGGCAGGCTCTGTTGAATACCATGTAATGTGACAAACTTGTCCTTTAAGTAAAATTGAATGGACAACTTATCATAATCAGCAATGTGAGCCCCCAATGTTTTTAACCAAGGAGCTCCCAATACGATATCAGCGCCAGCAATGGGTAGCAGGTACACCGGCAAAATCAACAAATGCCCTTGGATTGAGAGAGGAAGCTCATTGATGAAACCCTCAGAGGTAAGAGAATGCCCATTGCCCACCAGAACCTGGAACTTAGAATCAGGTTGAATAGGAAGTTTCAAGCAGTGAGCAATCCGAGGTCGAATGAAATTGTCCGAGCTGCCACTGTCAAGCAACACCTGAACCTCTACTCCATTAATGTAACCTCGGAAACGGATCGTCCCCACAGCATGAGTACCTTTAAAAGCATTGAAAGATAGATGATGTTCAATAGCATCAACAGTGGCTTCGGTAAGGACCTCAGTGACTTGGGAAGCAACCTCAGAAGAGATTTGCTCATCATCAACCTGCATCAATAGCAAATGTTTGTTAGGACATTTATGACCCATAGTCCATTGTTCATCACAATAATAACAGAGCCCTTTTGATCGTCTCAGTTGCATCTCAGTGGAGGAGATGCGCTTGATGGTGGGAGTGTTTGGTGGGTTGTTTGGAATTGGGTTATTGGGTTTGGAAGGTGGGCCAGTGTTTGGGCCTGGGGACGTTGGTGTTTTAGGGTGAAGTGGGTTCAGGGTATTGCGAATTGGGTTGGGGGTGAAAGCGGGTTTGGGTCGGGTTACGTACTTGTCCTCAAATAATTTGGCAAGATGAAGGGCTTTAGGTAGCGTGGTGGGTGATTGAGAAACTACATCACGTTTCAGATTGGTTTTCAGGCCACTGATGAATAAATCAAGCATTGCATCTGAAGTCAAACCAGATGAACGATTAGCCAAGGAGGTGAACTCCAAGTAATACTCTGCCACCGAATTGGTCTGGGTGAGTTTAAAGAGCGAAGCACGAGGGCTCTCGTACGGTGACGGTCCGAATTCCAGTTCTAAGGCTTTGGTAAAAGCAACCCATGATTGGAAGGGATGGATACGATTAATCATCTGGAACCAGGGCACTACATCTTTCTCCAT
This sequence comes from Astragalus membranaceus, assembly GCA_039519185.1. NCBI lineage: Eukaryota > Viridiplantae > Streptophyta > Magnoliopsida > Fabales > Fabaceae > Astragalus > Astragalus membranaceus. Next base: position 32,006,729 of record CM076852.1, on the reverse strand, counting down.
GTGAACGGCAGCGATGATGGTCTGGTGTTGTGTAATAATCGAAAAATTGCTCCGCCTTGAAAATCCAGTGGAGAACGTCGGAGCCGTCGAAGCGAGGAAAATCCAGCTTGATATTTCGAACCTGGAACAGTTGATGTTGAACGGAAGACTTCGCCGGACCACTGGACGGTGTGGAGTTCTTCGGATCACCAGAAAGGGCATTTGAAAGTTGAAGAGAGCCAAGCTGGGTTTCGAGACGTTCGAAACGTGCATCACGAGCTTCATTATCCTGCGCCATTTTCTGTAATGAAGCTGCAATTGATTTGAGATCAGCTTGAAGCTCTTTCATACGTGTGTTTTCAGCCATGGTGATATAATGAAAGCACCAAATGTAAGTATCAAGTTATGACAGATATGCTAAAGTAGCGTAAAGAAGGAATAATAATCAATTTCTCAATAAAACAGTACAAGAGAGTACAAGTGAGAAGAGAAATTGAAAATGCAGTCAGCTATGGAAATGTTCCATTTCTTACAAGAGTACTGATGTAATGAAAAGTGCAGATATGACTGTGAGGAACCGAGAGAGGAAAAGTAAGAATATTCCTTCTCAATTCATGCCAATTGTGTGAGCTAGCCCTCAATTTTATGCAACAAACTCATCATATTTTCTGTTTGCCTTTCTCTCTCTTGTGCTCCTCCTGATGAGCTCCACGTGTCCTTCATTCTCAGCTGTATTTGTCCTATTATTCACTCTCTCTGCAGTAACCTCCGTACTCATAACATATCCATAGCCACAAGGGCTTGATTTTGATCAAATTTATAAATGTCTTCATTTGTTTTCATTCTGGTTTTGCTAATTTCATCCACCTGCAGCATAGGACAGATAGCATTAGAGGCATTTTGAGCTTGATTTTGATCAACTTTATAAATGTCTTCATTTGGTTTCATTTTGTTTTTGCTAATTTCATCCACTTGCATCATAGAACATATAGCATTAAAAGCATTTTGAACTTTAGATAGCATAGACAATTGTTTTTCAGCATCCATATGTTTCATATATTCAAGGATAAGTCTTTCTTCCTCCTTCTTATTGTTCCTTGTGTTATCAAGCTTGATAGGAATTGTCAAAGGTGGATTGTCTTTGTGAATTGTAGTAGTAGATTCTTTATACAAATTCTGTCCACACCTTGAATTTTCGTTTTAATAGTTCCTTGTCCAGAGTCCAGACCCATTGCGAGTATCAATTTGCTTAGGAATCTGGTTCACATTGTTTCTAACACGCAAGGTTCTAAATAGCGGTCGCAGTCACGGTTGCGGTGGCGTTAAGGCTTTCGCGTTATCGGCTGTTGCGGCTGTTGCGTTACAAGTCGCGGTCGTCGCGGAGTGAATTAATCACAATAATGCATAAATTTTATTAAAATTATTTGTCACGGCCGTTTTGTCGCGATAACGGTCACTACCGAGACAGTTTTGTCGCGGCTGTTTTCGGTGTAACAGACCGTTTTTTAGAACCTTGCTAACACGCCCTCCTTCTGGCTCTCGCTTCTGTTTCCATATATGTTTCTTTCTTGTGACCGTACCGTCCGCACCTAAAACAAATTAAATGTAATCCTTCGTATTCAAGATATAATTTTTTATCATTAACCATTTCTACGCATATTCTTGCGTATTTTCCACTATCGTGAATCGACGTGAAGTTGTCGATCTTGAGAATTGTTCCGATCGCCGAGCCAATTCGTTTAACAACTGTTTCATTGCATAACTAGCGGTATACTCGTGCATACGCACGGGCACTGTCGTGTTGTTTCTATGAATGGACTCAGTCAGAATTTAATTAGTCCAAACATTAACTCGTGAAAATCAAGACAAATTTAAAGTAGACGATTTTAATTAATCTGAATCTTACCCCGTGAACATTACTGACGAATTTTATTAGTCTGAATCTTACTCCGTGACTATATTGTATTCCGTTCAAAACATTACAATATGACACTCATAGTTAGTAATAATGATGACGAAAAAACCATTCTAGATGAGACTAACAAAGGTTAAGGTATAATCGACCATTCTGGAGGAGAAACTTAAACTGAATGTGACAGAAAAAGTGAATATGAGTGAATATGAAGGTTACAAACAAAGGTTAAGGCATAATCGAACTAATCAATAATTCAGTTACATATACATATAACCATCACCAAGCAACAAATATTAATTAGTCTAGGATTCAAACCCCGGACACTAACATTTCCCTACCCCGCACTAACATTTGTTTATAAAAAAAAAAACAAAGATTAATTGGTTGCCTAAATAACACTTAATGATTACAAACATAATAATTATTCTATTAAAAGAATCTCCACTAACAGTTTGCTACATGTTTGGTTCATAAGTGTTAGCTTAACTCGTTAGTTTCTAAGCTTAACTCAAACACAACACATTGGTGATCTTGTTCATCAGTATTAATAATTTACTATTATTTTAACCAATACATAAATATTATATTAAAAAATTAAAAACCAACGTTGAATCATGAATGACCATAAAACCTTGTATCATTCATAAAAAAAAAAATCTAAAATCTTGAACGTGAACAACATATTATCGATTTTGCCTTTATCTCTTTACCTAAATTATCGATTGTGCATTTACTATTTTCCACCCAAAAAAAAGATTTTGCATTTACTTTACTTTTCAATTAAATAACAAAAATAGGGAACGATGTTAAAAGAACCACTTCTAGAATACTCTGAATTGAAATTTCCCAGCTTAAAAAAAAACCACTTCTGGAATACTCTGAATTGAAATCTTTAGGCCATTGTCATCTGTGCTTGGATTCTCTCCTTCCACACTCCCTACATCTCCCTCCTTTCACTCTATCTCTCTCTTAACTTCACTCTCTCTCATTATTAAAAAGTTATAAATAAATGATGAGAGAGAGTGAAACTAAGAGAGAGATAGAGAGGAAGGAGGGAGATGTAGGGAGTGTGGAAGGAGATGATCCAAATCCTTGTCATCTTCGCCAAGGATCAAAAGAAATATTACCATCTCTCATCCTCTAATCTTTCGCAGCACCTTCCCCCCTCAATCTCGTCTCACTCTCCTTGCATTCACTCATTTCTTCACCTCTGTTCTCTAGTTCACCCTCCACTGCGAACACATGCATGAAGCACCACCTCATTCTCGATCTCAGATCTGGTGAAGCACCACTTCATCTCCGTCGCTACAGATTTGGGCTTCATTTGTATAGATCTAGTTGTTATAGATATGTGTTGATACACTATTGGTGTTTTGTATTGCTGTCTTCAATCTTCTTGTTCCTTCTTTTTGTTGGCGATCATGGTTGCCACTGCAAAGCGGTTAATTTGCTGCAGAGCACAAATAAAGGCAAAAGATGCAAGATTCAGAAAGAGAAGAGGCAGAAGTCGGGTTTATGTAATGGGTGATGGGTGCCTGGAATAGTGGTCAGATGTTTCGGGCTTATGTAGTGGTTGGAAAATTGATTAGAAGTAGCAGCGATTGAGGAAAAAAATTGGAAGATGAATTTTTTATTGATCTTGCTAACAGTGTTTCTGTTTTGGCCCATTTTTTCGATTCAAATAAGGGTGTTGCAGTGAAGGTTGCTCTCATCACCGTGGGGTCGTGGGGTCATGGCTTGCAGTGACACAACTGGATATGACCGTAATGGCGCCCTTGATTAGCAACAACGATTGTGCTATTCCATGAGGAAGAGATACGAATGTGGTGAATGATGATGTTCAACTATTAAATGGCTTCTATGGTGGTTTTCTCTAGTGGGGAGAATAGCACGCATGCTCCCGTGGAGAGAAAAATCAGAGGTGAGAATGGAAAAATGTGAGAGAAGAAAAGGTATCAAACATTTTGAATTTTGAGAAGAGAGATGAGAAGGAAGAGACATCTGCTAAAAACAAAAAAGTGAAGCAGTAGAAGAATTTGGAAGAAATAAAGCAATGTTTTTTGAAATTTGAAATTTGGCTCCAGCATTTGAAAAATAGACCATAAAGGTTAAAATATTGCTTAGTTGGTGAAAAATGTTTGGAGGGCAGTTCGGTAATTTTGTTAGTAGGTTAATGGCATCAATTTATAGTAGATTCCATCGGTAGGCAACGCGAAGTTGCGAACTTGTGACATGATTTACACTATTATATAAATTTAAATATTAGCGTATCTTTTATAATAATTTAATATTTTCAGTGTATAATCTTTGTACTCGCTTTGTTACATAAAGATACGCGTTTGAGTCAAATATTGTTCCGCTGGAATTAAATAACGTTCGGGAACTCGTGATTTGCCTTCATCGATTTGCTATTGGGATGCACTTCGATATCAGGTACGGGGAAAGAGTTTCTATTCTATATGGGGAATAGGGGATAGGACTAGAATAGTATTGATTATCGCTATTCCTATTTTGGTTTGCATTTATTTATTTATTTATTCATTTATTTGTTATTAATTAGTCAATTCTGATGACTGTAAATATTATGAATGACTGTAAATTATTTAATTGGATGACTGTAAATTCACTAGTGGAAAAATAGGAAAAAAATTAGACATTTAAAGGCAAGCGCTCAGATGCCTGACTTTATACTCAAAGGAGGTGGCAAACTTGTAATTACGATGAAATTTTTTATTTAACACGCGTGTTTTTAAGTCAAGCGCAAACATGCGTGACCTTAAAAATGAAAATTTTTAACATTTTAAGACAGGCCGGTATATAGCCTGACTTCAAAAGTACTTTAACAATTAAAAATAGAAAACACTCTGATTTCATTCCCTCGTTGTCGTTGCCATCACCTTGCCCTCCTTGCCGTCGCTCTGCCCTTATCTGCGAACGCGAAACAGCTTCCCCAAGTCTGCATTCACGATCCCTAATCGCTCCCTCTCTGAACGCGAAACCCCTACTCCCTCCCTATCTGAATCCTAATTGAAGATTGCAATGGCAAATTCGAAGATTGCTATTCCCTGAGAATCGAAACCAAAGAACCACCGCAAACTTCGAAGTCGAACTCTGCAAACCGTGTAACCTCTACTTCGAACTGTTGAAGAACAATCGCAAACGGTTTACATTCAGGTAAGTCTATTCACTCCCGCTTCTGCTTTCTTCATTCATTGTGAACGCAATTTAAGTTTTTTACTCTCCTCGCTTCTGGCTTCTCGTTTTGCTTTCTTCTAGGATTTTTTGTGTTGTTTTCTTTCTGCTATTTGGGCATTTTTTTCGTTTTCTTTCTCAAGGGTTCTTTCCTTTTGTGAAACTGTGTTTAGGGCATCATTGTTTGGATTTAATGTGTGGTGTTGTTTTCTGGGTCAGGTTTACAACGTTTCTGAAGGTGGTTTTGTCAAAATTCAAGGTTAGGGACTTGGCCGTGCACTACAAGAATAACTGATTTTTTCGGCCAGGACTTTCTGGCGGATTTTTATCCTTCGAAATATTTCCGACGGATTTTAGGATTTACCGGCGGATTTTATCCGCCGAAACATTAACGGCGGATTGGTTGGATTTTTCGGCGGTTTTTTTTCCTCCGCAACATTTCCGGCAGATTTTTAGGTATTTCCGGCGGATTTTATGTTTACGATTTTTTTTATTTTAAAAACAAAATCCGCCGGTAGCGCGAAATTTGAAATTTGAAAATCCGCCGAAAATGACAACCCAACTAAAATCCACCGAAAACGTCATTTCCGGCGGATAGTTTTGAAAAATGCGGGAGACTTAATTTTTAAAAATCCGCCGGTAAGCCTTTAAAATCCGCCAGAAACTCTCTGATCCGCCGAAAACATATTAAATCCGCCGGTAGATGACATTTGCGGCGGATTTGTGAATATTTGACCGTTTCGTTTCCCTTCTTCCTATCTTCCTATATAAATCTCTTCTCCACACTTCTTCTTCACACCCCTACGAATTCTCTTCTTCTCTCTACTAAATCTCTTCTTGAAATTCCTCTCTTCCTCCCTACAAATTCTCTTCTTCTCCCTACTAAATCTCTTCCTCTCTTTGGCAAATTTCTTCAATCTAAGGTATGTTTGTAACTTGAGTTAATAGTTTTAGTTTATGAATTATTTTATAATATGAGTTAATTACTAATTGTGGTGTTGTTTGTTTAGGTATTGTTTGAGTTTGGTTTCCTCTTCGTTTGAGTTGGGGATACGCTTTAAGTCAGAGCCATCTCTTCACTACGGTTAGTTATCATAGTCATTAGTTGGTATAAAACGTTATTGATTTTATTAGTTTATAAAATGTTATAATATATTAATATTAATATTACAATATATTAGTTTATAAAAAATAAAGTAATTAATATATCAATATATATCAAAAGGTAATATTTGATAGTTTATTTCATTTACTTTGTAATTGATAGTTTATTTGATAGTAACTGATAGTTTATTGATATATCAAAACAAACTAAATAATATATCAATATATATATATATATATATATATATATATATATATATATATATATATATATATATATATATGGAATTTTTGTTTTTAGTGTCTCAAAAAATTTTACCAACTTTTGGTTACCGTAAAATTTAGATTTTTCTTTTAGTCCTTGGTGACTTTTAATAACGCTTATAAAATGTCATAAAAACGCTATTAAAAGTCATGAACCGGTATATTAAAGTCATGAGGAAATTATATCAAAAAGTAATATTTGATAGTTTATTTGATTTACATCGTAGTGTAGTACATAAATCTTGAAATTATGGATCATAGTTGGATGTATGATCGATTGTTTTTTGGAAGATCCGGTTTAAAGCGACGTTTTGTAGAAGGAGTAGAAGAGTTTATTTTTTGTGCTAAGTGTCATGAAGAATTTGCGTGACAAGGCGGAATTATATGCCCGTGCTTGAAATGTTCATTTTGATTTATAAAAAATGAAGAAGAAGTTAGACTTGATTTGTACAATAATGGGTTTAGGCCAAAATATTGGATATGGAGTCATCACAGGGAAGTAGGACTAGGGGTAGCTGCAGTTCCTGCGATTAATGTTCCGGTTGAAGTAGTAGCTCCCACATCAAGTAGTTATCCAGCGATGACTACGACATCTGCAGGCCAAATTATACAACCGTTAGATGTGTAACACCCCGGTATTTTTATCGAGTAAAAATACCCAAGTGTACCATTCCTAAAACATCAGAGATATATATCCTGTTTAAATACTGAACACCACAATAAAATTTTCACTGAATAACAACAGAACAGTCTTAAACATAAATAAGACCATAAACCATCAGTGAAATACAGTGTTCAATATCGCACAAGAAAGCGGAAATAAATACATAACTTTTACAACAGCTAAAGTCATAATGTCGTGATACACAACTAACAAGGGAAAACATAACTTAAGCATAAAAGCTAAGTCTTCAGCAACCATCCGAGTACCACCTACTCGTGCCTCTTGGATCTCCACTTTCCCTGTTTATCTGTAAAACCACAACATATAAACAATGAGATACAATCTCAGTGAGTTCTACCGAGACCCCTATCTACACTCTCGGTTCAATTATGAATCCTATTTAACTTAACACGACACCGACTGCAATCCAGTGCTAAATCCCCGTGAACCGTATTATAGGACTTTCTTTCATTCGTGGTTTAATTTATAACCACATGCATTATAATTCAACACGACACCGACTGCAATCCAGTGCTAAATCCCGGTGAACGTGTTAAGACTCAGTACGGCACCGACTGCAATCCTGTGCTAAATCCCGGTGAACCGTACAGTACGACACCGACTGCAATCCAGTGCTAAATCCCGGTGAACCCCAATACCAATAGTGTTTCATAATGGCACGGAGCCTAGGGTAAGGGATCATGACTTCCCCTCCTAGTATGTTAACATGGGTCGTCACCCAAACTCGATATAATATATATATCTACAATAATATGAACTCAAGGTTCATTTACCTCAGACAAATAATTGAACATTACAAGTTAAATCCACATTCACTCTCGCACTCTAGTTGACCACTTTTCGACACAATTTTCAATATCAAAAACAGTTCATTTTTCCTTAAAAATAGAATATTCAGTTAGGCCTCTGAATAAGCTTTCCAACGCATCTTAGAACACCTCGATCGGATTCCCGGATCAAAAGTTATTGCAAAAACAAAAACAGTATTTAGTTGCTGAAAATTCTGTAAACCGTCGCGACGCGATGGGACTCTATCGCGACGCGAAAATAGGCAGAATGGCCAAAAACAGATTTTCTGAAATTCAGTTTTACCCCATCTCGCTCCCTAACCGATACCGAGACATTACGTGACCTCCGAGACCAGAAAACAGATATAACAACCAGTAATTCCAGTCCAAAACAATAATTAAAACATCAATCGATAACTCAATCAAATCGAGTTTATCAAAACGCGACGTATTTTCCAAATATCGGTTTTTAACCCCAAAATCTCTCAAACTCAATTACCAAACAATATTCCAGTCCAACGAAAGCGATAAAATAGTTAATTAATTAATTCGAAACGTAAAATCCTAAACGTGAGTAGAACTCACCCTTGACGCGTGATCCACGATCGAGCCGAAATCACCGAGTAACCACACGAACGCTCCCCGCTCCGGCGACACCCAATCCGCTTCCAAAGCTTTCCACTCGATCGCGAAACCTCTTTTTGACCGAAATACCGAATTCCTCGAAATCTTTCCTGGACACTGTTCATCTTCTTCTTCAACCTCAAGCCACTATTCACAAAAACCCCAATTTGCACCCTAACCTATTGATTCTTCACAAACCCCAAATCGGACTTCAATATTTGCGCAATCCACCTTGAGCTCGCTCCCAAACACCATCGAAAGCTTTCCTTTGAGCTTGAGCAACAAAAACCTCCATTTTCCTCTTAAATTCGAAAATGGCAAAGTGAGACAGAGAGAGAGTTGATGATGATGATGTTGGTACCAAATCGAAGAGGAAGTAACGCTGAGCATTTTTCGTGTTGGAAGGAAGTCGTTTTGATGAGCCTAACTTTCCCCTTTTTCCTCTTCTTCCTCCTCACCCTTTCTTTCTCTTTTATTTTCTTTTCTCTCCTTTCCCTTTCTGTTTCTCTTCTCTCGCTGCTTTCTTTCTTTTCTTCCTTTCTTTTAATTAATTCTTTTCTTCTCTTCACTCACACACACACATATACACGCATACATATATATATTTATTAATATATACGTGGTAACGTGATCCAATTACCATATTGATCTAAATCTCTTATTTTGATTCCAAAACTTCCTTGACCCGTATTATACGGTTAACGATCCGATGACAACCAATAAATAATTTTAGCACTCAATAAATTTACCAGTCAAGTACTAAATTAGTTTAATTGGGTTAACATCCAAATAATTCGGCTAATTATTTTGAGGGTGTTACATTCTCCCCAACTTGAAAGAATTTTGTCCTCAAAATTTCGTCAAGTCTTTCATCTGCCTAACCGTGGATCGACATTCTCAGAAAGGTCTTAAGTTGCTGGAACACAATCTTGAATTAACGAAATGAGTGTAGAAAATCTTCCCAATCTGGCACATCAATCTTCCAGTATGATCCACTACTACCCTAGAACGCTTCTAAGATTACACTCCGAACTCTCTTGTTACGAATCGACACGAGAAACTCATCATTCGCCTACATCGGCTTGGCACCGCGTTTGAAAACACTTCCGAAGCTTCATTCCAACTATCCTCACTTGCTCCCCAACTTTGATTATTCTAAATCAAAGGGTCTAATATAAGACGCTTGATAGAAATATATGTTGAAAATGAGATCCACAAGGTACTCCTCGGTAGAGGTAAAAACAAACACGATTTCCTCGAAGGGTATAAACACGTTCTCAACAAATCTTCTAAAATCCATAACAGTTCTCGTACACATTGACAAATGTGACGGAAATTCATTTGTGAAACTTCTTGACTCGCCCCCAAGATTTCGAGATAAAACTTTTCAAAAGATGGAAAGAGAGTTTTACTAAAAACTTTGACCATAATGTAGAAATAAACCGTGGGGACAACAAATAAATTTGAACGTAATGAAAATCACCTCTGTTGTTCTAAAAACAACTATCAAACAGAACTCAGAGCTCTTTTTCCTGTATTGCAACTTCATCACGAGGTTTTTACCAACGACGCACCCGATTCCTTTTCAAATTAGTCCATAGCATTGAGAACTTCTCCTCAACCTAAGTAATCCTCCTAGGATTTTCTTCCTCAATCAAATTTTATTAACCTCTTGATTCGTTCCCAAAACTAACTTTAGCATGCGGGTTTTCTCAAAAACGATTTTTCAAATCTATTACACCGCACGCCAAGCTTCACTTCGGAAATTTCAGTCACCTACAAGCAGATCCATCAATTAATCCTCTGGTGCTTATTCGCAATGTGAAAAACAGTCCACAGTTACCTCACCTACATATTCGCGTTCGCGTTCGACTTGTCAAACGGAATCATATAATACCATCTCATTGTTAACCTTCACAAAGAAGAGATTATCAACTAAGAAAGTAAACTTCGATGTGCTTCCTCTAACACTTGCCTTCTATTTTTCTCATCATCGGGCGAACAGATCCTACCGTTGAAACAACTGACTCCATCACTATCCATGGTAAAATCTGGAAATACCTTTTGTGATTGTAGCTTCACATCAACTTCCTGTGCTAAGCGAATAGAATCCTTTAATGAGATAGAGATCCTCATATGGCTCAACACTAACCGGTTCTTCTTCATCTTGAATTCAAATTTAAGTCTCTAACAGACTCTGATAATTCCATCTCCTGCATCATAAACTCGGCTATGTGGATGGATTTCCTACTCAGTGCATTAGTTACAACACTGGCCTCTCTTGAATGCTACATCAACACGAATTTATAATCCTCCAGAAACTCAACACACTTCTCTGCCTGCTATTCAGTTCTTTCTGATCAAACAGATACCTTAGACTCTTCTGACCACTAAAGACTCCGAAACGAGACCCAAACAGGTAATGTCTTCAAACCTTCAGTGCATACACAATAGGTATTAACTCCAATTCATGAGTTGGATAATTCTCCTTATGAGCCTTCAATTTCCTGAACGCATAAGCTACCTCTTGTTGATTCTGCACAAGAACACATCCTAAACCCTTCCCAGAAACATCGTTGTAAATTTGCAATCCCAAGGACGGATCTGGAAGAATCAGGATTGGAGCAGAAGTCAACCAAACCTTCAATTCTTGAAAACATCTTTCACAATCAGCATCCCGCATAAACGGTTGACCCTTACGAGTTAACCGAGTACGTGGAAGAACCAATAGTGAGAATCCTTCGATAAACTTCCTGTAGTAACCGGCTAGACTTAGAAAACTTCTGATTTCAGTGACTGACGTTGGTCGTTCTCAGTTCAACACAGCTCCCACCTTACTGGGATCCACCGCAACTCCCGATTGGGAAATCACGCGTTCCAAAAACTTCACTTCCGGTATCCAGAAGTCACACTTCGGCGGCTTGGCATACAATTTCTTCTCTCGGAGTACGCTCAGAATAATGCGGAGATGTTGGACATGCTCCTCAATGGTCTTAGAGTACACCAAGATATCATCAATGAAAACTACTACAAACTGATCGAGATAAGCGTGGAACTCCCTATTCATGTAATCCATGAATACGGCTGGAGCATTAGTCAAACCGAATGGCATTACTACGAACTTGTAATGTCCATACCTCGTACGGAAAGCTGTCTTCGGAATATCTAAGGCTCGTACCTTTATTTGATGATAGCCCGACCTGAGATCAATTTTTGAAAATACCACGGCACCTCGAAGTTGGTCAAGCAAATCGTCTGTCCTTGGCAAGGGATATTTATTCTTGATTGTCACTTTATTAAGTTGTCGATAACCGATGTACAATCTCATGCTACTAACTTTCCTTTTGACTAATCACACCAGAGCACTCCTTGGAGAAGCACTCGGTCGGATGAATTTCTTTAACATCGACTCTCCAAGTTGAGACTCCATTTCCTTTAATTCTAAGGAACATTCATTAAGGAACAACAGATATCGATCCCGTTCCAGGAACCAATTCTATTGAAAATTCTACCTTTCGGTCAGGAGGTTCAGAAGAAACTTCATCGTGAAAACATCCAAAAAGTCATTCACAACCTGAATGTTCGCCAAATCTAAACTAGTTTCAGTGGATGCAGATAACATACTAACATGTGCTTCCGCACCTTGGAATGAAGATTGTCCGTCTAAGGTGAAATAGGTAACCGCTTCAGAATTTGTCCTTGACAATTCATCTGTTTCTGAAGCGAAGCTGGTAGATAATTAACACGGTCGATTGTAACCTGATTTGCAGTCATCCCATTCGCACCCAAGACGTCGTCCATACTTCTCACAGGCAACAACAAATTCTACAATGGAATTCCTGCCTCTTATGACAAGTAGTCAATTTGACTAAAACATTAGGTCTGGATACGACCTTCAGCAGCAGTTAAAATAGTTATCGGCTCGGATAGTGGAGATAAGGTTAATCCCAACCGATCTACTCACGATTGAGCTATTATACAATGGGTTGCACCCGAACCATATAATGTACTGACGGAGTGATTGAAAATTGATCTCATACCCCTCGGTAAATTGGCTGTAGTTGTAACTTTCTGAGCATCCAGAGTGTTGACTCGTCCTTGCTATGGAGCTGCTTGTGACTCCTTGGAACTTTTCCTTGCAGGGCACTCTTTACCATAGTGACCCTCTTCATTACTATAATAGCACCGATTAGATCTTCGCTTGCAATTACCACTGTGAGGCTTTCCACAGTTAGAACATCTTCTGACCCTTGAAGAATCAAAGAATTGCATATGCTCCTCCTTTGATGAAATTTTCTTAGGACTTTGCATTCCGAGTTGGTAATTCAACTACCTTCTTTCCTTTCCAATATTCCCCATGAGATCATCCTCGGCGATATATGCTGATTGCACTAAGGCAACATAATTGGTAATAGTATAAGAACTGAGACCCTAAGTCATAAAAGCACTAAGACCCCTCTTATACTTCTGCATTCTCCATTCGTCATCCGAAGCTTACTTTACCACTTGGTAAAACTGAGACAACTTCTCCAACTTAGCGGTGTATTCTTCCACCGTCATACCACATTTCCGGAGGATGCACCGGTTGGAGATTCCGGTCTTGGTCGAGGACTGCGTCTTGATCATCCTGGTATAATTCCGCTTATGATGCACTAAGTATTAAGTTGATCAGGCTCAATGTCTCTTAGCATCACAAGTGTAATTACAAAAAGGACTAGCAAGGAATCGACTCAACCCTAAACTAAGTCCGACTAGGTCGAACTGCTCTGATACCAACTGTAACACCCCGGTATTTTTATCGAGTAAAAATACCCAAGTGTACCATTCCTAAAACATCAGAGATATATATCCTGTTTAAATACTGAACACCACAATAAAATTTTCACTGAATAACAACAGAACAGTCTTAAACATAAATAAGACCATAAACCATCAGTGAAATACAGTGTTCAATATCGCACAAGAAAGCGGAAATAAATACATAACTTTTACAACAGCTAAAGTCATAATGTCGTGATACACAACTAACAAGGGAAAACATAACTTAAGCATAAAAGCTAAGTCTTCAGCAACCATCCGAGTACCACCTACTCGTGCCTCTTGGATCTCCACTTTCCCTGTTTATCTGTAAAACCACAACATATAAACAATGAGATACAATCTCAGTGAGTTCTACCGAGACCCCTATCTACACTCTCGGTTCAATTATGAATCCTATTTAACTTAACACGACACCGACTGCAATCCAGTGCTAAATCCCGGTGAACCGTATTATAGGACTTTCTTTCATTCGTGGTTTAATTTATAACCACGTGCATTATAATTCAACACGACACCGACTGCAATCCAGTGCTAAATCCCGGTGAACGTGTTAAGACTCAGTACGGCACCGACTGCAATCCTGTGCTAAATCCCGGTGAACCGTACAGTACGACACCGACTGCAATCCAGTGCTAAATCTGTAACACCCCGGTATTTCTAACATGTAGAGAGACCGAAGATGCACAGATGCGGAAGTTCAGAGGACACATTTCCTGTTTAAGTATTGGACGTACAAACTTTTTCCGAAATCAAAACATAATCGGAATAACATTACTTCATAAAATAGAAGTTTTTCGGTTCCATACCGAATGGATTACAATATCCAAGTCCAAATACCAAACAGAAACATAAAACGGTCCATATAACTCATATTAAATACAAGTTTATACAACCAATAGGACAACAAAAGAACAAAGTATCAGATGACTAAGTCTTCCGCACCTCCAAGAGTATACCAACTACTCGTGCACAATAGTCTTCCTTTTTCCCTGCTTCTCTGAAAAACAACAAATATGGATAGGGTGAGATAACATTATCTCAGTGAGTCCTACCGTGCCCCCTCACTGACACTCGGTTCAAATTATTAAACCGTTACAACCAAAGTTGACATAACAATGTCTTATCTTATAATCGAATTGCCGACTGCACAACGACTGCTAATCCCGGCGAATTCGTGTTCTTAAACTTTGCATAAAGTCTTATTTATTAATCGAATTGCCGACTGCACAACGACTGCTAATCCCGGCAAATTCGTGTTTAACCTTAGCACAAACCGGCTGCACAACGGCTGCTAATCTCGGTAACCCGTGAATTGACCACGCCAAAACACATTCAGGGCCTAGGGTGAGGGCTCATGACTTCCCTTCCTAGCATGCTACTTGTCGGGTCGTCACCCAACGTAATACGTATGACAATACGCATCAAGTTCTCGAGAGTTAGATAATTTATATCTTTTCGATCACCAAATGGATCAATTACATAAATAATCGGATAAACAATATCCATATCGATCTATAACCCGTTTTGAGGAAATTCATAATTTAGACCTCCGGCATTATAATCATATTTAACGTATTATTGACTTATAACCCGTTTTGATGAATTTACAACATCCGTCATTATAATCATTTTCAATTGACATATATAAACATATATATATTTAGTCAGTCCATCAGTCGGTGTACTCACACGCGTACTAGGGTTTCGGTTTTTCAATCAAATAGGCTTTCAAAGCTCTTTTTCAAAACCATGAGTTGAACAAGTTCAAAATAAGGTTTTCAGTAAGGCAATTCCTTTTTAAATGATTGAGAAAGAGATTAGAAAAGGTTCGGGATCAAACGGAGCGACAAAACGAGAAAACGGAAGCCGGTAACAGAACCACACGCACGACCCGTGCGTGGTGCACTACTCAGGACCCATCTACCAGAAGGAAACGCACAATCCGTGCCCAGGGGCGCACGACCCGTTCGTCCCGTTCTGTTTCCAATACTTCCAACCCGAAGCAGGCGCACGATCCGTGCCCAGGGGCGCACGGTCCGTGCGACCTGTGTCTGTTACCGGAATTTCACACTTTTCCCATTTTTGCTCTCCGTTCTCATCCAATTCGATTCCTAATTTCAATCACCTGAAATCCAGAAAATTTCCAACTATTCCAGAATATATATAAAGAGTTTCATTTCAATGATTCATTAAAATTCTCAATAAACCGTAAAACGCCGTTTTGACTCGAAAATCGCTTTTCGGTTCTAGGACCTTTGAAAACAAAAAATGTAACCAAGGGATTCCATATCGAAAACAAGTTCAGAATATCAAAATGCCCTATCGTGAGTAGAACTCACCCGTTGACGAAATCCGAGAGTTGAACCGAGAGACGAGATCGTCGAACCGAAAACAACGAACTATCCCCGCTAGAAACCGAATTCGAACCCGGACAGTGGCTTCCTTTCCCTCAAACTGAAACAGCACTCAATCTTTCACAACTTCCTCCAAGCCAAAAATGTAAGCTTGAGACTTCCCTTTCTTAACAGCAAAACTGAACATGCAAGAGAAGTGGCAGCTCAAAACTCCATTGTCTTCAACCTTGGAGCTCTAAGCTTCGAAAAATGGAGCAAGGGATAGGAGAAGAATCAGACTTCAAAAATAGGCTCATTGAAACCAGAATTGAAAATGGATTGGAATGGTGGAGGAACAACTTACATGCAGCAAGGATTTGGGTTGATCCCTCTTCTCCCTTCCTCCTCTTCCCTCGCGTCCCTCCTCTTCTCTTTCCCTTTCTATTTTCAGTTTTTCTTCAAATTCTGATTATAATGAAGGCTAAGTATTTGAGAGTGTGGCTGAATGTTTAAAAGGGGTCAGCTACTAAATGGTTGGGTGTGAAAGTACAATAATGCCCTTCAGCTTAAATATTTTAATTAACCATGACCAAGCCACAATTAATTTTGGAATAGAATTTCCTTGGATTTTTCCTCAAATAAAAATCCCCGAGACACGACTAATTATTCCCAAAAATAAATAATCGGCCCTAGGCATCATAATACGAGTCTTTAAAAATTAGGGATGTTACAATCTCCCCAACTTTTAAAAATTTTGTCCTCAAAATTGACGAAACGTACCTTACTGAAAGAGATACGGATATCGAGCACGCATGTCTTCTTCCAGTTCCCAGGTAGCCTCTTCGGCTGAAAAGCCATCCCAGACCACTTTGACAATAGGAATAGTCCTTGACCGTAGCGTCTTCTCGCCACGCTCCAAGATGTAGCTAGGATACGGTTGAAATGATAGATCCGGTCGAAGGTCGATCGTATCAACACTTAACGGCTGATGCGGGTCGGGAATATACTTCCTTACACTACAACATTTAGACCCTATGGCAACGGTCGAAAACCGTCTCCTAAAGCCAAAAAACCGTTGCCATAACCTTTGGCAACGGTTTTGAAACCGTTGTTGTTGCGGCCGTTGCCTAAACTAAAGGCAACGGTTTTTGTTCCCTAAGGCAACGCAAACGCAAAACCGTTGCCATTGACAGCTGAAACGCAACGGTTTTGGGTTACACGCTATGGCAACGGTTGTAAACCGTTGCCAGCTATGGCAACACTTCAAAACCGTCGCCAAATATGGCAACACTTCAAAACCGTCGCCAAATATGGCAACACTGGATAACCGTTGCCGTATATATTCAAATAAAAACCGTTGCTAGATTGGCAACATTCTAAAACCGTTTTCATTGATAAAGTAAAAACCGTTGCCACTTATGCCAACACTTAAAAACCGTTGCAAAATATGGCAACCCACAAAAACCGTTGCCTACACCAACAAATACAACACTTCAAAAACGTTGCCATAGATAATTAGAATTGAAAAAAAAATAATAGAAAAAAGTTTAGATACAATTAATGAATCACTCAAATTTAATGAATCAATTAATTATACAATCCACAAATTTGAAAGTAATCCTAAATCCAAAAAACAAATAGATGCATTGTGAAAATTTAAATTTAAATACAATCTCCTCATTCGACCTTGACAGTTATCGAGCTGTTTAAGCTTGTGCAAGTTCCAGAAGTTGGCTAACCAACTTGTAAGTACGTCCGCTAATGGTACAGTTGAGAAGTTGCTTTCTTCAACTCTTTTACCAAGGAATGGATCATTGAGAATGACCTGCATTTGTACAGATGGTAAACATGTTATAATCAACAGATAAAGGCTAACTAGAAACTAACACTGACAAAAGAATGATATATACATGCTGCAAACAAGAGTTTTTCTAACAAGTCCATGAATGTTTGAAGTCCACTTGCAACCATATAGATTAATTATAAACTGACTAAAAGTTTTCCTTGCTTAAAAATAATACCACCAATGGACAGAAACTATGTCATTATGCCAGTCAATTTGGAAATAATGCAGAGTTGGTTTTCAAAATAAGTGATCATATACTCAGTTTCAAGGGCAGAACAAGAACAACCAGTTAAAGTTAAGGGCCGACAAACATATAGAATAAGTGTTTATAACACAAGGACAAAGTTATAACAAACAAATAGTGGTTGAAGTTTGCAGAAGTGCTGATAATAGAGCTTACCAATTGCAATGTTATTAAGTAAAATACATTTCTAATCAACTTGTAAAACAATATAGAATTTTGGATTGCCAGATTGCACCTCATAACAAGAATGCTATCATCTTCCACCTCATAATATATATTATAGAAAATAAACCAGATTTTTCTTGCAAAGTATTGGTTCCAACACCCCCCTTCCCCCCTTCCCCCATATTCTACTGTTATGCAATTGGCACCAATTCAAGGTTTAATCACCAAGCAAATAGGTACTTAGATTGAGAAATAAACAGCTAATGTATTTGATCAAACTGCATTTTTCTTATATAGTATCGGACAGAGTATTTTTTTAATAATATTTCAAAGGGGTCCGGAATCCATAGAATCAGAGAATATGATATTCAGGCAATCACAAAATTGAGAGCAGTTCGATCAAGATCAAACAGTTTACATTACAAACTTGTAAATAAACATTTCATTATATAGTTGGCTAAGATTGTGAAACTTGGTAAATATACATTTCACATATCAAACTTGGTAAATATACTAAAGTGTATGTATTTATTTACCTTGGATTTGGATTACCCTTCACCAATTTTTGGCCATATTTCCTCTATCTATACCCATCATCCAGGATATCAATATCACTGGTTGTCTGAACAACAACTCTAGGTTCTCTCACTGTTCTACTTCCAACTGCTGATATACCCTCATTTTCACCTTCAATTTTCCTACAAAATTCAGACAAAAAAATTAGCCAAAACCAAACAAATAATAAATATGAATAAAAACCTCACAATGTAACAAAGAACAACAAAAACTTACCATCTTTTAGCATCAGGTTCATCATCATCATATTCATCTCCACCACCAGATTTACACTTTTGAGAACTCTGTTCAAAATCATCATCACCAATTGATATTGATGAGTTATCTGGTGTAGCATCAGAATCCATTTGTCCACTTCCATGTGTAGCATATGATTGATCTTGAATTTCATTGCTGATTTGATTTGAAGGAACAATTTGAATAGCTGAGGAATTTGATGAGTTTCTTCTAGTAGATTGTGGCTTAGGATGATTATGAGTACCCTTATAAACTATCTCAGTAATTTGTCCATCTATGAGATACATGAAAGACATCATGTAGGTTGGATAAGGCCGGAGACACTGCGAGACGGTAGGCAACTGGCCCAATACGCTCGATGATTTGGAAGCATCCAATATATCGAGGACTGAGCTTCTTCGCTCGCAAGGCTCTTCCGGTACCTATGGTTGGAGAAACCTTCAAGAACACATGATCACCAACCTCAAATTCCAACGGTCTCCTTCGGTTGTCGGCATAGCTCTTTTGCCGACTCTGAGCAACCTTCATCTTTTCTCGGATTAACTTGATCTTCTCAGTAGTCTCGCGAACCATATCAGGTCCCAAAAACTTGTCTTCACCAATCTCCCACCAACACAACGGAGTTCTACACTTTCTACCATAAAGTGCTTCAAACGGTGCCATTCCAATGCTGGAGTGGTAACTGTTGTTGTAGGAGAATTCGACTAACGGAAGATGGTCTTACCATTTTCTCCCGCTATCAAGCACACAAGCCCGAAGCATGTCCTCCAGAGTCTGAATAGTCCTCTCCGTCTGACCATCAGTCTGAGGATGATAAGCAGTGCTAACCAGCCCCCTTGTTCCCAAAGCTTCATTCAATGCTCTCCAGAACCTGGAAGTAAACTTGGGATCTCGGTCTGACACGATGCTTGATAATGTTCCTCACATATTCATCTGCTAACTTGGAAACCTTATAAGTCGAGCGAACGGGAATAAAGTGAGCAGATTTAGTCAATCGGTCCACTACTACCCAAATAGAATCATTGCCTGCCTGTGACCTCGGCAAACCCATGACGAAGTCCATTGAGATATCTTCCCACTTCCAAACTGGTACATCTAGCGGTTGTAACTGACCGCCCGGTCTTCGGTGTTCCGCCTTAACCTTCTGACAAGTTAAGCACCGAGAAACAAATTCTACAACCTCGACCTTCATCCCAGGCCACCAATACATTAACTTCAAGTCTCGGTACATCTTGGTGGATCCCGGATGTACAGAGTACTGACTCCTATGAGCTTCTTCCAATACTTGCCTTTTGATATCATCATCGTCGCGAACACAAATCCTCCCATTAAAGCAAATCATGCCATCACTATCCTCAGTGAAATCTGGCGATCCCTTCTGAGACTGCAACTTTATATCAGCTCCTTGAGCTACGCGGATTTGTTCCCTTAGCACACTGGCTATCCGTATATGTCGCAGCACTACGCGACCCCTCTTTCTTACCACCTTGAGTTTCAAGTCTCTGAATGACTCTAACAAAGCCATCTCGTGAACCATTAACCTTGACGTGTGAATAGACTTCCTGCTCAGAGCATCTGCCACCACATTGGCTTTCCCAGGGTGATATTTCAGTTCGAAGTCGTAGTCCTTCAAAAATTCAGTCCACCTTCTCTGTCTGTTATTCAGCTCTTTTTGGTCAAATAGATACTTCAAGCTCTTGTGATCACTAAAAACCTCGAAACGAGAACCGTAAAGGTAATGCCTCCAAATTTTCAGCGCAAACACAATAGTCGCCAACTCTAAGTCATGAGTTGGGTAATTCCGTTCATGCGTCTTCAATTGCCTAGATGCATAGGCCACAACGTGTTGATTCTGCATGAGAACACATCCTAAACCCTTCCCAGATGCATCACAGTAAATCTGAAATCCCAATGACGGATCCGGAAGAATTAGGATTGGAGCAGAAGTTAACTTTTCTTTCAATCCAAGAAAACACTCCTCACAATCGGCATCCCAAGTAAACGGTTGACCCTTGCGAGTCAATCGAGTAAGCGGAAGTACCAATTGCGAAAAACCTTCAATGAATCTTCTATAGTAACCGGCTAAACCTAGGAAGCTTCTGATCTCAGTCACTGACGTTGGTCGTTCCTGTAACACCCCTTTTCTAATAACCTTACTATTTAATAAAATCAGAGTTTCTTTTTTTTTTTTGAAAACAATCTAAGCGAGTGCTACACTTACTTCATCAAATCAATAGCTTCAATTTTTATAGTTCGGTTAAAACCACAAGATACATAGCACCATTGAAATATCGTTCAGTTCGCATCAACCAATTACAGTCACTACAGCAGCAGAATTAATAACAAGTTCGAAAAACAAAACCAATACAGCATCAATAATAGTCTAACAGCATAAAGACAATAACACATAAGCATAAGACGCCCCCCCCCGGTGCTACGTATCAGAGCATGACACTTCCTACCAGACGAAGGCATAAGGGTACCTTCACTCATCATTACCTGCACGTTGCCGACATAAGAAGCAACATAAAAGCAGTAGGGTGAGTCTCTTTTCATAATTAATAACATATGGAAATAAGCACTGCATAGGAAAAGGTAACCAGGCACACCGATTCATAACAATGGCAACCACCACATCAAAATTACATTTCCAAACAACACTGCATAATATATGGTTATGCATGAAATGCAACCCAAACTCCACGGGCACATGCATGTCGGATCCGTCACCAAATATAAATAGGCCGTAGCCTCTGCTCACCAAAATAAAATTAGGCCGAAGCCTCTGCTCACCAATAATGCACATGTCTCATGAGATGCTATGAAAATGCACCACAACACACCACACAATTCATCAATTCGCCATTAAATCAACTCACCATTTTATTCGTATTCTCACCATTGTATTAATCAGCTCACCAATTAAAATTAGGCCGAAGCCTCTGCTCACCAATCACACCATAATACACTCACCAACTCAACCCACCACTCACACCAACACCAATTTCAATTAGGCCAATTTAGGATTTGACACGACATAGGGAAAATGAATAAAAATTGAAATTAGACACCTAGAACAACTTCAGTCCAGAACCACCAGTAAATTAACTCATTTTTGCATAAAACCAGAATATTTGGATAGACACCGAAATTAGCTTCGAAACGCATTTTGAACCGTTAAATTTGGATAACCGAGTCAAAAGTTACATTAAAAACAAAATCGGAAAAATACTTAGACATTCTGGAAACTGTCGCCCAGGCGCTGGGCGCCCAGGAGCAACACAGGACTTGGCGCATGGGTGCTGACGCCCAGGAACAGCAACACGCGCATAGGCGCTGGCGCCCAGGAACAGCAACACGCGCATAGGCGCTAGCGCACAGGAACAGCAACACGCACATAGGCGCTGGCGCCCAGGAACAGCAACACGCGCATAGGCGCTGGCGCCCTGGCGCAGAAACTGGCGCAGGGGAACACGGCGCCCAGGCACTAGGCGCCTAGTGCCAACACGCAAGAAAACTCATTTTACTTCGAAATTGATTTTGTACGAGCCAAATACTCAGAATATGAGAACCCAACAAAAATTTTGGCAAAAAGTGACACGCATCTTTGGCGCCCATGGACTAGGCGCCTAAGGCCAAGACATACCACAACTCCTATGACTCCAAAAATTATTTTACACGAGCCATTTAGCTTGGACATGAAAACCCAGTATCAATTTTCGCAAAATGAACAACAGAAAATTGGGGCCTTTGTTGCCCATGACACAAGGCACACGGCCAAATTTTGAACCAACACCTGAAACTGACTCTTTTTGTGCCCAGCAACCCCCATACCAAATTTGAAAGCAAACCGAGCATCCAATCTCCGGGACCCTCGGTTCCCATGGTGCCTATACACGAGCAACACAATTCTGCAACACAGACACATCACATGGAAAACTGGCGCAGGGCACAGTGGCTGGGCGCCTGGCGCCCATGACTAAGGCACAGAAACAGCAACAAGGCATTTGGCGCCCAAGGCGCCTAGGAACTCCCAAAATCAAAATTTTTCTAATTCAAACACCAAATTAAATTCACCAAACACCCAAATATATATATGTAATTTAATTATCACCATGATCCTCAATTCTCACCAAACAAACACCAAAAAGTCATATACTCAAACACGTGACATGCAATTCACCTTAGCAACAATCAAAGCACCAATTGTGCGATTTTAACATAGGGAATTCCTAATCACATATCACAACACTACGATTAAATTAACGACACAACAATTCATTCATAGAAATCATTCTAAAATCTAACCCTAGGCAATACTCAAGCTCATAAGCTATTAAAGATAAAAAGAGGACCCCCTAACCTCTTAGAAGTGAAGAACTCGCAAGGCACCCTAGAAATTCACCAACACCACAACGATCCAAGTTCTCCTCCTTCCTTAGGTTCCACGCGAAAGACTCTCCTCATTTGCCCTAGCACCGCCGCGCCCTTCTTTCTCACTCTCCTCTTCGCAAGTTTCTTTTCTCTTTTCTCCTCTCCTCTCTTCGAATCCTTTTCTTTCTTTTGCACAAATGAGACACTTGTCTCCAACCCTTACTAAATTCGCCTAGGCCTAAGTCGATGGGCTTGGGCTTGGGCCAATCCTAACATCCGGAATTACCATCACCACTCCCTTCAAATTAAATAATTATTTCCAACCCAACTAAGGCTCACATATAATAACACCTATAATTATTTTATTAAGTAATAAATAATAGTTATATTATTATTTCTACCACTCAATTTCATTTAATTAATTAAATAAATTAATTTTTTGGGGCGTTACATGTAACGCCCCAAAAAACAATTGGCTAAGTATTTAATTAATTATTTAATTAAATATTTAGGTATTTATTTTATTGGTGTATTTTATTAAAAATGATAATAAGGTGTTTCATGTTAATCGGGGAGTGGCGACACGTAATTAACTAAATCGGGCTTACGATGTGGAGGAAGGCCCATGGCCCAAATCCACTAACCTAGGCGCTTAGGTGAAGCAAAACCTAGGGTCTTAGTGATCATTAGCGAATTTTAGAGAAAAGAAAGGAGAGAAACGTAGAAACAAAAGAAAGGGAGCACGGCGTGAAGGAGAAGGAGAAAAGGGGGACTTTCGCGAATTGGAGGGAGAAAATCGCAAGGCTTGTTGCTGTGGTTCTTGGTGATTGGTGAAAAGGGTTCTCATCTTCAATCAATTCTTGAGGTAAGGGTGGGTTTAACTTTGATAATGGGTTTATGATGGGTGCATGGGTAGTTAGGGCTTGAAAAATCAATTAGTGTTGTGGTTGTTACATGAGATAAGAAAATTGAATATTGAGTTGGGTGATTTGATGAGCTTTAGGGTCGATTTTCATGTTTTGTGATGATGAGGATATGTGATGGAGTGATTGAGATTGAATTGAGGATGTCTAATTGATTGATTTGGTGTGTAATGTTGTGTTTGTAAAATGTTGAGATGTAGTGCGTAACACTGTTTCGGTTTTCGTGAAACTGGGACTGTTCGGCCAGTCCAAAAATTTCGTGTTTAATTGTTTGTGAAAATAGATTTCACGCCGGTCGTTTTGGTGCCGGTTTCGTTCAATTTGGATTTGTGTAGCTCTAGTTATAGGCTCTACAAGTTAGGTTAATAATCTGGGAGCATTCTGGACATAGGTTCTGTATTTTTAAAACTGGAAACCTTTTGTTTGTCCAAAAATTATGGGACATATTTGGTTAGGAAATAGACTTAATTCTGGTCATTTTGGCGCTGGTTTGGTTAAATTTGGATTTGTGTAGCTTAAGTTACGAGTCTCCAAAGTTAGGTCAAATTCTGGAAGTAATCTGTGAATAGGTTCGGTTTTTGCAAGTTTTGTGTTCTCAATTGAATTCTGTTTTGAATGATTCTCGTTTAGTTAGAAAATAGACTGAATTCTCTACAAAGTAGGCACCGGTTCCACCGAATTTCATTAAGAACTGAGAAAGAAAAATTGGTCGCAAGTTGCGTAAGGAATTCCGTCTAAGTCGCTGTTTTCCAAATGTTGCTGCTGTTGTTTTGTATAAAAATAAATGTTGCTGTCTTGCTGTTTTTTTTTTTGAAAATGAGGTGCTGTTGCTGTTTTTAAAAATATGGTTGTATGTTGCTGTTTTTTTTTTGAAAATGAGGTGCTGTTGCTGTTTTTAAAAATATGGTTGTATGTTGCTGTTTTTTTTAGAAAATGAGGTGCTGTTGCTGTTTTATGTTGCTGTTTTTTTTGAAAATGAGGTGCTGTTGCTGTTTTTAAAAATATGGTTATATGTTGCTGTTTTTCTCACTGTTTTGCTGCTGTTTTTGGAGTAATTATGTTGCTGTTTTTCTCACTGTTTTTCTCACTGTTTTTGATCAAATATGTGTTGTTTTTCTCAATTTAAAGGTGTTGTCCACTTAAAAATTAAAGTGCTGTTTCCTTCAAATTAAATGTGTCGTTTACTCAAATTTAAATGTGCTGTCTACTCCAATTTAAAGTGCTGTTTCCTTATACTTAAAAAGTGCCGTTTCTATATTTACGAGTTGTTGTTACTGTAAAATAAACACTGCTTTTACTGTAAAATAAATATTACTGTTGCTGTTTTAAAAGTGCTAATGCTGCTGTTTTCTTTATAATTTAATGTGCCGTCTTCCTTAAATTAAACGTGCTGTTTTGCTTAAATTTAATGTGCTGTTTTTCCTTAAATCTAAGTGTGCTGTTGCCTTGAATTTAAAGGCACTGTTTTTTTATACCTTTCGAGTCACAGTTATGTGAAAGCTATTTTAAGTAAATGCGGGCGTTGTTCTTGTCCTAGAGGTGTTGTTTCCCTATTGTAATGATGCTGTGAACGGGTGAGAATTTCGAGGTAGCTGTGATGCTACAACACGTGATATTGTTATAAATGCTTCAAAACGAGATATGATGATATAGTATTTGTGAATTAAATATTTTGAGTTGGTGTAATTGGTGCATGAGTCATGAGTCGCATTGTCATTTGCATTTTTTGGTGGTATAGGTTTCGGCCTCTTTGAGATTATTTTTGGTGGTATAGGCTTCGGCCTCTTGCCCGTCGTGGCTTATTTTACGAGATCGGTACCGCATGCATATGCCCAGAGGGGTTGCATTGTTGCATAGTCCATACATAAATATGTAACGTGTCTTGGTTGTTGACTTTCTGTGTTACGAGTCGGTGTCTGGTGTGATGTTTTCGTTACGAGGTAGCTGTGATGCTACAATACGTGGTATCTTATGAGGTGAGTTATAACGAGACATGATGATGTAATATCCAGTAATTAAATAGTTTGAGTTTGCGTGGTGTTATGATGTATTGACCTTCTGTGTTACGGTGACTTACCTGCTGCCTATATATTGCTATCATGCACTCATTATTTCTGTTAAGCTCACCCCTTCTGCTTGGAATGTTGCTCTTATGTGGCAACGCTGCAGGTGATCGTTAGCGCCCGTGGAGGATCTATTAGGTGTACTTTCCTTCTCGTTGAGTCCGTGTCAGCTCTGATGTGTAACACCGGGGCGGGATTTAGTTTTTCGTTTTAAAAACTGTTTCGGTTGTTTTGAGAGTTTTGGCTTAATGCCTATTTATTTTTGGAGTTCGACTTGGTGTCTTATTTGTTCTGGAGATGTTAAATAATTTTGTGATTCCGCTACTTGGAGGTTACTTGTATTTGTTTTGAGGATTTATTTTAAAGCAACTTTGGAAATCTTTATGTGTTGAAAAAAAAAATGTGACGCCCTCGTGATACTCTGATAACTGCGCGTTTATTTATATTTATTAAATGGGGTGTTACATTAGTGGTATCAAAGCAATGGTTGGTCCGTCCGGCCAAGTCGTCGAGTCGTTGCGTCGGTGTACGACCAACTGTTGTCTTTTAAGTGCTGACCAATATTTGTGTTGCAGGTAAGCCAAGAGTTGCTAATGGTAAGTGAACTAGTGGGGGAGATGCCTCTACTGGTGCTTTGTGTTGCATTGCATTTCCGTGTGTGAACTTTGTGTCCCTGTTGTTGGTTGCTGTTCTTTAACTTTCTTGTGGAACAAATTCTGATTTCGTTTGTGTGGTTTTCAATAACTTACCTTGTTGTTTTGCTTTTGTCGCACGCTGCGAATGTTAAGTCCTATATTATCTATTATAACTATAATGTGTCGCCTGGTGTGTTTTCTTTTGTGTCGCTTGTCGATTTTCGACGAAGACTTTGTTGTGAATTTTATTGGTTTGCCGTTGGGTGGATTAGAGGTAACCTTTGGGTATGAACTGGTTAGAGCATTACTATATTCATATTGGTTAGATATTCGAGGACGAAAATATACTAAGTGGGGGAGAGTTGTAACGCCCCAAAAACAATTGGCTAAGTATTTAATTAATTATTTAATTAAATATTTAGGTATTTATTTTATTGGTGTATTTTATTAAAAATGATAATAAGGTGTTTCATGTTAATCGGGGAGTGGCGGCACGTAATTAACTAAATCGGGCTTACGATGTGGAGGAAGGCCCATGGCCCAAATCCACTAACCTAGGCGCTTAGGTGAAGCAAAACCTAGGGTCTTAGTGATCATTAGCGAATTTTAGAGAAAAGAAAGGAGAGAAACGTAGAAACAAAAGAAAGGGAGCACGGCGTGAAGGAGAAGGAGAAAAGGGGGACTTTCGCGAATTGGAGGGAGAAAATCGCAAGGCTTGTTGCTGTGGTTCTTGGTGATTGGTGAAAAGGGTTCTCATCTTCAATCAATTCTTGAGGTAAGGGTGGGTTTAACTTTGATAACGGGTTTATGATGGGTGCATGGGTAGTTAGGGCTTGAAAAATCAATTAGTGTTGTGGTTGTTACATGAGATAAGAAAATTGAATATTGAGTTGGGTGATTTGATGAGCTTTAGGGTCGATTTTCATGTTTTGTGATGATGAGGATATGTGATGGAGTGATTGAGATTGAATTGAGGATGTCTAATTGATTGATTTGGTGTGTAATGTTGTGTTTGTAAAATGTTGAGATGTAGTGCGTAACACTGTTTCGGTTTTCGTGAAACTGGGACTGTTCGGCAAGTCCAAAAATTTCGTGTTTAGTTGTTTGTGAAAATAGATTTCACCCCGGTCGTTTTGGTGCCGGTTTCGTTCAATTTGGATTTGTGTAGCTCTAGTTATAGGCTCTACAAGTTAGGTTAATAATCTGGGAGCATTCTGGACATAGATTCTGTATTTTTAAAACTGGAAACCTTTCGTTTGTCCAAAAATTATGGGACATATTTTGTTAGGAAATAGGCTTAATTCTGGTCATTTTGGCGCTGGTTTGGTTAAATTTGGATTTGTGTAGCTTAAGTTACGAGTCTCCAAAGTTAGGTCAAATTCTGGAAGTAATCTGTGAATAGGTTCGGTTTTTGCAAGTTTTGTGTTCTCAATTGAATTCCGTTTTGAATGATTCTCGTTTAGTTAGAAAATAGACTGAATTCTCTACAAAGTAGGCACCGGTTCCACCGAATTTCATTAAGAAATGAGAAAGAAAAATTGGTCGCAAGTTGCGTAAGGAATTCCCTCTAAGTCGCTGTTTTCCAAATGTTGCTGCTGTTGTTTTGTATAAAAATAAATGTTGCTGTCTTGCTGTTTTTTTTTTGAAAATGAGGTGCTGTTGCTGTTTTTAAAAATATGGTTGTATGTTGCTGTTTTTTTTTTGAAAATGAGGTGCTGTTGCTGTTTTTAAAAATATGGTTGTATGTTGCTGTTTTTTTTAGAAAATGAGGTGCTGTTGCTGTTTTTAAAAATATGGTTGTATGTTGCTGTTTTTTTTTGAAAATGAGGTGCTGTTGCTGTTTTTAAAAATATGGTTGTATGTTGCTGTTTTTCTCACTGTTTTGCTGCTGTTTTTGGAGTAATTATGTTGCTGTTTTTCTCACTGTTTTTCTTGCTGTTTTTGATCAAATATGTGCTATTTTTCTCAATTTAAAGGTGCTGTCCACTTAAAAATTAAAGTGCTGTTTCCTTCAATTTAAATGTGCCGTTTACTCAAATTTAAATGTGCTGTCTACTCCAATTTAAAGTGATGTTTCCTTATACTTAAAAAGTGCCGTTTCTATTTTTACGAGTTGTTGTTACTGTAAAATAAACACTGCTGTCACTGTAAAATAAATATTACTGTTGCTGTTTTAAAAGTGCTAATGCTGCTGTTTTCTTTATAATTTAATGTGTCGTCTTCCTTAAATTAAACGTGCTGTTTTTCTTAAATTTAATGTGCTGTTTTTCCTTAAATCTAAGTGTGCTGTTGCCTTGAATTTAAAGGCACTGTTTTTTTATACCTTTCGAGTCACGGTTATGTGAAAGTTATTTTAAGTAAATGCGGGCGTTGTTCTTGTCCAAGAGGTGTTGTTTCCCTATTGTAATGATGCTGTGAACGGGTGAGAATTTCGAGGTAGCTGTGATGCTACAACACGTGATGTTGTTATAAATGCTTCAAAACGAGATATGATGATATAGTATTTGTGAATTAAATATTTTGAGTTGGTGTAATTGGTGCATGAGTCATGAGTCGCATTGTCATATGCATTTCTTGGTGGTATAGGCTTCGGCCTCTTTGAGATTGTTTTTGGTGGTATAGGCTTCGGCCTCTTGCCCGTCGTGGCTTATTTTACGAGATCGGTACCGCATGCATATGCCCAGAGGGGTTGCATTGTTGCATAGTCCATACATAAATATGTAACGTGTCTTGGTTGTTGACTTTCTGTGTTACGAGTCGGTGTCTGGTGTGATGTTTTCGTTACGAGGTAGCTGTGGTGCTACAATACGTGGTATCTTATGAGGTGAGTTATAACGAGACATGATGATGTAATATCCATTAATTAAATAGTTTGAGTTTGCGTGGTGTTATGATGTATTGACCTTCTGTGTTACAGTGACTTACCTGCTGCCTATATATTGCTATCATGCACTCATTATTTCTGTTAAGCTCACCCCTTCTGCTTGGAATGTTGCTCTTATGTGGCAACGCTGCAGGTGATCGTTAGCGCCCGTGGAGGATCTATTAGGTGTACTTTCCTTCTCGTTGAGTCCGTGTCAGCTCTGATGTGTAACACCGGGGCGGGATTTAGTTTTTCGTTTTGCAAACTGTTTCTATTGTTTTGAGAGTTTTGGCTTAATGCCTATTTATTTTTGGAGTTCGACTTGGTGTCTTATTTGTTCTGGAGATGTTAAATAATTTTGTGATTCCGCTGCTTGGAGGTTACTTGTATTTGTTTTGAGGATTTATTTTAAAGTAACTTTGGAAATCTTTATGTGTTGAAAAAAAAAATGTGACGCCCTCGTGATACTCTGATAACTGCGCGTTTATTTATATTTATTAAATGGGGTGTTACATTACAACTCTCCCCCACTTAAAGGAATTTCGTCCTCGAAATTTACCTGCCACGCCAACACTCTCCCTCTAAGGCCACCTAGACAACTAGGGCCATCTATATGCTGATTACTATTGCTTTGATTACCGGCGGTAAATGCTTGGGCGGCCGTCCCTCCTACTTGTTCAGCCAGGTAACTTCAAGCAGTAATAATCAGACTCACTCTCTACTCCGCTGCGCTACTCTGATAAACTAGCTCGCATTCTACCTCACTCATCTACCCTTAAGGATAACAAAATACATCAATCATCACAGCATCATAACGAAACTCACCGGGCGCATAACAGTCGTACCACAAGCCTCATAATTTAGCAACATGACAACAACATTATTAACGAGGCAACCGCAAACAACAACAAAGAAACAATGTGGAGACAACTCCGGGACCAACAATCCTATAATCAATAACACATCAACAACTTCAGGCACCAAAGCGCCGACACTGCAACAACGACTTGGGGCACTAAGCCACCGACGACACAACAACAATTTAATTCGACCGACACACCTAAAAATCAACGACACCAGAAACAGTCAATTTTGCCTTGAAATTAGAATATTCAGTTAGGCCTCTGCATAAGCTTTCCAAAACATTTTAGTTTACTCAAATCGGACTCCTGGGTCAAAAGATATTGCAAAAACATTTTTCCGTTACAATGACAGCATAAACTAAGCAACGCAGGAAATTCCAGCACTCACACATAAACTTGAACAATTTATTTACCCTATCAAACGACATCGGAATTTTTCAAACAACCCCTCTACGGAATACTTACGAAGTCTAGTTTCTGGCTATATTTTTAGAATTTCAAAATGATGAGTCGAATAGCACAGTTTTCGCACACAAGGCAGTTGGTCCAGAAAATGGGGCAGCGACTGTGTCCAAAGTTGTGACTCTTTTACAATGCCCAAAACAAACCCAAATAACACGAAACTTCAGCCTAAACAGTAAATAATTTTGTCTAGTTTTCAAATAATTTGGATTCATTCAAAAAGGAGTTTATTTGAAAACACCACAATCAAAACATTGACCCTATGTCCAGACGGTCCCTAGAATTTTACCCTAACTTGCAAAGCCCATAACTGGAGCTATACTACTCCAAATGCGACCAAACCAAAGCCAAAATGACCAGCGTTCAGTCTAGTTTCTAAAATTGTGTGCTACATAATTTATCAATTCAGTAAAACAGTCCTAGTTTAGCCGAAAGTCAAACCTACTCAAAGTGCCTACACAGTGAGCCAAGCAACAAATTAAGCATCCAAGCAGCCACCAATTCAGCCATCAAGCATAGTTTAAACTTCCCAATAATCATATACATTCAAACATCATTTTCTTCAAAATTCAACCTTGCTACTTGTAAAACCAACTAGTACAACTCTCTAACTACTAAAAATACAGTTTAGCACCTTCTCAGAAAATAACCAAAAATCAGCTTCCTCTCATTAGTAATTAAAAGTCACTCCCCAAATAACAACAAGTTCATTTTTATAAGGTGTCTCCATTTAACTACCAACTCGGCTCTATAAAGTCTCTAAATTACTAACAATTCAATTATACATCTTTACCGCCCAATTCGACTTACGCATGCATCAATTAATTTTAGTTCATCCTATTAACTCAATGCATTTATATACTAATAACGTTAGTCACAAGCAAGACTAACCTCTCGAATCAATATTACTTATAAGTCAAACAATACATAGAGCACGCCAATTTTCATAACCAATTTAAACACCATTTTTACAGACTAGTCTTTGTGTGATTTAAATAACCAAATTCAACCTCATAGAGCAGCCAAGGTCCCATACATACTAATACATACTAATACACTTTTGCTCCCAAAGAAACCCAATAATAGTTTTCAAAATCGTGATCAAATCATTTTTGACAAGATTTTCAAAACCCACACCACCACAAGTCGCTACTCCTTTTTAAAATAAAACCAATTAGAGAAAAAGGTCATTTTTCCAATTCCACAAAACTTCAACACCTACACTTCCTTCATTTAAAATCCTAAGTCCAAAATAATTCATTTCTTTCAATTTCTACAACAACAACACCTACGTTCCTTCGTTAAAGTAGATTTTATCACCAATATCAGTTTCCAACCGTAAAATCGTCCATTTGACTTTTCAAAAACAATTTCAGAAGCCCTTTTTCTTTTCAGATCACAAAATTACCTAGCACACGGCATTAGTGTCGCTAAAATAAAACGGTTTTCAAAAACATCAATAATTAAACAGCAACACTTATCCTTAGAAAACAGTACAATATTTCCAACAACAGCAACATCGATCTTTTAAAACGGCAATTACACAGTAACAGCAATAATATTTCCAGCTAACAGCAACAGTAGTTTAATGGTACAATAACCCAACTACGTAACAATAAACAAACAGCAATGGCAATAACACAGTATTTACTTTGCAGCACAACAGTAAGTTAATTTACAGCAGCAGCAATCACCAAAAGCACATAAGCACAACAACAGGGTCAAAATAAAAGTCACAACCAAACGACACAGGGTTCACTCGGAGCACAACATAGCAAACAGCACACAATACCAGTAGGGGCGTCTCCCCCACTAGTTTACTTACCATAGCGGCTTCCGTCTACTTGTACCTACAGGAACATCACTACAACACAAACCAATGGTCAAGACTAAAAGACAACAGTTGGTCGTTAACCGACACAACGACTCTACGACTTGGCCAGACGGACCAACCATTGCTCTGATACCACTAATGTAACACCCCTTTTCTAATAACCTTACTATTTAATAAAATCAGAGTTTCTTTTTTTTTTTTTAAAACAATCTAAGCGAGTGCTACACTTACTTCATCAAATCAACAGCTTCAATTTTTATAGTTCGGTTAAAACCACAAGATACATAGCACCACTGAAATATCGTTCAGTTCGCATCAACCAATTACAGTCACTACAGCAGCAGAATTAATAACAAGTTCGAAAAACAAAACCAATACAGCATCAATAATAGTCTAACAGCAAAAAGACAATAACACATAAGCATAAGAAGCCCCCCCCCCCCGGTGCTACGTATCAGAGCATGACACTTCCTACCAGACGAAGGCATAAGGGTACCTTTACTCATCATTACCTGCACGTTGCCGACATAAGAAGCAACATAAAAGAAGTAGGGTGAGTCTCTTTTCATAATTAATAACATATGGAAATAAGCACTGCATAGGAAAAGGTAACCAGGCACACCGATTCATAACAATGGCAACCACCACATCAAAATTACATTTCCAAACAACACTGCATAATATATGGTTATGCATGAAATGCAACCCAAACTCCACGGGCACATGCATGTCGGATCCGTCACCAAATATAAATAGGCCGTAGCCTCTGCTCACCAAAATAAAATTAGGCCGAAGCCTCTGCTCACCAATAATGCACATGTCTCATGAGATGCTATGAAAATGCACCACAACACACCACACAATTCATCAATTCGCCATTAAATCAACTCACCATTTTATTCGTATTCTCACCATTGTATTAATCAGCTCACCAATTAAAATTAGGCCGAAGCCTCTGCTCACCAATCACACCATAATACACTCACCAACTCAACCCACCACTCACACTAACACCAATTTCAATTAGGCCAATTTAGGATTTGACACGACATAGGGAAAATGAATAAAAATTGAAATTAGA
Source organism: Astragalus membranaceus (assembly GCA_039519185.1). Taxonomy (NCBI): domain Eukaryota; kingdom Viridiplantae; phylum Streptophyta; class Magnoliopsida; order Fabales; family Fabaceae; genus Astragalus; species Astragalus membranaceus. The sequence goes on along the minus strand of CM076852.1, from coordinate 31,972,858 downwards.
CACCTAGAACAACTTCAGTCCATAACCACCAGTAAATTAACTCATTTTTGCATAAAACCAGAATATTTGGATAGACACCGAAATTATCTTCGAAACGCATTTTGAACCGTTAAATTTGGATAACCGAGTCAAAAGTTACATTAAAAACAAAATCGGAAAAATACTTAGACATTCTGGAAACTGGCGCCCAGGCGCTGGGCGCCCAGGAGCAACACAGGACTTGGCGCATGGGCGCTGGCGCCCAGGAACAGCAACACGCGCATAGGCGCTGGCGCCCAGGAACAGCAACATGCGCATAGGCGCTGGCGCCCAGGAACAGCAACACGCGCATAGGCGCTGGCGCCCTGGCGCAGAAACTGGCGCAGGGGAACACGGCGCCCAGGCACTAGGCGCCTAAGGCCAACACGCAAGAAAACTCATTTTACTTCGAAATTGATTTTGTACGAGCCAAATACTCAGAATATGAGAACCCAACAAAAATTTTGGCAAAAAGTGACACGCATCTTTGGCGCCCATGGACTAGGCGCCTAAGGCCAAGACATACCACAACTCCTATGACTCCAAAAATTATTTTACACGAGCCATTTAGCTTGGACATGAAAACCCATTATCAATTTTCGCAAAATGAACAACAGAAAATTGGGGCCCTTGGCGCCCATGACACAAGGCACACGGCCAAATTTGGACCCAGCACCTGAAACTGACTCTTTTTGTGCCCAGGAACCCCCATACCAAATTTGAAAGCAAACCGAGCATCCAATCTCCGGGACCCTCGGTTCCCATGGTGCCTAGACACGAGCAACACAATTCTGCAACACAGACACAGCACATGGAAAACTGGCGCAGGGCACAGTGGCTGGGCGCCTGGCGCCCATGACTAAGGCACAGAAACAGCAACAAGGCATTTGGCGCCCAAGGCGCCTAGGAACTCCCAAAATCAAAATTTTTCTAATTCAAACACCAAATTAAATTCACCAAACACCCAAATATATATATATATGTAATTTAATTATCACCATGATCCTCAATTCTCACCAAACAAACACCAAAAAGTCAAATACTCAAACACGTGACATGCAGTTCACCTTAGCAACAATCAAAGCACCAATTGTGCGATTTTAACATAGGGAATTCCTAATCACATATCACAACACTACGATTAAATTGACAACACAACAATTCATTCATAGAAATCATTCTAAAATCTAACCCTAGGCAATACTCAAGGTCATAAGCTATTAAAGATAAAAAGAGGACCCCCTAACCTCTTAAAAGTGAAGAACTCGCAAGCCACCCTAGAAATTCACCAACACCACAACGATCCAAGTTCTCCTCCTTCCTTAGGTTCCACGCGAAAGACTCTCCTCATTTGCCCTAGCACCGCCGCGCCCTTCTTTCTCACTCTCCTCTTCGCAAGTTTCTTTTCTCTTTTCTCCTCTCCTCTCTTCGAATCCTTTTCTTTCTTTTGCACAAATGAGACACTTGTCTCCAACCCTTACTAAATTCGCCTAGGCCTAAGTCAATGGGCTTGGGCTTGGGCCAATCCTAACATCCAGAATTACCATCACCACTCCCTTCAAATTAAATAATTATTTCCAACCCAACTAAGGCTCACATATAATAACACCTATAATTATTTTATTAAGTAATAAATAATAATTATATTATTATTTCTACTACTCAATTTCATTTAATTAATTAAATAAATTAATTTTTTGGGGCGTTACAGTTCCCAGTTCAACACTGCTTCCACTTTGCTGGGATCAACTGCAACTCCTTCCTGGGAAATCACATGACCCAAGAATTTCACCTCGGACATCCAAAAATCACACTTCGATGGTTTAGCATAAAGTTTCTTCTCTCGGAGTACTCCTAGGACAAAGCGAAGATGCTGGGCATGCTCCTTAACTGACTTTGAGTAAACCAAGATATCATCAATAAAGACGACCACAAACTGATCTAGGTAGAAATGAAATACTCTATTCATATAGTCCATGAATACGGCTGGAGCGTTAGTCAATCCGAAGGGCATCACCACAAACTCGTAGTGTCCGTACCTCGTACGAAAAGCAGTCTTCGGAATGTCTAAGGCTCTTACCCTGATTTGATGGTATCCTGACCTTAGATCAATTTTGGAGAAAACTTTAGCACCTCGAAGTTGGTCAAGTAGGTCATCTATTCTCGGTAATGGATATTTGTTCTTGATAGTGATTTTATTCAGCTGACGGTAGTCTATGCATAATCTCATGCTTCCGTCCTTCTTCTTGACTAGCAATACCGGAGCACCCCATGGAGAAGCACTCGGTCGAATAAACTTCTTGGAAATTAATTCCTCAAGTTGGGACTTCAATTCCTTCAGTTCGAGAGGAGACATCCTATACGGTGCTATGGATATTGGCCCTGCACCAGGTGCCAAATCTATAGAGAATTCTATCTCTCGTTCAGGAGGCAAAGAGGAGACTTCCTCGGGAAAAACATCTAAGAATTCATTAACAACTTGAATAGATGATAAATCCAAATCAGCTTCAGTTGATGCAGACAAAATAACAACAAAAGCTTCCGCACCTTGGAATAGCGACTGGCTGGCTGAAGCGAACGAAATAACTCCATCAGCTGCAGGTAGTGAACGTTCCGCTACTTCGGAAAGAAAATTAATTGCACGGTTAAAACAGTCGATAGTAATGTGATTGGAAGTCATCCAATTCATTCCCAACACGACCTCCATTCCTCTCATAGGCAGACAGATAAAATCAACAACAAAGTCCCTGCCTCCTATGGTTAGCAGACAATTAAGGCATAATGATTGGGTTCGCACACGACCCTTTGCAGCAGTAAGGATAGATATTGGCTCGGATATAGGAGATACTATTAATCCTAACCGTTCAGCACATGCTTCAGAGATAAAACAATGAGTAGCACCAGAGTCATACAGAATATTAACAGTTTGATGAAAGATAGAACCTGTACCCCTTATAAGATTATCAGCTGGTTTGATGGTCTTAGCATCCAGAGTGTTGACTCGGGCTTGTCTCGGAGCATCAGGAGACTCTAAGAAAGCTTTCCTTGACGGACAATTATTAGCATAATGGCCCACTTCTTTGCAAAGGTAACATTGGTTCGGCCCCACCTGGCATTTACCTTTATGAAATTTCTTGCACACATCACACCGGTCATATTTTGCGGAGTCTCTTGACTGTACCCGTTTCCCCTTATCTGAATTCCCTTTATATCTCGGGTTTGAAGAAGTTGGCTCATTACCCTTCTCGGGTTTGAAGAAGATCGCTCTCAGCTGAATGAGCTTGTTGAACCAAAGCAGGATAAGTGGTCATGGAATAAGAACTGAGACCTTGATTCACATCGCCTCTAAGACCTTGTCTGAACATCACCATCTTCCACTTATCATCAGGAGCGGTGGTCCCCAATTCATAGAATTGTGACAACCTCTCAAATTTTGCAGCATATTCCCCAACTGTCATCTCTCCCTGTTTCAAACTCAGAAATTCCATCTGCTTGTCAAGTCTTTGGGAGTCGGGAAAATAATGACTCAAAAATAATTCTTTGAAATTACTCCACTCAAGAGGAGTTCCTTGATTTTGAAGCATTCTACGAGCGTTAACCCACCAAGTGTGAGCATCCTCGTCCAGAGCGTTAGCAGCACAAATTACCTTTTCTCCTTCATTGCATTGCAAGGTATCAAAGATCCGTTCCATGGCATCTACCCAGAAATGGGCTTTCATTGCCTCGGATCCTCCTTTGAAGGTTGGGGGTTTCATCTTCAGAAACCGGAAATACACCCTGTTGGGATCCTCAGGTGTTGGCACATTGACTGGCTCAGCTGGTTGTGGTTGAGGCATCTGATGCATCTGCTGCATTTGAGCCATTTGAGCCATCTGTTGCTGTTGCATTAGCATCATGTCATTCATCATCTTCTGCTGAGTCTCGATGACATTCTGCATCCATTCTTGATGAGGATCAACAGGTGGGTTTCTCCTACCTCTTCCAGCCATGATTCTGCGAAGTATGCACAAAGTATTAAGTTGATCAGGCTCAATGTCTAATAGCATACTAGGGAAAATCAGACTTAAAAGACGTAGAAGACTCTTAACATCTAAGTCCGACTAGGTCGAACCGCGCTGATACCAAATGTAACACCCCGGTATTTCTAACATGTAGAGAGACCGAAGATGCACAGATGCGGAAGTTCAGAGGACACATTTCCTGTTTAAGTATTGGACGTACAAACTTTTTCCGAAATCAAAACATAATCGGAATAACATTACTTCATAAAATAGAAGTTTATCGGTTCCATACCGAATGGATTACAATATCCAAGTCCAAATACCAAACAGAAACATAAAACGGTTCATATAACTCATATTAAATACAAGTTTATACAACCAATAGGACAACAAAAGAACAAAGGATCAGATGACTAAGTCTTCAGCACCTCCAAGAGTATACCAACTACTCGTGCACAATAGTCTTCCTTTTTCCCTGCTTCTCTGAAAAACAACAAATATGGATAGGGTGAGATGACATTATCTCAGTGAGTCCTACCGTGCCCCCTCACTGACACTCGGTTCAAATTATTAAACCGTTACAACCAAAGTTGACATAACAATGTCTTATCTTATAATCAAATTGCCGACTGCACAACGACTGCTAATCCCGGCGAATTCATGTTCTTAAACTTTGCATAAAGTCTTATTTATTAATCGAACTGCCGACTGCACAACGACTACTAATCCCGGCAAATTCGTGTTTAACCTTAGCACAAACCGGCTGCACAACGCCTGCTAATCCCGGTAACCCGTGAATTGACCACGCCAAAACACATTCAGGGCCTAGGGTGAGGGCTCATGACTTCCCTTCCTAGCATGCTACTTGTCGGGTCGTCACCCAACGTAATACGTATGACAATACGCATCAAGTTCTCGAGAGTTAGATAATTTATATCTTTTCGATCACCAAATGGATCAATTACATAAATAATCGGATAAACAATATCCATATCGATCTATAACCCGTTTTGAGGAAATTCATAATTTAGACCTCCGGCATTATAATCATATTTAACGTATTATTGACTTATAACCCGTTTTGATGAATTTACAACATCCGGCATTATAATCATTTTCAATTGACATATATAAACATATATATATATTTAGTCAGTCCATCAGTCGGTGTACTCACACGCGTACTAGGGTTTCGGTTTTTCAATCAAATAGGCTTTCAAAGCTCTTTTTCAAAACCATGAGTTGAACAAGTTCAAAATAAGGTTTTCAGTAAGGCAATTCCTTTTTAAATGATTGAGAAAGAGATTAGAAAAAGTTCGGGATCAAACGGAGCGACAAAACGAGAAAACGGAAGCCGGTAACAGAACCACACGCACGACCCGTGCCCAGGGGCGCACGACCCGTGCGTGGTGCACTACTCAGGACCCATCTACCAGAAGGAAACGCACGATCCGTGCCCAGGGGCGCACGACCCGTGCGTCCCGTTCTGTTTCCAATACTTCGAACCCGAAGCAGGCGCACGATCCGTGCCCAGGGGCGCACGGTCCGTGCGACCTGTGTCTGTTACCAGAATTTCACACTTTTCCCATTTTTGCTCTCTGTTTTCATCCAGTTCGATTCCTAATTTCAATCACCTGAAATCCAGAAAATTTCCAACTATTCCAGAATATATATAAAGAGTTTCATTTCAATGATTCATTAAAATTCTCAATAAACCGTAAAACGCCGTTTTGACTCGAAAATCGCTCTTCGGTTCTAGGACCTTTGAAAACAGAAAATGTAACCAAGGGATTCCATATCGAAAACAAGTTCAGAATATCAAAATGCCCTATCGTGAGTAGAACTCACCCGTTGACGAAATCCGAGAGTTGAACCGAGAGACGAGATCGTCGAACCGAAAACAACGAACTATCCCCGCTAGAAACCGAATTCGAACCCGGATAGTGGCTTCCTTTCTCTCAAACTAAAACAACACTCAATATTTCACAACTTCCTCCAAGCCAAAAATGTAAGCTTGAGACTTCCCTTTCTTAACAGCAAAACTGAACATGCAAGAGAAGTGGCAGCTCAAAACTCCATTGTCTTCAACCTTGGAGCTCTAAGCTTCGAAAAATGGAGCAAGGGATAGGAGTAGAATCAGACTTCAAAAATAGGCTCATTGAAATCAGAATTGAAAATGGATTGGAATGGTGGAGGAACAACTTACATGCAGCAAGGATTTGGGTTGATCCCTCTTCTCCCTTCCTCCTCTTCCCTCGCGTCCCTCCTCTTCTCTTTCCCTTTCTATTTTCAGTTTTTCTTCAAATTCTGATTATAATGAAGGCTAAGTATTTGAGAGTGTGGCTGAATGTTTAAAAGGGGTCAGCTACTAAATGGTTGGGTGTGAAAGTACAATAATGCCCTCCAGCTTAAATATTTTAATTAACCATGACCAAGCCACAATTAATTTTGGAATAGAATTTCCTTGGATGTTTCCTCAAATAAAAATCCCCGAGACACGACTAATTATTCCCACAAATAAATAATCGGCCCTAGGCATCATAATACGAGTCTTTAAAAATTAGGGATGTTACAAAATCCCGGTGTATCGTACAACAAAACTTTCAACATAACACCGACTGCAATCCAGTGCTAAATCCCGGTGAACCCCAATACCAATAGTGTTTCCTAATGGCATGGAGCCTAGGGTAAGGGATCATGACTTCCCCGCCTAGTATGTTAACATGGGTCGTCACCCAAACTCGATATAATACATATATCTACAATAATATGAACTCAAGGTTCATTTACCTCAGACAAATAATTGAACATTACAAGTTAAATCCACATTCACTCTCGCACTCTAGTTGACCACTTTTCGACACAATTTTCTATATCAAAAACAGTTCATTTTTCCTTAAAAATAGAATATTCAGTTAGGCCTCTGAATAATCTTTCCAACGCATCTTAGAACACCTTGATCGGATTCCCGGATCAAAAGTTATTGCAAAAACAAAAACAGTATTTAGTTGCTGAAAATTCTGTAAACCGTCGCGACGCGATGGGACTCCGTCGCGACGCGAAAATAGGCAGAATGGCCAAAAACAGGTTTTCTGAAATTCAGTTTTACCCCATTTCGCTCCCTAACCGATACCGAGACATTACGTGACCTCCGAGACCCAAAAACAGATATAACAACCAGTAATTCCAGTCCAAAACAATAATTAAAACATCAATCGATAACTCAATCAAATCGAGTTTATCAAAACGCGACGTATTTTCCAAATATCGGTTTTTAACCCCAAAATCTCTCAAACTCAATTACCAAACAATATTCCAGTCCAGCGAAAGCGATAAAATAGTTAATTAATTAATTCGAAACGTAAAATCCTAAACGTGAGTAGAACTCACCCTTGACGCGTGATCCACGATCGAGCCGAAATCACCGAGTAACCACACGAACGCTCCCCGCTCCGGCGACACCCAATCCGCTTCCAAAGCTTTCCACTCGATCGCGAAACCTCTTTTTGACCGAAATACCGAATTCCTCAAAATCTTTCCTGGACACTATTCATCTTCTTCTTCATCCTCAAGCCACTATTCACAAAAACCCCAATTTGCACCCTAACCTCTTGATTCTTCACAAACCCCAAATCGGACTTCAATATTTGCGCAATCCACCTTGAGCTCGCTCCCAAACACCATCGAAAGCTTTCCTTTGAGCTTGAGCAACAAAAACCTCCATTTTCCTCTTAAATTCGAAAATGGCAAAGTGAGAGAGAGAGAGAGTTGATGATGATGATGTTGGTACCAAATCGAAGAGGAAGTAACTCTGAGCATTTTTCGTGTTGGAAGGAAGTCGTTTTGATGAACCTAACTTTCCCCTTTTTCCTCTTCTTCCTCCTCACCCTTTCTTTCTCTTTTCTTTTCTTTTCTCTCCTTTCCCTCTCTGTTTCTCTTCTCTCGCTGCTTTCTTTCTTTTCTTCCTTTCTTTTAATTAATTCTTTTCTTCTCTTCACTCACACACACACATATACACGCATACATATATATATTTATTAATATATATGTGGTAACGTGATCCAATTACCATATTGATCTAAATATCTTATTTCGATTCCAAAACTTCCTTGACCCGTATTATACGGTTAATGATCCGATGACAACCAATAAATAATTTTAGCACTCAATAAATTTACCAGTCAAGTACTAAATTAATTTAATTGGGTTAACATCCAAATAATTCGGCTAATTATTTTGAGGGTGTTACAAGATGTTTATCAGGGAATGATATCTGACGCAGTTGGAGTAAATTTGGATTTTGAAGAACCAGAATATGATGCTGAAGAAGTTCCAAATGAGGAAGCTCAAAGGTTTTACATGTATTTGAGGGAGACAAATAAACCATTATTTGAATGATCTAAAGACTCAAAATTATCAATGTGTGTTCGGTTGTTGGGTCTTAAGTCTCAATTTAATGTTGCTGAGTTGTGCATGGAATATATGACCAAAATGATGTTGGATGCAACCCCCATTAGAGGGCTTTTGCCGCAAAGTTATTATGAACCTAAAAGACTGGTATCGAAGCTTGGCTTAAAATCTAAAAGAATTGATTGTTGTGTGTCTTGTTGCATGCTCTATTATAACAATGAGTTTGGCATGAATGAAGGAGAGTTGTCGGAATGCAAGTTGTGTGGAGAGCCACGCTATCGTGTCAGTAGGAAAGGGATGAGGAGAGGCAAACCGGTTCCACAAAAATCAAAGTTCTATCTGCCGCTTATGCCAAGGCTACAGAGGATGTTTACTTCAATGGAGACCGCGGCTAAAATGACGTGGCACTATTAAAATAGAAATAATTCTGGTGAACTACGTCACCCATCTGATGGTGAAGCTTGGAAGCATTTTGATCGTGTTCATCCAGATTTTGCAAGTGATCCACGCAATGTTCGGGTTGGTTTATGATCTGATGGTTTCACACCATATATTCAAGCCTCAGCAACACCATATTCATGTTGGCCAGTTATTGTTACCCCATACAACCTTCCTCCAGAAATGTGTATGTCTAAACCATACATGTTTTTAAATTCTATGTGAGTCTTCTTGTCAAAAAAGATTGTGGAATGGTGTTTTAACTTATGATGCAGCATGCAAACAAAATTTTGTGAAGAGGGAGGCTTTGATGTTGACCATTAATGACTTCCCTGCCTATGGAATGTCGTCTGGATGGGGGACACATGGTAAGATGGCGTGTCCGATATGCATGGTTGACACAAAGGCTTTTAGTCTTAAATACGAAGGAAAAACTTCATGGTTTGACTCGCACCGTAGGTTCTTACCTATGGATCACCCATTTAGAAAGCAGAAATATGCGTTCATCAAGGGAAATGTTGAAACAGCTAGACCTCCTCGTAGGTTGACACCAAAGGAAGTTTGGAATAGTGTTAGGGATATCCCTCCTGTGGAAGTCGTAGCGGGTGTTGTTTCTCGTCTAGATGGCTATGGACAATGGCACAATTGTACAAAAAAAAGTATATTTTGGGAACTTCCCTATTGGAAAGATAATCTATTGAGACACAATCTCGATGTAATGCATATAGAGAAGAATTTTTTTGACAACATATTTAACACTGTCATGAACGTGAAAGGAAAAACGAAAGACAATGAGAAAGCTAGGAAGGATATAGATCATTACTGTAGACGAAAGGATTTGTTGTTGGCTGAGCAAGGTACTAGGACTTTGAAACCCAAAGGCACTTATACTTTATCTATCGAACAAGCAAAAGCAATTTATCAGTGGACAAAAGAGTTGAAAATGTCAGACGGTTATTCTTCCAATTTATCTAGATGTGCGGATGTGGATAATGGGAGGTTGCATGAGATGAAGAGCCATGATTGTCATGTATTCATGGAGTGCTTACTTCCTATTGCTTTTAGTTCGTTGCCAACACATGTTTTGAATCCACTCATTGAAATAAGTCAATACTTTAAGAATTTGTGTTCTGCAACGCTAAAAGCTGATGATCTTTTAAAAATGGAACAAGACATCCCACTTATCTTATGCAAGTTGGAGAGAGTATTTCCGTCTGGTTTCTTTGATTCTATGAAGCATCTACCGGTGCATCTCGCATATGAAGCTAAACTTAGCGGACCTGTCCAATACAGATGGATGTATCCGTTTGAAAGGTCAGTTAATTTTTATAATATAAGAAACAAGTTTAAAATAGATGATTATTATGTTAATTAATATCATTTTCGCTAGGTTCATGGGTGATTCAAAAAGATCGGTGGAAAACAAAGCTAGAGTTGAAGGATCGATATGTTCTTCTTACTTACACCGTGAAACAACCCATTTTTGTTCTTATTATTTCAAGAATGAGTTTGCTCCTGGAAGCAGTTGAAATGAAATGGATACTGAATGTCCTAGACATCATTTAGCTTTGTCTGTCTTTTGTCTACCCGGTCGTCCATCTGGGAAGGAGTCAATTCACTGGGTAACAGATGAAGAGTTAAGTTTAGCACATGTTCATGTGTTGATAAACTGTACTGAGGTGCAACCATTTATTGAGTATGTTCCTCAACATTAACTATCGATCTTAATTAGTTAATATAAAGTAGACAAATGTGTAACAATTAATTATTTCTTTTTAGGGAATTCTTGTCATCAGAGGACGTAAGTGAGCAACAATCTTCTGCTCATATTAATGCACATTTTCCAACGTGGTTTAGGAAACATGTTTATGCCCTCCCACCAACTCCTCCCAACCAACACTTGAGGAACATATCAGACGGTCCTCGGAGATGTGTTAAAGAATGGCACACATACTTTGTCAATGGATACAAATTTCACACCAATGAATGGACACAGGGCAGAGAGACAGTCAATAGTGGAGTGTGCATGAAGGGTGTCACTGGAGGAGGTGAAGATGATCTTTATGGCGTGGTTCAACACATATATGAACTTTCGTACCCCCATCTAGATTTTAGTCAGAAGGTAGTGGTTTTTTATTGTAATTGGTTTGATCCGTCTGCTCGAGGAACAAAGGTGAATCCAAAGTCAAATACAGTGGACATTAAAATGAATGGTAGATATCGACTGTATGATCCGTTCGTCATTGCACAAAATGTGAGACAAGTCTATTATGTCCCTTATCCATCAACGCGGACTGATAGGCGTGGTTGGTGTGTCGCAATTAAAACCAAACAAAGAGGTCGCATTGAGACAAATGATGACACGGTGGAAGATGTGCCATATCAAATGGAAGAGATGTCTAATGTAAATGAAGTGATTCAAGTTGAACCCATTACTCGTTTATGTGTTGAGCCAAACACCGGCGATGAATTTGATGATGAAGAAGATGCTGATGAAGATGCAACAGACCACATTGGTGTATCAAGAATTGATGATGATTTTGAGAATGAATGGGATTCCAATTAGTTATTTATGTTTCAACAATATATGTTAACCTATTTTTAATCAAGGATGTAATTTATGTTTGTCTAATTAGTATGTTTATATATTTTAAATTGTTTAGTATATATGTTTATATATTTTAATTTGTTTTTAGTATGTTTATGTTAACCTGTTTAGTATATGTTTGTTTGTTTAAATGTATATGTCTAGATACGGTCATGGCATCGTCTCACTCAGGATCCGATCATGAAGACACATATGTTCCTCCACCTGTCACGGGTGATGGCGCCAGCACTAGTAGGAGGAATACTTCTACTCGCCTCGGGCGGCGTCGTCAGCCTGCTCGTGTTGTTGTTTCCGGTGGAAGATATTTTCCACCACCTGGGTCTGAGGGTGCTAGTAGTAGTACTGCAGGGCACCCAGTGATTCCTGATGGTATTGAGGGCTTAGCCCCGACAGATGTTGATGCAGATGGGGTACGCACATTCACTGTTAACCAAGAGGTGGTGAGGTATACAGCTGATGGTCGTATCATATTGGAGATTGCTGGCGATTCGTAAGTATATATATTATTATTATTTATTAATTTATTTTTGTTGCCTTTTATATAACTTATATAATTTGGTGTAATAAAATTCATCTTTTTTTTTAATGTTATACAGGTTTCTTCCTTTGAAACCTACAGCTACCGCCATCACAAAAACAATTAAGGAGAATTTCACCGGCAGCTGAAAGAATTGGACGGCGGTTAGAAAAGATCAAGAGGCAATTGCGAGGTTGTTAAGATCATTCTTGGTAAGCTGTTCTACGAAATAATTAATTTGGTGTATTATCTTATTGACTTGATTAATTAATTTGTCTTATCAACAACATTATTGTAAATTTCTTAAATAGGAAAAATGTACATGGTTACCAGAGCAGCAAAGAGAAGTTGAGAGAGTGTTCCATAAGAGATGTTCCCATTGCTATTCTGAATTACTGCGGGATGCGCGCAATAAGAATGCGAAGCCATCTTATATCGGAGACTCAAGGCTTCGTTCAGAGTGTAACACCCCGATAAATTCTAAACATATAGAATCACCGAAATGCACTAAATGGCATACATCAGAGTAACTTCCTGTTATTGAAATATTGAACACATCTAAAACTTTAGATAATACATAATAACTGGTTCTCTGAACCTCATAACTTTCTGAAAATGCTTAAGTTCCAAAACTTAAGACTTGTACATATCCTGGTGTTCAATACTCAAAACATAAAGTAGCGGAAACGATTTTACAACTTGACAATGGAAGTTATACAATCAGAACATAGGAACCATAAACGGAAACAAGGTCTAAAACATTAAACTAGGTCTTCAATGACTCCAAGAGTCACACCAGCTAGCCATGCTTTACCGCCTTTGCTTTCCCCTGTTTCTCTGTAAAAACCACAAATATGAAGGGTGAGATAAACATTATCTCAGTGAGTCCTATCGAGACCCCTTACAACTCTAGCGGTTCATTATGCCTTGTTTTGAACTCGTGGTCCTAAAAAGCAACCACGTGGAAATACATTCAGTTCCTGTAACCTTCATGCTCATGGCCCTCCTAAGCGACACATGAAGCATGCAATCTTTGTTCCATGTTTTTAGCATAACACCTCAGTCTACCTATTTTATAGGCATTCTCTTGACCTTTTGGTGAACCCATCCCGCTATTTCTAGTGGGTGAAACAATCTTGGGTCTAGGTTTTGGGGCTCATGACTTCCCCTCCCCTAGTATGCTAACCTCTTAGGGTCGTCACCCTTTTTCCTCTTGTATTTATTATACATTTTCAGTCTGTGTACCCGCAATGGGCTGTTAGTCATTCCAGTCAAGTACCATGTACCATATCAGTCAATTTCAGTGTATAATATCAGTCAAGTACCGTGTGTTATTATCAGTCAATTACAGTGTATAATATTAGTCAAGTACCGTGTGTTATTATCACTCTTTGACATTTGCACTCTCGCGTTCTCTAAGAGCGGTTTTCCATTTTTATTCATAACACACAATCTTTCTATCGAACATGCTCAATCTCATATCATTGTTACCTTTTCATTATTGTGGGACCTTGGGGAATGAATTAGAAGAGGATTGGAATCATTTGGAATGGATAAAATGCACTTTGAAATTGAAGGTCAGAAAATCTCACACGACCCGTGCGTGTAGGCGCACGGTCCGTGCGTGGTTGAACAGTTAGTAGAAATTTTTCCAGGAAGATACGCACGACCCGTGCGACTAAGCGCACGATCCGTGCGTTAGCTACCAGATTTACAGAAAGTTTCAGAGACTTACGCACGACCCGTGCTACTGGGCACACGATCCGTGCGCATTTTAAAAATACAGTTCATATCGTATCAGATGGAGGCGCACGACCCGTGCCCAGAGGCACACGATCCGTGTGGCTCCATCAGTTTCCAGAAAACAGATTTTTCAAGGGGTTATTCCATTCCATTCCGATTCCAACTTCCCTTCCGATCGAGGCCCAAACTCAAACACGCATTAAATCACAATATTATAGCAATCCAATCCAGCACACCCAACAATCAATCAAGAAATTCATAGTTCAATCATGAGCTTTGGGAAAACGGTTTTCAATATAATTCTTTCGATACCAGAAACGTGTGACAATAATTTTCAAAAGTGAAGACTCGAAAAACGAACACGTTCCCTAAGCGAGTTATAGAACTCACCTATCGTGATGAAAATCACGCAATTTCTGAAACACTTGGAGTTCAACGACACCGAACGTGTACGAACTTGTTCCGTAACGGTCCTACTCGTCCCCACGAACTCCACTCCCTCTCCAATTCGAATCCCAGCGACTTTGAGCTACTGACCCTCTTCTCTAATTGTTTCAAACAGCTAGATGATGTCTCCCAAGGTTCTATCCCAGCTCTAAGATGACATGCAACACATTGAAAGCGCTACAACTCCATTTTTGGCTCTATGAAGCTTTGTGGGTCGAAAATGGTGGATGCAGCAAGAGGGTGATTCAGCAGTTAATAATGGTGTCAATGGAAAGGTCTTGGAAAGAGGATGAGAATGAGCTAGAATCGACTTACATGCAATGGAGGAATATGAAATCTTCAGCTTCCTTCCTCTTCTCTCCCTCTCTCGCGTAGCTCCCTCTCTCTACCTCTCAAACTCTCTTTTCAATTTTCTGAATTGTGAAGTGTGGCTGAGGGTGTTTGGTATAAGTTCAGCTGGGGTTCATTTAAAGATGGAATGACTAAATCGCCCCTCCCTCCTTCATTCTCACTTAAGCCACTTATAACTCACAATTATTCAACAATTCACTTACTTAACATAATGTACTAAATATGCATGACTACAGTTTATCAATTAAACAATTCATGATAATCCTCTTGCTAATTTAATTAATCTAATTAGCTAATTAGGGGATGTTACAATCACCCCAACTTCTAAAATTTTGTCCTCAAAATTGACAAAACATACCTTACTCGAACAAATACGGATATTTCTCCCGCATGCTCTCCTCTACTTCCCATGTCGCTTCGTCAGGTGACACACCGTCCCAAAGCACCTTGACAATAGGAATTGACCTCGTCCGGAGCGTTTTCTCGCCACGTTCGATGATCCTGATTGGGGTAGGATGATAAGATAGATCCGTTCTGATGTCAATCGCTTCATGGCTCAAAGGTTGATTCGGATCATGAATATATTTCCTCAGCTGCGATACATGAAACACATCATGTAGTCTGGACAATTCTGGAGGTAAGGCAATGCGATACGCTACCGGCCCAACTCGTTCGATAATCTGGAAGGGTCCGACATACCGAGGACTGAGCTTCTTCGCTCGCAAAGCGATACCGGTCCCGATGGTTGGAGAAAGTTTCAAAAAGACATGATCTCCTTCTTCGAATTCTAACGGCCTTCTCCTCTTATCCGCATAACTCTTTTGCCGACTCTGCGCGGCTTTCATCCTTTCTCTTATCTGACGGATCTTCTCCGTAGTCTCCCGGACTAAATCCGGTCCCAACAATCTCTGCTCACCTACATCCCACCAACACAATGGTGTTCTACACTTTCTCCCATACAATGCTTCGTATGGAGCCATTCCGATACTAGAATGATAACTGTTGTTGTATGAGAATTCCACCAATGGAAGGTGATCCTCCCATCTACCTCCACTATCCAGTACACAAGCTCTCAACATATCCTCTAAAGTCTGAATTGTCCTCTCAGTCTGCCCGTCTGTCTGAGGATGGTATGCGGTGCTAACACACACCTTTGTTCCCAACGCCATATTCAATGCTCTCCAAAATCGAGATGTGAACTTGGGATCTCGATCACAGATGATACTTGTAGGGATTCCATGCAACTTCACAATATTCTTAAGATACTCATCTGCTAACCTAGCAACCTTGTGATTCGAACGCACTGGAATAAAATGAGCGGACTTGGTCAGACGATCCACCACTACCCAAATAGAATCATTTCCGGCTTGGGACCGTGGCAATCCCATGACAAAATCCATAGATATGCTTTCCCATTTCCATTCCGGCACCTTCAACGGCTGTAACTGGCCACCTGGCCTCTGGTGCTCTATCTTAACTTTTTGACAAGTCAAGCATCGAGACACAAACTCTGCAATATCCACTTTCATACCCGGCCACCAGTACAATTGCTTCAAATCTCGATACATCTTGGTAGACCCAGGATGTATTGAGAACTGACTCTTATGAGCCTCCTCTAAAACTTGCCTCTTCACATCCTCATCATTCGGCACACAGATTCTGCCATCAAAACAAGTCACACCATCACCGTCTTCGGTGTAGTTCGGCAATCTCTTCTGCGCTTGTAGTTCCACATCATCTTCTTGGGCTGAGCGAATTAGATCTCTCAAGGGACTTGAAATCCGAATGTGACTCAACACCAACCTATTCCTTCTTGACTTCACTCTCAAATTGAGGTCTCTAAATGATTCCAACAAGGACATCTCGTGCATCATTAACTCTGCAGTATGGATAGATTTTCTGCTTAAGGCATCAGCCACAACATTAGCCTTACCAGGATGGTACTTCAATTCAAAATCATAATCTTTCAGAAATTCTACCCATCTCCTTTGTCTGTTGTTCAGCTCCTTTTGGTCAAACAAATACTTCAGACTTTTGTGGTCACTAAAGACTTCGAAACGAGACCCATACAGGTAATGTCTCCAAATCTTTAGGGCAAACACAATCGCCGCCAACTCCAAATCATGAGTTGGGTAATTCTCTTCATGGGGCTTCAACTGCCTGGAGGCATAAGCAACTACTTGTCGATTCTGCATTAGGACACATCCTAAACCCTTACCAGAAGCGTCGCAATATATTTGGAATCCTACTGACGGATCCGGAAGAATCAGGATAGGTGCAGAAGTCAAACGACCCTTCAATTCCGTGAAACAATTTTCACAGTCTGAGTCCCAAACAAATGGCTGACCCTTGCGAGTTAACCGAGTGAGTGGAAGAACCAGCTGGGAAAATCCTTGAATGAATCTTCGATAATACCCAGCTAATCCCAAGAAACTTCTTACCTCAGTAACCGTAGACGGCTGTTCCCAGTCTACCACAGCTTCGATCTTACTGGGATCCACTGCAACACCTATCCTAGATATTACATGGCCCAGAAACTTAACTTCGGGCATCCAGAAATCACATTTGGACGGCTTAGCATACAACTTCTTCTCTCGGAGTACGTTCAGAACAATTCGGAGATGTTGCACATGCTCCTCAATCGTCTTAGAGAACACCAAGATGTCATCAATGAACACTACCACAAACTGATCCAGATAAGGATTAAAAATCCGATTCATATAATCCATAAATACAGCTGGAGCATTGGTCAAACCGAAGGGCATCACTACAAATTCATAGTGTCCATACCTCGTACGGAAAGCGGTCTTCGGGACGTCCAAAGCTCGAACCCTGATTTGGTGATAACCGGACCTTAGATCAATCTTTGAAAACACAGAAGCTCCCCTCAACTGATCTAGCAAATCATCAATCCTTGGTAGAGGGTACTTGTTCTTGACAGTCACCTTATTCAACTGACGATAATCGATACACAATCTCATACTTCCGTCCTTCTTCTTGACAAGCAACACTGGAGCACCCCATGGTGAGGCACTCGGCCGGATGAACCGTTTGGAAATCAGCTCTTCCAGTTGAACTTTCAATTCCCTCAACTCTAATGGCGACATTCGATACGGGGCTATAGAAATAGGTCCAGTGCCTGGAACCAACTCTATAGAAAATTCCACTTCACGATCCGGAGGAAATGAAGGAACTTCATCGGGAAACACATCAAGAAATTCATTAACAACTTGCACAGAAGATAAATCCTGACCTGTCTCAGTAGATGTAGACAGCATCATGACGTAAGCTTCCGCGCCTTGGAACAGATAGTTACTGGCCGATGAGAAAGAAATAACAGCTTCAGAATTTGGCGGTTGTAGCTCCACTGGTTCGGAGGCAAAACCGATAGTTCGATGGAAGCAATCTATAGTCACATGGTTGGCCGTCATCCAACTCATTCCTAGGACGACATCCATGCCCTTCATTGGTAAACAAATGAAGTCTACTACAAAATTCCTGTCTCCAATGGATAGAAGACAATTTTCACATATCGCTTGAGTCTGAACACTACCTTCAGCAGCAGTCTTAATGGAGATTGGTTGAGGCAAAGGAGTTAAAGCCAATCCCAACCGATCGACACAAACTTGAGATATAAAACAATGGGTCGCACCCGAATCATATAAAATACTAACGGAGTTATTAAAAAGAGATCCCATACCCCTTAGTAGATTATCTGACGGTGTGACCTTCTGGGCGTCCAAGGTGTAAACTCTCCCATGAGTTGTAGTAGCAGCAGGGTTACTTCCTTGACTCTTCTCTTTCTCTGGGCAGTCCCGTGCAAAATGGCCGTCTTTCTTGCAGAAATAACACTGGTTGGATCCCATCTGGCACTTACCCTGATGGTACTTTCCACAGTTGGAACACGTACTGAATTTTGAGGAGTTCGATGACTGAACCTGTTTCCCTTTGTTGTAGTTGTGTCTGGGACCCGTCTGATGGTTAGATGATCCAACATTCTTCTTATTCTGATGGAATACTTTTCTGCTTGCATATAACCTCTTCAAGTCACTCTCAGCTATGTGTGCTTGTTGAACCATGGCAGCATAGTTAGTATAGGCAAAAGAACTCAAACTCTGAGCAATGTCTTCCCTTAGCCCATACTTGAACCTTTCGGTTTTCCACTTGTCATTGGGAGCATACCCGGCCAAACCGAAGAATTGATATAACTCTTCAAACTTAGCCGCGTACTGACCCACAGTTGAACTTCCTTGAGTGAGAGTCAGAAACTCGTTCTCCTTGTCGAACCTCATGGCTGTCGGAAAGAACTGCTCCAAAAATACCTGCTTGAAATGTTCCCAAGTCTGGGGAGTACCCAGAGTTACCATCATGGCTTTGGCATTAGTCCACCAGTTGTTAGCTTCTCCTTTCAGCATATGAGTTGCCAATCTCAACTTGTCATCATCAGTTACTTGCATAGCTACGAAGATCTTCTCTATATCATCTAGCCAATGCTGAGCTTCCATAACATCCGGTCCTCCTCGGAACTCAGACGGCTTCATTTTCAGGAATTCAGAGAAAACCCTCCTTGGGTCAACTTGAGGCTCAGGGACTTGTTGGGGCTGAGCTTGAGCATTCTGTTGCATCTGCAACATATCTTCCATCATCTTCTGTTGTCTCTCGATCACGTTCTGCATCCATGCAGAATGCGGATCAACTGGTGGGTTATTCCTCGATCCTCCTGCCATAATTCTGCAAATGATACACCAAGTATTAAGTTGATCAGTCTCAATGTCTCTTAGTATCACAAGAAGCAAGATAGCAGAGTTACTCGAGGGATAAAACCACCCTAACTGTCTAAGCCCGACTAGGTCGAACTGCTCTGATACCATAATGTAACACCCCGATAAATTCTAAACATATAGAATCACCGAAATGCACTAAATGGCATACATCAGAGTAACTTCCTGTTATTGAAATATTGAACACATCTAAAACTTTAGATAATACATAATAACTGGTTCTCTGAACCTCATAACTTTCTGAAAATGCTTAAGTTCCAAAACTTAAGACTTGTACATATCCTGGTGTTCAATACTCAAAACATAAAGTAGCGGAAACGATTTTACAACTTGACAATGGAAGTTATACAATCAGAACATAGGAACCATAAACGGAAACAAGGTCTAAAACATTAAACTAGGTCTTCAATGACTCCAAGAGTCACACCAGCTAGCCATGCTTTACCGCCTTTGCTTTCCCCTGTTTCTCTGTAAAAACCACAAATATGAAGGGTGAGATAAACATTATCTCAGTGAGTCCTATCGAGACCCCTTACAACTCTAGCGGTTCATTATGCCTTGTTTTGAACTCGTGGTCCTAAAAAGCAACCACGTGGAAATACATTCAGTTCCTGTAACCTTCATGCTCATGGCCCTCCTAAGCGACACATGAAGCATGCAATCTTTGTTCCATGTTTTTAGCATAACACCTCAGTCTACCTATTTTATAGGCATTCTCTTGACCTTTTGGTGAACCCATCCCGCTATTTCTAGTGGGTGAAACAATCTTGGGTCTAGGTTTTGGGGCTCATGACTTCCCCTCCCCTAGTATGCTAACCTCTTAGGGTCGTCACCCTTTTTCCTCTTGTATTTATTATACATTTTCAGTCTGTGTACCCGCAATGGGCTGTTAGTCATTCCAGTCAAGTACCATGTACCATATCAGTCAATTTCAGTGTATAATATCAGTCAAGTACCGTGTGTTATTATCAGTCAATTACAGTGTATAATATTAGTCAAGTACCGTGTGTTATTATCACTCTTTGACATTTGCACTCTCGCGTTCTCTAAGAGCGGTTTTCCATTTTTATTCATAACACACAATCTTTCTATCGAACATGCTCAATCTCATATCATTGTTACCTTTTCATTATTGTGGGACCTTGGGGAATGAATTAGAAGAGGATTGGAATCATTTGGAATGGATAAAATGCACTTTGAAATTGAAGGTCAGAAAATCTCACACGACCCGTGCGTGTAGGCGCACGGTCCGTGCGTGGTTGAACAGTTAGTAGAAATTTTTCCAGGAAGATACGCACGACCCGTGCGACTAAGCGCACGATCCGTGCGTTAGCTACCAGATTTACAGAAAGTTTCAGAGACTTACGCACGACCCGTGCTACTGGGCACACGATCCGTGCGCATTTTAAAAATACAGTTCATGTCGTATCAGATGGAGGCGCACGACCCGTGCCCAGAGGCACACGATCCGTGTGGCTCCATCAGTTTCCAGAAAACAGATTTTTCAAGGGGTTATTCCATTCCATTCCGATTCCAACTTCCCTTCCGATCGAGGCCCAAACTCAAACACGCATTAAATCACAATATTATAGCAATCCAATCCAGCACACCCAACAATCAATCAAGAAATTCATAGTTCAATCATGAGCTTTGGGAAAACGGTTTTCAATATAATTCTTTCGATACCAGAAACGTGTGACAATAATTTTCAAAAGTGAAGACTCGAAAAACGAACACGTTCCCTAAGCGAGTTATAGAACTCACCTATCGTGATGAAAATCACGCAATTTCTGAAACACTTGGAGTTCAACGACACCGAACGTGTACGAACTTGTTCCGTAACGGTCCTACTCGTCCCCACGAACTCCACTCCCTCTCCAATTCGAATCCCAGCGACTTTGAGCTACTGACCCTCTTCTCTAATTGTTTCAAACAGCTAGATGATGTCTCCCAAGGTTCTATCCCAGCTCTAAGATGACATGCAACACATTGAAAGCGCTACAACTCCATTTTTGGCTCTATGAAGCTTTGTGGGTCGAAAATGGTGGATGCAGCAAGAGGGTGATTCAGCAGTTAATAATGGTGTCAATGGAAAGGTCTTGGAAAGAGGATGAGAATGAGCTAGAATCGACTTACATGCAATGGAGGAATATGAAATCTTCAGCTTCCTTCCTCTTCTCTCCCTCTCTCGCGTAGCTCCCTCTCTCTACCTCTCAAACTCTCTTTTCAATTTTCTGAATTGTGAAGTGTGGCTGAGGGTGTTTGGTATAAGTTCAGCTGGGGTTCATTTAAAGATGGAATGACTAAATCGCCCCTCCCTCCTTCATTCTCACTTAAGCCACTTATAACTCACAATTATTCAACAATTCACTTACTTAACATAATGTACTAAATATGCATGACTACAGTTTATCAATTAAACAATTCATGATAATCCTCTTGCTAATTTAATTAATCTAATTAGCTAATTAGGGGATGTTACACAGAGAGTATTGGGAGACACTAGAATTTAGGAATTATTGTGAGAAAGCCAAGAAGAACCCTGCTTCTGAAAAAGGTGGCTCCACACACACAGGGGGAGTGTTAATACTGCAACGCATCACATGCGTTTGGTAAATTTATTATTTTATTACTTGATTAATTAATTATTTATAATTAACTAGTCATTTTCATGTGTATTAATTAATAATATGTATATATATAGGAGGCGATGCATCAAAGGACAATCACTTTGCCTGAGTTGCATTGCTACCTTCATATGTTGGAGGACACTGGGGAGTTTGCTACAGATCGGGCGAGGAATATTCAGGTAAAACTACTTTTACAATTATATATTAATGTTTATTATTTATATTTATCTTTATATATAGGCTAAATAGCACTTTTGGTCATTTATCTTTGCTCCAGATTTCACTTTGGTCCTTTATCTTTTTTTGGTCCGTTTTGGTCTCTTATGTTTCATTTTCGTTTCATTATGGTCCCTCACCTTAGTTTTGACTAAAATTAATATTATTTAATTCAATTAAAACATTAAAACAATTAATCAATGATTAAATATATATTTTTGGGTCCCCCCACCGTGCAATTACTCCCCCCACCGTGAACCCCTCCCCCCACCGTGAACCTCTCCCATCCCCCCTCTTCTCACCGGTGACGATACCTACTTCGGATACGGAGGATACTCCAGCTTCTTTGGCGACGAAAACCCCATCGACCACACGGTCACGACCGAATCGCCGGAGATCTTCGGGTTCAACTATCTGTGCTTCCACCGCCCGGCGAGATCTACGGGTTCGGCGATCTGTGCTTCCACCACACGGCCACGACCGAATCCCCAGGACTTGTGCTTCCACTGCCCGGCGAGATGGAACACGCGGAAGGATACGCCCTTCGGAAATGACGACGGTGAGTGTTTCAGATTCTTCCTCTATCTCTGCTGAGTTTGTTTTATGAATTTTCCAGATCCAGATCGCAGAGGAGGGGTGGGGCTGTGGGTGGTGGCTGTGGGTGGTGACAGAGAGAGAGAGAGACAGACAGACAGACAGATTGGGTGGTGGGTGGTGGTTGTTGGTGGCTGACGGTGGTTGTTGGTGGCTGACGGTTGTTGGTTCTTTTTCTAATTTTGTTATAATTGAATTAATTGTTTTAATTGTTTTAATGTTTTAATTGAATTAAATAATATTAATTTTTGTCAAAACTAAGGTGAGGGACCAAAATGAAACGAAAATGAAACATGAGGGACCAAAACGGACCAAAAAAAAGATAAAGGACCAAAGTGAAATCTGGAGCAAAGATAAAGGACCAAAGTGAAATCTGGAGCAAAGATAAAGGACCAAAAGTGCTATTTAGCCTTATATATATATTGTTTTTATTATATTATATATTATTAATAATTAGTTATTTATTTCTTTGTTGGGTTATTTTTTCAGGAGAGCTTCCAGGATGGGCTGGCTCAGTACCATGAGTCACAGCAGAGCGGTGGGACAGATATCGATCCGGTTGAGGAGGCTAGAGTAGCTCGTGATATTTGGGAGAGAGCAGTTCGTCCCCAAAAGAGTAATCGTATGGTAGGATCTGGTGGTATTGGACCGGCTGCTTTCCGAACAAGCATTATTCCGAGTCTATCAGCTTCACATTCTGGATCAGAGAGTACTGGTCACTCTTATGTTCCCAATTCTAGTGAGTTGAATGCTGTTACGCAATTGACCCAGCAACTGAGTGAGGCCTAGCGTCAGTTTGCCGAGCAGCAGGAGCAAAATGAACGGGAAGTGCAGGCGCTTCAAGAGAAAGCTAGGATAGCTGAGGAGCGCATGGAGGAGCCGGCTAGGGTAGCTGCGGAGCAGGCTAGGGTAGCTGCGGAGCAAGGTAGGCTAAATGAGGAGCACTTTAAGCTTTTACAGGATCAGCTGATGTCTCAGCATCCAAGTAATCCATCATCATCACATATGCCATCCTAACTGCCGCATCAGCATTTCGGCGGTGCATTTCAGCCGTGGTCTAAGCAGCAGTATGCACCCCAGTATTCCCAGCAGTATGCACCCCAGTATTCCCAGCAGTATCCACCGCAGCATCCATATCAGCCATACCAGCAGCCCCAGCAGCAGTCACCCCACCTGTGCATTTATTTTGTTGTTTTATTTAAATTAATTATTAATTTTCATTCCTAATTTTTATTTTTTTAATTAGTAAATTAATTATTAACTTTTATTTTATTATCAATAATTAAAGTGTTTAATAAAATAATTAATTAAAGTTTTTAATAAAATAATATTAAATTTTTAAATAAAACGACAATTAATTTTCGGCAGATTTTTTAAAAAAAAAAAGGTTTTTCTGGCGGATTAAAGGGATTTCCAACGGATATTTTTAAAAAAAAAGGTTTTTTTCGGCGGATAATCCGCCGGTAATGTTTTGCGAATTTTTTTTTTTGGCTTTTCCGGCGGATTTTTCGGCGCCATAAGATCCTTCGGAAATTTCCAGCGGATAATCCGCCGGAAAGCGTTTGCTGCGAGCTGGCTACCGGCGCCAAAAACCCGCCGGAAAGTCCACATTTTCGGCAGATTTTTGGCTTTTCCCGCGGATTTTGCCTGTCGAAAAATCCAATTTTTCTTGTAGTGGTGGTGCTCTATCTGGTGTGATTTGCTCTATTTGCTTGAATCTTCTGAAACATGTTATTTGACTCCGATTCATGAAACAACCTCCGAATCCAATCCCCACGTTTTCACCTCAGATGGTTTACACCTCTTAGTGAAGTTAACCATTGAGGCCACGCCACATTAGCAGCTGCACACACGTTGTTTTCATCTAGTTTAGTCAACACCAATTTTATTCAATTTTTCACATTATCTAGTGTTTTAACTGCTACAAATATAACAAACTTGCCAAACAATGAAGCTCTTGAGGAGGATAATGGATTTTATATTGAATTGGATTTTCCTGCTGACCCTATTATTCAATATAACCCTGTTGATAGTTCTCTCATTTCTGGAGCATTGAACAGTGCTTACATAACTGATATCAAGAGGACACAGTTTGGAGATAACTTACTTGTATGTAATTCCTAAATATGAATGACATCTTATTCTTAGTTAAGTGTTTTGAGTCATATGAAGCTTATTATTATTGTTTTTACTAGGTTGTTGTCGCGTCTGGTATAAATGTGACAAATAAAGCCAGAACTTGATGTAATAGTTAAGTGTCCCGGAAATGGGATAATTGTTTTTGGGATTGCTCCTCCTGGCTCCGGATTTGACTTCTACAGCTGTTGCGTTAAAAACACACTTAGAGCAAGTGTACTCTTTCGCAGAAGTAGTATAAAAGATTATCGTATCAACAGGGATTAATTAACAAGTACCAAACTAGTAAAGATTATATATTGTTTAGACAAACCAATAATTTAGTTGTAATGAAAACAAATAAAAAGAAATAAATAACAAGAATTAAAATACTAGATTTAATAAATGGGGAAAGGTCTTGGGTCACTGTAACACCCCAAAATTTATTAAATATTTATTGATTAATTTAATTGGGATGTTATGTGATAGAATATTAGAAATAATATATGGTTATTTTATTTTAATGTGTTGGTCCATATTGGGGGTTAGAAATAATAAAATGAGGAGTGTTAGTAGCAAGCCCATGATTAAGTCAAATTAGACTAATGAGAAAGCCCAAGGTGAGTGAGTAAGTCGAATAGGGGTTAAGTGAGGGTTTCAAGTCATTTTGTTAAAAAAAAAAACAAAAACCTAATCTAAGAGAGAAATAAGAAAGAACGACGGCTAGCAAGAGAGAAAGAAGAAGAAAACGTGAATTCCAACAAGGCAAGGAGGGGAAGGGCAAGCTAGAATTTCGTGGCATTCCTAAGGCTAGGGTTCGATTTCTAAGGCCAAGGTAAGGGTGAGATTCATATTTTATAAAGATTGGTATGAGGGATTGTATGTGGGTTGGGATTGGTAGTGATCATGCATGTGTAATATACATTATGTGTATGATGAAATGTTCCCAATGATGTATTGATTGGTGTTGCCTTATATTGATGTTTCCTTGCCCTAATGCCATGCTTGATCATTGATGTGTGCATAAAAATATATGTGTGTGATGTTGATTGTGGCGCCCTAGGCGCCCAGCCACTATGCCTATGCCTAAGTTTTTGGTTGCTGAATTGGGCACCCTGTGCATGGGCGCCATGCCTGGGTGCGATTCCGAACCCCAATGTTGCTGGAACTTGCTCCCCTTAATTCTCTGTGTATGCCTAGCTTGTCCATGTTTTCAATTTCGATTTTAAGTGGTCCTGGAAGTGGCGCCCTAGGGGCCCATGTGCTGTGTTTTGGTGTTGCAGGAAACGGATCCCCTGCCCTGGGCGCCATGTGCGTGTCTTAGTCCTGTGCCTGATGAAGGCGCCCTGCTCCTGGGCGCCGTGCCTTATTTTGATGTGTTGATCCAATATGGCTCCATGTTGTTCCTGCGTGTGTTGCTTGAAAAGTGTTGGCGCCCTGCTCCTGGGCGCCAGTTTCTGGGTGGTGTTGCGCCTGTGTTGTGCTATGGGTCCTAGTGCCTAGGCGCCAAGGGCGCCAAACCTTGACTGCCCGTGTTGCATTCCTATGTTGTTTTTATGTGTTGGTATGTTGCCTGGATGTTATTAATGCTGAGTTTTGGTTGTTAAGTCGCGTGTTCTGAAATGTCACTGGGATCCCCTCCCCTGGGCGCCAGTTTGTGTCTGCGCCAGTTTTTCTGTGTTGTGTTGCTCCCCTGGGTGCCAGGATCCCCGTCCTGCGCCATTTTCTGTGTTGCTGTGTTGCTAGGCGCCAGGATCCCCTATGGGCGCCAGTTTCTGGATTTGTGTTGCGTTTTTCCCCGTTTTATTTTCGCAATATCTTTTGACTCGGGAGTCCGATTGAGACGTTTCAAAATGTTTTGGAAAGCTTATTCAGAGGCCTAACTGAATATTCTAATTTGAGGCAAAATGATCCATTTTTCTGGAAATTGTCAGTCGTTGAACGTTATCGATGCGTAGTTGAATGTTGTTGCCTTGCTAGTGATGGACAATGTTGGTCCTTTGGTTGGTGAATTTGCCCATATTTGTTGGCATTGAATTTTAGGTTGTTATAGGGCGGTGGCCCGTATGAATTTGTTGTTATAGGGCAATGGCCCGTAGGAAATTGTTGTTGTAGGGCGGTGGCCCGTATGAGTTGGTGGTTATAGGGCGGTGGCCCGAATGAATGTATTCTTATAGGGAGGTGGCCCGTATGAATTTGTCGTCATAGGGCGGTGCCCCGTATGAATTTATTGTTATAGGGCGGTGGCCGTGTGGAGTTGTTGTTGTAGGGCGGTGGCCTGTACGGATTTGTCGTTGTAGGCCTATGGCCATTATTAATGGGTATGACTATTGTATGTCTGTGTTGCATGGCCGTGATGATTTTGACTGTTGAGGTGATAATTGCCTGTTATGCTAAAGTTGACTAATATAATGATAATGACTTTATGTTCATGCATGTTGTTGACCCGTTGTCTGTTGTGATTACCTGACTGTCTGGCCTGTTTATGCGGTCTTTCATATGATTCTTGATATTGTGTGATATCTCACCCCTTCTGTTTGAATGTTACCCCGATGTTGGTAACGTGCAGGTAATAGCGAATGAAGGCGGAGTACCTTCATACAGTCGGGTCGGTGTCGTCGCTCTGATACGTAGCACTCGGGGGTCGAACGCGCTGATTTACTTTACTTATTTCTTTTACTTAAGACCTTTCATCTTGCGTTGGATTTTGGTGTTGTGAACCTTGCACTTGTGCAACTTTTGTTGATGATTAAACTCGTTGATTTTTCCGCTGCGTAATTGAATACTATTTGGTGTTGATGTTTTTAAAAGTGCTATGTATTTCGAGTTGTTTTTGAAGAAATGTGACATCCGTTTATCGTTGAAAACTCTGATGTGAACCTATATTTTATCGGGTAGAAATGGGTGTTACAGTCACGGTTTCACGTGCAAGTTTCGATTCCCCTATGTCTAACTCTTCCCGAATTCATTTATTTTCTTTAATTACCAATCCCTTTACTAAAACTATTAATCCGTTTGGTCATTCGCGATTAATATATATTCTTTTTCCTAAACTAACCCTTGTTTGGTCATGCAAGAATTTAAATTTAAGAAAAGCATAAAGAGCAAAAAGATTGAATGATTGGAACACTAAATTAAAGTTTGGTCATGCATTAATTTTAGCTCCAATTATCCTATAGGTCCACCAATTAATTGCAGTACAGTCGCTGATCAACTAATTGATTATGAACATGCATAGGGTAGCTAATCCTAATTATGTGATAAAAACAATAGGACAATATTAATTGAAATAAAAACCGAAATTCAGATATGAAATTAGAACATAAAAAGGTCTCTAAACATGTAAGATCCACCTAAGACCCTAGAAGAGGATTTAGCTATCCATAGTGTTCGAGAACAATAAAATAAAATTAGAAGTCATAAATTACAGAGTTAAAAATAACCCGGAATAGAGAAATTTCTGATCCTGAGAATTTAGTCTCCTTTTTCTGCTTCAGAGCTCTCTCACGGTGTCAAGAAAGATAACCAAAACTCCTTTCACTCTCTCCTCTGCCGTCCGCGTTCCTTTCTCCCTTTATTTTCTGTTGCGGCACTTTTTCTGATTGACGTTAATTGCCGCGGCTACTGTTCTTTTTCAATTTAATTCCTTTTTCTCCTAGGGTTGCATGTGTTTTTGTTTTTGCCTTGCTTTCTTCTCACGGCTTCTGTTACTTTTCAATTGGCCATGGGCCTTTTCATTCCAATTGCAATTGCAATTGCAATTGGGCCTTTTCTTCTTTAAATCATGTGCTTCTTCATTCTTTTTAATACCAATGTTTTGCTGCACCAAATTTGTGGGCCAATAGAATATGTTGGGCTTGGCTTCTAGCTTCTTCCAATTCGCACTTCATAATATATATATATATATATATATATATATATATATATATATATATATATATATTGGACTTTTATTTCTTTACACATTTTTTTTTCTGCAAAATAAAGAGCAAATTAAGTAAATGATTTATATAATAGATAATAATTGCTCTAAAAATGACTCAAAAATTTATCTAAAAAGGCACTAAATTGGAGTTTATCAACAGTCGATACTTCGCCCCAAAATTTGGAATCGATGAGGTAAGCTAATTAGAACTACGACTAAAGTAATCCTCCAATAGCATTGTTAATGTCTCCTTGAATTAAGAATTGAATACAGAAAGTTGAAGTATGGTTAGGTTCTGATTTAGATAATGTTAGTAACTCAAAATTTCTTTTCGGGATTCAATTTGTGGAAGTGCACATTGTGCCTTGGCATCCTATTGGAGCAAGACGCTGGGGAAGTGTGATTTTAATGCTTATCAGGTACTACTATCCTTCCCCTCTCTTGGATTATATTTGTCTTTTTCATCCTAACCTGTAGATTACAATATTTGTGCAGGCATCAGCGAGAGGGGGAGCTCTTAATATTCATATTGATTAGGAGAAACAAAGAGTGTTTCTGCGTGGGAAGGCTGTTACGATGATGGAAGGGTTTGTTCGGGTTTAGTGGTTTAGTTGGGATTTAGTTGAGTTGGGATTTGGGGTTTGTTTGGATCTCAAGTGTTAATTGATTGGTTTGTTTCATATTTACAATTCTTGTTTAGTTGTTTAAGTGTTTTTGATACTATGTTTGACTTGCTGCTAGTGAAGTTTCTGAGGGAATTGGTAGAAAGGAATAAGTAATTGGATTAATTTTTAATCTACTTTGTTAGTCTTATAGGTTTTGGAAAATAGAGGTCTATTCCTCTGCCGGCCGAATGTTATTTTTTGGGGGGAACTCTTTCCTTAAACTTGTAATTTGATTAAACTCGTTTATTATTTTTTATATGAAGAATCCTGCTAATATACTTTAACCATTCTTTGATGAAATCCATAGTCTTGTCACTTTGAAAAAGTATACGTAGAACATGTTTTCTAAAGTCTGTTGCTAGCATTATTGTTGGGGTTTTGTCATGAGCATTAATTATGTGCATTTTTGTAGTATTTGATAGTCTACACCTGAAGCATTTTGGAATTTTGTTTGGTGCTTACCGATTGCTGTTTGTTCACATATATCTTGTTCTTTGCCAATACATGATGGAAATGCTTTTAAGGATACATGTGTAACTCTAGTTAGTGTAGCAAAGTTCAATAGTGTAGCAAAGTTCAAATGTGGAAATGCTACACTAATTTCCTTAACTTTTCTACATTTTTATTTTCATTGAACAGGGTGGCAATGACCAAGAAGTCTATGAATCGGAAAGGGCTATTGGACACACAGGTTAGTTGCTTTGACTTGTATACGTTATGATTGAATTTCAGTAACACGGAATATTTACAGAGGACCACAGGCTGCAAAAATATTGTTCATGATTGTATTTGAATTATAATAAACATAAGACTGGTTCTTTCTGACAGCTTAGGTTGTCTATTATGATTTTATTATAACAAATTCAAATGATAAAAGTTAGAATTCAGATCTTAGTTTACAGTTAACTAGAACCAAAAGTTATCCTTTTCCTTTGATTTATTTGGTTGCTTGAACTTGAGGTTGACAAAGGTATCATATAAATTATTTTCAAAGTTTTGGCAGTTGCCTACTGTTAGAATTTATCTCATTCATTTATATTGTTTGACCCTGTTGTAGTCCTGTTGGGCAGAAGAACCAAAGCTCTATCCATTGTCTCCGCAACTATCACTAATAATTGGAAGAAGGTAATAGCTATTTTTCAACTTTTATAGGATGATTACTAGGTAATTATTATGTCATAGGTATTAGGTTAACCATGTCATGCGTATACAACTTTTGTTTTTGTAGATGTTTAATTCGAGTCGTCCGTTCACACTTGAAGAGCTGACACATATTAGATAAGTTTGGGCAGAGTTCTTTATAAAGTTGTATGCAGAGTGTAAACCAACTTCAAAGGAAGAACGAAGAAAACAACCTAAGTGATGTTCTTTTGCTTTTAATATTACATGTATATTGGAGCTTAATATTCTGATGTTATTTGTTGCTCTGCTAAATGTATTATTGTTGCTCTAGTATACCTTTTGACAAGATATTAGTGAAATGAATGTTGAATTGATAATGGAACTTTTGGAGCAAAATTTACTAATTTTCTACTTTTATATAGAATGTGTGTTGCTGGATTAATGAATTTGATGCCTAGTGGAGCCAAATTTGTATATGCAGAGGAATAGGCCAAAAGCCAAAAAAAAACTTTTATAGTCAGGCGGAAACAAACCTGACTTTAAAATATAAACACATTTAAAGTCGTGCAAAGGAATGCCTGACTTAAAAACAAACATATGAAGTCAACCTATCGCCTGACTTTAAAGCTCCCGACGAAGTCGCCTTAATAGAAGTCAAGCTGGCGCCTAACTTTAAAAGCCCAATTTGCCTGACTTTAAATCCCTTTTCTGCACTAGTGATTATTTTGATCTGGATGACCGTAAATAATATGCTAATATGAGTATATATAGGTTGAGTATAACTCATAATTAATTATAAGAATGAAGTGTTAGCTAGAAAAGTTAAATATGAGTTAATGTCTAATGTGCTAATGAATTAGGATGATAGATAAGTCTAAACCCAAGAGCACTTGGATAAGATGCTAGGGGTCTCTTCCAGCTTAACCAAGGTCCTACGTTTGAATCTAGCCTTGGGCATGCAGCAATGTTAAATCTCTTGAGGGAGAGCTTTGGTGCCCATTGTGGTCCTACCCGGCTCGATGGATTAGTCTCTGCAATTGCGCGCAGAGTATACCCAGTTTATATAAAAAAAATAGGTAATTCTAAGTTAATATCGTTTAAGATCTAGACCGGCACCTTAGTACGATTAATGTAGCTAAGATCGACTCGGAATTGTTAAGATTATTAAGTGATTGTCATTCATGTTTTGTTGTGATTGCTGGTTGGTATTGTGTGTATTGATATGTGTGTTTTGTTATGGGAAACTTGTTGCGCAATGGGCAAGTTATCCTTCAGGGATGATTAACTAGCTGGTTCGCGTTGAAGATTCTTGTCGCAGTATGGGCAAGGACTCGTCGCAGTATGGGTGAGCTATACCTCAAAGGGCGGTGACGATGATGGGTGGTGGTGGTGGTGTTGTCATCGTCGTTCTCGTTGCATTTAATGAACTTTTCTCTACCATACATTGCGTTAGCAGTCGATCGTCTGGGTAGGTATACTCATAACCCTGGTCAGGATCATTGGAACGTAATTGCTCACCTTATGTGATATTTGAGAGGTACCACAAATTATGGTATTACTTACAGTGGATTTCCCGCAGTATTAGAAGGATACTGCGATGCTAACTGGATATCTGATTCAGATGAGACAAAATCCACTAGTGGTTACATTTTTACACTTGGTGGTGGTGCGGTAACTTGGAGGTCAGCCAAACAATCCATTATTGCTAGATCGACTATGGAGTCAGAATTTGTAGCTCTAGAATTGGTTGGTACTGAAGCTGAATGGTTGAAGAACCTTTTAGCTAGAATTCCTTTGGGAATAAAACTGACACCATCAGTGTCAATGCATTGTGATAGTTAGTCGGCAATAGCCATTGCAAATAATAAGACCTAAAATGGAAAAAATAGACATGTGCAATTAAGACACAATGTTGTCAAACAATTGCAAAATTATGGAGCAATATCGATCGATTATGTGAAGTCAGAAGTGAATTTGGCCGATCCTCTAACAAAACCCCTAGGGAAGAAACTGATATGTGAGACATCGAGGGGAATGGGACTAAAGCCAATTGAAATTTAGAAGTGATGGTAACCCAACCTTTGTGATTGGAGATCCCATGACTAAGGTTCAATGTGGTAAAAACAAGTCACTTCTTGATATTGCTAGCACTGAAAAATTAATTCAAGTAATTAATTTTATTATTGTCCCTTCCTATGGAGTTATTGTGATAGTGCTAGACTACAGGGTTTGGGATTGTCTCAAGAAAGTGGGGTTTGGAATCATGTCTCAAGAAATAAGGGTAGTCCTTAGGGTTTGGGATTTTCTTAGGAAAAAGTGTAAGCTCTTCCGAGGGTCATCTCATCTCACAAGGGTATGAGGAGTGGACGTAGGTCACTAGGAGGTGACCGAACTAGGATAAATCTCTTTGTGCTCTATTGATTTATTTTCTAATTCCTTCGCTTCCACATAACCCGCGCGAAAATTAATCTAAGTCATTGAAAAGGGGAAAAAGTTTTCAAAAGTTTTTAAATCTCAATTCACCCCCCTCTTGAGACTGAAGCCACTTGGCAACAAGTGGTATCAGAGCTAGACTCTTGTATAAAGGGCCTAGCAGCTTCAAGAGAAATGGGTTTAGGTTGGTTTACGCAAGATGGTGCTTCTCTTACCCGTCCTCCGGGATTCAACGGGAAAGATTACGCATATTGGAAAGAAAGGATGAGAATATTTATTGAAGGGGTAGAATTAGATGTTTGGGATGCTGTGGAAAAAGGACCATTTGTCCCCACGCACATGGTAATGGCATTCTTACAATTAAAGGGAGAAATGAATGGTCTGATGAGGAAAAGAGAAAAGTTCAACATAATCTGCGGGCTAAAAACAAAATTACTTCTGCTTTGAGTCCTGATGAATTTTTAAGAGTTTCAAATGGTAAATCTGCTCAAGAAATGTGGGATAATCTTCAAGGAGCTCATGAGGGTACTAGTGAGGTTAAAAGAGCAAGAACCAACACCCTTATCAGAGAGTACGAGCTGTTCAGAATGAATACAGGTGAAACTATACCGGAAATGCAGAAGAGGTTCACTCACACAATGAATCAACTAAGCCTACTAGGAAAGTCATTCCCTGCTGAGGATCTAATAAACAAAGTTCTGAGATGTTTGAATCGAGAATGGCAATCCAAGGTTACCGCTATAGCTGAATCGAGAAATTTAGCTACCATGTCACTTGCCACTCTATTTGGAAAACTTCAAGAGCATGAACTAGAGCTCACCCGGCTGGCTGAGCACGAAAATAATGATAAGAAAAAGAAAAGCTTGGCACTGAAAGCATCTAGTTCAAGTCAACTTTGTGAGAGCGAAGATTCAGAAAATGAGGATGATAAAAATGAGGAAAGCATGGCTATTATGGTTCGAGGGTTCAAACGATTTATGAAACAGAAAAATTATTCTAAAAGGAACTTCAACCATAAAAGGAAAGAAAGCTCATCCGGTCCTCTTACTTGCTATGAATGTCGGAAACCTGGGCATATGAAGATGGAATGTCCTAGTCTACAGAGAAAATAATCAAAGTTCGAAAAGAGGACATCCAAAGAAAACAAAGGGACAAAAGCCTACATCGCATGGGAAGACAACTGCATGGATTCATCAGATGAATCTAAGAACGAAGAAGCTCAAGTTGCACTAATGGCTGATCATGACAGCGACAACGAAAATGAGGTATCTTCTTACTCTGTATCTTTACAAGATGCTTATGTTGAATTATTTGAAGCATTTTCTGAACTGCATGATAAATCATCAAAACTAGCTAAAGCACTAAGCAAATCAAAGGAAGTTATCATTCATCTTCAAAATGATGTTATTGCTTTAACTAAAGAAAAATCAGAGCTTAGAAAAGAAAATGATAGTCTTGCATTCTTTAAAGAAAATTATACTTGTGATAAATGTGTTGAATTTGAAAAAAAAATTCATGAACTAGAATGGACTGTATGAAAATTATCTAACCTACAAAATGTGCATCATAGACCTCCTAGAAACAATCTTATTAAAAGGCATGTGCATCATAAACCGAAGTTCTCCACTAGACCATACATTAAATGCTATTATTGTGATAAACATGGACATACTGCTTCCGTCTGCATGGCAAGAGGTAAACAAACTATGAAAAAGGTATGGGTTCCCCAAAAGACCATACGAAACACTAACCCACAAGGACCCAAAGAGATTTGGGTACCTAAAACCTTGTTTTGAATTACTGCATGTATGCTTCAAGGTACGGGGGTCAGATTGGTACCTTAACAGCGGATGCTCGAAGCACATGACTGGAGATATTACAAAGTTCTTAACTCTCACCCCCAGGTCAAGCGATCATGTGACTTATGGTGACAACAACAGAGGAAGAATCCTCGGTGAAGGTAAAGTTGGTAAAGATCTATCTACTGCTATTGATAATGTGCTTTATGTTGAAGGTCTTAAACATAACTCACTAAGCATTAGCCAACTATGTGATAAAAGAAATAGAGTAATATTTGATTCAGGTTCATGCATCATTGAGGATAAAATAAGTAAACAAGTTAAAATGATAGGAAACAGAGTAGAAAACATATACATGATGAGTCTTGATAGTGTTTCATCTCATAATGCATGCTGTCTCATTAGTAAGGAAGAAAATTCTTGGTTATGGCATCGTAGAGCAGCTCATATTCATATGGATCATCTTAACAAGTTAGTGTCTAAGGATCTAGTTAGTGGTCTTCCTAAAATCAAGTTTGAAAAGGATAAACTGTGTGATGCATGCCAAAAGGGCAAACGGGTAAAAGTGTCTTTTAAATCGAAGAACATTGTGTCTACTAACAAACCATTGCAGCTGTTACACATGGATCTATTTGGTCCCTCAATGACAAAAAGTTATGGTGGAAACTACTATGCTCTCGTTATAGTAGATGATTATTCAAGGTTCACTTGGACACTCTTTCTCGCAAATAAGAGTGATGCATTTGGAGCTTTCAAGAAGCTTGCTCGTAGCATTCAAAATGAGAAAGAATTGAAAATCATCTCCATTCGATCCGATCACGGTGGAGAGTTTGAAAATGAAAAGTTTGAAAGGTTATGTGAAAAACTAGGTATAAATCACAACTTCTCATCACCTAGAACTCCTCAACAAAATGGAGTCGTTGAAAGGAAGAATAAATCAATGGAAGAACTTGCCAGAACAGTGCTAAATGATCTCGACGTCCCAAAATACTTTTGGGCGGATGCTGTAAGTACTGCTTGTTATGTTATGAATAGAGTTTTGATTAGGCCTATTTTAAAGAAAACCCCCTACGAACTGTACAAGGGGAGAAAACCAAATATTGCACACTTACACACTTTTGGTTGCAAATGCTTTGTATTAAATAATGGAAAGGATAACTTAGGAAAATTCGATGCTAAGGCTGATGAAGGAATTTTTCTTGGTTACTCTTTATCTAGCAAGGCCTTTAGAATTTTCAATAAAAGAAATAGAGTAATTGAGGAATCTGTGCATGTTACATTTGATGAGACTAACCCCAAAAGGCTGGGAAAGGTTATTGATAATGTTGCAGATGAACCGGAAGAATCAAGGTTAGATGAAAAGGAGAAAGATAAAGAGGAAGGGACTAAGTCCACTTCTCAAGAAAAAACTGAGGAAGAATCAAGCAGTGAGCTACCAAAGGAATGGAGAATTCCCAGGGACCACTCACTTGAAAACATTTTAGCTTTTGTATCTCAAATTGAACCTAAAACCCTAGATGAAGCTATAGAAGATTAACATTTGACTATTGCTATGCAAGAAGAGTCAAACCAGTTTGAAAGAAACAAAGTATGGGATCTTGTCCCCAGGCCTGAAAAGAATCAAATAATAGGTACAAAATGGGTGTTTAGAAACAAACTAGATGAATCGGGCATAATTGTTAGAAACAAAGCTAGACTAGTTGCTAAAGGCT
Organism: Astragalus membranaceus; assembly: GCA_039519185.1. NCBI lineage: Eukaryota > Viridiplantae > Streptophyta > Magnoliopsida > Fabales > Fabaceae > Astragalus > Astragalus membranaceus. The sequence goes on along the minus strand of CM076852.1, from coordinate 31,936,333 downwards.
ACAATCAAGAAGAAGGAATAGACTATGATGAAACATATGCTCCTGTAGCTAGATTAGAAGCTATTCGCATGCTACTCGCTTTTGCATCAGTTATGGATTTTAAACTGTATCAAATGGATGTGAAAAGTGCATTTTTAAATGGTTTTATTCAAGAAGAAGTGTACGTTGAACAACCACCAGGATTTGAAAATTATGAAAAACCAGATCACGTTTTTAAACTCAAAAAGGCTCTATATGGTCTGAAACAAGCTCCTAGAGTTTGGTACGAAAGATTGAGCAAGTTTTTACTCAATCGTGATTTTCAAAGATGGAAAGTTGACACTACACCTTTCATAAAAAGGACAAAAGATGACATCTTACTTGTGCAAATTTATGTGGATGACATTATTTTCGGTGCTACTAATGAATTGCTTTGCAAAGAATTTTCTAGTATTATGCAGAGCGAGTTTGAAATGTCAATGATGGGAGAACTCAACTTCTTCCTTGGGCTTCAAATAAAACAAACCATCAATGGCATATTCATCTCTCAATCAAAATTTTGCAAAGAACTACTTAAGAGATTCGAAATGGACAAAGCAAAAGAAATGTCCACTCCAATGAGCACTTCATGCTACTTAGACAAAGATGAAGAAGGTAAACCAGAAGAACTAAGCAAATATCGAGGTATGATTGGCTCTCTTCTCTATTTAACTGCTAGTAGATCGCATATCATGTTTAGTGTTTTCATGTGTGCTAGATATCAAGCAAATCCAAAAGATTCGCATTTGGTAGCTGTCAAAAGAATAATGGGATATCTTGTAGGCACTCAAAATGTTGGTCTGTGGTACCCTAAAGGCGCCACATGCAGCCTTATAGGATATTCAGACTCTGATTTTGCAGGTTGTAAGTTGGAGAGAAAAAGCACTAGTAGAACATGTCACATACTAGGTAGTGCATTAGTCTCTTGGAACAGTAAGAAACAAGTCAGTGTCGCACTGTCAACTACTGAAGCAGAATATGTTGCAGCAGGAAGTTGCTGCGCACCAATCCTCTGGATGAAGCAAAAACTTATTGACTATGACATAGAATTAGATCACATTTCAATAAAATGCGACAACACCAGCGCTATCCATCTCTCAAAGAACCCTGTCCAACACTCTAGGACCAAGCATATAGAAATTAGACATCACTTTCTTAGAGATCATGTCCAAAAAGGCGATTGTGTGATTGAATTTGTTGAATCATCAAAACAGCTTGCTGATATTTTCACGAAACCTTTACAAAAAGAAAGCTTCTTTTTCATTTGAAGAGAACTTGGAATCATTGAATCCTCTTCTATTTGAATGAAACAAATGTTGTTTCGACACGCAAATTTTATCATATGTCGACCCTTTTGATCATGACAAAAAGGGGGAGAAATATAGTGTTGGATTAAGCATATAGAATGAGCATATAAAAATGCATATAGAATGAGCATATAAAAATTGTCATAGCATTGTCACCGTGCATACTTTGCATCGAGTCAATAAAACAGGGGGAGCATCATGATAGGGGGAGTATCATATATATGCATTATCCGTTTGATGAACTAATCTCCCACCTTAAAATGAGTAAAGTTTTGTCATCATCAAAAAGGGGGAAAATGTGGATATCTTGTACTGCAGGTGAATTATATTGCAGGTTAGGTTTTGATGATGAAAAAGACAAAGCCAAAGTTGATGACCAAAGTTGATGAAAGTGACAAAATATCAAAGACACAATCCAAGACAATCAAGACTAAAGAATCATGTCTCAAGAAGTAAGGGTAGTCCTTAGGGTTTGGGATTTTCTTAGGAAAAAGTGTAAGCTCTTCCGAGGGTCATCTCATCTCTCAAAAACCCATGATTTTCGAAATATGCATGCATGCACACGTAAACATAAAAAGCATTTTGAGAAACCATAAAATCGATTCACACTATTTTAAACTAAACATCAAAATCGATTTTCAACTATACAATCGATTCATATTGTTTCTACTAAGTATAAAATCGATTCACAAGTGTTTTCAAAAAGAAAGAAATCGATTCCTACTATTTTCCCTAAAACATAAAAGCGATTTCCTTCCTGTTTTCTGAGCACACAATCGATTTGCTCTTCACTATAATCAGGCAAAGAATCGATTCTTCTCTTAATGCACTCAAGCATAAAATCGATTCCCTTCCTGTTTTTATAGCTATAAATCGATTTGCATCTCATTTCAAACAAGACATAATCGATCAACATCCTAGATCTATTCAGGCATAAAATCGATTATCATCTTCAGTTAATTTAGGCATACAATCGATTTTGCCATTTCCAAATTTGATTCAACGGTCATATTTTTCTAAGCCTATAAATAGAAGACTTTACAAATCATTTCTCACAACCCATTCTCACAATCAAATTGCATCATTTTGAAAAACCCTTTACATTTTCATTTCTGCTCTTCACGCACTGTTGGTCCGTCAGAGCTGATCTCTCGCAAGGGTTAGTCGGGGTTGGAATCTTCAAGTTGTAATATCTTCCTACACTAGAGGTATTTTGGTCTTTACATTTGTAATTGTTTTATTGTTGTATTTTGTACTAGGGAGTGTGGTATCTCTCTAGGGTAGCTGTTTGTACTAGGAAGGGGGGTATCTTTCTGGGGCAGCTTGTTGTAACAAGGGTGGGGTGTCTCTTGTTGTATTGTGGTTAGATTTGAGGGCTCTATATAGGTGGGGTATCCTAGGAGAAGAGTGCCTAAGTCTTGTAAAGGTTTTCCAAGGCACCTGTAAGCCTTGTTTTGTGTTAGTGGAAAATCTGACAAGGGTGTGAGGACAGGACGTAGGTCACTAGGAGGTGACCGAACCAGGATAAATCTCCGTGTGCTTTATTTCTTTATTTTCTAATTCCTCCGCTTCCACTTAACCTGTGCGAAAATTAATCTAAGTCATTGAAAAGGGGAAAAAGTTTTCAAAAGTTTTTAAATCTCAATTCACCCCCCCTCTTGAGACTGAAGCCACTTGTTAACAATCCAAGCCTATCCGGATATACCCATTTTAAGCTGTTTTGATCAAGCCTATCCTCAACTCTTTGGTCTTGGACAAGCTTCCATTCTTTTAAATTAATGCACCCATTGGACTGTTTTGTGGCCGTAATCGATGTTTTTTTATCCCTCTCATTTTTTTAGCGTCTGATTAAGTCCTTGCATGTCCATCTTGTTGTTGTCGTCGTCGTTGTTGCTGTTATTGTTGCTATCCCATTCGGGTAAGGTATCCCGGTCCTCGTAGTCCTCTTTTTGTTGTTCTTCAGGGCATTATCGGGCAAGGTATCCCTTTCGGGCATGGTATCCCGGTCTTGTTGTTCTTTGTAGGGAATTATCGGGCAAGGTATCCCATTCGGGCATGGTATCCTGGTCCTCACAGTCCTCCTCTTATTGTTCTTCAAGGCATTATCAGGCATGTTATCTCGGTTGTTCTTTATAGGGCATTATCGGGCAAGGTATCCCGGTCCTATTGTTGTTGTTCGTCGTAGGGAGTTATCGGGCAAGGTATCCCGGCCCTAATGTTGTTGTTCGTCGTAGGGCAGTATCGGGAAAAGTATCCTGTTCGAGCAAGGTATCCCGGTCCTATTGTTGTTGTTGTTGATGATTGTACGGATGTATCTGGAAAGGTATCCTGATCCAGTTGGTGTTGTTGTTGTTGTTGCTGCTTGTAGTCCTAGGATGAGCTGAAGATTAGTTAATGATTGTTTGTGCATTCGTGTTATGAAAGTTGTATCCACTACTGTTGATTGTTTCCTTGTTTTGTGGTGGTCTTGTTGTTTTAGTTTCGGTCTTATATTCCTTATATGGTTTGTGCACCACTTTTTTTAGATTGACTTCCAGGTATCGTTGGAGCAGCCTTCTACGATCGTGAATCAGTGGAGATGTGATTACTACCGATCAACTAGTAGCTTGTAGTATGATACTATGCGTTGATGTTACTTTTTTATTTATTTAATTGAATTAACGATTAATTGCTCTGATTATGTGACATCGGGATTTGGGTTGGACTTTTAATATTATATGAAAGTCATTCTGGTTACTGTACAGAAAGAAAGGTTTTACCGCTTTAGTCTTTAGTATCATTATAAATTCTGTTTATATGATTTAAGGAATTTGATGACATCTTTTACTTGCGAGAAGTATTCTTAGAAAAGGAAATGCAATTTTATTTCAAAAACAAATTTACTCGTTTTTCGTACTTTTTCTTTTATAATTACTTACGGGGTAAAGGGTGTCACACTTATTTTCCTGCATGAGTTTCCGACGGAATCGTAATCCGTCAATAGTTTCCGACGGTTATATTCGTCACAAAACCCTAATTTCCGTCGCATATGCCCAAATCCCCAATTAAAATGAAATTCTTCCCTCGAACCCTCATTTCACGCACATTTTAGAACTTCTCTCTCATTCGACCCCCCTCTCCCTCTCTCTCTCTCTCCCTCTCCCTCTCTCTCTCTCTCTGTCATCTTTCACCCTCCATCTGCCTCCGCCGCCATCTCTCACCACCACCATTTCGTCCCCCCTCTTCGACCGTCAGTCATCTCCATCACTTTGTAAAGCAGAATCGCTCCACTCCACTTCCAATCCGAACCCAAAACTAGACAACGACTTCTTCTTCCTCCAGGGTATTATACTTCTATTTAACAGAAAGCCCCTAATTTTTGATTAACTCGAAACCCTAACCCCTCTTCCTAATTTTTCAGCTTCCATCTGAACCCTAAGCTCCCTTTGTCCCTAACCTCCTTTTCCTAATTTGACTATTGTTTTATTGTGATGTTTTGATGGATAACTATGAATATGAAGTTCGTCAGACAGATACTCATATTTGGTGTTTGTGGTTTGGGAATTTCAATAACGATGAAGCCTTGTGGCTTTGATTATTGTGTATGGACATCCTCCATCCCTATACCAAAGGAATATATCTCTTATTTTGAGTGTATGTAACGTTGTAGACTTGGGTAATTATGTTTTGGTTATTTTTCCCTATTAAAAATTCAATTATGCAAATCAGTATCTTCATCAATGGATCTCATTAAAATTTTATGGGATTTTGTCATGTGAAATTTGCATTGGTTATAAATTTTGATGAGGCTGCACCTATTAATGTGCAAGAGAGACATAGACATGTAATTTTCACAGTTTTAACATGAGAGGATCTATTTGAATCTAGAAACACAAGCCCTGCTGTTGATAAATTTGAACTATCGGATGAAGTTTGAAGTTGAATGGCTTTTATTTAGAGTTTGTGTTATGAATCTGATTTAAGTAGGCTGTGAGCTGCCCAATCTTGATCTAACGGCTCTAATTAACTGATTGAAGTGACTTGTTTTTTTGTGGTTATTCTTGAACTTTGATTTTGAACATACATTTTGCTTTGTAGATTTTTGACTTGAAATTTGATTTGCAGATGCTATTTCAATTCAGGAGGAGGCACTTACTGTGAATCACAGGAAACATGATACTCTTTGGTGTCATGGAAATGGTCACACTTCACATGCATTTTTAATCCCAGGCCAGGACGAGGCAAAAGTGTATTTTTATAAGGCAGCTGAGTACTTTCAGCAAGCTGTTGAGGACGTATATTTTTCATCCGTTACGAATGAATGTATCATTGAAATGTGGGAAATTTTTTACTTGTGAGCTTGTAAAAATTGTGTAACAGAGTTATTTTGTTTTATATAGGATCCTGGGAATGACCTTTAATAGAGATCATTGTAAGTGGCTGCTAAGGTATGTTATGTATTGTAATAGTTTTATATCACATTGTCATGCTGTTTTAATTGCACTTAAACCAGATAAGTTTTTTCAAAATTTTATTGTGCCTCAACTTTTGACAAGTATTGTACACATCCATATCCTCTAGCTATTTCTACAACTATGCCAAAATGGGCATCCACCTAGTTTACAAAAGCCCTATTAACAAGCATTTTATATTTTGATGCCAACTCCCATTGATGGTTGGTGATGCAGAATCAGAAGTATGCTTCAATTGATGGTGGAATTAGTTGATATAAACTTGTGAATTAGCATTCTTTCGAAATTTCTATCTATATCTTGGTGGCTCCTCAAAACACCGTTGGGAATTGTATTATTGATGTAAGGGGATAGTGAGGGAGTTTGACACATATTTTAGACATGTTTATCATTACTTTCTGTTCAGGACTAGACCAAGAGACCCATTCAGGAATTGGACATGGATTGGCCCAATCACTTTGATCCATATCCACAATATACAAGCCCAATTATGACTCTCATACTTGGATGACTCAGAACAACTCTGTCAATCCGACGGCTCACAACGGACACAATTCCCTATAAATACTGGCTCAGATTGCCATAATTAGGTACATTCTCATTCCTAACTAAATCACTCATCTATTCTCAATACTGACTTGAGCGTCAGAGTGGCTTCGCAGGTACCCCTCCCGGGCTCGCTCTAACCTCCGGCCAGACAGTAGGAGACCTACCAACTGCAGTCCACCCAGCACTACAAGGTACAGAACACTTTCCATACTTCTATCTCTTATTCTTTGATAAGTTTAGAACTTCCCTTTGCAGATTTGGGTTTGTCAAGAGAAATACTTTCACCATTGGTTTCTCTATTATTAAATCACCTTTGCTCACAAGTTTTAATTTACTAGATTTTAAAATACAATTTTTTTCCTCTGTATCTGGTCTTAATTGCTTTGGTGACTTAAATTATCCACTACTGTGTGGATGCTTAATGATATTTGGTTGCTTCCATGACAGAAAGAAGGTACATACAAGGGAAAGAAATTCAATGTTGTCCCGGACTGGCCCAGGAGGCCCAATCCGCATGAGAAACGGCCTAGTTCGGCACTGGATCCGACCCAAGAAACTAGCCATCACGCGGGATCGAGATCGACTATTCAGATTACAGCGCCCCGATCTAACGGTTTTGGATCGAGCAAGACCCGTAGAACCCCTTGGTCTGCGTCTATAAATACGGCTCTACCCACCAGATTCAGGTACACTTTGCTCATTTGTGCCTCTCACCGACTTCTGATTGCTGAATTTGGCATTGAAGTGTCTGTAGGTACCCAACCCACCGAGTCCAACCTCGGAGGAAGACGAATCTAACGATAACAACCTCGGAAGATTCTGACTTCCGAAGTGCCTCGCAGACTTTGAGCAAGGAAAGGACTATTACTAGACACAAGATACCAACCGCTGATTCCGGATCCCCGATCCCGAGGGAAGGTACACAACATTTGGCGACCACAATGGGAGTTGATTATTAATCTCTCATCAAATCAAAGTCTTTTCCGATGGCTCCGCGAGGACGACCTCCTACCTGAAGTCAGCCTCGTCCACAAAGCGTCATTGAAGCTGTGCTTCGGCCGAACCAGACTCCAGAAGGGTACGTTCATGAACTCTCCGCCGAGGAGGCCCGTTCCACGCCGCTCCTCTCCTCAGCTGGTTACTGAGGCCGTCCCGGTTCCAGTCCAGGCAGTAAACTAGATTCTCGATCTCTTGGATCGAAAAATCCGGGGTATCGCGCAATAGGAGTTACGCCTGACCCAGATGGAAGAAGAGGTCGCGGCCGTCTTAGCTAACTCCACCCCAGCCTCGGCCTGACCTATCGACAAATCTCCTGTTCCACAAACTGTTGTCTCTAAGCGTCACCGCTCCCCACCTCGAAGGAAAATCACCCACAGACATCACGTCCACAAGTATCCTCCTCACAAGACATGCCGACGTCGGGGCTCTCGCTCTCCCCTGACTTCCCCGACCTCCAGCCCTAGTCAGACGGGTCCTTGTCATCTCGCAGCCCATCTCCTAACCGAAAATGTTCTACCCACAGGAATAGTCGCTCTCCCCGTCGAGGCCATTCCGGGTGACCCCGACAAACTCCTTTCATTCGGGAGATCGCTGAATGCAAATTGCCAAAGTCCTTGGAGAAGCCTCCACAATTGAACATGTACGATGGAACAGGAGACCCGGATGAACATGTTGTCACGTTTGACCTCATGATGCAGTACAGGAATGCCACAGACAACTTCAAATGTAAAATCTACCCTCTGTCTTTGAGCAAGACAACGCTGTCATGGTTCAGGGACCTCAGGCCCGGGTCCATCTATTCTTGGGACCAGCTCGTCCGGGTGTTTTCGACGCGCTTCACCGCATCCATGCTAAAGCCGAAGTCGGTGGATGTGCTTAAGGACGTTAGGCAAGGAGAGAACGAAACCTTGCGCGATTACATCGAAAGGTTTAACAAAGAGGCAACCAGCGTCAGGCATCTAGAGGATATCAGGCTCTTGTTTATAAGGCACGGGCTCCGCAAGAAGAGCCTTTACCAAATTGACGTCGGTGTTCGCCGACCCCGCAATCTCAAGGAATTCCTACGTTGGGCACAGAGATTTATAGGGACGACATGGAAGATATGACACACAAGCGAAAGCTGAGCAAGTATGTCAAAAAGGAAGGAGACGAAGAGCGAAAGCGGTCTCGCTCACACCGAAAAAGGCAAATCCGAGGTAAACGAAGTGGCCAAATTGGCAAAGGCCGAGTCCGAGGAGTCGGACGAAGAAGAAGAAGAGCCAAAGCGACAACGATCCAGAACGATAGCCGCCGTGTCTATCGACTCGGGCGAGACCAAGCAATCCATGAAAGATGGAAGGAAATTCTAAACATAGCCAGCAACCCGAAGACTACCAACCTCTCTAATGGGCCCCCACTGGCCTTCTCCGACCAAGACCTCCCGAACGGCAGACCAGAAAAGTACATCCCACTAATTGTCTTTGTTGTAATGGTGAACGTCCAGGTCCTGAGGATTTTGGTGGACCAGGGGAGCTCAGAAGATATCCTATTTCAGAACCTACTCCCCAAGATAAAAATCTCCGAGACCGACCTCACTCCATACAGAGGCACGGACCTGACCAAATTCAATGGAGCAAAAACTGCACCACTTGGGTATCTCGAGTTAATGGTTACCTATGGAACTGATAAGGTCTTTGGAAAGGTGAAAATCCATAATCGATTTTGTGCTTGATGAATCAAGTCCAAAATCGATTGTTTGCTTTATAAAACAAGTGAATAATCGATTTACCACTTTAAAAACACAATCATCAATGATTGTTTTCTTTCCAAAACAAGTAATTTTAAAAACAATCAAGCCACAAATCGATTCTTGGTTATATACTAGGAAGTGAGAAATCGATTTCTAGCTCTAAAAGCAAGAGAGAAATCGATTTCTTTGTTTAAAGACGAAATCAAGAATCGATTCTTTACTTCAAAAACAAGTTCTTTTAAAACACTAAGCCATGAGTCTATTTTCTTTAAAAAAAACCATCAATTCATTATTTGTGCCTAACCTATTAGATTTTATATAAAAGATTTTACCAAGCCTAGCTCAATTCCATTTTAACAAAACAGTTCTATTTTAAAAGATCATCTCTCAACTACAAAAGTCATAAAGCTGAAGTGAGGGGATCTTACACGCGTCCTATGGAAAGCAAAATAACACATAAGTCTTGAATGCTTGAGTAGCTTCTCCTCCGAGCTGCTACACTTTAAGATATCCTGTGCTTTGTGTAACACCCCATTTCTACCCGGCAATTTAAAATTAAAAATATCAGAGTTTAAAAATTATTTTTCAATTCATCCAAACGGGATGCTACATTTACTTCAATTCCAGCATACACAATTGATAATAAAATTCATCATTTCAAAGAAAAACATAATACGTAGCTCCTCAATAAATTGGGCAAACCCTCAAGTACTCAAAAGTCTACAACAAATAGTTCATCAACACGCAGCGGGTTAAAAGAAATAGTTTCCAAACTTAGTTGTAATAACACCATTACAAATCCATGAGTGTCACATAAAAATAAAACAAAAATAACATTTATTCGCCCCCCAGGTGCTATGTATCAGAGCATGACCGACTCGAGGGATGAAGGGTTAAAAGTCTTCACTCACGGTTACCTGTAGTAATAATCAACTTAAGGGGTGAGTCCAAACCGTATAATAAAGCTTATAATAAGCAGTATGCCAGAGTACAGAACTATACCAATCACAGCAATACATATATGTACATTTATATATATATATATATATATATATATATATAACAATTTTGTTTAATATATTTATAACAACTATAATAACATATAAACATATATATACAGCGCTCACTACACAACCACGACAACATTTATATTTGCCACACAAATATATCGCACACCGACCAAAATAATAATTGCCAATGATGAGAGTGGATGTATGAAGTGCAAGTATGCATGTGGTACCATCATCGTCACTAATTCTGCCAATTGGGCACATCGTCACTTTTGAGCCTTATCCATCGTCACTAGCTCGAGACTGCAGCCTTACATCGTCAATATATGCACATGTATGCATGTGACTTCATCAACAACCAACAAAACATAATCATCACAACAACAGCGTCATCCATATCATCATCGTCATTTTGGTCATTAGACCCATCGTCAATAACATCATCAGTATAATTTGGTCAATAGACCCATCGTCATTTAACAACATCAATAATATTTGGTCAATAGACCCATCGTCATTTAACAACATCAATAATATTTGGGCAATAGACCCATCCTCATTTAACAACATCAATAATATTTGGTCAATAGACCCATCGTCATTAACATCAACATGACAGCACAAGATTGACACTCAACAACAACTCACAACACAACACAGTACCTAAGACACAACTAGGCAGCAAGCGGACACTAAAAAGGGTTTTAGAAACCGAAATAATTTTACAACGCCAACAACAACGACCACCGGGGACAGCCACTTGGGGCGCCCAGAAACCATCAGAGTAATAATAATTTTTATCATAAAACAGAATGTAACTGTAGACAACTGAATAAGCTTCACAACGCACTCCGAAACACTTAAAACGGACACCCGAGTCAAAAGATATGACAAAAACAAAACCGGGGAACATTTGGGCAACATCCTGAAAATGGCGCCCATAGGGGATCCTGGCGCCCAGCAACACAGCAACACAAAAACTGGCGCAGGCAGCAACATTGGCGCCCAACACTTAGACACAGGCAGCAACACAAAAACTGGCGCAGGCAGCAACATTGGCGCCAGCACTTACACACAGGCAGCAACACAAAAACTGGCGCAGGCAGCAACATTGGCGCCAGCACTTAGACGCAAGCAGCAACACAAAAACTGGCGCAGGCAGCAACATTGGCGCCAGCACTTAGACAGAAACAGCAACACAAAAACTGGCGCAGGCAGCAACATTAACGCCTGCACTTAGACGGAAACAGCAACACAGACAGCAACATGGCGCACACAGGGCAGCAACATGGCGCCCTGGCGCAGCACAGCACTAGTGCAGAATTTCCTACAGCAGTGCACCTACTCCGGCGAATTAATTAAAATAGCAAACGATATCGGATTTTAACAAAAGACCACTCATTGGGAAGCTCTCTGAGTGTAGTTTCTGTCTATGATTTTCATTTTTCAAAATGAGTATCCAGCTGGTACAGTTTTTCAAAACACTACACTGAGGTACCAATGTCGGACAGAATTCTTTACCCAACTTACAACTAAATTTTCTTTCTCATTTCTTAATGAACTTTCGTGAAATCAGTGCCTATTTCGTAGAGAATTAAGTCTACTTTCCAATGAAACAAGAATCATTCAAAACGGAGTTCGATTGAGAACACAAAACCTACAAAAACCGGACCTACTCACAATTTGATTCCAGAAATTTGACCTAACTTTGGAGACTGATAACTTGAGCTACACAACTCCAAATTGAGTGAAACCAGTGCCAAAACGACCGGCCTTAAGTATATTTTCAAAAACAATCAGCCACATAATTTTTGGATCAACCGTACAGTACCAATTTTAGAAGGACCGAAACAGTGTCCAGAAACGCACAGAAACTATGAGCAAGTAAAACTCATTATGATCAATCATCAACAATAACTTCAAACATCACAAATTCATTCTCGCATATTCAAACACACATTTTAACGAGTACCTAACATGCATTTTCAATCATCACGTACGCCTAACAAGTCATGTACTTTTCAACAAGCACTTAGTGTGCATCAATTCATCATCCAAACAATCGTACATTACAACATCGTCAAAAATCATACAAGATAGCGATATAAGCCCTAAACCCACATACATCCCATTATGAACCCTATTATAAGGTAAGACCCACCCTTACCTTAGATTTCCGAAGATGAAGATTCCTCTACGAAGACACCGAAGTAACCACAGCAATAAAAGCTCTACTCTTCCTTTCTCTCTTGGCCGATCGCACCTCTTCTCTCTTCTCCCTCTTTCGCAAGTTTCTCTTTCTCTCTTCTCTCTTCTCTCTTTTGCGATTTCTTTCTTTCTTTTTCCCTTCAATATGCGAATGCCCAAACCCCTCACCACACTCCCCTCATGCCCCTACACTTGGGCTTGGATCGCGGGCTTCCTCCAGCTTAAGCCCGATTACTAACTCCGTCCCCTAATATTTATTTACACACCCCTTAATCAAATGCTAATATAATTACACTAATTAATTATATAAATAAATAAATAGTTGAATACCTAAATATTTAATTAAATAATTCAATTAAATATTTGGGCGTTACAACTCTCCCCCACTTAGAATATTTCGTCCTCGAAATTTACCGGCCCAAAACTAAACACCCTCCACTAACAAACTACAGCCATCTAGACAACTAGTGCCGTCTATTCTGCTGATTATCATTTCATTGATTACCGGCGGGAAGTGATTGGGCGGCCGTCCCTCCTACTTATTCAGCCAGGTAATCCAAGAAATAATAACCAGACTCGTTCATACAATCCCAACTTAAGCGATGACTACGCCACCTCCCCATCAGACTCAACAGGCTACAAATAACAACAACCTCGGAAAGGACCGGATACCCTGCCCTAACAGGATACCTTGCCCGACAATGCCTTATTGACAACAACAACGACCGCAACCACAAGGTACAGCAACAATCGAAAGGACACTGTGAGGAATAAACCTAATCGAACGCAGTGTCTCCCAACCACAGCACAACATCATCAACCGCAACAACTTTAGTATCTTTTGAACAAGATTTTAAGGACAACAGCAACGAAGACGACGACGACAACAACCACATACTGTTAGGCATAAAATCAATTCATCAGTTGTATCATTAGATTATTCTCATGATCATACACAACACGTTTATGAGCAAATCACTTCCATCGTCACAGCACACTAAACAAATCATCAATCGATCACAATTATATTTAACTACGTCATCATTGAAACATGCACCTGATCAACTTACCATAAAGAACTCATCATTTACATTTATTTCATTGCTCCTACAACTTCACCATTGCTCATACAATGGTTCTCACATAACACATAACACATAAACACAAATCGGGGTCACCGGGTACCCCAACGAGGGATCACTCTCCGTAGTCAAGACGATGAAGCATCTTAACACAAGTAGCAAGATTAATCCACAAGGTACTTAGCATACAACATTAATACGCAGTCAAGAACATGTTACAGTAAAAATTCATATTATGCTTTATACTATGCTTTCGCTAATTCACAAAGTCAAGGTAATAACATTAAATTAACCACATAATAAGTTCATGCGAGCTTCCAACTATAAAACTAATTCAGCAAAAACTCACAAAACACACAAAAATATCGTTCACAAAATCTAATGTCTTAGAAAAATTAGCATGTAGGCATCGTGGTCACTCCTATTAAGCTAGCATGTACATTCTAATAAAACTAACATGTTATTTCACTAAGTTTTCCTGAAAAGAAATGGAACATATAATCTTACCAAGACAAATTATTTGCATGATACAAATTATAATCGAATCAAAACATGTGTGAAAACATTCCTAAAGTCTAGCTTTAGTAGTTTTATACATAAACTTGAGCACCGGTAAAACTAAGGCATCATCTCTAGAGTTTAACTACAAGGATAGGAAGTAAATAACCCATCGCACAAGTTAAGAAGGTAATTCATCTAGACGCAAAGGCATAATTACAATATCAAGATAGCATGGAAAATACTATAGTACCAAATCCAAGCCAAACAACAGTCACACAATCGGACTTAACTAGTTACTGTGGAGCAACTATAAACTCGCTACCAAAAAAAAATGCCAAGAAAGCAAAAGTCACACGAGCACAACAACCACGTTACACATATACAGTTCACAGTCATAAACAGACATTACGAAAATAAAGAGTTCGCACCAAGAAAACACAATACAGCAAACAGTACCAGCAGGGTATCTCCCCCACTAGTCCTCTTACCATCAGCAGTCTTCGGCTTGCCCTTTTACCTGCAGGAGCATCACTTACTACACAAACAATGGGTAGAACTAAAAAACAACAGTTGGTCGTTAACCGACACAACGACTCGACGACTTGGCCGGACGGACCAACCATTGCTCTGATACCACTTATGTAACACCCCATTTCTACCGGGCAATTTAAAATTAAAAATATCAGAGTTTAAAAATTATTTTTCAATTCATCCAAACGGGATGCTACATTTACTTCAACTCCAGCATACACAATTGATAATAAAATTCATCATTTCAAAGAAAAACATAATACGTAGCTCCTCAATAAATTGGGCGAACCCTCAAGTACTCAAAAGTCTACAACAAATAGTTCATCAACACGCAGCGGGTTAAAAGAAATAGTTTCCAAACTTAGTTGTAATAACACCATTACAAATCCATGAGTGTCACATAAAAATAAAACAAAAATAATATTTATTCGCCCCCCAGGTGCTACGTATCAGAGCATGACCGACTCGAGGGATGAAAGGTTAAAAGCCTTCACTCACGGTTACCTGTAGTAATAATCATCATAAGGGGTGAGTCCAAACCGTATAATAAAGCTTATAATAAGCAGTATGCCAGAGTACAGAACTATACCAATCACAGCAATACATATATGTACATTTATATATATATATATATATATAACAATTTTTTTTACTATATTTATAACAACTATAATAACTTATAAACATATATATATACAGCGCTCACTACACAACCACGTCAACATTTATATATGCCACACAAATATATCGCACACCGACCAAAATAATAATTGTCAATGATGAGAGTGGATGTATGAAGTGCAAGTATGCATGTGGTACCATCATCGTCACTAATTCTGCCAATTGGGCACATCGTCACTTTTGAGCCTTATTCATCGTCACTAGCTCGAGACCGCAGTCTTACATCGTCAATATATGCACATGTATGCATATGACTTCATGAACAACCAACAAAACATAATCATCACAACAACAGCGTCATCCATATCATCATCGTCATCTTGGTCATTAGACCCATCGTCAATAACATCATCAGTATAATTTGGTCAATAGACCCATCGTCATTTAATTACATCAATAATATTTGGTCAATAAACCCATCGTCATCTAACAACATCAATAATATTTGGTCAATAGACCCATCGTCGTTTAACAACATCAATAATATTTGGTCAATAGACCCATCGTCATTTAACAACATAAATAATATTTGGTCAATAGACCCATCGTCATTAACATCAACATGACAGCACAAGTTGACACTCAACAACAACTCACAAGACAACACAGTACCTAAGACACAACTAGGCAGCAACCGGACCCTAAAAAGGGTTTTAGACACCGAAATAATTTTACAACGCCAACAACAACGACCACTGGGGACAGCCACTTGGGGCGCCCAGAAACCATCAGAGTAATAACAATTTTTATCTTAAAACAGAACGTAACTGTAGACAACTGAATAAGCTTCACAACGCACTTCGAAACACTTAAAACGGACACCCGAGTCAAAAGAGATGATAAAAACAAAACCGGGGAACATTTGGGCAACATCCTGAAAATGACGCCCATAGGGGATCCTGGCGCCCAGCAACACAGCAACACAGAAACTGGCGCAGGCAGCAACATTGGCGCCCAGCACTTAGACACAGGCAGCAACACAAAAACTGGCGCAGGCAGCAACATTGGCGCCAGCACTTAGACACAGGCAGCAACACAAAAACTGGCGCAGGCAGCCACATTGACGCCCAGCACTTAGACACAGGCCGCAACACAAAAACTGGCGCAGGCAGCAACATTGGCGCCAGCACTTAGACAGTAACAGCAACACAAAAACTGGCGCAGGCAGCAACATTAGCGCCAGCACTTAGACGGAAACAGCAACACAGACAGCAACATGGCGCCCTGGCGCAGCACAGCACTAGTGCAGAATTTCCTACAGCAGTGCACCTACTCCGGCGAATTAATTAAAATAGAAAACGATATCGGATTTTAACAAAAGACCACTCATTGGGAAGCTCTCTGGGTGTAGTTTCTGTCTATGATTTTCATTTTTCAAAATGAGTATCCAGTTGGTACAGTTTTTCAAAACACTACACTGAGGTACTAATGTCGGACAGAATTCTTTATCCAACTTACAACTAAATTTTCTTTCTCATTTCTTAATGAAATTTCGTAATATCAGTGCCTATTTCGTAGAGAATTAAGTCTACTTTCCAATGAAACAAGAATCATTAAAAACGGAGTTCGATTGAGAACACAAAACCTAGAAAAAACGGACCTACTCACAATTTGATTCCAGAAATTTGACCTAACTTTGGAGACTGATAACTTGAGCTACACAACTCCAAAATGAGTGAAACCAGTGCCAAAACGACCGGCCTTAAGTATATTTTCAAAAACAATCAGCCACATAATTTTTGGAACAACCGTACAGTACCAGTTTTAGAAGGACCGAAACAGTGTCCAGAAACGCACAGAAACTATGAGCAAGTAAAACTCATTATGATCAATCATCAACAATAACTTCAAACATCACAAATTCATTCTCGCATATTCAAACACACATTTTAACGAGTAACTAACATGCATTTTCAATCATCACGTACGCCTAACAAGTCATGTACTTTTCAACAAGCTCCTAGTGTGCATCAATTCATCATCCAAACAATCGTACATTACAACATCGTCAAAAATCATACAAGATAGTGATATAAGCCCTAAACCCACATACATCCCATTATGAACCCTATTATAAGGTAAGACCCACCCTTACCTTAGATTTCCGAAGATGAAGATTCCTCTACGAAGACACCGAAGTAACCACAGCAACAAAAGCTCTCCTCTTCCTTTCTCTCTTGGCCGATCGCACCTCTTCTCTCTTCTCCCTCTTTCGCAAGTTTCTCTTTCTCTCTTCTCTCTTCTCTCTTTTGCGATTTCTTTCTTTCTTTTTCCCTTCAATATACGAATGCCCAAACTCCTCACCACACTCCCCTCATGCGCCTACACTTGGGCTTGGATCGTGGGCTTCCTCCAGCTTAAGCCCGATTACTAACTCCACACCCCTTAATCAAATGCTAATATAATTACACTAATTAATTAAATAAATAAATAGTTGAATACCTAAATATTTAATTAAATAATTCAATTAAATATTTGGGCGTTACACATTGGTTCATGCTCTGTGCTTTGGTTCAACTATAACCATTAGTAAACAAAATGTAATTTGTTATCATACAAAGCAAAGAGTGTTTGACCTTGGTTCAACAGTCATGGTCGGAGAAGGCCAGTGGGGGCCTATTAGAGAGGTTGGAGGTCTTCAGGTTGCTAGCAATGCTCAGAATTTCCTTCCATCTCCTTTTCATGGATCGCTTTGCCTCGCCCGAGTCGACAGAGTCACCACCTATGATCACGACGGCTAGTGTTCTGGATCGCTGTTGTTTTGGCTCTTCTTCTTCGTCCGACTGCTCGGACTCAGCCTTTGTCGGTTTGGCCACTTTATTTTCCCCGGATTTGCCTTTTTGGGGTGAGCTAGACCGCTTTTGCTCTTCGTCTCCTTCCTTTTTGACAAACTTGCTTAACTTTCCCTTCTGTATCATATCTTCAATGTCTTCCCTAAGAACCCGACACTGGTTTGTGTCGTGACCGTGGCTCCTATTTGAGTGACAGTACTTTTTCTTATCTGTGTTTTCTATTTGTACGTGTGGGGCTGGCCACTTCCGGTAGTTGAACTCGCTGTTGGCGCATTCGGCCAGAACTTTTGACTTTGACTCGTTCAAGTCGGAATACTTGGTAAATCGGGGTCGCCTTTCCCGAGAAGGTTCTCCATAATCTTTCTTGGAGCTTTTGCCTTTGTCGCTTTCTTTTGTTGGGGCGGACCCTTGGCCGACTTCATCAGCCATATCATCCTCCTCGTGCCTCATAAACAAGAGCCTATTCTTATCCTCCAGATGCCTGACATTGTTTGCCTCTTTGTTAAACCTTTCGATGTAGTCGCACAAGGTTTCGTTCTCTCCTTGCCTAACAGCCTTAAGCCCGGATGTGGTGAACCACAACGAAAACTCTCGAACGAGCTGGTCCCAAGAATAGATGGATCCGGGCCTGAGGTCCCTGAGCCAGGACAACGCTGTCTTGCTCAAATACATAGGCAAGATTTTACATTTGATATCGTCGGTGGCATTCCTGTACTGCATCAAGAGGTCAAACGTGTCAACATGTTCCGTCGTACATGTTCAGTTGTAGAGGATTCTCCAAGGACTTTTGCACTTTGCATTCGGTGATCTCCTAAATGAAAGGGGTTCGTCGGGGTTGCTCGGAATGGCCTCGGCTAGGAGAGCGACTCTTCCCTTGGGGAAAACGTTTGGGTGAGGAGATGGGGTTCAAGATGACGAGGACCCGTAAGAAAAGCTCCGACTAGGGCTGGAGCTCGGGGGAGTCGGGGAGAGCGAGAGCCCCGTCGTCGGCTTGTCCTGTGAGGACGAGACTTGTGGACGTGATGTATGTGGGTGATTTTCCTTCGAGGTGGATACGGTGACGCTTAGAAACAACAGTTTGTTGAATAGGCGATTTGTCAAGAGGTCGGGTCGAGGCTGCAGCGGTGTTAGCTCAGACGACTGCGGCCTCTTCTTTCATCTGGGTCAGGCGTAACTCCTGTTGCACGATATCACGGCTTCTTCGATCCAAGAGATCGAGAATCTAGTTCACTGCCTAGACTGGAACCGGGACAGCCAGAGCAACCGGCTGAGGTGAGAGGAGCAGCGCGGAGCGGCCTCCTCGGTGGGGAGTTCCTGAACGTGGCCTTCTGGACTCTAGTTTGGCCTGGGCACAACTTCGGGTAGGGGGTCGTCCTCGCGGAGCCATTGGAAAAGACATTGATATCATGAGAGACTAACGATCAACTCCCGCTGTGGTCACTAAATGTTGTGTACCTTGCCTCGGGATCTGGGCTCCGAAATCAACTGATGGTATCTTTTGTCCAGTAAGAGTCCTTTCCTAGCTTAGAGGTCGAAGGTTGTTATCATCAGCATCGTCTTCTTCCGAGGTTGGACTCGACGGGTTAGGTACCTGCAGACACTCCGATGCCAAAGTTAGCAATGAGAAGTCAGTGAGAGGAACAAATGAGTGAAGCGTACCTCAATCTGGTGGACTCGACGGGTTAGGTACCTGCAGACACTCTCTGCGTCTATCTCTCACTTTCAATTCTCTTTACGTTTTTCTCTCCTCTCACTCTTGCAACAACTAATTTCTTCATTCAAATCACAAATCAAGTAAGTAAATCTTTTTCTAATCCTCTATTTCATCTTGATTCTTTTAGTTGTTGTTGATTTAGGGATAGATTATAACAAATGTGATCAAAAATTGAAATCCCCAAATATCAAATCCCTAAATTCGAAATCCGTTAGAATATGCAATATGTCATGAATGAAAGATTTACATGCTCTTGGTTGTTGTTCATAACTTTTAAAATCCCTAAAAATCAATTTGTAATGAATGACTTCCATATAAAAAGGGTGATTTAAAGATTGCATCTTGAAATTCCATGTTAATTTCTATACCCATGTATGATTGTTGATTTCCATATTCAAAGTTCTTGGTTGTGGTTCATAGAATGTTACAATGCGATGATTGGGTTGAATGACACAAAAGGTTTTCTAGAATTAGGCAATCTCATTTGTGTCCTTAACATGGTATAGCTATTTAGTGGTGATTGTTCTACTTAAATCATGGATAAAAGTAAGTCTTCAAATGTTTCACCAAAATAGTTTGCAAATTGAGAACAAACAAAAGGAAAAATCAAGGAATGAGGAATAGGTGATTTTGAAATGTGATTTTGATTGAGGAGTAATCTTATTGAGGGAAAAGTGTTTTTCTTTTATGTAAGGTTTTCTTTTATGTAAGGTGAATGTTGTGTGTTCAAAGGAAGAAGATGAAACACAAACTAGGCCTCACTTAGAATGTGTGTAATTTTCTAACTTTTGTTTTCAACTCTATCTCCACTCATGTGTAGTTACACTGAATATATGTACAGTATTGGTGTATAGAATTATCATATTTTTAGAAGTTAAAATGTTGCAAGTTCATGAAATTTGAAATTGAACAAAGTGTGGCAATAGATACTAATTTTTGCTGTGAGATTCATGAGCAAATTTACAGATGGCACCAATGGCCTATACCAGCTCAGTTTGCTGCACAAGTAGCATGGCCCGAGGACGGTCCTATGTCCCAGAAGGGGGAGGAAGCATCACATGATGGAGTTGATACTCATGTTCAGAGTGATACTGGATGTGCAAGAGGAGCAGAAGTTGAAGATGATTTCATGGATTAGCCTGAATACATGGATCTGCCACCTTACTGAGTTCATTTTACAAGCTTTAACTGTTTTAGCTGTTTAATTTCCGTATTTTATTTACTTTGTTTCAGCACTTAACTACTTATGTTTGGTTTGAATTGTGTTTTAGGATTTGTTTTGGTTGAATTTGTAACATCCCAAAATAATTAATTTAATTATTTTGATGCTTAAACCATTTAATTATTTTATGGTGCTTGATTGATAATTTTATTAGTTGATTGCAAAATTAAATATTGATTGATGTGGGGTTTGTTTAGAAATTTAGAAGAGAGTAAGGGTATGATGGTCATTTTACCCCATCACACCCTCACCCTCATTTTAATTGGTTATTAAAAGAAGAAAAAGAAAAGAGAAAAGAGAGAGGGTGTAACACCCTAAATATTTAATTAATTTATTTAATTAAGTATTTAGGAATTTATTTAATTTATTGGATATAATTTAATTAATTAAAATTATATTAAAATGGTGTAGGTGGTATTAGGAGATGAAGGCGCAAATTAGCTAGACTTGGGCTTAAGTGAAAAGCCCAAGCCCATGATCCATTGAGACATGCGAAGTTGTTAGGTCATGTGAGGCTAGGGTTTTTGGTTGTCATTTTGCGAAGTTGAGAGAGAAGAATAGAGAGGGAGGGCGCCGTAGAAAGGGAAGGAAGAGGAGAAGAAGATCGCAAGGTCCAAGGAGGAGAGGGACGTGAATTGTTGCCGTGGTTCCGTTCGTGACCGTCTCTAGGGCTCCTATTCTTCAAATTCGAGGTAAGGGGATGTCCTATCAATTTATATAATAGGTCCTATGATAGGTTTTAAGTAGAGATGGCCTAGATTTAATCCATGAGCATGATTATGTTCGATTTCATGTTGTTGTTTTCGATTGGCATGTTGTTTGGCAAATTGTTGCTCAAAGATCTGTTGTTGGTGTTATGGGTGCCTAGGGCGCCATGTGTGTGCTTGTGATGTTGTTGAATTTTGATGTTTGATGAATGATTTTGATGATTTTATATGTGCTCATGAATTGTTGTAAATTGGTGTTGTGATTGGTCATGTGAAAATTTGAAGAAAAGTATATATGCTAAATTTTGGGCTGAAATTGTGTTGCTGGAACTGTGCTGGGCGCTGGGCGCCCATGGGCGCTGTGCGCGTGTTGCAGAGTGTGCGTGTGGAGCGCTGGGCGCCAGGCGCTGGGCGCTGGGCGCCTGTGTGTGTGTGTGTGTTGCGCTGGGCGCTGGGCGCCCTTGTGTGTGTGTGTTGCGTTTTGCTGGGCGCCAGGTGCCTGGGCGCTGGGCGCCCAGGGCGCCAGTTTTCAGGATGTTCCCAATTTCTTTTATGAAAACTGTTTTCGCTATATCTTTTGACTCGGACATTCGTTTTGAACGTTTCAAAAAGTGTTGGGAAGCTTTTTCAGTTGTCTATCTGTGTGTCCCATTTTTAAAAATAAAAACTTATAATTTCTGAAGGTTGCTGGGCGCCCAAGTGGCTGTTCCCGGTGGTCGTTGCTGTGACATTGAAAAATCGTTTTGGTGTCTTTAAAAATCCCCTTTTTGTGTATAACCAGTGGTTTTAACGTTTTAGTGTCAAAAGTGATGATTTTGACGATGATGCCCTTAGTGGTTATTTAAATGACCTTTTTGCCTTTAGTGGCCAATGTTGTTGATATTGACGTGTAAATGACGATGATGCCTTTAGTGGCTAGTTAAATGACCTTTTTGTCCTTAGTGGCCAACATTGTTGATATTGATGTGTAAATGACGATGATGCCCTTAGTGGCTAGTAAATGACGTTTTTGCCCTCAGTGGCTATTGTTTGAGTTGATGATGTTTATGAATAAGTGACGATGAAAATAAGTGACGTTGAGGCCCAAAAGGCTAAGTGATGATAAGGCCCAAAAGGCTAAGTGACGTTGTTGTGTGTAAATTGTGAATTGACAGGTGCTGTGCCTCTTATTTGGCAAACTGGTAAGTGACGGGTCACATAGTTGACCGTGATTGTGTGTTTGTGCGTGGTGCATGTCATAGTGTCTCATGCCTCCCATATGCATAAACCCAGTGACGTTTTGAGGCACAAAAGGCTAAGTGACGATGAGGCCATAAAGGCTAAGCGACGATTGTGAAAAAGGTACCTCATGCATATGCCCGCGTGTGGGTTGCATTTCATATGCTTACATGACATAGTGATGAGTTATTGTAGTGATGTGATTGATGATTGTGATGTGATTATTTTAGAGTTGTGACTTGACTTATTGCTTATCATGTGATTTATTATATGGATTGAATTGGACTCACCCTTCTGTTTGAATGTTACCCCTATGCGGTAACGTGCAGGTGATCACGAGTGAAGGACAAGGTACCTTCACTACTTCGAGTCGAGTCGTCACGCTCTGATACGTAGCACTCAGGGGGGGAGGGGGGAACGAACTTGATGTTTATGAATGATTTCAGCTGTTATGTTTTTTTTGACGATTCTGTTTTATTTTGTTATTCCGCTGCGTAGTTGGTTTTTATTGACGTTAAGTTTATTTGCGATGATAACTGTGTTTTTAAGACTCTCCTCTTAGTGACGTGCTACGTGATACAGAATTATTGTGCTTGAGCTGTTTTATTGAGAAGCATTATTTTATTGAAGTATGTGTAACATTCCTCGTGCGAAGCAAATTTTTGAAAACTCTGATATTTTTCCAATTAAGTTATCGGGTAGAAAAGGGGTGTTACATTAGTGGTATCAGAGCAATGGTTGGTCCGTCCGGCCAAGTCGTAGAGTCGTTGTGTCGATTAACGATCAACTGTTGTCTTTTAGTGCTGACCATTGTTTGTTTGTAGTGATGTTTCTGCAGGTAAAGGCAAACCGAGAGTTGCCGATGGTAAGTGAACTAGTGGGGGAGATGCCCCTACTGGTGTTGTGTGCTGTCTTGAATTTCTGTGTGTAAACTTTGTGTCCCTGTTGTGGGTCCCTATTCTTTAACTTTCTTGTGGAATGAATTCCGACTTCATTGTTTGGTCTTCAGTAACTTACCTTGTTGATTAATACTCACATGTGTTTTGACTGGTTTAAATTGTGTCGACACTAGGTCTTGTATAAACTCTTTTGTGGTGTGTCTTGATGTGGAGTCTAAATGCATTGTGAAAATTGTTTTGGTGAATTATGTCAAGCTGTTACCCCGACATACAAAAATGTTTTGATCACTCTAAGTGATGTCGTCCATGCTTAAAAATGTTGAGTTTTGATGTTCCTTGATTTATGATTGTTTTCCATTATGAGATTGTTTATATTTATTTTAAGGAACTATGACATCTTTTACTTATCAGGAGAGAATTGTTAATTTTATTTGAAAACAATTATGACATCTTTTGCGTTAGTTGTTTATTTTTGGGTGTTGTCCCCAATTGTTTCGACATGCAGTGTTGTAAGTTTAGGGTCTTCATGAATTGTTTTGCAATTTCCATGCTACTTGGAGTTTGATATTGTACGCTTGAATTTTATGAAAAATTTTGGTCGTTACTTCTTGAATTGTGTTATGTGGTTTTGAGATCTGAAAAATAAAGTGGTTTCTGAAGTTGCTTTTGGACACCTGAAAAACAATTTTGTGGTTGAGTGCTAATGTTGGTGTGAGATTTATTTTAATAAATGAACACTGATTTTGTATAAAGATTTTAGTACGGTATGGTTTTGATTTCGCATTTATGTTACGCACTAAGTGCCGTGTGGAATGGTTTTGCTAATTATGCTGTGAATGATAAAGTTTTGGTTTGAAAGCTACAACTATTGTTATCTCCTATTTCCACAACCCCGTGAAATGATTTTGAAAAGTGGACTATATTTTATGTTGTAGTTATCATCCTAATTTTCCTCGACATGTGATGTTTCCAACACCGAATCTTTGCGAACTATTTCATGACCGTGGGCTGTAATTCCTACACTGGATTGTCCCTGATTTTGTTTTGGCTGTTGTACTCTTTATAATTGGTGCTACGTGATTTTGAGAAACCATAAACATTTAAAATGCGCATTGGCACGGTTTGTGTAATTCATTGAGTTAGCTTTTATTGCCATATGTTCTTAAGAATGCTTTGTTCAAATTGTTAAAGTTGATGTTTAGTCTTGTAGAGAGAAAATCAATTTCTATAACGTGATTTATCTCCCATGTCGAAAATTCTAAATAAGTAATTGTGCATACGTGTGATTGTACCTTTTCGTATGTGTGCCGTTAGCTATGAATTGATGTTCCCATGGACTGACCCTTGTAGCTATTTTAATACTTTAACTGTTGTTTCCATGAGTTAGATTGTTTTCCCTATGCTGAACTATATGGATGGTTATCATTTACTCTAAAAGGGTGTTAGTATTATTCTTGTGACTGGTATCGCTGAACTTGGTTCTTGATTTTCTGCTGGTTTGGAAAACTCTCAATTTTCGAGAAATGTATTAGTTACTTCTTTTAGACCCAAAAGAAAATGTTATCGAGGTTTCTTTGAATCTTCTCAAACCGATTGGAAAGATTGAGTGCTCCGATTTTGTGACATCTTTCACTTGCGAAAACTACTTCCAAAAGTAAAATTGTTGATTTTGTTTGAAGAGAGAAAACCGTTCTTACTCGTTATCCGCACTACCGCTTATAAACATTTTGGTGTAAAATGAGTATCGCATTTAGTGTTATGCCAATTGTGTGACAGCTGTGTTGTTTGAAGTTTTGTACAATGAGTGTTCGCTGTTCCTAATTATTAAATTATCCGTTTTGGGAGTTTGTGACTTGTCTTGCTGTAACTACGCACTTAGTAAACGTTTCATGATGTTGTCGACGTTATTGTTGTTGTTGTTTTGCTGGTTGCCGTTGCTGTTGTTTTCTGAAAAACTATTATTACTGTTTTCGGAAAAATTATTGTTACTGTTTTCAGAAAAGTTACTGTTGCTGTTTCCTGAAAAATTATTGTTGCTGTTTTCTGAAAATAATTGTTGCCGTTCCTGAAAATAATTGCTGCTGTTCCCTGAAAATTGTTACTGCTATTTTCGGAAAATTACTGTTACTGTCCCTGATTTTGTGCACTGCTCCTACTTTTATGAGTTGTGCCTATTTTAATTGTTGACCGTTCCGTGTGTCTGGTTCTTTCTATTATGTTGTTAGCTGTTGCCGGTGCCTTAGTGCCTGATTGTTGTGACTGAGTTGTTAATATTGCTGTTGTTGATGATGTTGTTACTAAAGATGTTGATATTAATATTGTTGTTGTCTTGTCTTGGGTATCGCCGAATGGCCCAAGTTGTGTTGATGTTCTGTCGTGGGTACCGCCGAATGGCCCACATGGTTTCGTCGTTGTGATTGCTGATTGTTGTTGTGGGCCTATGGCCATTGTTGATAAGCGATAGATGATCCCGGAATCTGACTGTGATGATAAAATGCGTTGTTGTAATAATGTTGTCGTAGAACCAAACCATTAGCAGGCTGTTAGTGTGCGTACCCATGAGGATAGATGAGTGAGATAGAATGCAAGTTAGTCTACCAGAGTGGCGCAGCGGAGTAGAGAGTGAGCCTAATTATTACTGCTTGAAGTTACCTGGATGAACAAGTAGGAGGGACGGCCGCCCAAGCACTTACCGCCGGTAATCAAAGCAATAGTAACCAGCATGATAGATAGCCCTAGTGGTCTAGGTGGCCTTAGAGGGAGAGTGTTGGCGTTGGCAGGTAAATTTCGAGGACGAAATATTCTAAGTGGGGGAGAGTTGTAACACCCTAAATATTTAATTAATTTATTTAATTAAGTATTTAGGAATTTATTAAATTTTTTGGATATAATTTAATTAATTAAAATTATATTAAAATGGTGTAGGTGGTATTAGGAGATAAAGGCGCAAATTAGCTAGACTTGGGCTTAAGTGAAAAGCCCAAGCCCATGATCCATTGAGACATGCGAAGTTGTTAGGTCATGTGAGGCTAGGGTTTTTGGTTGTCATTTTGCGAAGTTGAGAGAGAAGAATAGAGAGGGAGGGCGCCGTAGAAAGGGAAGGAAGAGGAGAAGAAGATCGCAAGGTCCAAGGAGGAGAGGGACGTGAATTGTTGCCGTGGTTCCGTTCGTGACCGTCTCTAGGGCTCCTATTCTTCAAATTCGAGGTAAGGGGATGTCCTATCAATTTATATAATAGGTCCTATGATAGGTTTTAAGTAGAGATGGCCTAGATTTGATCCATGAGCATGATTATGTTCGATTTCATGTTGTTGTTTTCGATTGGCATGTTGTTTGGCAAATTGTTGCTCAAAGATCCGTTGTTGGTGTTATGGGCGCCTAGGGCGCCATGTGTGTGCTTGTGATGTTGTTGAATTTTGATGTTTGATGAATGATTTTGATGATTTTATATGTGCTCATGAATTGTTGTAAATTGGTGTTGTGATTGGTCATGTGAAAATTTGAAGAAAAGTATATATGCTGAATTTTGGGCTGAAATTGTGTTGCTGGAACTGTGCTGGGCGCTGGGCGCCCATGGGCGCTGTGCGCGTGTTGCAGACTGTGCGTGTGGAGCGCTGGGCGCCTGTGTGTGTGTGTGTGAGTTGCGCTGGGCGCTGGGCGCCCTTGTGTGTGTGTGTTGCGTTTTGCTGGGCGCCAGGTGTGTGTGTTTTCGCTATATCTTTTGACTCGGACATCCGTTTTGAACGTTTCAAAAAGTGTTGGGAAGCTTTTTCAGTTGTCTATCTGTGTGTCCCATTTTTAAAAATAAAAACTTATAATTTCTGAAGGTTGCTGGGCGCCCAAGTGGCTGTTCCCGGTGGTCGTTGCTGTGACATTGAAAAATCATTTTGGTGTCCTTAAAAATCCCCTTTTTGTGTATAACCAGTGGTTTTAACGTTTTAGTGTCAAAAGTGATGATTTTGACGATGATGCCCTTAGTGGTTATTTAAATGACCTTTTTGCCTTTAGTGGCCAATGTTGTTGATATTGACGTGTAAATGACGATGATGCCTTTAGTGGCTAGTTAAATGACCTTTTTGCCCTTAGTGGCCAACGTTGTTGATATTGATGTGTAAATGACGATGATGCCCTTAGTGGCTAGTAAATGACGTTTTTGCCCTCAGTGGCTATTGTTTGAGTTGATGATGTTTATGAATAAATGACGATGAAAATAAGTGACGTTGAGGCCCAAAAGGCTAAGTGATGATAAGGCCCAAAAGGCTAAGTGACGTTGTTGTGTGTAAATTGTGAATTGACAGGTGCTGTGCCTCTTATTTGGCAAACTGGTAAGTGACGGGTCACATAGTTGACCGTGATTGTGTGTTTGTGCGTGGTGCATGTCATAGTGTCTCATGCCTCCCATATGCATAAACCCAGTGACGTTTTGAGGCCCAAAAGGCTAAGTGACGATGAGGCCATAAAGGCTAAGCGACGTTTGTGAAAAAGGTACCTCATGCATATGCCCGCGAGTGGGTTGCATTTCATATGCTTACATGACATAGTGATGAGTTATTGTAGTGATGTGATTGACGATTGTGATGTGATTATTTTAGAGCTGTGACTTGACTTATTGCTTATCATGTGATTTATTATATGGATTGAATTGGACTCACCCTTCTGTTTGAATGTTACCCCTATGCGGTAACGTGCAGGTGATCACGAGTGAAGGACTAGGTACCTTCACTACTTCGAGTCGAGTCGTCACGCTCTGATACGTAGCACTCAGGGGGGGGGGGGGGTAACGAACTTGATGTTTATGAATGATTTCAGCTGTTATGTTTTTGTTGACGATTCTGTTTTATTTTGTTATTCCGCTGCGTAGTTGGTTTTTATTGACGTTAAGTTTATTTGCGATGATAACTGTGTTTTTGAGGCTCTCCTCTTAGTGACGTGCTACGTGATACAGAATTATTGTGTTTGAGCTGTTTTATTGAGAAGCATTATTTTATTGAAGTATGTGTAACATTCCTCGTGCGAAGCAAATTTTTGAAAACTCTGATATTTTTCCAATTAAGTTATCGGGTAGAAAAGGGGTGTTACAGAGGGTTCGAAGAAGAGAGAAAGAAAGAAAGAAAAGAAAGAAGAAGAGAGAACCCAACCAAAACCTAGGTCATAAACCATCACTTCTTCCCTCTTAGATTTCGATTTCATCATCATTCAAGTGATTAGAGCACCAAAATTTCATATTTTTCCCTCAATCACTTCTTCTCCAAGTTCAAGAGAGTATGTGAGTTGAAGGTTGATTTTGAGTATCAAGGTTTGTGTGTTAGATTGGAGGTTCCTAGAGGCTTAAACATCAACGATATGGTAGATTGATGAAGGTTTGAAGTTTGATTTGGTAGATAGGAGCTTGTTGGTGACTAGGGTTTCGAATTTGGGTGAGTAGGAAAGGGTTTGATGCTTCAAGTTAAAAATTTCTTGCTTGTTTGTGTGTTGGAATCGACAATCAAGGTGAGTTCTTCGATTAATTAGAGGTCGTTGAAGTATTGGTTGTTGATTTTTGCTCTTCATGGTTGATTTATGATGTATGTTGGTTGATTCATGAAAATCCTTTAATTTGATTCATTGGGAAGGGATTGAGTTGAATATGTAATATTGTTGATGAATTGCAATTCAATTGTGTTGCTGTGATTTTAATTGAATTTTTAGTGGTTGAAAATTGATGATTGAACATGTTTGCACCCGAATTATTATGTTCATGAAGCGAAATGAAAAGGACTTGATGTCCATAATGTAGAGAACTTGGTGTTCATAATGAAAAGGACTTGGTGTCCATGAAAAGGTTTGGTAACCAAATCTATGATGAAAAATAGTATGTTTTATGGTGTTTGTAAGTTGCATTAAGGTTTGGGTACAAGGAAACTGAAGGAAGTGGTTTGAAATTGAAAACAGAAAATAGTTTATAACTTCTGCAGAAAAGTTTATAACTTCTGCAAAAAAGTTTATAACTTTAGTGCGAATAGTTTATAACTTCTGCAGAAAAGTTTATAACTTCAGTTAGAATAGCTTATAACTTCTGCAAAAAAGTTTATAACTTTTGCAGAAAAGTTTATAACTTCAGTTCGAATAGTTTATAACTTCAGTTAGAATAGTTTATAACTTCTGCAGAATAGTTTATAACTTCTGCAGAATAGTTTATAACTTCCGCATAATAGTTTATAAACTCAGTTAGAATAGTTTGTAACTGGTTTTTGACATGTTTCGAGACTCAAAAACCTTTTATTTATCGAGGTTATGATTATCTGAAAGTTGATTGAAATATACGATTATGATATTGTGATCATTTGATTAGTTATGTATCGAGAGAGTACATAACATTGTTTAATAAATAAAAGGACTTGGTGCCACAAAAGGATTTGGTATCCATAAAAAGGACTTGGTGTCCATATAAGGATTTGGTATCCACCCCTTCCCAAAGGATTTTGCTAATCCATATGAGGCATTTGGTATGCCATCAATCGGATTTTGGGATCCGAGTATCTATGTTTCCCCAAGGATTTTGGTAATCCACATGAGGCATTTGGTATGCCATTAATCAGATTTTTGGGATCCGAGTATCTATGCTCCCCAAAGGATTTTGGTAATCCACATGAGGCAGTTGGTATGCCATTAATTGGAAATTGGGGTCCGAATGAAATATTAATTAAAACACCGTGAGTTGAGTTGTGAGGGGTCACGAAAGAACTCACTGAGATTTGTAATCTCATCCTTTATGTTGTTGTTGTTTTCAGATTAACAGGGCAAAGCGAAGCAAAAGGAAGAAAAGTAGCTGCTGGAGTAGTTACTTAGTTATTGATAGATCTTATGGATCAAATTGTTAGGTTGCTTAGCTTTAACCCTAGATGTATATAAGAGTTTTTCTCTAATATTAAACACTTTGGATTATGTACTCAAAGTTTGATGTATCTTGTAACTCTATTTTGGATTTTGGACATTTTCAGTTATATATAACTGTAATAGATGAGTATCGGTTATACCGGTTGGTTTTAGTTTTGGTAACTATTGCCTAATGAATGAAAAGAAAAAGGAATGGTGTAACATCCCTAATTTTTAAAGACTCGTATTATGATGCCTAGGACCGATTATTTATTTGTGGGAATAATTAGTCGTGTCTCGGGGATTATTATTCGAGGAAAAGTCCAAGGAAATTCTATTCCAAAATTAATTGTGGCTTAGTCATGGTTAATTAAAATATTTAAGCTGAAGGGCATTATTGTACTTTCACACCCAACCATTTAGTAGCTGACCCATTTTAACATTCAGCCACACTCTCAAATACTTAGCCTTCATTATAATCAGAATTTGAAGAAAAACTGAAAATAGAAAGGGAAAGAGAAGAGGAGGGACGCGAGGGAAGAGGAGGAAGGGAGAAGAGGGATCAACCCAAATCCTTGTTGCATGTAAGTTGTTCCTCCACCATCCCAATCCATTTTCAATTCTGAATTCAATGAGCCTATTTTTGAAGTCTGATTCTACTCCTATCCCTTGCTCCATTTTTCGAAGCTTAGAGCTCCAAGGTTGAAGACAATGGAGTTTTGAGCTGCCACTTCTCTTGCATGTTCAGTTTTGCTGTTAAGAAAGGGAAGTCTCAAGCTTGCATTTTGGCTTGGAGGAAGTTGTGAAAGATTGAGTGCTGTTTCAGTTTGAGAGAAAGGAAGCCACTGTCCGGGTTCGAATTCGGTTTCTAGCGGGGATAGTTCGTTGTTTTCGGTTTGACGATCTCGTCTCTCGGTTCAACTCTCGGATTTCGTCAACGGGTGAGTTCTACTCACGGATTAGGGACGTTTTCGTGTATTCTGAAAAACTGTGTTTGTTTCAAATGATAAGGCAATCATTCCGTTTTCGAAAGACTTAGAACCGGAAAAGCGATTTTTGAGTTAAAACGGAGTTTTACGGTTTATTGAGAATTTTAATGAATCATTGAAATGAAACACTTTATATATACTCTGGAATAGTTGGAAATTTTCGGGATTTCAGGTGATTGAAATTAGAAATCAAATTGGACGAGAACGGAGAGCGAAATTGCGGAATACGTGAAATTCTGGTAACAGACACAGGTCGCACGGACCGTGCGCCCCTGGGCACGGATCGTGCGCCTGCTTCGGGTTGGAAGAATTGGAAACCGAACGGGACGCACGGGTCGTGCGCCCCTGGGCACAGATCGTGCGTTTCCTTCTGGTAGATGGGTTCTGAGTAGTGTACCACGCACGAGTCGTGCGCCCCTGGGCACGGGTCGTGCGCCCCTGGGCACGGGTCGTGCGTGAGGTTCTGTTACCGACTTCTGTTTTCTCGTTTTGTCGCTCCGTTCGATCCCGAACCTTTTCTAATCTCTTTCTCAACCATTCAAAAAGGGATTGTCTTATTAAAAACCGTATTTTGAGCTTGTTCAACTTATGTTTTTGAAAAGAGTTTCGAAAGGACATTTAATTGAAAAACCGAAACCCTAGAATACAAGTGGGTACACCAACCTATGAATTGACTGAATATATATATATATAATTATATATGTCAAATGAAAATGACTATAATGCCGGATGTTTATGAATTCATCAAAACGGGTTATAAGTCAATAATACGTTAAATATGATTATAATGCCGGAGGTCTAATTTATGAATTCCTCAAAACGGATTATAGATCAATATGGTATTGGTTATCCGATTACTATGTGAATGATCCTTTGGTGATCAAAAGATATAAATTATCTAATGAACTTATATGATTGATCCATTTGGTGATCAAAACGATATAAATTATCTAACTCTCGAGAACTTGATGCGTATTGTCATACGTATTGCGTTGGGTGACGACCCGACAAGTAGCATACTAGGAAGGGAAGTCATGAGCCCTAACCCTAGGCCCTGAATGTGTTTTGGCGTGGTCAACTCACGGGTTATCGGGATTAGTGGTTGTTGCACGGCCGGTTTATGCTAAGTTAAACACACGATTCGCCGGGATTAGTGGTTGTTGCACGGTCGGCGTTTCGATTAATGAATTAAGAATACGAATTTGCCGGGATTAGTGGTTGTTGCACGGTCGGCATTTCGATATATAAATAAGACATTGTTATGTCAGCTTTCGTTATAGCGGTTTAATAAATTGAACCGAGTGTCAGTGAGGGGGCACGGTAGGACTCACTGAGATAATGTTATCTCACCCTATCCATATTTGTTGTTTTTCAGAGAAGCAGGGAAAAAGAAAGACTATTGTGCACGAGTAGTTGATATACTCTTGGAGGTACTGAAGACTTAGTCATTTTCTCCTTTGTTCTTTTGTTGTCCTATTGGTTGTATAAACTTGTATGGATTATGAGTTATATGAACCGTTTTATGTTTCTGTTTGGTTTTTGGACCTGGATATTGTAATCCATTCGGTATGGAACCGATAAACTTCTATTTTATGAAGTAATGTTATTTCCGATTATGTTTTATTCGGAAAAAGCTTGTATGTCCAAAACTGAAACAGGAACTGTGTCCTCTGAATATTCCGCATCTGTGCACTTTCAGTGTCTCTACATGTTAGAAATACTGGGGTGTTACATTTGGTATCAGAGCGGTTCGACCCAGTCGGACTTAGATGTTAATAGTCTTTTACGTCTTCTAAGTCTGATTTTTCTTAGTATGCTATTAGACATTGAGCCTGATCAACTTAATACTTTGTGCATACTTCGCAGAATCATGGCTGGGAGAGGTAGGAGAAACCCACTTGTTGATCCTCATCAAGAATGGATGCAGAATGTCATAGAAACTCAGCAGAAGATGATGAATGACATGATGCTAATGCAACAGCAACAGATGGCTCAAATGCAGCAGATGCACCAGATGCCTCAACCACAACCAGCTGAGCCAGTCAATGTGCCGACACCTGAGGATCCCAACAGGGTGTATTTCCCGTTTCTGAAGATGAAACCCCCAACCTTCAAAGGAGGATCCGAGGCAATGAAAGCCCATTTCTGGGTAGATGCCATGGAACGGATCTTTGATATCTTACAATGCAATGAAGGAGAAAAGGTAATTTGTGCTGCTAACGCTCTGGACGAGGATGCTCACACTTGGTGGGTTAACGCTCGTAGAATGCTTCAAAATCAAGGAACTCCTCTTGAGTGGAGTAATTTCAAAGAATTATTCTTGAGTCATTATTTCCCCGACTCCCAAAGACTTGACAAGCAGATGGAATTTCTGAGTTTGAAACAGGGAGAGATGACAGTTGGGGAATACGCTGCAAAATTTGAAAGGTTGTCACAATTCTATGAATTGGGGACCACCGCTCCTGATGATAAGAGGAAAATGGTGATGTTCAGACAAGGTCTTAGAGGCGATGTAAATCAAGGTCTCAGTTCCTATTCCATGACCAATTATCCTGCTTTGGTTCAACAAGCTCATTCAGCTGAGAGCGATCTTAAAAGAATGTATGGTGAGAGGAAAGAATTCTGGAAGGATAAGAAGAAGGGTAATGAGTCAACTCCTTCAAACCCTAGATATAGAGGGAATAGGGATAAAGGGAAGCAAATCCAGTCAAGTGACTCTGCCAGGCCTAACAAGTGCGACTTCTGCAAGAAATTTCATCGAGGCAAATGTCAGGTGGGACCGAACCAATGTTACCTTTGCAAAGCGGTGGGCCATTATGCTAATAATTGTCCATCAAGGAAAGCTTTCTTAGAGTCTCCTGATGCTCCGAGACAGGCTCGAGTCAACACTCTGGATGCCAAGACCATCAAACCAGCTGATAATCTTATAAGGGGTACAGGTTCTATCTTTCATCAAACTGTTAATATTCTGTATGACTCTGGTGCTACTCATTGTTTTATCTCTGAAGCATGTGCTGAACGGCTAGGATTAATAGTATCTCCTATATCCGAGCCAATATCTATCCTTACTGCTGCAAAGGGTCGTGTGCGAACCCAATCATTATGCCTTAACTGTCTGCTCACCATAGGAGGCCGGCGGGACTTTGTTGTTGATTTTATCTGTCTGCCTATGAGAGGAATGGAGATCGTGTTGGGAATGAATTGGATGACTTCCAATCACATTACGATTGACTGTTTCAATCGTGCAATTAATTTTCCTTCTGAAGCAGCGGGACATTCACTACCTGAAGATGATGGTGTTATCTCATTCGCTTCAGCCAGCCAGTCTCTATTCCAAGGTGCGGAAGCTTTTGTTGTTATTTTGTCTGCATCAACTGAAGCTGATTTGGATTTATCGTCTATCCAAGTTGTTAATGAATTTTTAGACGTTTTTCCCGAGGAAGTCTCCTCTTTGCCTCCAGAACGAGAGGTAGAATTCTCTATAGATTTGGCGCCTTGTACAGGGCCAATATCCATAGCACCTTATAGGATGTCTCCTCTCGAACTGAAGGAATTGAAGTCACAACTTGAGGAATTAATTTCCAAGAAGTTTATTCGACCGAGTGCTTCTCCATGGGGTGCTCCGGTATTGCTAGTCAAGAAGAAGGACGGAAGCATGAGATTGTGCATAGACTACCGTCGGCTGAATAAAATCACTATCAAGAACAAGTATCCATTGCCAAGGATAGATGATCTTCTTGACCAACTTAGAGGTGCTAAAGTTTTCTCCAAAATTTATCTAAGGTCAGGATACCATCAAATCAGGGTAAGAGCCTTAGACATTCCGAAGACTGCCTTTCGTACGAGGTACGGACACTACGAGTTTGTAGTGATGCCTTTCGGATTGACTAATGCTCCAGCCGTATTCATGGATTATATGAATAGAGTATTTCATTCTTACCTAGATCAGTTTGTGGTCGTCTTTATTGATGATATCTTGGTTTACTCAAAGTCGGTTGAGGAGCATGCTCAGCATCTCCGCTTTGTCCTAGGAGTACTCCGAGAGAAGAAACTCTATGCTAAACCATCGAAGTGTGATTTTTGGATGTCCGAGGTGAAATTCTTGGGTCATGTAATTTCCCAAGAAGGGGTTGCAGTTGATCCTAGCAAGGTGGAAGCAGTGTTGAATTGGGAACGGCCAACGTCTGTGACTGAAATCAGAAGCTTTCTGGGTTTAGCTGGTTACTATAGAAGATTCATTGAAGGTTTTTCGCAGTTGGTACTTCCGCTTACTCGATTGACTCGCAAAGGTCAATCGTTTACTTGGGATGCCGATTGTGAAGAGTGTTTTCTTGGATTGAAGGAAAAGTTAACTTCTGCTCCGATCCTAATTCTTCCAGATCCGTCATTGGGATTTCAGATTTACAGTGAAGCATCTGGGAAGGGTTTAGGATGTGTTCTCATGCAGAATCAACATGTAGTGGCCTACGCATCGAGGCAATTGAAGACGCATGAACGGAATTACCCAACTCATGACTTAGAGTTGGCAGCTATTGTGTTTGCACTGAAAATTTGGAGGCATTACCTTTACGGTTCTTGTTTCGAGGTTTTTAGTGATCACAAGAGCTTGAAGTATCTATTTGACCAAAAGGAGTTGAATAACAGACAGAGAAGGTGGACTGAATTTTTGAAGGACTACGACTTCGAATTGAAATATCACCCTGGAAAAGCCAATGTGGTAGCAGATGCTCTTAGCAGGAAGTCTATCCACACGGCAAGGTTAATGGTTCACGAGATGGCTTTGTTGGAATCGTTCAGGGACTCAAAACTCAAGGTGGTAAGAAAAAGGGACCGCATGGTGTTGCGGCATATACGGATAGCCAGTGTGCTAAGGGAATAAATCCGCGTAGCTCAAGAAACTGATATGAATTTACAGTCTCAAAGAGGATCGCCAGATTTCACTGAGGATAGTGATGGCATGATTTGCTTTAATGGGAGGATTTGTGTTCCCGATGATGGTGATATCAAAAGTCAAGTGTTGGAAGAAGCTCATAGGAGTCAGTACTCTGTGCATCCGGGATCCACCAAGATGTACCAAGACTTGAAGTTGATGTATTGGTGGCCTGGGATGAAGGCCGAAGTTGCAGAATTTGTTTCTCGGTGCTTAACCTGTCAGAAGGTTAAGGCGGAACACCGGAGACCGGGCGGTCAGTTGCAACCGCTAGATGTACCAGTTTGGAAGTGGGAAAATATCTCAATGGACTTCGTTATGGGCTTGCCGAGGTCACAGGCAGGCAACGATTCTATTTGGGTAGTAGTGGACCGATTGACTAAATCCGCTCACTTTATTCCCGTTCGCTCGACTTATAAGGTTTCCAAGTTAGCAGATGAATATGTGAAGAACATTATCAGACTGCATGGAGTTCCAACGAGTATCGTGTCAGACAGAGATCCCAAGTTTACTTCCAGGTTCTGGAGAACATTGAATGAAGCTTTGGGAACAAGGGTGCTGGTTAGCACTGCTTATCATCCTCAGACTGATGGTCAGACGGAGATGACTATCCAGACTCTTGAGGACATGCTTCGGGCTTGTGTGCTTGATAGCGGGAGGAAATGGGAGGACCATCTTCCGTTAGTCGAATTCTCCTACAACAACAGTTACCACTCCAGCATTGGAATGGCACCGTTTGAAGCACTTTATGGTAGAAAGTGTAGAACTCTGTTGTGTTGGTGGGAGATTGGTGAAGATAAGTTTTTGGGACCCGATATGATTCGAGAAACTACTGAGAAGATCAAGCTAATTCGAGAAAGGATGAAGGTTGATCAGAGTCGGCAAAAGAGCTACGCTGACAACCGAAGGAGACCGTTGGAGTTTGAGGTTGGTGATCACGTGTTCTTGAAGGTTTCTCCAACCATAGGCACTGGGAGAGCCTTGCGAGCGAAGAAACTCAGTCCTCGATATGTTGGACCATTCCAAATCATCGAGCGACTTGGGCCAGTTGCTTATCGCCTCGCATTGTCTCCGGCCCTATCGAACCTCCATGATGTGTTCCACGTGTCTCAGTTGAGGAAGTATGTTCCCGATCTGCATCAACCATTGAGTGTTGATACCATTGACCTGCAACCTGATTTGTCATTCCAACCTTATCCTAGCTACATCTTGGAGCGTGGCGAGAAGACGCTACGGTCAAGGACTATTCCTATTGTCAAAGTGGTCTGGGATGGATTCTCAATCGAGGAGGCTACCTGGGAACTGGAAGAAGACATGCGCAATCGATATCCATATCTCTTTCAGTAAGGTATGTTTCGTCAATTTTGAGGACAAAATTTTTAAAAGTTGGGGAGATTGTAACATCCCTAATTTTTAAAGACTCGTATTATGATGCCTAGGACCGATTATTTATTTGTGGGAATAATTAGTCGTGTCTCGGGGATTATTATTCGAGGAAAAGTCCAAGGAAATTCTATTCCAAAATTAATTGTGGCTTAGTCATGGTTAATTAAAATATTTAAGCCGAAGGGCATTATTGTACTTTCACACCCAACCATTTAGTAGCTGACCCATTTTAACATTCAGCCACACTCTCAAATACTTAGCCTTCATTATAATCAGAATTTGAAGAAAAACTGAAAATAGAAAGGGAAAGAGAAGAGGAGGGACGCGAGGGAAGAGGAGGAAGGGAGAAGAGGGATCAACCCAAATCCTTGTTGCATGTAAGTTGTTCCTCCACCATCCCAATCCATTTTCAATTCTGAATTCAATGAGCCTATTTTTGAAGTCTGATTCTACTCCTATCCCTTGCTCCATTTTTCGAAGCTTAGAGCTCCAAGGTTGAAGACAATGGAGTTTTGAGCTGCCACTTCTCTTGCATGTTCAGTTTTGCTGTTAAGAAAGGGAAGTCTCAAGCTTGCATTTTGGCTTGGAGGAAGTTGTGAAAGATTGAGTGCTGTTTCAGTTTGAGAGAAAGGAAGCCACTGTCCGGGTTCGAATTCGGTTTCTAGCGGGGATAGTTCGTTGTTTTCGATTCGACGATCTCGTCTCTCGGTTCAACTCTCGGATTTCGTCAACGGGTGAGTTCTACTCACGGATTAGGGACGTTTTCGTGTATTCTGAAAAACTGTGTTTGTTTCAAATGATAAGGCAATCATTCCGTTTTCGAAAGACTTAGAACCGGAAAAGCGATTTTTGAGTTAAAACGGAGTTTTACGGTTTATTGAGAATTTTAATGAATCATTGAAATGAAACACTTTATATATATTCAGGAATAGTTGGAAATTTTCTGGATTTCAGGTGATTGAAATTAGAAATCGAATTGGACGAGAACGGAGAGCGAAATTGAGGAATACGTGAAATTCTGGTAACAGACACAGGTCGCACGGACCGTGCGCCCCTGAGCACGGATCGTGCGCCTGCTTCGGGTTGGAAGAATTGGAAACCGAACGGGACGCACGGGTCGTGCGCCCCTGGGCACGGATCGTGCGTTTCCTTCTGGTAGATGGGTTTTGAGTAGTGTACCACGCACGGGTCGTGCGCCCCTGGGCACGGGTCGTGCGTGAGGTTCTGTTACCGACTTCCGTTTTCTCGTTTTGTCGCTCCGTTCGATCCCGAACCTTTTCTAATCTCTTTCTCAACCATTCAAAAAGGGATTGTCTTATTAAAAACCGTATTTTGAGCTTGTTCAACTTATGTTTTTGAAAAGAGTTTCGAAAGCACATTTAATTGAAAAACCGAAACCCTAGGATACGAGTGGGTACACCAACCTATGAATTGACTGAATATATATACATATATATATATATAATTATATATGTCAAATGAAAATGACTATAATGCCGGATGTTTATGAATTCATCAAAACGGGTTATAAGTCAATAATACGTTAAATATGATTATAATGCCGGAGGTCTAATTTATGAATTCCTCAAAACGGATTATAGATCAATATGGATATTGGTTATCCGATTACTATGTGAATGATCCTTTGGTGATCGAAAGATATAAATTATCTAATGAACTTATATGATTGATCCATTTGGTGACCGAAACGATATAAATTATCTAACTCTCGAGAACTTGATGCGTATTGTCATACGTATTGCGTTGGGTGACGACCCGACAAGTAGCATACTAGGAAGGGAAGTCATGACCCCTCACCCTAGGCCCTGAATGTGTTTTGGCGTGGTCAACTCACGGCCGGTTTATGCTAAGTTAAACACACGATTCGCCGGGATTAGTGGTTGTTGCACGGTCGGCGTTTCGATTAATGAATTAAGAATACGAATTTGCCGGGATTAGTGGTTGTTGCACGGTCGGCATTTCGATATATAAATCAGACATTGTTATGTCAGCTTTCGTTATAGCAGTTTAATAAATTGAACCGAGTGTCAGTGAGGGGGCACGGTAGGACTCACTGAGATAATGTTATCTCACCCTATCCATATTTGTTGTTTTTCAGAGAAGTAGGGAAAAAGAAAGACTATTGTGCACGAGTAGTTGATATACTCTTGGAGGTGCTGAAGACTTAGTCATTTTCTCCTTTGTTCTTTTGTTGTCCTATTGGTTGTATAAACTTGTATGGATTATGAGTTATATGAACCGTTTTATGTTTCTGTTTGGTTTTTGGACCTGGATATTGTAATCCATTCGGTATGGAACCGATAAACTTCTATTTTATGAAGTAATGTTATTTCCGATTATGTTTTATTCGGAAAAAGTTTGTATGTCCAAAACTGAAACAGGAACTGTGTCCTCTGAATATTCCGCATCTGTGCACTTTCAGTGTCTCTACATGTTAGAAATACTGGGGTGTTACAAATGGTGTTCCATAAGTTGTGATATGTCCAATTCTGAAATAGGTTTACAACTCTGAATTTTATTGAAATGGTTAACATTCTAATTTTATGACGTCTAAAATTGAGGATGTTACATAATTTCTGTTTGGAACTTGGAATTGTTTTGGTGTTGAGTAAAATGAACCTTTGTGTTATTTGGAAAACACATTTTGGGGTAAGGTTCAGAGATTGATTTCCATGTTTCAAAAGGATATGTGTAAAGGAATTTCTGACAAGTGGTGGTTTTTCAAAAATCAAGCTTACATTTTTAGAAACTAGAAAGAAAAAGGTTTTTTGAAAACCTTTAATTCATAGTAAGATCATGTCATTGCATTCATTGTAAGTAAAATCTGATACATTGCACAATTAAAAGTGGATTTTAACTTGGAATAACATGAAGTTGTTTGAAATCAGGACATACACATTTTGTGTGAATGAGTGAAACACATACACAAATTATAAATCTTCATTGTTTCATAGAAATTGAATTTGTTTGAGTCTCATATTATTGCACAGGTCAAGGATACATGCAAAGGATCAGGGAAGTTCATTTTTGTAAACCCACTAAGCCAAAAAGCCAACCCAATAATAATATCATTTGCTTACCCAAATTTTTGAGACTTAAAAGAAAAGTTTCTTTCATAAAACAGAACTATCAAGCCTAAAAAAAAAATACTCCTTACCCTATGTTTTAGGATAAGAGAGCAACCTTTTAGGTGATGGTTTATGCTAAGTAGGGGAGACAAGTTTAGTATGAAATAAAAGAATTTAAGGGCGTTACCTGTGGTGTGACATAAAAGGGTTTAGGGCATTATTTGTGTGTATAAGAAAACAATTTTCTTGATTAAAAGAAGATTGATCCTTTAGTGATTTCAAAAAAAAAAGGTGAAAAAAAAAAGAGTTGTGTTATTTATTAGTACATTTGTATTATATATAAGTGATGCAATTAGTATGTAAATAGTGAATAGAACTCTTGGTTGCTCTTTTAATCCTAAAGCATATTTTGTTATCCAGAAAAACCAAGTCTGTTTGTAGCCCAGCTTCATTACAACCCTGAAAAGACCCTAGTGATCCATGATTGAATTGACTGGTGTAGTGATTTGGAGACAGGTAACAAAGTTGATTGAAGTGATTCACTGAATGATATGAGAGAAACACTCTTCCTACTTGGTTAATTGAGAGAACCTTACAGTTTTTGGTGAGAAATGTGTTGTTCTTGATTGAAAGACAATGAATTGTGTAACAGGTTAACTTACATGATGACACATCAATTGTGTTTTCATTGATACTATCAGTTGTGGGCATCATAAGTCTTTGTTGAATTGATTGTTTTCACTTAACCTTGGTAATTAATAAATTTGTAAGGTGAAAACAAGCTTGATTGGTGAAAAACCATGATCATGGTTAAGATATCCTTGTTGCACACATCCAAGGTTTTGAAATTACTTTTTGGATTAGGAGTTTTGTTTGAGGACAAACAAAGTTCTAAGTTGGGGAGAATTTGATAAGCGCCAAATATACTTGAATTTGGCTTGAAATCAATGGCACTTATTGAAATTATTGAAATGAATTTGCTATTATTTAACCCCCCAAAAGTGTTAGTTTGATTTAGTTTTATTTAAATAGGTGCTCATCCCTCCTCTTTTAAATTCCTTCGCACCTGGGCGAATCACCCTGACTGCCTGGATGTGATTAAGGAGGCTTGGCAATCTCATGTTGTTGGCTGCCCGATGGTGGTCCTCAATCAAAAGCTCAAAAATCTCAAGGTAAAGCTTAAGGCTTGGAATAAAGATGTCTTTGGGGACGTCAATCTCCGGGTGCAAGTGGCGAATGCATCCCTAGATCACATTCAAGCGCAGATTGATAATGTAGGCTACTCAGAGGTGTTGGATGAGCAAGAAAAAACCCTTCAGCTTGAGCTGCAGCAAGCTTTAGCTTCCCAAGAGGAATTTTGGCTCGAAAAATCTAGACTTAATTGGCACTTGCATGGTGATCGAAACACAAAATTCTTCCATCAGATGGTCAGGATTAGACATATTACCAAGCAAATAACTGCCCTAAAAAATGGTGATGCTCTTCTTACTTCTGCTAATGATATCGAATCTCATGTTGTTAATTATTTTGAGAATATTTTTGCCTCTAATAATCAATGTCTTGATAATGGTATGGTAGAGGAGATTATCCCTAATCTTGTTACAGGGGAGGAGAATACTATGCTCACCAACGTTCCTAATAGGGAAGAGATTAAGTAGGCCATCTTTGCTATGAATCCTAACGGTGCCCCTGGCCCGGATGGTTTTGGCGCTTTCTTTTTTCAGCATTACTGGGACATCATCGCTGAAGATATGGTGAGCGCGGTTCAGCAATTCTTCAAAGAAAACATGGATGGATGCTTCCGAATTTCAATTCTAATTTGGTGGTCCTTATTCCTAAAGTCAATGGTGCTGACAGTATTGAGAAGTTCCGGCCTATCGCTCTTGCTAACTTTAAGTTTAAGATTATCACTAAGGTGCTTGCTGACCGTCTCTCCAGAATTGCTCCTCGTATCATTTCATCTCAGCAACGTGGTTATATTCAAGGTAGAAACATTTCGGAGTGCATCTGCTTA
Source organism: Astragalus membranaceus (assembly GCA_039519185.1). Lineage (NCBI taxonomy): Eukaryota > Viridiplantae > Streptophyta > Magnoliopsida > Fabales > Fabaceae > Astragalus > Astragalus membranaceus. Next base: position 31,893,452 of record CM076852.1, on the reverse strand, counting down.
ACTTCTGAAGCCATTAATATGCTGAATAACAGGTCCTTTGGTGGTAATATGGCTCTTAAGGTTGATGTCACAAAAGCTTTTGACACTTTGGATTGGAATTTCCTTCTGCGAGTTCTCAAGGATTTTGGTTTTCATAGTAAATTCTGCGATTGGGTTAATGTTCTTTTGCATTCTGCAAAGCTTTCGATCTCAGTCAATGGCAAGCCCTCTGGGTACTTTAGTTGCAAGCGGGGTGTTCGTCAAGGGGATCCCCTCTCTCCCCTTCTTTTCTGCTTGGATGAGGAGGTTTTGAGCAGAGGCATCTCCAAGCTGGTGCAGGATGGGGACCTCCAGTTAATCAATGGTCCGAGAGGTACTCAGGTTCCCTCTCATACCCTTTATGCTGATGACATCATGATTTTTTGTAGAGCTTCACAGAGAAATCTCCATAATCTCCTCAACTTCTTTACTAAGTATGGTGAAGCTTCTGGTCAGATTGTTAACTCTAGCAAATCTACAGTTCATTTGGGCGTCATTCCCAATACCCGGCAGCGTCGTATTGCCGATATCCTGGGCTTCTCTATTGGCCAGTTGCCGTTCACATACTTGGGTATTCCAATTTTCAAAGGTAAGCCAAAAGCTGTTTATTTAATGCCAATCGCTGACAAGATTAAAGCCAAGTTTTCAGCGTGGAAAGCTTCCCTCCTCTCTATTGCCGGAAGAGTGCAACTGGTCAAGTCGGTTGTGCAAAGTATGTTAATTTACAGCTTCCTGATTTACAAATGGCCTTCATATTTATTTAATTAAGTTATTTAAGGCTTACAATATTTATTTTATTTAATTTAAATAAATAATTCAAGGTTTAATTTATTTTATTTTATTTATTAGGAGGTGTTGTCACGAATTAAGTGGTGCGAATAAGGGCCCGTGATCCACAATTAGGCCTGTGGCCCATTGGCTTGTCATGGAATTCGACTCACTAGGGGTCTTGTGACTTAGTTTGCATTTTACTCAATTGTGAAAAGAAAGAAAAGAAACGTAAAAAGAGAGAGTGAGAAGAGGAGAAGTTGCGAAGTGAAGAGGAGAAGAAGAGAAAGGGGCGAATCACTCAAGGAGGAAGAGAAGGCTTGTTGGTGTCTTGCATTTCCTTGGAGCATTGTCTAGCAAATTTCGACTTCTAAGAGGTTAGGGGGTCCTCTTTTTATTTTTAATGGCTTATGCGAATTAGTAGTGCCTAGGGTTAGGGTTTTAGAATGATTTATATGAATGAATTGTGGTGTTGTTGATTCAATTGTAATGTTGTGATATATGATTATGAATTGCCTATGATGAAATCGCATGATTGATGTTTGATTATTGCTAATGTGAATTGTATGTCATATGTTTGAATATATGACTTGTTGGTACTTGTTTGGTGAAAATTGAGGACCATGATGATGATTGAATTATATATATATGATTGGGTGTTTGGTGAATTTAATTTGGTGATTGAATTTGAAGAATTCGATTTTTGAAGTTCCTAGGCGCCTTGGGCGCCATATGCCCTGCTGCTGTTTTTGTGCCTTAGTCATGGGCGCCAGGCGCCCAGTCCCTGTGTTGCCACTGTGTTGCTGTTTCTGCTGCCATTGTGTTGCTGTGTCTATTGCCAATGTGTTGCTGTTTCTGTGTCACTGTGTTGCCAGTTTGGCGCTAGGTGCTTGTGCCATGGGCGCCAAGGGCCCCCATTTTCTGTTGCTTATTTTGCGAACACCACAACAGAAAAGGCCATCAGGGGCGCTTTTTTTTATCCATTTGGGGCGTTTTCGGGCGCCCCTAAAGCTTGCGCTCCTGTAGATGGTGACCAACTGGAGCACTTGTAAGAGGCGCCCCTGATGGCCATAGCGCAGGTGACCAACTGGAGCGCTTGTAAGAGGCGCCCCTGATGGCCATAGCGCAGGTGACCAACTGGAGCGCTTGTAAGAGGCGCCCCTGAATTTCAAAGGACAAAGGACATCAGGGGCGCTTTTCCTAAGCGCTCCTGATGCTATATTTGTTTTTTTTTAAATTCTTTTTACCAAATCTAACCAGTTCCAAATCTAACCAGTTCCAAATCAAACCTGCAGCAACAACAACCTAAAATAACCAATTGAATTGGGGGATCAAATTTTCAAACCAGCCAATTCAAAATCAAATTCCAAATAAAAAACTTATAAATGCATCTAATATCCATACATAGAGAGAACAAAAATAATATGACATCCAATGTAGCAACAAAATTTACATGTCCACAAAGTAGCAACAAAATTTACATGTCCACTTATTGAGTACAAACAAGCTACCCAAAATGAGCAAAAAAACAAGCTACCCAAAATGACTTGAATTTCGATTTTGATTAATCAAAGAAGCAACATAATGACACCACTCGCCTTTGACCTCAGTAAGTATGTCATCAGAAAATGGAGCTCCAACCTCGTATCCTGGAAAATACTTCCAAAATAAAATAAAATAAAATAAAGTTAGAACTAAGTTGTTAAATGCTTGATATGGAATTGCTAGCTTATCAAAAAAGAAACTATATAAATTACATACATTTAGGGGAATTTCCATTTGTATGTCAGTGATTATGTCCTTCATATACTTCATAACGTAGTATCCACAATCAACATTGTTTGGTTGTCTCGGACACTACAAATCAAAAAAAAATTAATTGTTAAAATGCGAGCAAAATTTACATGGATAAGAATAATATTGATTATAAACTTACCTTTATTACTATCCAATTTGTTTTATTGTTCCCACCTCTAGTCCTAACCTCATTTGATGCCCAAAAAGTTGCCAAACAACTGAAACATCATACATATAACTATATTAATTAATCGAAATAGATACATAATTAATATTGAAATATGCGATGTATCTAAATACACACCTTTCAAACATTCCTCTCATCATGGCGTGTTTGCTATAATCACCGTGACACGAATCCAAATAGAAAATTCTATTTCTCCTAGCATCAATCACCAACAATACCCAATGTACACTACCAAAATATTTCGATAATTAAATAAATAAGACATTTTTGAAAAAACACATTATATATATATAGAGAGAGAGAGACAGACAGAGAGAGAGATTAAATTTCTTACCCTCCTAAGTTAATGGGTGCCAAAAACCAGCAATCACAGCTGCTTTCAAGTGCCGAAGCCAAGCGTGTATTGATATAGGCTTTTATCGCTTCCTTGCTTTCTTTAACCGCTTCCTTCACGTCCTGAAGTTGCTTTTTTGTCATTTTTTTGTCAATATGAAGGTTGCGTAGAAAAGTACGTTCGGGATCCAAAAATATAAATCTTTGTCTTTGTTCCATGGTGCTCAAAATCACATGGTACAAATACCTATAGTTAAAATGTAGACAAATAAATTAACATATGATAATAAATGTACAGTGGGGAGTATGTTGATTTACATATCAGCAACAGGAATGGTAACAGGAATAGAACAGACTAAAGTTAAGTTCTGGATCATGCATAAAACATGCATAAGGTTAATGTCTAAAGTTAATTGATTTTCCAGATTTTATAAATGTTGCAGCACCTTATGTCTTATAAAAATGTCTTGGATGGTTTGATGCAGCATGTTTAACTTTACATAAATTTTGTTATATTGGTTGTGATGACTAGATGGATTATGTAAAACTGAAAAATTGATTATGACTCTTTTTTTTTTTGAATATTTACATTGCTTGCTTTCCCTTAAGTAGTATTTCATCTGTTGATTTTCGAGCTATTGCAGATGTTGATGAACAACATTGAAGATCGTGTTCGTGAGCAGGTGATTGGTACAGGCATTATTCCTAGTCTTGTAAAAATTGTAAAGAAAATGGTGAATTTTCTCCACACAGACTATTGTGTTATTGTCGCTTTAGCAATGCTAATTTTCCTTACTATCTCTGATCTTTTTCTCTGTTTTCAGTCAAATTTGCCTGTGAGGGAGCAAATATTTCTCTTACTAGATGCAACCCAAACATCCCTTGGTGGTGATTCTGGAAATAGAACAGTAACAGTGACACATCTGATTGAGCAAAAGGCAGACATGTTTCTGATAGAATTCTGCTGGACCACATTGGGAAGTGAGAGAATGGGGTGAAAATTATAACAGAATGATGAGGACCAAGATCAGACTATCAGAGTGGAGGAGAGGAATTATATAAAGTGGTGTAACAGAATGAAAGGGGATGAGAAAATTAGTTGGAAAAATCTGGGCAAGCATCATGTTTGAGGGAGAAGTTCATATCCTATTTCTCGTTTACAGTTCTGCATTTTTTCTGTTCGACTCTTCTTTAGAATTCTGTTTTGTTATTGTTAAGGAGTATAGCTCCATAGTTTCTTATATTTTACAATACCACGTTCCTATTAGTTTCCATTCACTTATCAAGTAAATTTGCGGCCACTGTAATTGCATCATTGATCCTAACAACGATAACAATAATGATAATAATTATACCTGATATATATTTGAATAGTAGCCGCAGATGCCCACTTGTGCTCATATACCTCTTCAAGTTCTTGATTTGAAAGGAAAATTGTGTCGGCAACTCCGAAGATGTCTTCATCAATCGATACGTGTATCAAATCAGCACCAGACATTGTGGAGGCATGAATCCTTATATAAGTGATGAATTCCCCCAAGGAGGGTGGTTGGGATTGAATATCCTTTCCCTTATCTACTTGCCGAGACACGGATTTATTGCGAGCACTAGAAAGGGGGGGCTGGGACCGAATTTCATTCCCGCTACAAACTCCCCTAGACACTTGCTTCTTGCGAGGTTGGGATTGACTCCCATCCCGGATAGACACCTGCTTCTTGCTTCTTGGTACCTATATATTTGAAAATTTAATTAGTTTTCAAGTATGGGACAATAAGCAATGAATTATTAACAAATGTATTAATTGCTCCTTACATTGATAAGATTTGATGGCCATGCCACGAAAGTGCCAAGTGCATCATTCACAGTCAAAAGAGTCATGTCTGCAGTATCAATTGGTACCGGCAATTCAGCATCAGGGACAACAACAAACTGAACACTGACTCTCACATGATTTGAAGGCATAGGAAGATTGTGCAAGGTGGAGCCCTCAGTGTTACAAACAAAGCCCTTTGCAACCAAAGTAAGCGGGTTTGATATAAATAATTCACATTGACAATTGTTAACCTCATTGGACGCAATATTGCAACTATCCCTGAAGCTATCTGGGTCAGGAGATGGTACATCATTAGTCCTTGGACCAACTCTATCTTTTAGTTCTTTAAGTTCTTGTACTAGCATCGATACAGTGGCTTCCAACCTTTTTTCTCTACTTTCTCGTTCCGCTTCTTTTTTTTGCCTCTTTGAAGTCCAAAATGTGGTTGGAGTAATACCAAATCCCAAACCCCTTACACGTCCTGGATATTCTTCAATTGCCAGTGCACGGGCAAGGATGTCATTCGGACCATCACAATTTGAAATATCTCCTTGTGATACTGATTGAGATATTGATTCCTGATTCACAAATATTATTTAAGTTTAATTTATTCACCTACAATGAAAGACAAGAATTTTATCATACTTACAATTCTTTGTGCCACCTCTCTCGTTCTTGGGTGGTCAACGACACCATCTTTGTTTTGTCTTGCTTCTAACCATAAAACATCTCGGTCAATAGATTCCTGAGCAGGATCTTTTCCTTGCTCCCGCAGCTATTAAAATTTACCGTCTATTACTAAATAATTCAGAAGATTAATTTAATAAATTAAAGATAAAATAAAAGATAACGTGCTTACCATTCGCTCTTCAATCTCAGCATAACCTGTAACACCGGCTCTCCAAGGGTATTCAGGACGCTGCGCTCTCTCGCGATTTTCTTGGCTCCTTCTCTATAAAGACACATGTTTTTACATGAATACCTTATAAGTGTCAAATATAGGTATATGTATGATATGTAATTGTACAAACCCGGAATTCCTCTTCTTCACGTGAAATAACAAATGCCCTCCAATCCTCCAATGGTATACTATCTGCATACGGTGGTGGAGGATGGCTTCTGATGTTCCCGTCATCATCTCTCACCATCTTTGTTAGAGTTGATCTGTATTTTCTATGCGCCTTTCCAGCTTTCATAAGACAATAGTCTTTATGAGAGTCATCCACATCAAAGTATTTCTGCTTACATTCAACAAAATGATTATAAATAAACTTACATATTTAATTATAAAATAACCTAAAAGTCAAAAATAAGACTCATACTTGTATCATATGCCATAGCTCATCCTTATGCTTCTCGAGTAAGGCCTCCTTTTTACTAATCCAACTGCTGATTGTAATTGGTACATCCTGCCTTGCTCTGACACCAAGGAACATTTTCAATTGTTTCCCGTTGGCACCAATTGCTTGATTTTTAGCATTCCATTGGACCTGCATTATTACTTGGGTAAATTAGATAACAAACAATTAAAAGTACGTAACAAAATTAGTTAATTAGTAAGTATCGTACAATAAGTTTAGGAAGGCCTTTGTTTCCCCGATTGATTATATTCTTTTTGACTGTCATTCCACGACGAGTGAACTTTTTTTGGGGCTGATGTTCACTCTCATGACCACTGTCATGTGCACTATCATCACTCGGGGAAGTCATCTCACCTGCAACACAATAAAACAATTGCTATTAGGCTATATGTTATTTTAACAATTAAGTTAATTTTTACAATATGAAAATGAATAAAAAAGAAACTCTGCATGATATATTATTACCTTTTCCTTTTCCTCGATCTAATGTTACTAGCCACTTCTTTAATTGTATGATATTTTGTTTTTTGCTTCCTACTACTTTGTTTTCGACGAAACGTAATTCCATCGTTATGATCATGTCTAACATACAAAATTTCCTCTGTAGAAGTATTTTCCCGTATTATTGGTTGTGATGACCCGAAGAAAGGGTCGTCCTCAATGTCAATATCTTCATGAGCTTGATCCCCGAGGTCATTCACCAAAAATTTTTTGTTTGTCAATAAAACAATGCACCAATTCATATCAACTGGATCAGTGACATAAAACACTTGTTGGGCTTGCGAGGCTAAAATAAAAGGTTCATCTTTGTACCCTACCTTGTTGAAATTCACCCGCATGAAGCCCATGTCATCTATTTGTACACCATTATTATTGTCAACCCAATTACATTTGAACACAGGCTCCGAAAACATATTGTAATCCAACTCCCATATCTCTTGTATGACACCGAAGTATGACATATTCGCGTAAATGGGATTTCTATCTTTCGCACCTGATGTATGCATAGTTTCAGCTACAAGAGTAACCCCACTATTTTGCATTTTACTCTGATCATCATGGAATTTTGTATAGAACGTGTACCCATTTTGTAGATAACTAGTGTAAGAGAAAACATGTATAGTTGGACCTTTTGCTAACCATCTCAATCTTTCAGAAATCGCAGTAGGATTCGAAACAAACTCAATATCAATTTGATCTTTTAGCCACTGTATGAAACTCCGATTGTGTTCTTTTGTTAACCAAACTTCACTCTTAGTTGGGTAGTCACTCTTAAGAATTTCCATGTGTTTGGCAACATAAGAATCAATCTGATTATCATTGTGCAGAACATATAAGTGTGCTTGCTCTAGTTCTTTCCTGGATACCATCACTATTTTCCTTCCTGTTATCCCTTTACCAACACTTCCAATGTGACGTTCCCTTGGCATCCCAACAGAATATTCAACACTAGATAGATAGCCGGTGGAGAACTCAATAGCTTCTTCAACAATGTAGCGCTCAGCAATGCAACCCTCGGGTCGTGATCGGTTTTTAACATATCCTTTTAATATCTTCATGTACCGCTCAAACGGGTACATCCATCTCATGTAACATGGGCCAGACAACTGTGTCTCTCTAACTAGATGAACTATCAAATGAATCATTATGTCAAAGAATGAAGGCGGAAAAAACATCTCAAGCTCACATAAAGTGACAGTAATTGATCTTTGCAGAGCTGGTAACTTTCCAGGGTCAATCACTCTACTACATATCGCCTTAAAGAAGAAACAAAGTTTAGTTATGGATTGACGCACTTTCTTGGGCATAATGGATCGTATACCAATGGGTAGCAAATTCTCCATGAGAACATGACAATCATGAGACTTTAGAGACTTTAACTTAAGGTCTTTCATCGATACAAGGTTCGTAACGTTTGAAGAGTACCCCTCTGGAACTTTAACTTCATGAAGAAAATTACAAAAGACAGTTTTCTCTTTTCTAGATAGAGTATGAGCAGCCGGAGGTAGATATGTACGTGTACCCTTCTTTATCGGACCCAATTCTGGTCTCAACCCCATACTAACCAAATCTAACCTTGAATTGATCGTATCTTTAGTCTTTCCTGGCATATTGAGTAAGGTACCAATGACACTTTCGAATACATTTTTTTCAACATGCATCACATCAATGAAATGTCTTACGTATAATGACTTCCAATATGGCAATTCAAAGAAAATCGATTTTTTCTTCCACCCTCGTTTGGCAACATCTCCTGCAAAAGGTTTCCCAAACTTAATGTCTACATCTTTCACCTTTTCAAATAGTTGTTCACCGGTCAAAGGCGAAGGAGCTTTACGAGTTTCTGAATTCCCATTGAATGCCTTTCTCCACACCCGATACTGATGAGTTGGAGGCAAAAATCTCCGATGGCCAAGATATATATTCTTCTTACCATGTTCCAACCACATCCAATCTGTATTATCTTCACATATAGGACATGCACACTGACCTTTATTACTGTACCCAGATAGATTGCCATATGCTGGAAAGTCATTAATGGTGCCAAAAATCATAGCCTTCAGAATGAAATTTTCTTCTCTGAACCCATCATACACCTCTACCCCAATCTCCCACATTTGCTTCAAGTCTTCTATTAAAGGAGCCAAGTATACGTCAATATCATTTCCTGGTTGTTTGGGGCCAGAAATTAACAAAGACAACATCATATACTTGCGTTTCATGCAAAGCCATGGAGGTAAGTTATAAATCGCCAAAATCACAGGCCATGTACTGTGGGAGCTACTCTGGATACCGTGCGGGTTAAATCCATCCGCAGACAATGCAAGGCGTAGGTTTCTTGGGTCATGCCCAAAATCGGGATAATCGATATCAATCTTTTTCCACTGCGGAGAATCTGCAGGGTGTCGTAGCATACCATCTTTAATCCTTTCTTCGTCATGCCAAGTCAACCATTTTGCGTCTTCCGAACTACGGTACATACGCCTAAATCGAGGGATTATGGGAAAATACCACAATACCTTTACTGGAGCAGATTCTTTCTTCCTATACCGTGATGCATTACATTTAGGACACGACTTTAACAATGCATGTTCATTCCGAAATAAAATGCAATCATTTGGACAAGCATGTATCTTCTCGTAGTTCAAACCAATGGTGCCTAACATTTGTTTTGCATCATACGTCCGAGAAGGGAGCACGTTGTCTTTCGGCAACATATCTTTCAATAGTGCGAGTAACTCCGTAAAGCTCTTATCTGTCCATCCGTGGCAAGTTTTCAAGTTATACAGCTTTATCACAGCCAATAACTTTGTCAATTCAGTACAGCCCGCATACAACGGTGTCTCCGCATCGGTTATCAACTTCTCAAACATTTGAGGACAGTCATTAAGATCATCTTCAACCGCCTTTGTCATCTCTTCAAATTCGTCGCCATCAACTGTATATGTTTCAGGATAATCAACCGGATCACATCTTTGAGTGCTATTATCCATATTCGAAGGTTCACCTCTTTCCTCGCCATGCATTGTCCAACAAGTATAACTTTGATCGATTCCGTTGGCCTTTAAATGTCTTTCCAACTCAAGTGCAGTAACTCGATTGGCGTAGCAACATCTTAAACAAGGACACTTGAACTTACTAGAAGTTCCTAAACGTTGAACGGCAAAGTTCACAAAATATTCCACGCCTTCGCCATATTCTTTCGATAGACGATTCGCAGACATCCAATTTCTATCCATATTAGACCGAAATTTAATATAAATTCCTGATAAGAGAACTTAAACATATTAGAATAACACACAAAGTACAATTTTTCTAACCTAAGACATCAGAGTTAGTTCTTTTATAGTTTAACTTAAAAATTTTGCTATATAACAACCGAAATTTATTATATCTAATTTCCTGATAAGAGAACTTAAACATATTAAAGGTGAAAAACACACAGAGTACAATTTTCTGAACCCAAGCCATTCAACCTTGGATAACGTCTTTTCTATGCAATTTAACATCCATCATCATGTAATTTAATCCAATTTTCGATTCAATTTCAACTCCAATTCAAACAATCATCAATTTCAAATACACCAATACTTATGAGTACATATGTCAATTGCTCAAGTGTCTAAACAATAACCACAATAAAAAGAAGAGAGAATAAGAAAAGTACCGTAACAAGGGGAAGCAACAACGAACTTGACCTAGATGTGAACGGCAACAAGACAGAACTCGAACCTCCGCAAAAAGTACTCGAACTAGACATAAAAAAATGAATTAATCAACAAGTAGGAGTAATATGCCAATTCAAGGTATTTGCTGTTACAAAAATGAGACATGTGATGTAAGGTGGGACAGGCAGTGAGAATATATATAATGGCCAACTAGGTGCTGCAAGTTGCACCAGCAAGCATAGAACACATGATATAACCGTTTATGCATGCAATTCCAAAATATTAAACCCTAATCAGTCAAAATAACTTTGTTTTTACTCGAATAATTATTAATTAGCTAGCAGGCAATTAATGAAAAGAAACCAGCATGTGCCACCAAACAAAAGCAGAAGCATATATTCTAATAATGGGTCCTACAAACATGTTAAAGAAATGGGATGTGCCACCAAACAACTACAAGATTCTAATAATGGGATGTCCTACATATTCCTACAATATTTTCTAAATCAAAGATACATGCTAAACACTAAACAAATTAAGTTTCTGTGGCTGTTTTATTTAAAAAGGAAATATATTTAAGTCAGCTTACCATATACTAACTTATATACTAACTTCTCCAGCTCAGCCCACCATCAGCAGCACCTTTTGATTCTGTTTTTCCCAATCCCATGCGAGCAACTAATTAACTCTTTTGCATATGACAAATTGGGGTCTGGGTGTCCCCCTCCAAAGTCTTCCTATATTCATGAAAGTCATCCACAAATCAAACACAAGCTATTGCTATAAAACTCAGACTACTCAAAGCTTATCATTAATTAGTATAACCATATATATAAGAGAATAACACCTTTGGTACACAGTTCAGTAAAGAGGTTTCTTGTGCCCCAAGCTCATCCACAAAAATGCGCTTTGCATAAGCTCCAGCAACTCCATGTAATGCATCATAACTTCAATAAAATTATAGAAGGTCGCCTTCAAGTAAGTCCCTCTGGTGCAGGTCCACCATTTTCCATATTATATTTAATCCCAAAATCCTGCATAATGGAAACCAATTGACATTAAAAATACAAAAAAAAAAAAGTATCATGCAATTCCATGAATCATGCATAACTACATCTAAGAAATGTAAATGTAGGCCAATCTCAACATTTCAATTGCTTAAGCTAAAGGCAAAATGTCAGCCAACTCAATACAGACTTCATAAGTACATTGTCGGGGAGGTCTAAACATTACATCATATCCCATAATAATTATCAGACTTAGTAATCAAATCTAATTCCCTCCTAGAATAATTAAAAGTAAAAACATGGCAATACCAACTCACCTCATGTTACAGTACCTATATTCACGAGCAATCATGTTTAAATACTAAAGACCAGAAAACTGAAAACACTAACAAGCTATGGTTAGAGTTCTCCATAAAGAGAAAGTAATCTCTAGAAAAATGGCATACAAAAAAGCTTACTTACCCAAAGAATTGCCTTTTTCAGAATAATGGCATACAAAAAAGCTTACTTACCCATAGAACATGTATAAAACATTTAGATGCCAAAGCATTTCCCAACAGTTAACTAAATTTCAAACCCAAATTATGCAGTAATCTTTCTCATAAGCTAATCATAATCAACACAGTAACCATAACCAGCACAAGCCTAAGTAATGGAAAACACAAATTGTAGAGACTAGAGAACTCTAAATAGATGATGGATTTCACAAGTAGGTAACGAGGACTAGAGAGTCAACTTCAGGTCCAAACAAAAAATTACACAGAAATTTAATCAGCTTCACCTCAAAACCAGAAATAAAAGTTTAAAAATAGAAAAGTAAATATCAGATAATCTAAAACCACCAAACCCCAAACCAAAACATAGTTCCCACAGCTCAACCGAAATCGAAATGGGAACCTAGGAAACATAATAGAGAAAGGGGAATCGAAATAGGGTTTTTATCAAAGGGGGAATCGATATATAGTTACTAATAGAAATCAAAATCAAACCCAGTGGTGGTGGCATTACTCACCAACAGCGGAAGTCAGAGAAGTTTGTCTCTGGTCGGAGAAGGCCGGACACCGTTTGGAACAAAGAATGAGAGCGGTCGTCGTATGTGTAGCAGTGCTGGCGGTGCGCTGTGGCCGGACACCGTTTGGAACAAAGAATGAGAGCGGTCGTCGTATGTGCGCTGTGGCCGGACACCGTATGTGTAAATGGTTAGAGTGTTTAGGTTTGGAGAGGGAGAGTGAGTCGTGGAGGGAGTGAGATCTGATGAGAGGGAGATGGGGAATTAAGAAATTTTAATATAAGGCATCAGGGGCGCTTCTAAAAAGCGCTCCTAAAGGCCCTGCGTGTTTTGGCCTTCAGGGGCGCTTTTCTAAAAAAACGCCCCTGAAGGCCAAAACACGCAGGGCCTTCAGGGGCGCTTTTTAGAAAGCGCCCCTGATGATGGCTCCCTTTTTTAACAATTCTGTTGTAGTGGAAATTTGATACTGGGTTTTCATGTCCAAGTTAAATGGCTCGTGCAAAACAATTTTTGAAGTCATAGGAGTTGTGGTTCGTCTTGGCCTTAGGCGCCTAGTGCATGGGCGCCAAAAATGCGTGTCACTTTTTGCCAAAATTTTTATTGGGTCCTCATATTCTGAGCATTTGGCTCGTACAAAATCAATTTCGAAGTAAAATGAGTTTTTTTGCGTGTTGGCCTAGGGCGCCTAGTGCCTGGGCGCTGTGTTGCTGTTCTGGGCGCCAAGCGCCTATGCGTGTTGCTGTTCTGGGCGCCAAGCGCCTATGCGTGTTGCTGTTTCCTGGGCGCCATGCGCCTATGCGTGTTGCTGTTTTCCTGGGCGCCATGCGCCTATGCGTGTTGCTGTTTCCTGGGCGCCAGCGCCCATGCGCCAGTTTCCAGGATGTCTAAGTATTTTTCCGATTTCGTTTAATCATAACTTTTGACTCGGTTATCCAAATTTAACGGTTCAAAATGCGTTTCGAAGCTAATTTCAGTGTCTATCCAAATGTTCTAATTTTATGCAAAAATGGATTATTTTACTGGTGTTTCTGGGCTGAGGTGTCCAAGTGTCTAAATGGCAATTTTTATTCATTTTCCCTATGTCGTGTCAAATCCTAAACTGGCCTAATTGAAATTGGTATTGGTGTGAGTGGTGTTTTGAGTTGGTGAGTGCATTATGGTGAGATTGGTGAGCAGAGGCTTCGGCCTAATTTTAATTGGTGAGCTGATTAATGCAATGGTGAGAATAGTGCATTATGGTGAGATTGGTGAGCAGAGGCTTCGGCCTAATTTTAATTGGTGAGCTGATTAATGCAATGGTGAGAATATGAATTAAAATGGTGAGTTGAATTAAATGGTGAATTGATGAATCTTGTGGTGTGTTGTGATGCATTTCCATAGCATCTCATGAAACATGTGCATTATTGGTGAGCAGAGGCTTCGGCCTAGTTTTATTTGGTGAGCAGAGGCTACGGCCTATTTGTATTTGGTGACGGATCCGACATGCATGTGCCCGTGGAGTTTGGGTTGCATTTCATGCATAACCATACCTTTTGCATTGTTGTTTGATGATTGTAATTGTGATGTGGTTATTGCCTTTGTTGTGAATCGGTGTGTCTGGTTCCCTTTTTCCTATGCAGTGCTTATTTCCATATGTTATTAATTATGAAAAGAGACTCACCCTACTGCTTTTATGTTGCTTCTCATGTCGGCAACGTGCAGGTGATAGCGAGTGAAGGTTACCCTTATGCCTTCGTCTGGTAGGGAGTGTCATGCTCTGATACGGAGCGCCGGGGGGGGGGGGGGGGGGGGGGCGTCTTATGCTTATGTGTTATTTTATTTATACTGCTAGACCGTTATTGGTGATGTATTGGACTTGTTTTCGAACTTAGTATTATTCCGCTGCGGTAGTGACTGTATTTAGTTGATGCAAACTAAACAGGTATTTTATGGTGCTATGTATCTTGTGGCTTTTAGCCGAACTATGCGATTTGAAGCTGTTGGTTTTAATGAAGTAAATGTAGCACTCTCTTATTATGTTTTTTTTTAAAAAAAAAAAAAGAAACTCTGATTTTATTAAATAGTAAGGTTATTAGAAGGGGGTGTTACAGCTGGGCTGTTCTGTTAAGATCTAGGGTCTTCAGAAATAATACTGCGATCTCTTATCATATCAGTTCTTCTTTGTGGGGTCATTTGCGTGATCATCTTTCCTCCATCCAAGAAAACTGCTTTTGGCAAATTGGTAAAGGTGACTGTATCAACTTTTGGCTTGATCCTTGGCTGTTGGCCCCTTTTGTAAATCTTCTTAATGTCCCTGAGCATCGCCAGCTCTATCTCAAGGCCCGTGTTTGTGACTTCATTCAGAATGGTCACTGGTGTGTCCCTGCTTCTCTTTCCAATATCTTTCCTCAGCTGGCTTCTCTCCTTCATCACAAAGATCTGCCTTCATTTGACTCTCAAGATCAGCTGATTTGGAAAAACTCTACCGACGGTAAGCTTACTTTTAAAACCGCTTATCTTTATTTCAGGCCTGTTGGGCAACCTAGTAGGTGGTTCAAGAATATTTGGCGAAGTGTTATTCCTCCATCCAAGTCTCTTCTTATGTGGCGCATCCTCCATCACCGTATGCCAACTGATGACCAGCTCAGAAGCCGTGGATGTGGTACTGTTTCCATGTGTAGTCTCTGTGAAGCGGACTATGAGTCTTCCTTGCACCTTTTCAGCGAGTGTTCTTTCGCTAAGCAGCTTTGGGATTGGCTTAGTGGCAAGCTCTCTCTTAATATTGATGTTTCCTCCCCGAAGACGATTTTTGACGTCTGTCTGCGCCCCTGGTCGGACCAAGTTCAGGATGTTGTTTCCGCTGCGGTTATTAACGTTTTTTGGGCTATTTGGTTCTCTCGGAATCAATTTCGTTTTGACAACAAGAAGATCTCGCCCACTTACCTGAAAAATTTGATCATGGCAAATGTGAACATTTCTGGTAATCTCAGCAAGGGCTCCACGTCTAACTCCATGCAAGACTTTGTGATTCTTAAGGGTTTTTCAGTTGAGTGCAAACCTCGTAAGGCTCCTACAAATATAGAGGTTATCTGGCAGTCTCCTCCTTCCTTTTGGGTTAAGTGTAATACTGATGGAGCTGCGAGGGGGTCTCCTGGTTTAGCTGCCTGTGGGGGAATCTTTCGCGACAGTATGCTGAGTCTCTTGGCTGTTTTATGCTTCCTCTAGGTACAAATTACGCGCTTCATGCTGAACTTGTCGGGGTCATGGTCGCCATTGAAGTGGCTTTCAGAAAAGGTTGGCATCGGTTATGGATTGAGAGTGACTCTCAGCTTGCTGTTATGGCTTTCTCGTCTCACTCAATTGTGCCTTGGAATCTCCGCAATCGTTGGCTTAATTGCATGGGTCTGCTCAAATCAATGACTGTCACTTGCACTCATATTTTTCGGGAAGGGAATCACTGCGCTGATAAGCTTGCGTCTCATGGGATCAACCTGTCTGGTTTCCAATGGTGGAATTCGGTTCCCTATTTCATTAAGGATGATTTTATCCGTAATAGGATTGGCCTTCCTTATTTTCGTTTCAGGCAATAATGTTTTATTTTTGTTCGCATGGGTTTTGGTATATGTCCCCCCATGTTTCTTGTATTTTTGTTTTTTGTTTATTAATGAAATAGGAGGGAGTACTCTTTCCTTCTTGATGTTTTTATCCCTAATGAGGGTTTTGCATCAGAAGGTTTTAACGAGGCTCCTTTCCTTTTTGTTTAAAAAAAAAATTAAATAGGTGATGTCTGTGATTGTGAGTTTTTGTACATTTTAATCCCTTTTTGTAGCTTGAAACAGATGAAAGAACTAAAGATTAAGATTTGATAAAGAGTTCAAGAGAAAAGATTTAAGAATAAAGAGAAAGAAGAATTTCTGGGTACTTTGGCTAAGCCAAATGTACTATGGCTAAGCCACATTGATGCGTAGAGGAAGAAGTAAATACTAAGAAATCTGGCAAAGCCAAACGTGTTCTGGCCGAGCTAAATAGAGACAAAATGTTGCTACGAAATGAGCTACGCCTTTCAGGATTTGGCTAAGCCAGAATAGGTTTCTTCAAAACAGGGTAATCTCCAAATACACTGTCTGACTTTGCCAAAAGCTGTGTGGCTGAGCCAAAGTTAGCCGACTTTGTTTTTTCTGCACAACTATAAAAGGCTTCTATTCATTTTTTTTCACACATTCTGATATCTTAGAGAAAGGATAACACAAGTGAACAAACCAAGACTTACAAGAAGTGAAGATTAGCTCTAGGGAACCTTGGAAAAGTGGTAACTAGATTGTTCTTCATTTCATTCTCTTCTCCTTTGTAAAGCTTCCATGGAAATGGATAGCTAAACCTCTTTTATTGGGAATAGATGTAGTCAATCTCTCGTCTATGTATGAACATTGATCTTTGTTGATTCTATGTTTAATCTATGTATTGATTTAGTGATTTCATCTCATGTCTAATGCTTTTGATAGCTTGATCACCTATTGAATGATTTATGATATGGTATTTAGTTGGAAAACTATCTATTATGTTTGATCTAGTTGAAATCACGTATATAATTCAATATCTAGGAATAGAATTGATGCTATAGTCTGGTTACGCAATTTTAATGCTATTGTTTGTTCAAGTGAGTGAGAAATCATCATTTGCCTAATTCAATAGAGCTTTTCTACTTTGATTAAGGAATTAACATTTTAGGATGACATGGTAAGATAAATCAATACTAGGATTTATATAGGATTAATGAATAATTATATACATACCTCTAGATGGAGTTCATGAAATCTAATCCCAATGCTCTTAAGTATTTGAATCACAACCCTTTCTAAATTCCTAATTTCTATTTTTATGCAAACAATAATCACTTTATCTTTACACATCACATTAGCATAAGAATAGTTGAATGGCTCATTAGTATTACCAAATCCATGTGGATACGACCCTAATACGATACACTGTATTAGGACGACTGTAAGACAAGTTCACGAAAAAGTCTTGTCAAAGATGATGTTCTATGCCAACAGTCATGAGGTCGTGACCTTAGACGTTGATAGACGGGTAGCCCAGGCTTGCTATTAAATAATAGACCTCATTGAGCAACTACCATCCAACCCTAAGGTGAACCTAGCCAATTTGGACGCGCGGTAAGAACAAAATAGCTCAGGCTATGAGGAAGATGACATACTCACCAAAGAGTTAAAAAGGAAAATAAAGAGACCCGAACCCGATGGTGAATTCGTGCCAACACAAATCAGAGAGAATCCTGAAAAGTCATCATGATCGGATCAGATTTTGTTACCGACGGCTTCCAGTTTCGTCGCTAGATTCCGTCACTAATAGGCCTTTTTGAACTGTAGAGAACTTAGTTAGAAAATATTTGTGTTGGCGTTTTTTATTATTATATTTTGAATGGATATGTTCTTGATGAAATTAAGGGCTTTTGAAAATTCAAAGTGCTGTAATGCTCAAACAAGTTAAGATGGTCATTGCTAATAACTTGTTCTGAATTTTGATTTTGATTTGGGGATGTTAGATTAAAACACGGTTTTAACAATTAATCGAGGTTAAAATCATGAGATTAATTTAAAAATAAGTTTCTAGAAATAAAATAGGTAAGGAGAAATAGAAAATAGGGGTTGCAATCAGTAAAAGGCCTGGTTATTAACAAGTTAGAAAAAGAAAAAAAGATAAGCCCATAGCTGGATGGGGATCGATATGCCAGCAGAACAAGGGGTGTAAATAACAATGTATCGAATGATTAAATACAAGTCCGGATTAAAGAATGAAAAGATGGGCCTAACTCAAAATCGATGTGAGTGTGAAGATAACAAACGGGTTGCAAATAGTAACCGGGTAAATAGTCATTTTGGTCCCTAAATGTGTGAAGTGCTGTTATTATAGTCTCTTGATGTATCAAAATTGCAAATACATCCTCAAGTATCACTTTAATGAGTCATTTTGATCCTCAACTGTGTTTTTTGTTAGTCATTTTGGTGCTCAATATTTTTTTTGTTGGTGTTAACACCCAAAAATAATTAAGTCATAGGCCGAGGGTTGAGGAAAAAGGGGAAAGGATTAGAGTGTTGAGGCAGGACACTAGACTAAATATCAGGAGATAATTGCTGATGCAACTGAACTCAAGAGAGGCCCTCGGGAGACACCACAACATAAACTCCCCGAGGAAGGGGTAAGCCCGAGGGACAATGATCTAGGTCGAGGGAGAGTAAAGTCTCAGCCTATAGAGTGCCACGTCCAGGGTGACTTGGGTATCTAAGTTACTGTCCGAGGACAAAGGTCAGTCGAGTAACCAAGTGGACGAGGTAAGGCACGCTTGCTTGGAAGGCAACGAAGAAGAAGCACGAAGACAGAACGTGAGAGCAGTTGAAGATCAAGTGAAGGAGCGAGGCCGTAAAAAGCGGAGCGAGGGGGTTTTACCCCACTAACCGTGCTAGTGGGATCGTGGGTTGTTGCTCCCCCTCTTTAGGGCTTAGGAACAATGATAGGCATTGATCGTTGATTGATCTAACGGTAGGCAAGTGTTGGCTCGAGTAGTGGCCGACGAGGGCCTATGTATATATATATATATATATATATATATATATATATATAGAATGGAGTAATTGTACAAAAGACACACATCAATCAAACAATTCTACGTTTATTTCCATTTGTCTTCTTTTACCGCACTTTATCTTTACTTTACATTTATGCATTAGGCCAGTAGAATAATCCCACCCTCGAGTCCCATTCACTAAACCTGGCCCTTTCTAGAGGAGTCAGGATACCCACAGTCGAGGAGCAGAGTTCCCTCCTCGGTGCAATTGCTTAAAGAACAAAGGAATCAAAGACTGTCCAAACCTCTAGTCGACCCCACGGCTAGGACCTAAGAGTTTGACGACAAAAAAAATTGGCACGCCCAATTGGACCAGAACTGGTGAACGAACGATCACATTTGATTCTCCTGGACTGGATTATTGTTGTCCTATGCACCTACGCTCTGGCAGGAACCTAAGTATGGAGCCACCATCGGCGTCAAAAAAGGTAATTGCTCCTAAAACGGTTCGGGGACAGCCCCCCTGCGGTTAATGCTGATTCAAATGACGGTTCTCCTCAAGACTATGAGGAACCCGTTGTAACACCCCGGTATTTTTATCGAGTAAAAATACCCAAGTGTACCATCATAAAATAATCAGAGATATTTTTCCTGTTTTAGATATTGAACATAAATAAAAACAGCTCATAACCTAGAGTCCAATATCCAAATACCAAGAAATAGCGGAAACGATTTTACAACTTTTACTGATACAAGTTATACAATCGGAAATACAAAAATCTCGAGGGAAAGACAATAACAATGAAAACTAAGTCTTCACCGTCTTCATAAGCACACCACCTAGCTGTGCTTCTTCACCTTTTCTTCTTCCCCCGCTTCTCTGTAAAAACCACAAAATATAAACAGTGAGATACAATCTCAGTGAGTTCTACCGAGACCCCTACTAACACTCGCGGTCCAGTTTTAAAACGTTTTTTAAGGTTTGACACAACACCGACCGCAATCCACTTGCTAATCCCGGTGAATCATACAATAAGGCTTCGATCTAATAGGACACCGACCGCAATCCACTTGCTAATCCCGATGAACTAATATCCTAGGCCTTTCTACGTACCATCGACCGCAATCCACTTGCTAATCCCGATGAACGTAGCACAAACTTTTGACACAACACCGACCGCAATCCACTTGCTAATCCCGGTGAATCATACAATAAGGCTTCGATCTAATAGGACACCGACCGCAATCCACTTGCTAATCCCGATGAACTAATATCCTAGGCCTTTCTACGTACCATCGACCGCAATCCACTTGCTAATCCCGATGAACGTAGCACAAACTTTTGACACAACACCGACCGCAATCCAGTTGCTAATCCCGGTGAATCATACAATAAGGCTTCGATCTAATAGGACACCGACCGCAATCCACTTGCTAATCCCGATGAGCTAATATCCTAGGCCTTTCTACGTACCATCGACCGCAATCCACTTGCTAATCCCGATGAACGTAGCACAAACTTTTGACACAACACCGACCGAAATCCACTTGCTAATCCCGGCGAACCCCATTACCAATAGTGTTTCCTAATGGCACAGAGCCTAGGGTAAGGGTTCATGACTTCCCCGCCTAGTATGTCAACATGGGTCGTCACCCAAACTCGATATAATATATATATATATATATCTACAATCATATGAACATTTAGTTCATTTACATTCAGACCAATAATTGAACATAGCACCCGCATCGGGCCGTTTCCCATAGTCGATATAATATATATATCGTGAGTCGTAGACCGTTTTAGACAATAAATAATAATTATCTCGCGTCAGTTATACCGTACCACGTAGGACTCATAGTCCGCTTTATTATTAATAAACATATCCGCACACGTGTACTATGGTTCGACTTTTCGAAACAATTTCAACTTCAAAAGTATTTTATAAAACCCTTTTGAAACATACCCAAAATCATGGCATTATAAGCCTAATATCATTATAGAAGGGTTAGGAAAGGATTGGGAGAGGATTGGAATCGAAACGGAATCATTTTGGGCACTTTGAAAATTTTGGACAGAACGCTGCGCACGGACCGTGCTCCCATACGCACGGGTCGTGCGCCCTTTTATAAAAATTTGCGAAATAGAAACATAACCAGACGCACGGTTCGTGCGCCTGGGGCGCACGGATCGTGCGCATTTGACAGCATTCTATTTTCATTCCGCTTTGTATTTTTCGTCGTTCCGATCAATTTCGATCACTTCCGGTACCTGCTCGAGTCCGATCCTAACACCAAAATAGTACAAAAACATATCCAACGTCCTCACTCGATCAACCAATCCAATCAAAGACTCGACACATTCGATTTTCATCAAAATTCGACATATTTAAATATAATGGTTTTTGACTCAAAATCTTCCGAAATCAAATCACTAAAAATTCCATTTCAACACGACTCAACCCGAGATTCGCTCCGATCAATTCCTAATCTGAAACAGACAATATCAAGTAATATTCCAGACCAGCGAAAGCGATAAAACGATCAATCAATTAATTCGAAAAAAAACAAAAATCCTAAACGTGAGTAGAACTCACCCTTGAAGCGTGAACCACGATCGAGCCGAATTCACCGAGTAGCCACACGAACATTCCCCGCTCCGGCGACCTCCAATCCGCTTCCAAAGCTTTCCACTCGATCGCGAAACCTCTTGTTGACCGAAATACCAAATTCCCCGAAATTCTCCACGGATACTATTCATCATCTTCCTCCTCTAATCTCCATGACACTATTCACACATAACCCCAATAATTTTGATTTTTCAACCTAACTCACCCAACTAGCTCCCAATCATCCAATCGAACTCTAATACTCGAGCAATCCACTTTGGGTTCGTTCCTAACCGAACTTAAACCTTCAAAACCAACCCAAAATCGGATTTCCCACAAAACCTCCAAAACACAAAAATGGCCAAGTGAGAGAGAGAGTGAGTTGATCGTCATGAAATTGGTACCAAAACGAAGAGGAAGGAACGCCGAACATTTTTCGTGTTGGAAGGAAGTCGTTCCGGTGAAGTCTTCTCCCTCCCTCTTCTCTTCTCCCTCACGCCATTCTCTTCTTCTTCTCTTCTTTCTCTTCACTGTTTCTCGCTTTCTTCTTTCTTCTTTTCTTTCAATTCTTTTCTTTTCTTTTTCTTTTACACACACACACACACGGTTACATATATATATATTTAGTAAATAATTGGTAACGTGGTCCAATTACCATATTGATCTAAATCTCCTATTTCGATTCCGAAACTTCCTTGATCCGTATTATCCGGTTAACGATCCGATGACAACCAATAATTAATTTTAGCACTCAATAAATTTACCAGTCAAGTACTAAATTAATTTAATTGGGTTAACACCCAAATAATTCTAATGATTATTTTGAGGATGTTACACCCGTGGTGATGTCCACATCTTTTAATCAGCAGCAGATCGACAAGGGGATACACGATATCATGTACCAACTGTCCCACCAATTGGCTGACTTAGTGAAACCTATGGTGCACAATGAGGTACAACATGCCAAGGAAGTGGAATAGAGGCGTGCTACACAAGCCAGCAGCAAGATGAACTATGGTTTCCCCGGCCAATCACAGGGAGGACAACCTAATTCTATGGGAGGCACGCATCAGACTCTGCCATACACCAACC
Source organism: Astragalus membranaceus (assembly GCA_039519185.1). Lineage (NCBI taxonomy): Eukaryota > Viridiplantae > Streptophyta > Magnoliopsida > Fabales > Fabaceae > Astragalus > Astragalus membranaceus. The sequence continues at coordinate 31,870,727 of CM076852.1, read as the reverse complement.
CTGTTGAACCTCAACCGGGATCCTCCTATAACCCTATGGGAGGCATGCAACAGTGTCCATCGAGTGGGAGTTTGACTGGGCCTCAGTAGGCGTTCTCTCATCAGGTAAGTCCTATTTCTGTAATTCCTCAGCCTGGTACTTTTGCCACTGCCAACACTGGGGGCAGTTTATGGCGAATGTCACTAATACGGCTTCTCTTCAGTAGGGACAAGTGCATTTGGCCAGAAGGCCACCCGAGGTAGCAGGCTTGGTGGGTCTGCCGCAAGGATCATCCTATGGGTGATCTACCACGGCTAACTACCCGGCTTACACAAGGGGGCAAGCCTTCTCCCCAGAATCAGGGAATGGTAGGATAGGCGGGTATTGCCCGAATCAGCACCCATGGGTCCAGAGCCCACCTGGCTCGACAAACCTACCTCCTAGTCAGTTGTGCCCCATTGCACTCGGTACCTACCCGGCGGGTTCCTATATACATACGCAGATGAATGTTTCCCCGGTCGAACTGCCATGGAATCATGTTCCACGTCATCGAGGCATTCATGGATCTGTATCAGGAACTGGCCTTGTTAACCTAGCCCAAGTAGTGCCTGGGAAGCCATGGACAGACGCTCCACCTCAGGTACCACTGCAGTGAGGGGCGCAGGGTCCCCCAGATACACTGTGGCGACCAACGCCTCCACCTGAAAGACCATCGAGGGGCCAACTCCTGGAACCTAACCTGATAGCTGACACCATCAAAAAGTTCTTTGGTGTTCAGTTGAAACTGCTCGATAGGCCAGTGTACAGGAAGCCTTACTCCGAGTGGGTGAACAGATTGGTGGCTCTGCCCAGAGGATTTAAAACCCCTGACTTTGCCACATTTTCTGGGGATGATGGCATGTCCACAATGGAGCACATCGGCCGATTCATGACCCAATGTGGGGAACGAAACCAGAATGAGTACCATAAGCTGCAGTTGTTCCCTTTGTCCTTGACAAAGACTGCCTTCTCATCTTATTCTTCTCTCCCACCTGATTCTATACATACCTGGGTAGACATGGAAAGGTGCTTCCATGACAGATTTTATTGGCCATAACCTGAAGTTACCGTAGCCGATCTCATGAATCAACGGCAGAAGGGGGATGAGGCTGTGACAAACTTCATTGAAAGATTCAGAAAGATGGCCGGAAAGTGTTCAGTACCTTTTCCAGAATCCCAACTTACTTCAATGGACATCTCTTGAATGCACCCTCAATTGAAGGAGAAGCTTGTAGTGACTCAGTGGCTTGCACTACAACATTTGGATTCTATGGCAACGCCTAAAATTGCATCATCAAAAAAACCGTTGCCTTAGCCAACAATGGCAACGGCTTTTTGAACCCGTTGCTGATTCATTTTTTTTTAAGTTTTTTTAATGGCAACGGCTGAAAACCGTTTCCATAAGGTCTACGGCAAGGGTTTTTTGTTTAAGCTTTAGGCAACGCGTAAAAACCGTTGTCGAAAGATCAGTGGCAACGGTTTTTTGTTTATGCTTTTACACAACGGTTTGAAACCGTTCTCCAATAATTTAATTATTATAAAAAAATAAAAAACCTGTCTGTTTAATAAACCTTTTCTGCGTTCCACGATTAGAAGGGATTGAGAAACCCTAAAAGCTCCTCTCCGCTCTCTATGCTCTCTTTCTCGCTCCACCGTTTCACTCAGCAATCACTCTCCGCTCTCTATGCTCTCTTTCTCGCTCCGTCGTGTACAGAGAGATGGTGAAAGAAACTCAGAGTGAGAGAAGAGTTTGTGACCGAGATGAGAGAGGGAGAGAGGATGCGATGAGAGCGGCGACATGATGGTCACCAGGGAGGAGGAGGCACGGGGCTGCGCGAGATGCACGCGATGGTCGCCTGAGAAGGACTCGGCGTCGTCTTATGGTGCTGCTGCGACGGTCTTTGGTAGAGGGGATGGAACGACATGGTGGCTGCGGTTTCTGATCTGGCGCACGGAGAACAATGACAGGGTAGTTGCGGTTTCAGAATGGTAGTCGATCTCTCTCTACATCTTTGCTCTTTTTTTGAGTTAGGGTTTTCTTGCTTCTCTCCTTCGCTTCACAACCAGATTCGAATATGAACCTTGTTTCAATATAAATAAATTTGCTAATCACTGGTTTTAGAAATTAAACCATTCTCGATAGAATAATAAATTGATACTTCCATCCCTATTTCCCCATTTGCATCTCTCTATATGTTTGTTGAGACAGGTTGGTGTTTGGGGAAGTTGAGTTCTTCTGATTTCAGTTTAATTTGCTATTTTCCCCTCATGATATATTAAACTAGCTTTGATCATGTATTTAAGAGTTGTAATTTTCTAGACTTGAAATTTACAGGAAGAAAGTGACAGCGAAAGGGAGAGCAACGATTCACCAGGACCTCGAAAACCTGTGAAACGAAAGCATCAAAAAATTCAGCTCAGTGTCTCAAAGGATTCTATGCTCTTCCTCTTCATCCTTCAAGTAATTTTAGTTGTTATTGCCACCCGCATATTCGTCTTCATACTCAAGCCTATTCGCCAGCCACACGTTATAACTAAAATCTTGGTTAGTTTTCTCTACCTCTCACAAAAACAAAATCATTGCATGCATGACATTTTGATCAAGTGAAACTAACAAAAACATCTTTAAAATTGTAAATTATTGGTCATTTGATTCTCATGAGCAGCAACCAATGTATGGCTGAGAATGAAAAACTTTCATTAGCTTCTCTCATGGTTGTGTTATCAAGTGCAGCATTTGTGGCATTTAGTGCTTTTGTTGTGAGACCAATAATCATGTGGATAATAAGGAAAACTCCAGAAGGTGAATCATTCTACTGGAAACATTTTAGAATAGATTCACTATGATACTTGGCCCTCGCCACTAAACATATCCTTAGGGGAGACAGAATGGTGTTTATAAATTGTTACCACGAAATATTTTAACTCGTGCCTGTTATCTGCAACAGATTTTTTCCCCAATCGGAATAAGTAGAAACAACATCTTCATAAAGTTATAAATTATAACGGAGCTGATGCCAAATATCATCAAGATAATTTGTTATACAGAAATTTAAGACTATGCATTGTTTTCTCAATTTAGCCTGTTATTACACAGTGATCATCATTATTCTATATATTATTCTCCTTTGTTAGTATTCGCTTTCCTATCTGTAAACATATGTTGCAGCTAAAATTTCAAAATAGAATTGTAGCCGTGATTAAATTAGATATTTTTTGAACTATCCCTACAGTCCATTGAATTTCAAGTAGCATAAAACATGCAGGTAGAATACTTTCCTATTTCAACATCATTGAAACCAAATATTGAAACATGAGTAACATTATTGAATATTGATTATTCTAATTGTTAGCTGTGCTCATATTCCTGGTAATATATTTTTAATATTATGCAAGTTACTCTTTATTGGATTGCAATTTTGATGGTTATTCAATTAATCAGGTATCCAGCCTCGCGCTGTTGGGAAAAGGACACCCCGAGTCCCAGTTTATCACTCCTATAAGAAAGATGACACAGAGAATTTCGTTTCGCCTAATACGCGAAGCCTGAAATCAGCCGCTGATGCTAATGATGATGAAGTTGCACATGTAGCTATGGCATTAACCAAGGCTGCACAAAGAGGAGGCTTTCCCCTAGTTTCCAAAACACCACATAGGAGAGCTGATCAAAAGCCCTCTCTTCTTCCGAGCTGGCAAAGATGGTATCTAACTGCTCAGTGGCTTTTTCTGTCATTACCTTGTATTTGTTGGCAATATTATTACTTCAACCTCCAGAAAATCTAAACTTGGAAAGGAGTTAGCACTTGATGCCAATGCTCTCTCTGAATCAAAAGAGCAGCTTCGATTTGCTGACAGGACATTGAAAAGAAAGCAAAAGTTTGTAGATTCAAAGGTAAATTCAGTTTATTTCATGAATGTTTGTTAGAATTAGAGATACTGAGATAGAGAATATTGTATATCTTCATTGATTGAATGGAGAACAACAGAGGAACCTATAATATCTTTTGATTGACAGCACTAACCAAGTTGGCCATTTCCAAAAGGTACTATATACTATTACTATCTCTTTGTATTATGTGATTTTGATTTTGTCTATTTGTGGATATTTACTTTGTGATGGTTACTTATGATCAGGTGTTGACAGCAATTGGTACTTCTGCATTTGCTCAGTTGCTATAGGCATGGTCATTGAGAATGTTGCCATGTACGCAATTCAGCATCGCAAGTATAGGAATGGAATTGACAATCTCTTGGTGCTTCTCATTGGAGGGATTCCTATTGCCATGCCAACTGTTTTATCAGTCACTCGCTATTGGTTCTCATAGGTTGTCTGAACAACTGCCATCACAAAGAGGGTGACATCCATTGAGGAAATGGTTGGGATGGATGGTCTATGTAGTGACAAGACTGTCTGCAAAAGACATACAAAATCATTATTTAACTAATCATTTGTATTTCATATATGAACATGAACATCAATTTAATATCACAACATTGCAGGTTTTCACAAAAGATACTGAGATATAATTACTTGTTATTATGAGTTATTCATATTATGGTTGAATTTATCAAATGAGTTTTGTAATGATATTTTTTATGGTGAGATATAATTACTTGATATAATTACTTGTTATTATGAGTCATTCATATTATGGTGAGAAAATTAGTGTATGTACGTATGTATATATAAAGCTTGAATCTATTTTTTTTTTTATTATCTATGGCAACGGTTTTGAACCGTTGTGTGTGCTGATTATAGACAACGGTCATAACTAACGCAACGGTTTTTCAGTGTTGCCATATTTGGCAACGGTTTTTAAATGTTGCTATAACTAGCAACGATTTTAGCCTGTTGCCTTTGTGTGAAAATAAAAACCGTTGCGTTTAAGCTGTCAATGGAAACGATTTTAGGGTTACGTTGCCTTTTGTCAGAAAAAACCGTTGCCTTTAGCTTAGGCAACGCCCGCAAAAACAACGGTTTCAAAACCGTTGCCGAAAGTAAAGGCAACGGTTTTTTAGCTTTACGCAACGGTTTTTAGGCGATGCCTTTGGGTCAAAATGTTGTAGTGTTGGCTTCTAGGGCAGTTCAGATTGAGCTGTTCATACAGGAGAGAGAAAGGAAGAGAGCTACTAGGGGTCGAGGGCCTCAATTAGTGTCAGTAGTTGATGCAGTCGAGGACTCAGATTATGATGAATCAGCCGATTTCACGGCAGACATCTTGGTGGCTGAGATAGTTAAAGGAAAGGCCTACCTCTGTCCTGCCCTCAAACCTGCCAAAGGAAAGGAGAAGGACGAGGCAGAAAATAAGGTCGAGTACTCCTTTGACATATCTAAGGCCGACCAAATCTTTGATTATCTCCTCAAAAACAAGCAGATCAAACTCCTCGATGGCCATAAGATACCCCCTCTTGAGGAAATAAAGGGGAAGAAGTACTGTAAGTGGCATAATTCATTCAATCATGCTACTTCCAATTGCATTATCTTCCGTCGAGCCATTCAAGAAGCCATAAGAAAAGGGAGGTTTAAAATGGCCGACAAGGGGGCATCAGAGATGATTGTCGATACTGACCCTTTCCCCAGCATGAATATAAATATGGTCTCCTTCTCAGGGAGTGACCGAGGGAAAGGGATGAAGAAATACGTGTGGGTTCCCAAGCAGGAGGCTTCCCTAGAGAAGAAAGTGTTTGTCTTCGACCATTTGGGTCACCTCCTAGAGGATCCACTATGGCAGAGCGCATGGCTCTCTTGCAAGAAAAGTTGCAATTAGGGGGACCGAGTCAACCTCAAGGATCCCAAAAGAAGCTCCCAAAGCCAGGGAAGCTTGTCCATGAGCTTAGAGAGTTACAGTTATCCAAGCTCAACCTTGAGAGGCACGCACCTAGGCCTAGAGACTTAAGGGAAAGACTCCAACACGTCCCACCTGGGGGGCATGGTAGGCCTGTCGATGATCACATTGGACAAGCCACCATGCCAAACACAGGGGAAGGGGCTCGCCCCAAAGGAGAGAAGGGTAGCACAGGTCACCAAGGCTCGGGACTCAACCTCAGTGGACATTACTGTCTTAAATGATCGCGAGTTGAGTGCTACTAGAACTGTGAGGCCACCCTCAGAGGTGCCACAGAATCAGTGGATGACACAGGCAGCGATAGAAGCACCAGCACCTAGAGTGGCCTCCAAATCACGTTCACAGAAGGAAATACCCAGACCATCCCCGCAGCCTTTGTTGCGACGGCGTTGGAACAGGCTTTCCCAAAACTTGTCAAGGACACAGCTCCGGAGCAGCAAGCCCTTGAGGAAGCTGTCCCAAATTCACCCATTGACAAGGAAGAAGAGCCCAAAACCATGATAGGAATGATGGATGCACCCCATATCCCACTCACCGAGGCTGTGGTTATATTGCTTTTGCAGGATAGGTTTTGATGATGATGCGTTCGAAGTCAAAATGACAAGCAGGTTAGGTAAGCGGAAAATGATCAAGCGGAAATCCAAGGCACAAACAAGACTCAAGAAGTAAGGGTAGTCTCTAGGGTTTGGGTCGTGTCCTAGGATATATTGTAAGCCGCTTCTGAGGGTCAGCTCATCTCACAGTTTCAAAGCCTTCACAGTTTTCAAAATGCATGCATGCACATAGGTAAGGCACATAACATAAAAACTATTTTGTGAAAGATAGAAATCGATTCATGATGTCTTTCCTAAAGCCAAAAATCGTTTTCCAACCTTGTGGAAAGGATAGAAATCGAATCATGACTCATTTCCCAAAGCTAAGAATCGATTCCTATTATTTCTTATAAGACCAAAATCGATTTCCTACTCTATTTTTAAAGTGCAAAATCAATTTCCTTCCTGTTTCCATAGCCATTAATCGATTTGCCTCTTACCATAATCAAGCAATGAATCGATTCATAAACTATACTACTTCAAACTAAGAATCGATTCTTTTCCTCATGCATCTAAGCTTACAATCGATTTCCTTCCTTTCTAAAAGCCTCAACGGTCATATTTTAAAGCACATAATCGATTTTCTCACTTAATCTTAGAAGCAAACAATGGATCATTCACTTATGAGGTGTTCTCATTTTAAAGCAAATGATCGATTATTATACTAAGTATTTTTAAGCAATTAATCGATTCATAAGATCATTCCACGGTCATATTTTCTCATAAGTCTATAAATATGGACTTAGCATTTCACAGAAAAAACAACCCATTTTTACGCTTACGCTGAAACGCAAAACTAAACCCTAGCACACACACCGCTGTTCTTCAAGTATTTTTCATCTATCAGAACTGATTTCTCTCAAGGGTTAGGTTGGGTTGGTGATCTTCAAGTTGTGTAATCTGCCTTCATAATAGGTATTTTGGTTTTTCAACTTGTAATTTGATTTACATTATTCACAGTACTAGGGAGTGGGGTATCTCTCTAGGGTTGCTGTTGGTACTAGGGAGTGGGTATCTCTCTAGGGTTATTGGTTGTAACAAGGGTGGGGTATCTCTTGTTGTTGTTGTTGTGGTAGATTTCAGCGCTCTTCATAGGTGGGGTATCCTAGGAGAAGAGTGCTTGAGTCTGTAAAGGTTTCCAAAGCACCTGTAAGCTTTCTTGTGTTAGTGGAAAATCTCACATGGGCGTGAGGACTAGCCGTAGGTCACTTGGAGGTGACCGAACCAGTATAAAAATCTGTGTTCTTTACTACTTTATTTTCAGTTTTCGCTTCTCGTTAATTCGTTCCATAAACCTGCGCGAAAAATCAATCAAGTCGTTAAAGGGGACTTATTTTTTAAAATCTCAATTCACCCCCCTCTTGAGACTAAAGCCACTTGGTAACAAGTGGTATCAGAGCTAGACTCTTGTATAAAGGGCCAAGAAGCTTCAAGCGAAACGGCTTCAGGTTGGTCTACGCAAGAGGGTGCGTCTCTTACCCGTCCTCCGGGACTCAATGGGAAAGAGTACGCATATTGGAAAGAAAGAATGAGAATATTCATAGAAGGGGTAGATATAGATGTCTGGGATGCTGTGGAAAAAGGACCCTATGTCCTCATGCATATGGTAAATGGTGTTCTAACTGTTAAAGATAGAGCTGAATGGACTGACGATGAAAAGAGAAAAGTGCAACACAATTTACGGGCTAAAAATATTATTACTTCCGCATTAATTCCTGATGACTTCTTTAGAGTATCAAATTGTAAATCAGCTCAAGAAATGTGGGATAATCTGCAAGTCACTCTTGAGGGTACTAATGAAGTAAAAAGGGCCAGAACAAACACTCTAATCAGAGAATATGAACTATTCAGAATGAATTCTGGTGAAACTATACCAGAGATGCAAAAGAGGTTTACTCACATAATGAATCAACAGAGTCTTTTGGGAAAGTCATTTCCTGCTGAAGATCTGATCAACAAAGTCCTAAGGTGTCTGAATAGAGAATGGCAACCCAAAGTAACTGCTATAGCTGAATCTAGAAATTTAGCTACTATGTCACTTGCCACTCTATTTGGTAAATTACAATAGCATGAACTAGAACTCACTCGTTTGGCTGAGCATGAAGATACAGATAAGAAAAAGAAAAGCTTGGCTTTAAAGGTTTCTAGTTCAAGTCGACAGTGTGATCGTGATGACACAGAAAGTGAGGATGATGAAAGCGAGGAGAACATGGCTCTCATGGTTCGAAAATTCAAAAAGCTTATGAGAAAGAATAATTTTTCTAAAAACTTTTCTCCAAAAAAGTTCTCTAGCAAAGAAAGTTCATTCGGTCCTCCAACATGCTATGAATGTGGAAAACCTGGTCACATGAGGATGGAATGCCCAAGTCTACAGAAAAAGGGATCAAATTTTGAAAAGAAGGCATTCAAAGAAAACAAAAGAAGGAAAGCCTACGTAGCATGGGAAGACAATGACACGAGTAGTTCAGATGAGTCAGAAAGTGAAGAAGCTCATGTTGCTCTTATGGCCAATCACGAAAGTGAAGGTGAAACCGAAAATGAGGTAAGCTCTAACTCTGACACTTTACAAAATGCATATGATGAATTACATGAAGCATTTGTTGAATTGCATGATAATTCATTGAAATTAGCTAAGGCATTAAGTAAATCTAAGAAAACTATTGCTCATCTTCAAAATGAACATCTTCAAAATGAAGTTAATGCCTTAACAAAGGAAAAATTAGAGCTTAGAAAAGAAAATGATAATCTTGGTTATTTTAAGGAAAATTATGTATGCGATAAGTGTACAGAACATGAAAAGAAAATCCATGAGCTTGAATGGACAATAGGCAAAATGTCCAACTTACAACATGTGCATCCTAGGGTTCCAAGAAATAATTTTGTGAAAAGACATATGCATCATAGACCTAAGTTTACAACTAGAGCCTATATTAGATGTTATTACTGTGCCAAACTAGGACATTCTGCATCTGTTTGCATGGCAAGAGGTAAACAAAATGTGAAAAAGGTGTGGGTTCCCAAAGGAACCATACCAAGTGCTAACCCACAAGGACCCAAAGAAATTTGGGTACCTAAAACCTTGTTTTATATTCATCGCAGGTATGCTTCAAGGTACGGGGGTCATATTGGTACCTTCACAGCGGATGCTCAAAGCACATGACTGGAGATATAACAAAGTTCCTAAATCTCACCCCCAAATCAAGCGGTCATGTGACTTATGGTGATAAAAACTGAGGAAGAATCCTCGGTGAAGGTAAAGTTGGTAAAGATTTATCTACTGTTGTTGATAATGTGCTTTATGTTGAAGGTCTTAAACATAACTGACTAAGTATTAGCCAACTATGTGATAAAGGAAATAGAGTAATATTTGATTCAAGATCATGCATCATAGATGATAAAAAGAGTAAACAAGTTAGGATGATAGGAAACAGAGTAGAAAACATATACATGATTAATCTTGATAAAGTGTCATCCCTTAATGCATCTTGTCTCACTAGTAAGGAAGAAAACTCTTGGCTATGGCATCGTAGAGCTGCTCATATACATATGGACCACCTAAATAAATTAGTCACTAAGGAACTAGTTAGTGGTCTTCCTAAAATCAAGTTTGAAAAAGATAAGTTATGTGATGCATGCCAAAAAGGTAAACAAGTCAAAGTATCTTTTAAATCAAAGAATATTGTGTCTACTAACAAACCATTGCAGCTTTTAGACATGGATTTATTTGGTCCCTCACGGACGAAAAGCTTTGGTGGAAATTATTATGCACATGTTATAGTAGATGACTACTCAAGGTACACTTGGACACTGTTTCTTGCAAATAAAAGTGATGTTTTTGGAGCATTCAAGAAGCTGGCTAGTAGCTTACAAAACGAAAGAGCTGAAAATTATCTCCATCCGAACCGATCACGGTGGAAAGTTTGAGAATGAAAGGTTTGAAAATTTTTGTGAAGAATCTGGTATTGATCACAACTTCTCAGCACCTAGAACTCCTCAACAGAAGGGAGTCGTTGAGAGGAAAAACGATCTTTGGAAGAGCTTGCCAGAACCATGTTGAATGATCATGACATCCCAAAATACTTTTGGGCTGATGCTGTAAGTACTGCTTGTTATGTTATGAATAGAGTTTTGATTAGGCCTATTTTACACTTACACACTTTTGGATGCAAATGCTTTGTTTTAAACAATGGAAAAGATAACCTAGGGAAATTTGATGCTAAAGTTGATGAAGGAATTTTTCTTGGTTATTCTGTATCTAGTAAAGCATTTAAAATATTCAATAAAAGAAATAAAGTATTTGAGGAAATCTGTGCATGTTACATTTGAAGAGTCTAACCCCAAAAGGTTGGGAAATGTTATTGATGATGTTGCAGATGAGCTTGAAGCATTAAAGCTAGAAGGAGAAAAGAAAAGTGAGAATAAGGAGAAGGAGGCTGAACCTTCGACTCAACAAAGAAATGAGGAAGATTCGAGTAATGAACTACCAAAGGAATGGAGAAATCCCAAGGCACCACTCACTTGAAAATGTTATAGGTGATGTATCAAAAGGGGTAACTACTCGAAACTCTCTTAGAAATGCATGTAATCATACAGCCATTGTATCGCAAATCGAACCTAGAAATCTAGATGAGGCTATAATAAATGAACATTGAACTATTGCTATGCAGGAAGAGCTAAATCAGTTTGAAAGAAATGAAGTATGGGATCTCGCCCCTAGGCCTGATAATCACCAAATAATTGGCACAAAATGGGTGTTTAGAAACAAGCTAGATGAGTCAGGCATAATAGTTAGAAACAAAGCTAGATTAGTAGCTAAGGGTTATAATCAGGAAGAGGGAATAGACTATGATGAAACTTTTGCACCCGTAGCTAGAGTAGAGGCTATTCACATGCTCCTTGCTTTTGCATCTATCATGGATTTTAAATTATATAAAATGGATGTCAAAAGTGCATTCTTAAATGGGTTCATTCAAGAAGAAGTGTATGTTGAAAAACCACCTCGCTTTGAAAGTTATGAAAAACCTGATCATGTTTTCAAACTCAAAAAGGCTCTTTATGGTCTGAAGCAAGCTCCAAGAGCTTGGTATGAAAGACTAAGTAAATTTCTACTTGAACATGATTTTCAAAGAGGGAAAGTTGACACTACACTATTTATAAAGAAGTCCAAAAATGATATATTGCTTGTACAAATTTATGTGGATGATATTATTTTCGGTGCTACTAATGAATTGCTTTGCAAAGAATTTTCTAGTATTATGCAGAATGAGTTTGAAATGTCAATGATGGGAGAACTCAACTTCTTTCTCGGACTTCAAATATAACAAACCAAGAACGGCATTTTCATCTCTCAATCGAAATATTGCAAAGAATTGCTCAAGAAATTTGAAATGGACAAAGCAAAAGAAATGGCTACTCCGAAGAGCACCTCATGCTATCTAGATAAGGATGAAGAAGGTAAACCAGTAGAATTGAGCAAATATCGAGGTATGATTGGTTCACTTCTCTACTTAACTGCTAGTAGACCTGATATCATGTTTAGCGTCTGCATGTGTGCTAGATATCAAGCAAATCCAAAAGAGTCACACATAGTAGCAGTCAAGAGGATAATGAGATATCTTGTAGGAACACAAAATGTTGATCTATGGTATCCCAAAGGCGCCACATGTAGTCTTATCGGATATTCCGACTCTAATTTTGCCAGTTGTAAACTGGATAGAAAAAGCACTAGTGGAACATGTCACATCTTAGGTAGTGCATTAGTGTCATGGCATAGTAAGAAACAAGTTAGTGTCGCACTGTCAACTGCTGAAGCAGAATATGTTGCAGCAGGAAGTTGTTGCGCACAAATACTTTGGATGAAGCAACAACTTCTTGACTATGGTGTCGAGCTAGATCACATACCAATAAAATGTGACAATACAAGCGCAATCAATCTTACAAAGAACCCCATTCGACACTCTAGGACCAAGCACATAGAGATTAAGCATCATTTTCTTAGAGAACATGTCCAAAAAGGCGATTGTGTAATTGAATTTGTTGAATCATCTAAACAGCTAGTTGATATTTTTACAAAACCTTTACAAAAAGAAACTTTCTTATTCATTCGAAGAGAACTTGGAGTCATTGATTCCCCATCTGTTTGAATGTGCTGTTCTTTGATTCAGAAACTATATCTCATCGTCACCCTTTTGATCATGACAAAAAGGGGGAGAAGTAAAGTATACAAGACGTTTATGTATAAAGGACTGATATAGAATTGTAATTTTGCATCTAATGTTCAATGTTGGGTTCGCATCCATGGCTTGGCTCGTGAATATTGGCGTCCTGGCACTCTTTTCGAATTTGCCGGTGCTATCGGTGGTCCTATTGCTCTGGATGAGGCAACAAAGAAACGCACTTTCGGCCACTTCGAAAGAGTTCTCGTTGTTAATGGAGATCTTCCGGAGCATATTATGGTTGAACGTGAAGGCTACGCATTTTACGTTGAAGTTTTTTATGAAAGGTTGCCTCATTTCTGCTCATATTGTCATATTATTGGGCATAGTTATTCAAACTGTAAGCAAGCTCAAAGTAAGCAGGAACCTCGTGCGCAGCCCACGGTCAATAGGCGAGTATGGGAGCCAAAAAGAAAGAACGACCGTGCCGCACTCAATGTTCGTGACATGCAGACGCATGAGTTCGAGAAAGAAACTCAGGTTAAAGGTACGGTTACATTTAGTGATAATGCTATTGATAATACTATTGATAATGGTGCAGGTTTTGATCTTCAAAAGGATACTGTTGATGGTAGTGAAGCCTCTTCAGAAGAGCTAGTGGAAAATGATAATCAATCAGAGCGCTCCAGCGATCTCATCTCTATTGAAGAGATTACAATCCCAAATCAGTTTGGAGGCCCTAATAACATCCCTCATGATGATATTAATCCCCTGCTTGGATTTATTTCTAACCACTTTGAAACAGGATCCCCAAGTGGCAGAGCTCCACCAATAGCGCAGAATGGTAATTCCCCGGATCCAGTTTTAGTTGGTGACTCTCAAATGGAAGAAGCCTTCGAGGTTGATAGAACTCGGGTCCAAGTGGTTGATGACCAACAAGCTGCTCAAGTTGTGATTGATGATTTAAACATCCTTAAGCAACCTTGGGCTGATTTAGTTGAGGAGGAGGCTAACTTGGCAAAGGAAACTGCCCAGTCTGATGAGGACTCTGATTTTGAGGTAGTTCACACTAAGTCTCAGAAGAAAAAGCAAAGGCCGCGGCAAAAAAAGAAAGTTATCTCCCCAATTACAACCCGTTCAAGGGCAGGATCTCAAAGTCTTGCTCAATGAAGTGCTTATATTGGAATACAAGGGGCCTTGCAAATCCCCCCACAAGATTAGCTCTTAAAAAGCTTTGTTCTACGAACAAGCCTGATTTTGTTTTTGTTTCTGAACCTTGGTGTTCTCTTGATGATTTTCCTCGCAGGTATTGGTCTCAGTTTGGTATGAAAGTCTTTGCTACTAATGACAGGAATTCTTTAATTCCTAACCTCTGGTGTGTCTGTAAGGACAACTTCAATCCTACTATTATCGCTAGCTCTGATCAGCATGTTTCTTTTACAGTGGAGGTTAAAAACACTACAGTTGGTATTTCAGCTATCTATGCTTCTTGTAGCTATATGGGTAGGCGGTCTCTTTGGCAGGATTTGTCTCTTCTCCAGCAAAATTATAAAATCCCTTGGTGCTTTATTGGGGATTGGAACGCTATTTTGGGCAGCCATGAGTATCGGGGAAATGGTACACCATCTAAAACTGCTTGTGAAGAGTTTCAGAACTGGACCAATCTAAATAACTTGATTCATCTGCCGACAAGGGGTGTTTAGTACACTTGGTCTAATGGCCGTAAAGGCAGGGCTTTCACGGAGAAAAGGCTTGATCGGGCTATTTGCAATGACGCTTGCTTTGCTTTTTATACAGGTATCTCCTGCTACACTCTTACTAAATCTAAATCTCATCATTTCCCTTTACTGCTTGATCTTCAGATTACAGATGGTGCTCATCCATCCTCTTTTAAATTCCTTCGCACCTGGGCGAATCACCCTGACTGCCTGAATGTGATTAAGGAGGCTTGGCAATCTCATGTTGTTGGCTTCCCGATGGTGGTCCTCAATCAAAAGCTTAAAAATCTTAAGGTAAAGGTCAAGGTTTAGAATAAAGAGGTCTTTGGGGACGTTAACCTCCGGGTGCAAGTGGCGAATGCATCTCTAGACCAAGTTCAAGCGCAGATTGATAATGTTGGCTACTCAGAGTTGTTGGATGAGCAAGAAAAAACCCTTCAGCTTGAGCTGCAGCAAGCTTTAGCGTCCCAAGAGGATTTTTGGCTCGAAAAATCTAGACTTAACTGGCACTTGCATGGTGATCGAAACACAAAAGTTTTCCATCAGATGGTTAGGATTAGACATATTACCAAGCAAATAACTGCCCTACAGCATGGTGATGCTCTTCTTACTTCCTCTAATGATATTGAATCTCATGTTGTTAATTATTTTGAGAATATCTTTGCCTCTAATAATCAATGTCTTGATAATGGTATGGTGGAGGAGATTATCCCTAATCTTGTTACAGGTGAGGAGAATACTATGCTCACCAACGTTCTTAATAGGGATGAGATCAAGCAGGCCATCTTTGCTATGAATCGTAACGGTGCCCCTGGCCCAGATGGTTTTGGTGCTTTCTTTTTTCAGCATTACTGGGAAATCATCGCTGAGGAATTGGTGAGCGCGGTCCAGCAATTCTTCAAGCATGGCTGGATGCTTCCGAATTTCAACTCTAATTTGGTGGTCCTTATTCCTAAAGTCAATGGTGCTGACAGTATTGAGAAGTTCCGGCCTATCGCTCTTGCGAACTTTGAGTTTAAGATTATCACTAAGGTGCTTGCTGACCGGCTCTCCAGAATTGCTCCCCGTATCATTTCATCTCAACAACGGGGTTTTATTGAAGGTAGAAACATTTCGGATTGCATCTGCTTAACTTCTGAAGCAATTAATATGCTGAATAACAAGTCCTTTGGTGGTAATATGGCTCTAAAGGTTGATGTCAAGAAAGATTTTGACACTTTGGATTGGAATTTCCTTCTGCAAGTCCTCAAGGCTTTTGGTTTTAATAATAAATTCTGCGAGTGGGATAATGCTCTTTTGCACTCTGCAAAGCTTTCGATCACAGTCAATGGCAAGCCTTCTGGATACTTTAGTTGCAAGCGGGGTGTGCGTCAAGGGGACCCCCTCTCCCCCCTTCTTTTCTGCTTGGCTGAGGAGGTATTGAGCAGAGGCATCTCCAAGCTGGCGCAAGATGGGGACCTCCAGCTAATCAATGGTCCTAGAGGTACTCAGGTTCCTTCTCATACCCTTTATGCTGATGACATCATGATTTTTTGCAGAGCTTCGCAGAGAAATCTTCATAATCTCCTCAACTTCTTTACTAAGTATGGTGAAGCGTCTGGTCAGATTGTTAACTCTAGCAAATCTACAGTTCATTTGGGCGCCAATCCCATTACCCGGCAGCGTCGCATTGTCGATCTCCTGGGCTTCTCTATTGGGCGGTTGCCGTTCACCTACTTGGGTATTCCAATTTTCAAAGGTAAGCCTAAAGCTGTTTATTTAATGCCCATCGCAGACAAGATTAAAGCCAAGCTATCAGCGTGGAAAGCTTCCCTCCTCTCTTACCCCTCTCATATATTCTATTCTGTTTTACATTGAGGACAATGTTTGGTCCAAGCATGGGGGGTATCTTGCATTTTCTTTACTGTTTTCTCATTATTTTTAGTCTAGTTTATTTTTGAATAAATATCATCTCCCCTTTTCTCAAATCTTTGTGAGTTTTGAAAGCATGTTTTATTTGGTTAGGGCCTCTTTTGGATTAATTTTTTTTGAAATTCATAGTATTCATCTAGGTGGACTGACTGGTAAAAACAAATGTTTGATAAGCCGCAAGTATACGGTATTATCGCGTAATAATAATATCGATCCACAGGGAGTTATATGTGACTACCAATCTAATTCTTAGTGATGATTAGCTGAAAAGGAATGATTAAGTAGGAAAATGTTTGATTTTTAATTTAGAATATAAAAAGCGTCTTGGGATCTTGGTTAGATCACAATGAAGGTATAAAAATAACCCCTTAACTATCCCCTATCTTGGGATCATGGTTAGATCACAATCATGGTAATAGAAAAACCCTTTAGCTATTCTCTATCTTATAATTTAGTTTGTTTTAAGGACAAGGTATTCTTGCGGTTTAATTCAAGTTTCCTTTCGGACAACAAGAACGTGTCTCGAAACGATGATCAAGCCTATTCTCATGGTTGATCATCGCCGAAACCCATTAAGCACAACCTTATTGTCCCAAAGTCACCTCGGCTATTCTCATGCTTTGGTTACTTTGTCTAATTCCATTTGTTCGAATGTCAAGCTTCACCTTTCGGTACTTCGCTTGACATTTGGGTTATACAAATTTGTACAATGGAATCAGATTAAAAGTCAAAGCAATCATAAAATAGGGCCTAGCTTTGGGATTATTTAGGGACCATCATTGGATTGTTTCCCATAATCCCAAGACTAAGAAAAGTCTACTCACAATTGCTCATTGTAGATAAGGGAGTAGAAGAGAAGGACATAATGTAAATAGCGAGAAATAAAATAAAGCGTGTAAAAGACTGAGTTGTAAAAAGGGCAGAATAACAATAACCTTAATAGAAACTTGCAAGAACTTTAACATAAACTTGGAGTGAAAATTACAAAGATCCAAGATGATTGTGAAGCTACATTGGGGTCCTTTTTATAGGCCAAGATCAGAGACAAGACACTAAACATTGATAGCCCCGCAAGTGCACGGGTCGTATCGCGTAATAAAAGAGTTATCGATCCACAGGGAGAGCCTAGGTGAATACCAATCTAATTTTTCAAAGTTGATTAACTGAAAAGAAAGTGTTTTTGGAAAGAAGGAATATTTTAGTAAAGTCTACTCACTCATGATCATTGTAGACAAAAGAGGAGAAAAGAAAATAAAAGAAGAAGACATAAAGTTAAATAGCGAGAAATAAAAGAAAGCGGTAAAGTGCAAAAATCATAAATAGCGGAATTGTAAATGACAAGAAAGTAAATTGATTGAAAAGTAAATTGCCAGTAATTTACTTGACTTGCCAGTAATTTACTTGACTTGCCAGTAGTTTACTTGACTTGGAAATTTAAAGGGCAAAAAAGTAAATAACAAGGAAAATAAAGGTGCAAGAAATTAAATAGCAAGAAAAGTAAATGACTTGGAAAATAAAGGTGCAAGAATTTAAAGGAGCAAGAAAGTAAATGACTTGGAAAGTAAAAGGGCAAGAAAATAAATAGCAAGAATTTAAAGGGCAAGAAAGTAAATGACTTGGAAAATAAAGGTGCAAGAAATTAAATAGCAAGAAAAGTAAATGACTTGGAAAATAAAGGTGCAAGAATTTAAAGGAGCAAGAAAGTAAATAAACAAGAATCATAAAAAGCATGAAGAGTAAATTGAAGTCATGAATCATTAGAGAGCCTTTGTCATTGATTTTCTAACAAATTTCAAGCTTAGGTACAAGTGAGGATCAAGCCTCTATTTATAGGAAAATATGAGGGGCAAAATGGTCCAAAAGAGGAAAAAGTGGCAAATCAAGTTGGCCAAGGTAGTCATCAAAGAGCCATCCTCAAGTGGACAATGCACATGAGCAAGTGGTCAAAGCACATGGTCATCAAAAAGTGGGCAAAAATATCCATCAACAAGTGGGCAAGGTAATTTCGACTGATGCAGCAGATTTCTGGGAGATCCAGTCGAATTCTGGCCTGCTGAGATAGAAGCAGTCGAATTCTGGCCTGCTGAGACAGATGCTGTCGAATTCTGGCCTGCTGAGACAGATGCTGTCGAATTCTGGAAGATGCAGTCGAATTCTGGGAGATCCAGTTGAATTCTGAGAGATCTAGTCGAATTCTGGGAGATGCAGTCGAATTCTGGGAGATCCAGTCGAATTCTGACCTGCTGAGACTTTAAGCAGCCCAAATTGCTTCAAAATAAAACCTGAAGATAAAAAGTAAACATTTGCAGTAAAATAGAACAAAAATATAATTAAAATACTAAAAAGACTCAATAAAATAACTATTAAAAAGACTCTAAAAATAGACTTATCAAACTCCCCTATGCTTGAATCTTTGCTTGTCCTCAAGCAAAAACAGTGTAAATCTTTAGGCCTATTCTGAAGGAAAATTATTTTTATATTTCGACCTTAAGTGAACTGTGGGGGAATTCTAACACTTTGGTTTGAGAGCTACTATTTTTGGGCTTTTTGTGGAATTGGGAGACAAATTTAAAGTATCAATACATTAGAGAGGATATCCATGTCATCATAGAACCGGTTCCCCAGCATTCTTAAGCTTGGGTCCTCCATTTACTAAGACCGGGTCTCAAAGGAGGGTCTTTATACGTTGGGTATTCAAGCATTTTTTTTTCTTTTCTTTTTGATTTTATATGCTAACCATTCATTTTGACATTTAAAATGTACCAATTTTTGCATTTTGAATTGGTTTTGCATATACATATATATAATTTTTTTTTTTTTTGAATACCCCAACTCAGACGTTTTTCTCCAGTAACCGCGCATCCAGTGAATGTCACCAAGAGAACCAGGTTACTAGTTTCTTTTCAGTCCCTCTATTTGTATTAATAACTGAAAATAGTCTCAATAGTGTGTGTGTGAAAAAGCCCTAGAAGTAGAAATCGAACCATGATACAATTTTTGTTGTTCCCAACCAGTCCACCTAGATGATTGCTAATGAAAAATTGAAAAATTTATTTTTGTCCAGAAAAGGCTTATCTAAAACATGCTTAGGGTTCACAAAGTTTCGTGATGGAGGGAGCAGATACAACTCAAAGTAAAAAAGATAAAAACTTGGCAAAGCAATAAAGACATTCCTAATAAAAGTAATAAAATACCCCCCCATGCTTGGACTAGGCATTGTCCTCAATGATTTTTCAAATAAGACAAAAGGGGTTAGGAGAGCTCACCTGGCTGTCTGGTTCAGGATACTCGGCCCTGGGGTATTTTATTTTTCAACAAATCGAAAAATACATTAAGCCGTGGGTTGCCTCCCACGCAGCGCTCGTTTATGGTCATTAGCTTGACCTTTTCCCTTTATAAAGTTTTTCCTGGGTCCCATTGCTTGAAGCATAGAGACCAAGTGACATATGAAGAATGAAAGCACACTCCTAGGTCCCATGGCTTGTAAAATGGAAGTTGTGTAAGCAATAAGATCTTTCTTACAATTCCCCCCAGATCAAATGTTATTTTTTTCACAAAGGAAGGTGAAAAATAAGATAAAGGAGATGGTTTGTATGGTGGTGGGGGGATGTATGGTTCTTCTCTTTCTTTTTCTGGTTCCTTTTCTTTTTCTTTTTCTGGTTCCTTCTCTTTTTCTTTCTCTTCTTGCTCACACGGTAAATTATGTTTGTCACTCACAATTTTTTCTTGGTTTGCTCTTGGTTCCTCTAATTGTTTTTCGCTTCTAAGGGTGACAGCATATATTTGGCCATTTAGATTTTGTTCAGGCTGTTCAGGAAATACCCCCGAAGATTTAGAGGATGAAGCCACCTGTGTTGCCACTTGAGTTATTTGATTTTCAAGCATCTTACTGTGAGTGGCAATAGAGTCGATTTTTGATTCTAATTTGATAAGTGTGTCATTCAAATAACAAGTATGATTTTTGAATTCTTCATTTTGTTTTGTTTGAGATGACACAAATTTTTCCATCAAAAATTCCAAGTTCGACTTTTGCGGGTTGTTTTGTGGGTTGTTAAAAACGCTTTGATTTTGAAAGACAGGAGGTGGTCTAGGTGCTGGATTGGGTGGAGGATTTTTATAAGAAAAATTTGGATGATTTCTCCACCCAGAATTATAAGTATTTGAAAACGGATATTCTTTTTGAGCATAGTTTATATGCTCATTTCCAGTACTAGATGCCTCAAGCTGGCATTTAGTTCCAATATGGCCAACAACCCCACATAATTCACATGGTGGAGTGGTAGGAGAAAAAGTTTGTGAAACGACACTTACATTTAATTTTTCAAATTTTTGAAAAAGTGCGTCCACTTTTGAGGCAAGATGATCAACAGCGGATATTTCATACTTACCTGGCTCTTTTGATGATGCTGGTTTATCTGCTATGGCTCGCTCACTTGCCCATTGACAATGGTTTTGAGCCATATCTTCAATGAGTGCATAAGCTTCAGTAAAATTTTTGTTCATCAAAGCTCCACCTGCAGCTGCATCAACAGTCATTCTAGTTGCATATTGTAATCCATTATAAAATGTATGAACAACGAGCCATTTCTCTAGTCCATGATGGGGGCATAGCCTTAACATTTCTTTGAAACGTTCCCATGTATCATAAAGAGATTCCCCGTTGTTTTGAGAAAATCGAGTAATTTGACTTCTCATTTGAGCTGTTTTACTCGGGGGAAAGAACCTAGCGAGAAAAGCTTGTTTTAATTGGCCCCAGCTGGTAATGGATTCCGAAAGCAAAGAATGTAGCCATGCTCTAGCTCTATCCCTTAATGAAAAAGGGAAGAGCTTTAGTCTTATGGCATCTTGAGGTACCCCGTTTAATTTGAGAGTCCCACAGTATTCCAGAAAAATTGAAATATGAAGATTTGGGTCCTCTGTGGGAGAACCAGAAAATTGGTTTTGTTGAACCATTGAAAGCAGAGATGATTTGAGTTCAAAATTATTTGCTTCCACATTTGGATGTACAATGGCAGCCGATGGCTCTGCTGAAGGTGTTGCGTACTCTTTGAGAGCACGATTTTCATTGGCCGCCATTTGGTTATCGGGAATTTCTCTCCTCCTTCTATGTAAGAACCTTTCGATTTCGGGAATTTGTTGAACAGTTTCTCCGAAACTTTTGGTTCTTCGCATTTGAGGGACAAGAGAAGAAAAAGTAAAAATAAAGAAAATAAAATTTCAGTCTAACCGGTTTCGAAAAATTTAATCAATATCACTGCTTCCCCGGCAACGGCGCCAAAAACTTGATAGCCCCGCAAGTGCACGGGTCGTATCGCGTAATAAAAGAGTTATCGATCCACAGGGAGAGCCTAGGTGAATACCAATCTAATTTTTCAAAGTTGATTAACTGAAAAGAAAGTGTTTTTGGAAAGAAGGAATATTTTAGTAAAGTCTACTCACTCATGATCATTGTAGACAAAAGAGGAGAAAAGAAAATAAAAGAAGAAGACATAAAGTTAAATAGCGAGAAATAAAAGAAAGCGGTAAAGTGCAAAAATCATAAATAGCGGAATTGTAAATGACAAGAAAGTAAATTGATTGAAAAGTAAATTGCCAGTAATTTACTTGACTTGCCAGTAATTTACTTGACTTGCCAGTAGTTTACTTGACTTGGAAATTTAAAGGGCAAAAAAGTAAATAACAAGGAAAATAAAGGTGCAAGAAATTAAATAGCAAGAAAAGTAAATGACTTGGAAAATAAAGGTGCAAGAATTTAAAGGAGCAAGAAAGTAAATGACTTGGAAAGTAAAAGGGCAAGAAAATAAATAGCAAGAATTTAAAGGGCAAGAAAGTAAATGACTTGGAAAATAAAGGTGCAAGAAATTAAATAGCAAGAAAAGTAAATGACTTGGAAAATAAAGGTGCAAGAATTTAAAGGAGCAAGAAAGTAAATAAACAAGAATCATAAAAAGCATGAAGAGTAAATTGAAGTCATGAATCATTAGAGAGCCTTTGTCATTGATTTTCTAACAAATTTCAAGCTTAGGTACAAGTGAGGATCAAGCCTCTATTTATAGGAAAATATGAGGGGCAAAATGGTCCAAAAGAGGAAAAAGTGGCAAATCAAGTTGGCCAAGGTAGTCATCAAAGAGCCATCCTCAAGTGGACAATGCACATGAGCAAGTGGTCAAAGCACATGGTCATCAAAAAGTGGGCAAAAATATCCATCAACAAGTGGGCAAGGTAATTTCGACTGATGCAGCAGATTTCTGGGAGATCCAGTCGAATTCTGGCCTGCTGAGATAGAAGCAGTCGAATTCTGGCCTGCTGAGACAGATGCTGTCGAATTCTGGCCTGCTGAGACAGATGCTGTCGAATTCTGGAAGATGCAGTCGAATTCTGGGAGATCCAGTCGAATTCTGAGAGATCTAGTCGAATTCTGGGAGATGCAGTCGAATTCTGGGAGATCCAGTCGAATTCTGACCTGCTGAGACTTTAAGCAGCCCAAATTGCTTCAAAATAAAACCTGAAGATAAAAAGTAAACATTTGCAGTAAAATAGAACAAAAATATAATTAAAATACTAAAAAGACTCAATAAAATAACTATTAAAAAGACTCTAAAAATAGACTTATCAAACATCAATTACAATCCATAAAGATGAGAATGGGAAGAGTTTGTAACATCGGCACTAAATTCGAATTACAATCCATAAAGATGAGAATGGGAAGAGTTTGTAACATCTTTTGAATTCATGGCTGATTTTTCCACTTTTATATTACTTGATTCTTTTCCCCATTCTATTGTCTTTTGATCCTTGGTCTTTAAACATCAAATTTCCTCATTTGCTCCATAATTAATCCTGAGAATAAAAACTAACAATAGGTAGTAAAATAGTTCTAAAATAGAATCAAAACATCAAATAAATTACTTAAAATAAATACTAAAAACACACTAAAATATGACTTATCAGGCATATCCTCCATCACCGTATGCATACTGATGAGCAGCTCAGAATCCGTGGATGTGGTACTGTTTCCATGTGTAGTCTCTGTGAAGCGGATTATGAGTCCTCCGTGCACCTTTTCTGTGAGTGTTCTTTCGCTAAGCAGCATTGGGATTGGCTTAGTAGTAAGCTATCTATTAATATTGATGTCTCCTCGCCGGAGACGATTTTTGATGTCTGTCTGCGCCCTTGGTCGGACCAAGTGCAGGATGTTGTTTCCGCTGCGATTATTAACGTTTTTTGGGCTATTTGGTTCTCTCGGAATCAGATTCGTTTTGACAACAAGAAGATCTTGCCCACCTACCTGAAAAACTTGATCATGGCAAATGTCAACATTTCGGGTAATCTCAGCAAGGGCTCCACGTCTAATTCCATGCAGGACTTTGTGATTCTTAAGGGTTTTTCGGTTGATTGCAAACCTCGTAAGGCTCCTACTATTATAGAGGTTATCTGGAAGTCTCCTCCTTGCTTTTGGGTTAAGTGTAATACTGATGGAGCTGCGAGGGGCTCTCCTGGTTTAGCCGCCTGTGGGGGTATCTTTCGAGACAGTAATGCTGAATCTCTTGGCTCTTTTATGCTCCCTCTAGGTACAAATTACGCTCTTCATGCTGAGCTTATCGGTATAATGGTCGCCATTGAAGTGGCTTTCCGCAAAGGTTGGCATCGTTTATGGATTGAGAGTGACTCTCAGCTTGCCGTCATGGATTTCTCGTCTCACTCAGTTGTGCCTTGGAATCTCCGGAATCG
Source organism: Astragalus membranaceus (assembly GCA_039519185.1). Classification (NCBI taxonomy): domain Eukaryota; kingdom Viridiplantae; phylum Streptophyta; class Magnoliopsida; order Fabales; family Fabaceae; genus Astragalus; species Astragalus membranaceus. The sequence continues at coordinate 31,846,755 of CM076852.1, read as the reverse complement.
TTGGCTTAATTGGATGGATCTAATCAAATCAATGACTGTCACTTGCACTCATGTTTTTCGAGAAGGGAATCATTGCGCTGATAAGATTGCATCTCATGGGATCAACCTGTCTGGTTTCCAATGGCGGAATTCTATTCCCGACTTTATTAAGTATGATTTTATCCGTAATAGGATTGGCCTTCCTTATTTTCGTTTCAGACTGTAATGATTTGTTTGCATGGGTTTTGGTCTATGTCCCCCATGCTTCTTGTATTTTTGATTTTGTTTTTTCTTTAATGAAATAGGGGGGAGTACTCTTTCCTTCTAGGTGTTTTTATCCCTAAGGAGGGTTTTGCATCGAAAGGTTTTATCGAGGCTCCTTTCCTTTTGTTTAAAAAAAAAGTGAGGGGGAGTCCTGTCGCATATCATGCATTATTTTGTTTGATGAACTAACCTCCCACCTAAAGATGAGTAAAGTTTTGTCAACATCAAAAAGGGGGAGAATGTGGTTATATTGCTTTTGCAGGTTAGGTTTTGATGATGATGCGTTAGAAGTCAAAATGACAAGCAGGTTAGGTAAGCGGAAAATGATCAAGCGGAAATCCAAGGCACAAACAAGACTCAAGAAGTAAGGGTAGTCTCTAGGGTTTGGGTCGTGTCCTAGGATATATTGTAAGTTGCTTCTGAGGGTCAGCTCATCTCACAGTTTCATAGCCTTCACAGTTTTCAAAATGCTTGCATGCAGATAGGCAAGGCAAGTAACATAAAAACTATTTTGTGAAAGTTAGAAATCAATTCATGACTTCTTTCCTAAAGCCAAGATTTGATTTCCAACCTTGTGCAAAGGATAGAAATCGATTCATGGCTCATTTCCCAAAGCTAAGAATCGATTCCTATTATTTCTCATAAAACCAAAATCAATTTCCTACTCTATCTTTAAAGTGCAAAATCGATTTCCTTCCTATTTCCAAAGCCATAAATCGATTTCCTTCCTATTTCCAAGATGATGATAGTGGCGCCGAGCGCGCTATATATTATCTTAGTAGGATTCTCAATGATGCTGAGACTAGATATTCTCCTATTGAGAAACTTTGTCTATCTTTCTTCAATGCTTGTACTAAACTTCAATATTACCTTCTACCTAAAGAAGTTCTGGTTGTGTGCAAAGTTGATATTATTAGATATATCCTTAATAGGCCTGTCTTATTGGGAAGACTTGTCAAGTGGGCCATTAAGTTAAACGCGTTTGCCTTGACTTACATGCCATTGAGAGCCGTCAAAGGACAAGCCTTGGCCGATTTCCTGGCTCAGCATCCTTGTGTAGAAATACACAATGCTCCAGCCGAGTCTGTCAACTATTTGGGCCTAAATCCCTGGGTCCTTTTGTTTTATGGCTCAAGCACCCAAACAGGGGAAGGTATTGGTGTGGTCATCACCAGCCCTTGCGGTCAAACCTGGAAGTTCATGTGCAGAATAGGAGATCAAGCTTCCAATAATCAGGCCGAGTACGAAGCCTTGATCATGGGACTTGATATCTTGGCCGCCATGAAGGCCGAATACGTGGAAATAAAGGGTGACTCACAGCTGGGGAATACACGAAACTTAAGCAGCTGCGAGCCTCGGCGCAAAACTTGTTGAAGTTATTTGCCGATGCTGTTATCATGTATGTCCTCAGAGATTAAAACCAAGAAGCAAATGACTTAGCCCAACAAGCCTCGGGTTAGAAGGAGCTGGTGGTCGGGGTATTACAACAAGACGCCTTGGTCCCGGCCAAGGAGGATCTTGCCAATGCTTGGATTGGAGTATTGACGGAGTACCTCCGTAATCCAACGGCTAACACTGACTTCAAGGTCAAGCAAAGGGCACTGAAATATATCTTGATAGAGGCCGATCTTTATAAGAGAAGCGCCAATGGGGTGTTGTTACGATGCCTCAAGAGAAAGGATGCTTATGTGGTGATGGCTCAAATCCATGCAGGGATTTGTGGTGCACATAGGCCTGGCCCCATCATGAAATGGCTTATATACAAACATGGATATTATTGGCCGACGATCACGGCCGATTGCTTCCAATTTGCTAAGGGATGTGAGGCTTGCCAGCTGCATGGACCAATCTAGAGAGTGCCTGCAGACGAGCTCCATCCCATTGTCAAACATTGGCCGTTCAGAGGGTGGGCCATGGATTTAATCGGTAAAATATACCCTCCAAGCTCAAAGGGCCGTAATTTCATTATTGTTGCCACCGATTACTTCACTAAATGGGTGGAAGCCGTGCCTCTATGAAGTGTCAATCAGGCTGCAGTGATTAGGTTCATAGAGAACCAAATCATATACATATTTAGTGTCTCTGAAACCATCACAACTGATCAAGGCACAATGTTCACCTGGGAACAAGTGGTGGCCTTTGCTCAAGAATACGACATCAATATGAGACACTCGTCTCCTTATTATGCTCAGGCTAATGGACAAGCAGAGGCTACCAACAAGATCATCATTGTGCTCATCAAGAAGAACATAGAGGATAAACCTCGACGGTGGCACGAGACCCTCAACGAGGTTCTTTGGGCTAAGAGAAATTCTAAGTCCACGGCCACGGGGGTGACTCCCTATCGTTTGGTGTATGGGTCGGATGCCGTGTTACCATTGGAGATCAGTGTAGCATCATTAAGGGTAGCTCGGCAACACTTCCACGGCATGGATGAGTACCAACAGGCCATGCTAATGCAGTTGGACTCATTGGATGACAACTGCCCTCAGTAGAATTGAGATGAATAAAGGTAAAACGGCCCGAGCCTACATCAAACACATTAAGCCAAAGAAGTTTGTTGAGGGTGACCTCGTGTGGAAGACTATTCTGCCACTAGGGAAGAAAGACCCCCAGTTTGGCAAGTGGTCTCCAAATTGGGATGGGCCCTACATTGTGAGTGAGGTATACAACGGTGGGGCATGCCGTTTAATCACTCTAGACGGAGAAGAGTTCGAAACGAAAATTAATGGCAAATATATCAAAGCATATTATCCTACTCTATGGGAAAGTATGCAAGGAAAAGAGAAATGGTAATTAAAAAAGAAATTGTTAGAGTGGCACGCCACACACCGGCGGCCTAGTGATAAAACTTAAGAATATACAGACAGTTGGTCCTAACCCTATTCGACCCTTTCTTCATCGGCGACAACAGGAGCTGCAGGAGCTTCAACCTCGGCCTCAGCCTCCACAGTGTCTGGTACTCGAGCTGCAAAGGCATCTTGCACTATGTCTACCACCGCTGCCTCAATCTCCACCGCTATAGCTTCGACTGTCTCAACAGTGGCAGCCTCACCCAATATTTCCAAACCCTCGGATGGGGGATTCAACAATGGGTAAACTTCTGATACTGGCACCCCCATCTATGCATTAACGTCGTCCCTAAGGTTTGCTACCTTGGCAGTTGGGGCGTCACTAGGAGTTGGAGGGGCAGGAGAGAGAGGGGTTCACCTGTTGCAGCTTCGGCAGTGACATGAGCCTCAGCGACCTCATGAACCACCTGGGTGAGGGCTTGCTCATAAGATTCCCATGGAGCTCCCCATTCCTCGACGACTCGCATCAGAGCAGTACAGCTTTGTATCAAGGTCCGCCTCCAAGCCAAGTCGTAGGGGGAGGAGATGTGCAAGGAGAGGGTCCATTGCAGAACTGCGGTGGAAGAGCTCGGCAATGGCAGCTGAAATGGCAGTAACTCTGTCTGCGACTGCTGAATGCGGAGGGTTAAGAGATGCTAACTCAGCCTGAAGGGAAGTTATCTGGTCCTGGACAGTTTTGATCCGGTGGGCAATCCTCTTTTGTTCAGCTAAGGTTGCATGTTTAGTTTGGCTGAGGGAATTAAAAGTCACCCGATAACTCTCCTTCTCAACACAAAGAGAATCTAATCGTTGAAGGGTAGCTTGAGCCCAATCCCGAGTAGCTTTGGCTCGCCCGTATTGACTGGAGATGTCCCCTAGTTAAAGGGCCACCTCTTCCAAAATGTCCCTTTTAGTGGGGGGGGGGGGGGGGAACGTCGGGAGATTTGGAGACTCGGAAAAGTCTATCTTTGAGTTTGGCCACTTCATTAGGATCAGTTGGAATTTCTCCAGCTAGAGCTGCCTCCACTTGGGCAAGGTCAATCGTCGTGGAAGAGACGGCCAAATCTGGGACTTCGAGGCTTGACAAATGCCGCTGCAACTCCTCATCATCAATGGCTGGAGAGGCAAGACCCTCGGGCTGGTGATCTACAGAAGGTTCGACCACCTCAGGGTGGGGTAGGTCAGCCACCACAGAGTCACTAGAAGGTTCCTGCAAGAAATATGATGAGAAAGGGAAATGGTTGCAGTAGAAATAACAAACGAACTAAATGGTGCAACTTACTAGAATTGGGGCTGGAATGCTGCAAACTTTGGCCTGAGAAGATTGGGGCGAGCTACTTGGAGTGCGAAGCCTCTGCGAAGGGGACCCAAGAAAGGAAAAATAGTTAAGAGATGACGAAGAAAGGGAAAAGAACTCACCCGAAGTCATTTGAAAGAGGGGGTGATACTTCAGTGTTCTGAACATCAGGCGGAGGGGAATTCTGGGCAAGCAAGTCCCGATTCCTTTTGCGGCGAAGGAGAGGAACATTGTCTTCATCATCATCATCATCATCATCATCATCATCATCATCATCATCATCATCATCATCATCATCATCATCATCATCATCATCATCATCATCCTCATCATCGTCATCATCGTCCAGGATTATCAAAGTAGGAGGTTGGGCTATAAATGAATCCCAATCAATAAGCAAATAAACAACGACAGTAGAAAATACACGGGGGTCAGAGACTTACTGCGAGTAGAGGAAGGTTGACCGATGGATTTCAGCAGAGGGGAAGAACGCGGAGGAGGATCGGAGACCAATGGCCTTTTCTTTTTCTTCTTCTCTGAGGGCCTATCCACCGAGTGATCAGCCGTGTGAGGTGGTGGACTCACTCGGGCAGCCATCGATGTAGGCTGGATAGGAAGTCCCTCGGCAGAGCCCAAATAATCTTGCAGATATTCAGTGGTGGGTGAGGAAAGACATACTCTCGAACCCGGGACCACCAGGAAGCATGACTGGAAGTTTCACTAGCTTGGCTGCGATGCACGCCCCAAGAGAAAGCAAGAAACGTTGCAGCTTGGGCCTCTAGAAGTCTGGTGAGCTCTGAGGAAAGGATCTTCTGCCGGCGAGGCTCCACATGCTGACCCACGCCAAACTGCCGCTCCACATTACCCTAAGCACTTCTGCACGATCCAGTGGCAGAGTACGGGTAGTAGCGAGGGAACATCTGAGGATCTCATGAGACTTGGTAGACAAACCAGGGGCAAAGTTTGGGCAGTAGAGTTGCACCCAGAGTTGGAGAAGGGGCCCCAGGCATACTTCTCGCCCATTTGCAGCAGTTGGATGAACACAGAGAGCTTCTTGACGATGCCGAAGGACTTAGTGCTAAAAAAGAACTTGTTGAAGAACTTAGTGTTCTCCATCAGTAATAGGTTCAGTGGTTTTGGCATTCTTGGACAGAAGATGAGTGAAGGTTGTAGCAAAGGTGAAAGAGGGGTCCTCGCCCACAAAGTCGGGGTTGGCATGAACCTCGAGGCCACCAGCAGGAAGCCCCAGAATGGCAGCCATATCCAATAAAGTTGGGGTTAAGATTCCCCAAGGGAAGACGAAGGCGTTGACGGTTGATGACCAAAAGGACATCAGAGGGAATAGAAGATCAGCAGTGTGTGAAATTTCCTTGGTTGACACCATAATCATGTCATGGATGCCCCACTCCTTCCAGAGATCACCTTTTCGGGTAACCAATCGTTTCACCCAAGCGTTGTACTCAGCATTGATTTTCGGCCACCCCCGAAGATCGACAAATTTAACCTTGGCGTTGTACTGGGCAGATTTGAGTGGAAGGTCACAGGCGTCAAATCGCCGCTCGAAGAGCGAGAAGCCAAAATCAGCGTTACAGGCGGTAGGACGCAAGATAGAGAGGTCACACATAGGGGAGAAGATTGGTGGAACAGGGATCTGGGAAGAAGAAGAAGTTTGGTTAGAGGCAGCCTTGGGGAAACAAAGGAAAACAGAAAGGAGGGTACAAGGGTTCTGGATACAGACTAAGGAAGAAGAAGATGCAAAGAACCTTGCGAAGAAGGCATCATTGCTATTTATAGCCGTAGGACATAACCAGCGTGTCCTTGGGAACCGTCGCGCAGTCTTTTCGATTAACGCGAAGCGCCAAGTTTCACAACGGCAGTTAAGTCCCTTCAAACTGTCACATCCAGTCATATCAAAGGGTTTTTGTACGATCAGCCAAGTCCCCGCGGCCATACGACAGCAAAAAAAAGGGGGGGCAATAGTTAACACCCAAAAATAATTAGTCGTAGGCCGAGGGCTGAGGAAAAAGGGGAAAAGCATTAGAATGTTGAGGCTGGCCACTAGACTAAATCTCAGGAGATAATTGCCGATGCAACTGAACTGAAGAGAGGTAAACTCCCCGAGCCCGAGGGACAATGAGCTAGGCCGAGGGAGAGTAAAGTCTCAGTCTATAGAATGCCACGGCCAGGGTGACTCGGGTATCTAAGTTACTATCCAAGGACAAAGGTTAACCGAGTGACCAAGTGGCCGAGGTAAGGCAGGCTTGCTTGGAAGGCATGGAAGAGGAAGCACGAAGACAGAACGTGGGAGTAGTTGCAGATCAAACGAAGGAGCGAGGCCGTAAAAATAGGAGCGAGAGAGTTTTACCCCACTAACCGTGCTAGTGGGATTGTGGGTAGTTACTCCGCCTCTTTAGGGCTTAGGAACAATGATAGGCGTTGATCTTTGATTGATCCAACGGTAGGCAAGTGTTGGCTCGAGTAGTGACCGACGGGGGCCTATGTATATATATATATATATATATATATATATATATATAGAACAGAGTAATTGTACAAAAGACACACATCAATCAAACAACTACGTTTATTTCAATTTATCTTCTTTTACCGCACTTTATCTTTACTTTACATTTATGCATTAGGCCTGTAGAATAATCCAACGCTCGCGTCCCATTCACTAAACCTGACCCTTTCTAGAGGAGTCAGGATACCCACAGTCGAGGAGCAGAGTTCCCTCCTCGGCACAATTGCTTGAAGAACAGAGGAATCAAAGACTTTCCAAACCTCTAGCCAACCCCACGGCTAGGACCTAAGAGTTTGACGACAACAATTGGTTAATTTTCTCCCAATAATTACTATTAAAGGATTTATTTGCAATTTTGATACATTCAGGGACTATAATGATAACATCTCACACATTAAGGGACCAAAATGACTACTCCCTTTGTTCCTATTTACTTGCCGTTTTCTGGCTTTTTACGTATACCAATGAAACCAATAAATTTTATTACTTTTGATACAATTAGTTCTCTTTTACCTATAACACCCTTAATGATTTATTATCTCATTTCATTTGTTTCTCTCTCTGCAATAAGTGACAAAACAATAATAAATGTTGCATTGGACTTTGAAAATGACAAGTAAATAGAAACAATTTTTTTCTACAAAAGCGATAAGTAATAAGGAACAGATGGAGTATTTACCCACCACTATTTAACTTTAAACAGAGAACAATGAGCACTTTAATATGTACATGAGGTATTTCACCGAAAGCGATGCAAGTAGGGGTGGAATAGGCCAGGTCAGCTAACAGGGGCCTATGGCCCAGCCAACGATAGGCCCAAACCAGGCCAGGCTTTTTATTAAACAGATAAGGCCGAGGCTTTTTTAAGAGCCTATTTGGCTAAATAGGTCACACCATAGGCCATCGGAAAAGCCTTTTAGGCCTATTTTAATAAATTTAACTAATATTTTTAATTACTAATATTATTTTATATTGAATTTGGTACTTTGTGTTAAGTCATAACTTTTCTAACATTTTAACCTACATCAATTTTTGACATAGTTAAGGTTATTATCTTAAAATAGAATCCAATAAGATGTAATATAAAGATATTTTTCTAAAAGGTTTTGTTAGGTCTCAATTAGAGCTTAATCTCATTGACCTATAAGCTTGTTAGTCTATTTACAAAAGCTTACACCATTGAAATGTTGTAGGCCTAATGGTGTAGGCCTTCTCAAAAAAATGGTCAAATAGGCTTTTAAACAGGCTTTCAGGCATTGTTAGGCTTTCAGAATGGTCAGGCCAGACCTCAAAAGTAGGCCTACAACAAGCCACGGGCCAGGCTCAAGCCTAAAGTTTTCAACGTAAGAATGGTCTAGCTCGGACCAGCCTATTCCCACCCCTAGATGCAAGACACCCCACAAGGTTAATGCATTAATCAGAAAATTTCCGATGTAATTGTCGTCCCTTTCTCGCTAAACTGTAAAAACCACTTCGAAAGGTGAGTTTTTTCCCTCCACAACAGCCATAGAGACAACATTGCAGCACACCAAAAGAGATGAATGTCCTTTTTGAGCCTTTTACCCTCAAAAAACGGCTTCATGTTGTTGTAGAAAATTTGCAATTCCTTCCCCATGTCATGGACCAACCACCAGCCAGCATAAATTGAATACCATTGTCATACCCTAATTTTGTCCGATTAATCAAAAATCCAAAAAAAGTTTTATTTTCTCTATGTCACGCGCGTGTCTTTAACACTCTCAGACAACGATTGTTTTGATGCTCGTTTTTATTTTATTTTGTAGTTATTATTATTAGGTTAGTTTGTTGTTATTGTTGCAAAAATAAACAAAAAATAATTGAAGAAGCTGAATAGCCAAAATCCTTTTCATTACATAATCAAGTTTTTTTTACACACATATAAACAAAAAAAGCAAAAAGAGATAAATAGTACAAAAATTTAAATACAAGTTTCAAAAAGAGGGAGAGGGGCGCAGCTGATGCTGGCTGCCCTAACTAGGGTTTTTTTTCCTTAATGCTGTCCTTCCACCCATTGCCAACTACACGTCCTTTTGCTGATTCAAATGGTTGTCCTTTTGATTTTTCCTCAATTGTTGTCCTTTGGCGCCACCCATTGCCAGCTGTTGCCCTTTTGATTCCCCAGCACCTCACCTCCATCACACCAATCTGCCTATAAATACCAAACAGTAGCACACACTAAGGGGCAGAGCGATAGTGACTGAAAAATACACAAAAAAACACACATTGAAAGGTACACAGCTACACACACAGACACAGAGAAACCGAGAATTCACAGCAATCAGAGCAAAATTAGGGTTTTACACTAAAACCCTAATCATCAAACACTTGAAACCCAGCAACACAGAAGCAGCAATAGTAGTAAAAAGCAATAACAGAAGCAGCAGCAAGCAGTAAGCAACAGGAGTCTATTTCAGAGGCTGAAAAAAGGTGGTCTAACCTATTATTTTCCAAAATGTAGTCTTATTTTTTTTTTGTATTAGGAATAAAACTGTTTTTTTTTTCACAATCAGTTTTGTTACCTTTCCGTTTACGAAAATGAAATTAATTAAGGGTTAATTAGTCAAAGGTTTAGTTAAAAAAAATTAGGGTTACAAACCATGAATAACCCAGTAAACCACCACTACCACTCAACCCCCGAACCGTCAACATATAGTCCCCACCAGCCACCACCGACCCTCTCCGTCCTCGCGCCATACGACCACCGTCACCACCACCATATCCATCGCCGCCACCGTAACCACCCCTCGCACCAAACCCCCACCACCGTCGCAAACATCTCTCTTCTCCCTCATCACTGTGAGCTTTCCCCCTCCTCTCCAAAACCACCATCGCACCTCCACGCCTCACCACCGTCTTTTCCTCAACCACCGTAACCCAAACCGTCAGCAACAGCAACCCAAAATAACCACTTTACCATCAACCGAACCACAACCACCTAACATCAACGGAACCGACCACCACCAGAATCGGACCATCACGAATTGACCCTCTCCCTCTGCGAATCGCACCCACCGCCCTCTTCTCTCTCTCTACTAAGGTCTCTTGTTTTCCCTCTCTCCCTTTTCTATTTCGTAGCGCTGTGTTTTTTTTTATAAGCAATGTTAGTGGGGGTGGGGGAATGTTCCGAAGTTTGAATCTGGGACCTCCTTCTTGCACTTCTTTGATGCACTTACCTACTTGGGATAGAGTGGTGAGAAGAGAAAGAGAGGTTAGAGTGGTGAGAAGAAGAGAGCGTGAGATCCGACTAGGTGAGGATAGGAGAGATTGCGGAGAGAAGAAAACGTGAAATCTTGCGTTGGGAGAGAAGAGTGGAATGGCGCTGAAGAGAGAAAGAAAACAAAATTAGGGTTAAGAAGATGAGAGTGGAACGGCGCTGAAGTGAGAAAGAAATTAGGGTTGGTTTTTTGTGTGTTCTGCTTATATAGTCTAGGGTTTTAATTATCTTTAATTTTATAGTTCAAAGTGATCTTTACACCACTGTATTTCATTAAGATAGCCCCCCTTTCCTTATTATTATTTACACCCTTTTCATTCTAATATCAGCGACCCCCTCCCTTCTAGCTTATTTTCATTTTAAATGTTTATTGTAACGCCCCAAAATAATTGATTAATTTATTTAATTAATTATTTTAGTTATTAAGTGATAGTAAAATAATAGTACATTTTTGTTGTGTGTTATAATATAATTTATGTCATATTATGCGAGGGGGTTAGTATTAGTGAGAAGTGAAGTGTTAAAAGAAAGAGGGCTTGGGTTAAGTCGCATAAGCTAAGTAGAAAAGCCCATGAGACTAACTAAGTATAAATAGTTAATTTTTAGGGTTTTGCTCAGATAATTAGAAAGAAAAAAAAACCAAAGTTGAGAGTGAGAGAGAGAGTAGGCGCGCGGCTAGGAGAGCAAGGAAGAGGGAAAGGAGGCGCACAAGGAGGGAGAGGGAGATCTAGGGCAAGGATCTTCGATTTCTACAAACTAAGGTAAGGGTGGGGTTCTATCTACCTAATAGATCCTATGAGGGATTGTATGTGGGGTTTAGGGTGTCATGATTGTCACATGTTTGATTATATGTCATGTTGCCTTGTTGAATGCTTTTATTGTGTGATTGATGTTCATATTCCCTAGATATTTGTTGTGTCTTGCCATGATCATGAGTAATTGAATTGATATGTTGAAAGTGGAGCCCTAGGCACCCAGTGCCTGTCCCCGTTTCCTGTTTCGTTTGCTTTTTGGTACAGTTTCAGTAAATCTGTGATCTTGAGTGTTCTATTTGTCTAAAAATTATGGGGTTTGTTTTTCTGGAAACTAGACACAATTTTCTACAAATTAGGCACTGAGTTTACTCAATTTGGATAAGTATAATGGGAGAATTCTTGGTTTCAAATTGGGTCAAAAATCTGGGACGGTTTGGGATATATGTTCAGTTTTTGTCTAATTGTGAATGCCCTGATCCTCCAAATTTCGTGGGGTTTGTTTTGTTGGAAAGTAGACTTAATTTCCTACTGAATAGGCACTGATTTCGGTAAATTTCGTTAAGAATTGAGGGAGAAGATTTGATTTCAAAATGACTAATAATTCTGTCCAAATTTTGTGGGGTTTGTTGCTCCGAATTTTGTGGGGTTTGTTGCTCCAATTAAGTTGTCAATTATTAATTGTTAATTTGCTAAATTAGTTGGTTGATAATTTTTGGTTGTTGGGCGCCATGTGTGGCTGCCCTAAATTGATTGGTTAAGTTGTTGGTTGCTAAACGTTGTTGATGATTGAGAGGACTGAGTGCCGAGTTGTTGATTGTTCTCTTAGCGACGAGGGAGTTCTGCTCCATAGTGACGATATTAATTGTTGCGACGTGACTGTGTTGGCGGTTGTGACGTGCTGTTTGTTGTCTGTTGTCTGTTGTGATATTGACTATTGTGACGTGTTGCCTGTTGTAGCTTGTTGTTCGTCATTGTTGTTGTTGTTTAGTCGTGAAGCCTCTTTGGGCTGGTGTATTGTTGTTGTTGTTGTTGTTGGCGTCCCGTCTTACGACATTGTTGTGATTTGGTGTCTTAGGCCTATGGCCAGTGTTGTGTAGTGCGTCGTTGTCATGATTTTATGTCGTAGGTCTATGGCCAGTGTGGTGGTTTACGTTGTTGTTGTGCCGATATGTGATTGTGTTGACATGTTGTGCATACCCGTTGCGTCGCATGCATATCATGTGGATTAGGCTTCGGCCAGCGTTGTGGATTAGGCTTCGGCAAGCGTTGTGGATTAGGCTTCGGTCAGCGTTGTGGATTAGGCTTCGGCCAGCGTTGTGATTTAGGCCTATGGCCAGCGTTGTGACTCGGTACCGCATGCATGTGCATTCCATACTGCATGATTGACTAGTGAAATTATGTGACTATTGTGACGAGATGAATGTGATGACCTGACCGAATGCATATTGCTTTTCATACGATTTATTAGATAGTGTGATATCTCACCCCTTCTGTTTGAATGTTACCCCTATGTTGGTAACGTGCAGGTAATAGTGAATGAAGGCGGAGTACCTTCATATAGTCGGGTCGGTGTCGTCGCTCTGATACGTAGCACTCGGGGGGATGGATGCTCATTTATATTCCTTATGTTGTTACATTTGTTGAAGTTAAGTTTATGGCCGTTATGACTATTCGTGTTGTGAACCTTTGGGAATTTTATCGTTAAGTTGAACCCTTGATTTTCCGCTGCATGTTAAATGAAAGTCAGTTATTTTCGAACTATGATTTCGTTGGCGAGTTTCAGTTGAAAACTGTAGCACTCAAAATGATTCTTGAAACTCTGATTTATTTAGTAATTTGTCGGGTAGATTTTGGGTGTTACATTTATTAATCTGGTTTATAATGGAACCCCTCCTTTTCCCCGTCATAACCCCGTCACTAAAAGCCCATGTTCGTAATCTAGGCCTCAAACACGGATTGGATTCGATAACTGCACCCAATATTTTTAAATACAGTCTCTTTTGTTCTCCGCACCCCTTTTTTTCAATACAACACCCCCTGTTGTTAATTGCACCTAGCCCCTTTTACCATAACCCATTGCATTTTTCTTTATTACACCGTAATGCTTTCAAATCAATTTTTCTTCTTTTTTTCCTTTTTCTTTCCTTTCAAACAATCAAACTCACATGAAAAGAAGTTCGTTACTAATAGTCACTCTGAGCTCAACTTGTTTGATCATTAGTAACGACTATAGTTTTCGAATGGGCTATGAGTAATGACCACTCTGAGTTTTACTTGTTTGGTCATTACGAATACCTCTTCCAGTTTCAAAAATAAAAAAAAAACACCAAACACACAAATCTTTTCTATGCAAGAACTACGTAGCTTTGATTTCTCCATCGCACCTGGGGATACGTAGGAGCAGGGGCCCACTCCTGTCAAGCGCAAAAAAACTAAAATTTTTATTAAGTCTTACTTTTCAATTTTGCAAATAATAAAAAGGGTAAATTAGAGTGTTTTAATTGTATTAACTTTTTTCTACACATTTAATTAAAATGTAACCTTTTTTCGAAAGGATATTGTGGGGTGCTAATACCTTCCCCACACATAATCGACCCCCGAACCCAAAAATAAAGGTTTTTTTCAATGTTTTTCCTTATTAAATAAATATTGATGGCGGCTTCATTTCAAAAATGACGAAGAATCCCTCCTTCGGATTTTTCGGTCGCTACACACATGTTGTAAGAAAATGGCAGATAAATTGGTGGACCCATATGAGTCTTAAGAAATCATAGAGTGAATGTTGGACGGAGTGCGTAAAAGAAAGTATTGTTAGCATTTTTCTACCACACTTATAGATGTTGATTTTTAATGTAACATATATGACTACAACCAACAAGGGGTCCGGGCAACAGTAACTCTGAATTTGAATCTCATCGCAAGGCAAAACACACATGGTCAGTCAGGTTTCCGCGTATATTATTCTGCAAAACAAGTGGACTCTACACACATGGTCATATATTTGAGCCCTAATAGTGTAGTATTGTCTAAACAACATGTAAAGTTTTTAGGAATCGTATGGTTGAAGTATCTCTTATACTCTCGTCAGTAAATTTCTTTTTATAATAAAAAAAATTCACTTCCTCGATGCCCCTTTATTATTTCCACATTTAATTTATATTATATATATATATATATTCAAACAATACTTTTTTTAATATAATCAACTGTGCTAAATTATCGTTTAATTAGTCCCCTTATTTTTAAAAATTCAGACATTTAGTCCTCTTATTTGAAAGATCAGACATTTAGTAGCCTTATTTCAAAAAACTAAGACATTTAGTCCAATAGGGGATTTGGCTTCCAATATTTTAATTGACATTGAGCTAGTTAATTGACGTGACACCTAATATGTTTGCCCCGTCAATTAATGAGACACAAGATCAGATTGCCACATCATTATTTATAAATAAAATACTTAATATAAATAAATAAATACCCGAAAACATGTAATTCGAAAATAATTTTTGTGAACCCGTGGGACCAAAAGGGCCTATTTTTAGGGTTCACCAAAATGATTTTGGGATTACATTTTTCTAGGTTTTTTATTTTTAAATACTTTATTCAAAAATTAAATGAGATGAAAATATGATGTGTCTCATTAATTAACGTGACAAACATGTGGGTGTAACATCCCTGAATTTCGGTTAATTTCGTTTTATGAAATTAACTAGCAAATTACTATTCGATGAAATAACGAATCAAGTCACGGACATGTGAAAAGCATGAAAGCAACATTTAACTGTTAGTCGAATGAATTATGTGATTGTTTGGGGGAAGAAATAGAATTATGAGAGGATTAGAGAGCCAAGGGCATTTTTGTCTTTTCCAACCACTTAAGCCCTCAGCTCATTAGACCACAAGATCCTACTCCTTTCCCTCTCATTCAGCAAATTGGAAACAAAATTGGAGAAGTGAAAGTGAGAGAAAGGAGAATTTAAGTGAGAGTTGCACATAAGGGCAAAATGGTCATTTCCTTTTCTTTTAAAACACCTCAGCCTTTAACCCATCTGATTCCCACTCTCTTGCTACTCAAACCAGCAAACTAAAAATTCAGAAATAGAGAGAAAGGAAGAGAAGGGTGGCGAAGGAGAAGAGGAAAGGGAGAAGAGGAAACCACATCAAACCTTGTTGCATGTAAGTGAAATTTTGTTCCTTCAATTCAGTTTTTCATCCTCTTTCCAACCAACTAATTTTCATCATCTCATTCCTCCTGATTCTCAATTCACCTTTTTCGAACCTCCTAGCTCTCAAGTAGCAAAAATGGAGTTTTGAGCTCCTATGACCAAAACTTGATACTAACTTCATTGCATTTGTTTAGGAATCCCTGAAATTCAGTTTTGAAGCACCATTAGCCACCACATTGTCGACTTCACGGTAGGATTGACTGAGGAAGTTACTATTTTCGGAGTCCATACTGAGCTGGTTTTCGTTTTGAAGCGGTTTGGACGATTACGGGGATTGTTCGAGTGGTCACTGTTCGGTTATTTTGCGTGAAGACTTGATTTCGAACGAACTCTTCAAACCGGTGAGTTTTACTCACGTGTAGGGTTTTGTGTTATTGTTTTCGAATGAATTGAAATTCTGGCTCTGTTGATTGATTTCGTTTCGAAGGATTTATCGAGACGAAAACCGTTTTTCCGAAAAAATCGCGTTTTACGGTTTTTATGAAAATATATATGTATTAGGTGGATTATGATTGTACTGAAATGTGTTTGTATTCTGGTTTTGTTGTTGGAATTTAGATGGGATTACGGATTGGATGAGATCGGAAAAGCGGAACGAATTAAACGAAGCGAACTGTGAATCTGCACAGGACGCACGGACCGTGCACCCCTGGCCACAGGTCGTGCGCCCTCCTCGCAATTCCTTGCAAGAAATTTAAGCAGTGAACATGGCCCGTGCCCCCCTGGGCACGGGTCGTGTGCACGTTTCTGTTACCGGATGCCAAAATTTCGTTTCGCCGCTCCTTTCGATTCCAAACCTCTTCTAATCTTCTTTCCAACCATTTGTGATGATTCTTAACTTATAAAACATTGTTTATGACATGTTCAAGATGGTTTTGGGAAATTGTCTTCAAACCTATAAATATTTTGAAAAACCGAATTAGGACTTACGTGTGCGAATAAAGGTTTTCTAAAAAGAAACAATCCAAACGATTTTTGTTGTTGAATCATAATTGCTGTGGGATATTTGTAATCTCATCTAGACCGGTTATGGTACCACGATATATAGATTATATCGAAAATAGGAGTCGGCCCAATGCGGGTATGATATATAAATTATATCATTGTCGGGTGACGATCCGACGAATAGCATACTAGGCGGGGAAGGTCATGAGCCCCTACCCTAGGCCCTGGACACGTTAGGTAAAGTACTAGCGGGGGTTTATCGGGATTGTGGCTGTTGCACGGCCGATTTTATGCTATGTTAGGTACACGATTCACCGAGATTGTAGTTGTTGCACGGTCGGTGTTTCGATTGGTAAGCTTGTAATTATAAATTAATTTACAAGGCTTAGAAATAATTGAATAGCACATTATATGCCGAGATTGTGGTTGTTCCACGGTCGGGGATGGGCTACGGTTATATGAACCGAGTGATTGTGAGGGGTTACGGTAGAACTCACTGAGTTATGTTATCTCACACTATCATGATTGCGGTTTTTACAGAGAAACAAGGTAAGAGGAAGACAAAGCAGCGCGAGTAGGTGACGTGCTTATTGAGATGCCGAAGACTTGTAGTCTTGAGTTTCCGATTATGCTTCTCTTGTTATTTTCCGTTATGGTTATGTAACTTGTATTTGATATGAGTTGTATAAACCTATTCCGCTTCTCTGGTTATGATATTGAACAATAGACTCTGTATTCCTTTTTAAGTTGATAACCAAGTTAAATTTTAGGGACTTGGAGACAGGTTGATCCGAGACATTATGTATTATTATCGGAATAATTTAATGTGTTCAATATGTAAACAGGATTGTGTCCTCTGATTGTTGATAAGTCGTGCACTTCATTATATCTACATGTTAGAAATATTGGGGTGTTACATGTGGGCTGCCTACATTAGGTGGCACATTAATTAATGTGCTCCACATAAGTTAAAATGGAAGCCAAATTTTCTAGTGGACTAAATATCTGAGTTTTTTAAAATAGAGGGACTAAATGTCTTAGTTTTAAAATAGGGGGACTAAATATCTGTGTTTTTGAAAATAGAGGGACAGGACTATAAATTAGCCTATATCTTTTATCAAATCTAAAAACTACCCTTGTACCCTTTTTATTTCATTAAAACAGTAGTCTCTCTAACCATCAGGGTTTCAAATTGCGGACCGCAACACCTGTTGCGGCCGCAATATTGCGGTTGCGGGAGTCGCCGCAACGGCATCCCACCGCAATTACGTTGTGATCTTCAATCCCCTGTTTTTTCGCAACGTAACCGCAATGGAACCGCAACAACACCGCAACGACCTTGTTTTAACCACATCAGCTTCAAGCAGTACTCTGTTGTACTCAGTAGTCAGTACAATCCGATAATCAAAATTTCCCAGACTGAAAAGGAGACTCTCTTACCTTTCTACTATTCTTTTTCTTCCACTTTACTCATTTAGAAGAAAAATCAGATTTACATCTACTAATCTACCTTCCTTCCTCTCATCTACATTCCTTTCCTCTCTTCTCAAAGACTCCACGCCACCTCTCTCCCTCTTTCTGGTAATGTTTCTCTCCTGATCTGGTTCTATTTTCTTCTCATTTCCTTGCTGCTCCACCAAGATTTGATGTCTCTGTTTTGTTGTTTTGTTTTCTTCATTTGATTTTTCAGTTCTTCTAATCTTCTTCTTTGGTATTAGTTAGCTGCTGTGGGGGTTGTTATGTGCCACTGTGGGGTTTGGGTTGTGATGGAGTGAGTGATGGTGTGTGACTGTGTGTGTGTCGTGGGGTGGGGGGTCTGTGTGTGGTCGAGAAATGTGGGGTTTGAGTGTCGTGACTCGTGTGTTGTGATTTGTGTGTGTGGTTGAGAAGTGAGAAGGATTTGAGTTTTGACTTGTGTGTGTGGGTTTATGGTAGTGGCCAGTGGGTGGGTTTGTGGCTTTTGTTTTGTCTTTTTTTTACCCCAAAATGTGGATCATGCGTGGGTTCTAGTGTGGAAGTTGGCCAGCATCACTTGTTTGCACAATTTGTTTTTTTATCAATGAGTACTAATTTGGTCAAAAAACAAAGGTATTAATTTATAATGAATTTATAGTTAATTAAATTATTTGTATTGAAATTTGAAAGTGCGTGTCTTGTGTGGTGACAATATGACGTTGCTTTTTACGATCAGATTCTATGAAGTGTAATTTCAATTTGATTCTAGTTTCGTTTAAATTAAAACCATTTGTGACTTGGTTTGTATTATATGTTATATATATATATTTTTTTTGACCAAGATATGTTATATATTATATACTATGAAATTCTTACTTTTTTATGCCATGCTTATATTTGCTTAAATAATAGATTTTAGAAAGTTTTATTATTTAGATTATGTTTGTTTCGCTACAACTAGTGATCTAATGTCTTGAAAATGAATGAAAGTTTATAAAAAAATATAAATAAAAGATATATAAAGAATTACAAATATTATAGGATTTTTTTTAAATTTTTGTGCGAATATAAAATTATTTCACGCCGCATTGACCGCAATACGCATCGCAGCGACCGCAAATGGCCGCAACCGCAACTGCCGCAACGCGACCGCAACCGCAATTTGAAACCTTGCTAACCATATGTTTTGTGTACAAATTACCAGTGAAAATGGATGACACTGCAGAGGCGGATTCAGCGGGTGTTCCCCGTGTTCCCGGGAACACCCCAAATATCCTATCTTAGTGGTAATATACTCAAAATATCCTGCCTTGGTAGTAATACATTATGCCTTAATGTCATTGAAGGAACACTTTATCAACTTCACCTATATCTTTAATCAAAACACTCACTACCAAAATTACCAAACTATCCTTTTTTAACCCACTTTTTATTTTAACTCACTTTTTATTTTTGTGTGTTCCACTTTCTCATCAACTATACATTTAATCAATCATCAACTATATCTTTAACAACTATATATCAAGTATATCGTTAATCAAAACACCCACTATCAAAATTACCAAACTAGCATTTTTTAACTCACTTTTTATTTTGGTGTGTTCCACTTTCTCATACATTTAATCAATCAACTATTCAACTATCAACTATCAACTACGAGCTAAGGGATACCGAATGAGTACACCAAATGAGTGCAAGAAGGAGGTCCCGGGTTCAACTCCCGGAAACTAACATTCCCCCATTCCCACTAACATTGCTTATCAAAAAAAAACTTTCAACTATCAACTCTCAACTATATCTTTAATCAAAACACCCGCTACCAAAAATACCAAACTACCCTTTTTTAAACTCACTTTTATTTTTGTGTGTCTCACTTTCTCATCAACTATACACACTACAAGAATTTAGGGTATTACTGGCTAACTCAATCCCCCAGTAATGGTTAAAATCGGCCAGATATTGCACTTTACTGGCGGATTTAGTCCGCCAGTAATCAGCCAGAAAAACGGTCGCAGGTAACTGTTACTGGCTGATTTTCAGCCAGTAATTACTGGCGGATTTACTGGCCGAACTTCAGCCAGTAATTACTGGCCGAAATTCCGCCAGTAATGTATTATATATTTTTTAAAAAATATATTTTGAAAATGCTTTTTTATATTTAAAATTCGTTGATTTAAATATTTAATTCATTTTTTATTTAATTTCTTTAAAAATAATATTTTAATTCATTTTTTTAATTCAAAAAATAAAACAATGTTGAGAGAAGGAGAAGATCGGCATCTGACCCTCGCGAACCCGCATCACCACCGTTCCCCTCTGTCATACCCCAATTTTGTCCGGCTTAGGTCAAAACCCTAATTTTCCACACAAAAAGAAAAATATAAAAAAATAACTTATGCATTGCTTTTTGGGTCCTAGAAACCATTTTTAGAGTTAGAATGCACTTTTTGGGGAAATTAGGGCTTTAGGGTCAAAAAGGGCATTTTGGTCATTTCTCACAAAAGGACTCATAAAAATAATTTTGCATGAAAATATTTTTTAGAGTACAGGACTAGAATCAAAAAAGCAGGAAGCATTAAAGTGGAGCAGTTTGGAGAAGAAGCCACCCTTGAAGATGAAGACCTAAATTGTTAATGAGCTTTCTTTAGGACACTGTGTAAGGTCCTATCACTGAAGATCTATGACTTTTAGTAGCTGAGAGATGAGTGTTTCAAAACATGCATGGTGCATCAAAATAGTTTTGAAAAATATTTTGGTAGGGGGCTTGAGATTAAAATCCTATATTTTTTACAAAGATAATAGATTATGGTAATAGATTATGTGCCTGAATGTTTTCAGAGCACATAATCGATTACTCTCCTATCTTTACTAAAGCAAATAATCGATTGTTTCCTTATTTACAACAATAAATCGATTATCCTAATCAATTAGGAAGCAAATAATCGATTAGCCTTCATTTGCACATCACACATAATCGATTATGAAGCAAATGGAAGTTTCCATATTTATCAAATAAATCGATTACTCCCTTCTTGTAACTAAGCATATAATCGATTACCACCTTTTTAGGAAGGTTGATAATCGATTATACACTTGTTTTTCCTTCACACCATAATCGATTATCACCTCTTTTGGAAAGTTTCTAATCGATTACTCAAGGTTCATAATCGATTATCATTGTCAAACATCCTGAGCCAATAATCGATTAACATACACCAAGTGTTTTTTAACATAATCGATTATCATGTTTCCTAAAATAGATCAAATCTAATTTCCTATAAATATGACGCTCAAATTTCATTTCCAAGACACGGATTACACACATTTTCACCACAACTTCACAACTCCTCTCTGCTTCTCAGACACAGATTTCCACGAGATCAGAGAAAAAACCCATTTTTCTCGAAATCTCTCACATTTTAGAAAAACTCTTCTACGCTTTATTTTTCGCTCTATTCGTTCCGTTGGTCCGTCTGAGCTGATCTTCTGCAAGAGTTAGTTGGAGTTGCGTTCTTCAAGTGGTAGTATCTGCCTTCATCAGAGGTATTTCTGTCTTTATATTTGTTAATATTTAATCATTGTGATCCATGCCAAAATTGCCCTATGTGATTTAACTTAGTTATAGTGTCATTGTTGATGATGAACCACATGATTCCCACTTATGCCTAGTGCATCATGTTCTGAGTGGTGAAGATGGTCTCAGATGATTCAACCCTTTTAGTTTATATGATGATTGGCAATGTGATTCACACTTGTGCACTTGTGCACTTAATCTTAAGTGTGAGGATTGACCAAAGTGATTCAACATTCTTTGATACTTTGGTCGCTAAATAATTTGCTTGCCTATGCTGGCCAATGATCATGATTGAGGCAACTTTTTTGCTTGAGCTTACCGCGTCATCGTCTACTCTCATATAGAAAATCATCAATACTTAGATAGGTCCATTTCTTACATTGCATCTTCCACTAGATGTGCATTTAGATTCCCCTTGCGTTTTGTAGAAATATTTGAGTATGGTTCTCGCCTAGCATCTTCCACTAGATGTGCATTTAGGTTCAATCTTGCCTACTCTTGTATTTTTGCTTGATGCCCAATTCAAGTTCCCTCCTTGCCTATCTATGCGTTGTGATCTACTATGTGTAGTTTAGACTTGATTTCTGTTGGCGAATTCAAATATTGTTGCTTAATGATTTGATTCCACTGATTGTGTTATGCTTGAATCCACCAATTCTTTCTCGCATTCATTGTTTTCATTTCTAAACGACCTGGCACAAAAACGGTTACTAGTGGCAATCCATCACAACCTTTGATTGGTTTGATTGCCATGAAAGCCTCAATTTCAAAAGAATTTTCGTAAGCATAAAGCAAGCTACTAGTGATAATCCATCACAACCTTTGTTGGTTTGATTATCATGAACGCGTCCAATTTCAAAAAGCATTTGTCTAGGTATCAAAGAATCAAAAGCAAGTTATTAGCGGTGGTCCATCATAACCTTTGTTAGTTTGATCATCATGAAAGCTTTCATTTTCTAAAACCTCATCAAAAATATTTTCATTTTTAAGGCTCGTTAGAACTACGTCGCTTTGATTCCCATTTTGGGATACGTAGGAGCGAGTCAAATTCTCGTCAAGCGCAACCATAAAAAGTTTAGCATTTGCATAACAAAAAGAAAAGAGTTATTTTCATCACTTTCGCAAACCAAGATCATTTTCAGGACGAAAACCTTTTCCTTTCTAAAAAACATTTTCAACCCATTGTCGCTAGTGGCTAATCAGAACCTTTGTTCGTCTAGCCATTGGTAGCAATGTCTTTTTCCCAAAAGAACAACAAGCGATGATCACTCATAACCTTTGTTAGCTTGATCATTCGTGCCAATCAATCTCTTTCGAAAACCACTTTCAAAAAGACAAATAAAAAACGGGTTGCTACTAATAGTCAATCAGAACCTTTGTTCGTCTGACTGGCGGTAGTGACTCTCATTTTCAAGAGTACTTAGCGGTGATTACCCATAACATTGGTTAGTTTAATCATTCACTAAATGCTCGTCCTATTTCAAAAAAACTCACTAAAAAAGGATAAAAAACAAAAACTCTTCAAAAAGACAAAGAAGAACTACGTAGCTTTGAATTCTCCATCGCACCGGGAGATACGTGGGAGCGGGTCCCATCCCGTCAAGCATAACAAATAAAAATCATTTTCACAATAAGTTTTCAAACAAATTATTTTCAAAAGAAAGAAGAACTACGTAGCTTTGAGTTCTCCATCGCACCGGGAGATACGTAGGAGCGGGCCATGTCCCGTCAAGCACTTTTTTCTAAAAAACCATTTTCCCCCCTTTTTTCCTAATAAATAAAGATTTTTATTAAGACTTTTTCAATAAGAAGTAGAGAGGCAAAATTAAGTATTTTCAAGTCAACATACTAAAACCACACATTTAATTAAAGGTTCCCTCTCAGTAGAGAGGACGTGTGGGGTGCTAACACCTTCCCCGCGCGTAACCGACCCCCGAACCCTATTCTCTAGTTTCGCAAAACCAATCGCTTCCAAAAAAGGTTTTCCTAATATTTTCCTTAATAAATATTGGTGGCGGCTTCATTGTCTTAGGAAAAGTTGTGAACGAGGAAGGTTCTCCCTCGGGGACTTTTTCGGGCGCAACACCCTCCTTTCTCCTCCGTTCATCACGCTCTCTCCCCGTTTTGGCCATCGACGGCAGCGAAGGAGAAGGAGAAGATCGGTCCGGTGAGAGGAGAACGATGTTGAGAGAAGGAGAAGATCGGTCCGGCTTAATGGGTGAGAACGAAAACGAAGGTGGTTACGGCTTAATGGGGGAGAACGATGTTGAGAGAAGGAGAAGATCGGTCCGGTGAGAGGAGTAGGGTGGATCGGTGGTTATAGGAAGCAGGGGGAACGAAAACGAAGGTTGAGGGAGAAAGAGAGAGAGTTCGGTGGTGGAGAAGGAGAGAAAAACGAAAATGGAGTTGAGAGAGAGGGGTTCGATTTACGGTGGCGAAGGGAGGAGGAAACGAAATTAGGGGGGAGAGGGAGAAGAGATACGGCGCAAGGAGAGGGAGAAGAGATACAGTGGCGAAGAGAGATGTTTTTCTGAGAAGAGAGAAAAGAGAGTTGGGTGTTGATGAGACAGTTGAGAGAAAAGTTTTCAGAAAGAAAAAAAGTATACTCACTTTACTGGCGGAACTGTCACAGTTACTGGCGGATTGACTGTCATGTCACTGATTTATTGTCAGCAAATACTGGCGGAAGTGTTTTTTACTGGCCGAATTAATTTACTGGCCGAATATATTGGTCAACGCGCGCTTTGTGGCTGAATATTCCGCCAGTAACTGCAATTACTGGCAGATGTATTTATTTATAAATTTTTTTAAATTTTTCAATTAAATTCCGCCAGAAATCGCTACTAAATCCGCCAGTAAACATACTGGCTGTTTAAATCCGCCAGAAATGTTATGAAATCCTCCAGAAACGTACTGGCAGACTAAATCCGCCACAAATCGCCAAATTCCACCAGAAAATTTACTGGCTGACTGATTCCGCCACAAATGTTTAGCCAGTAATGCAAGTAATTCTTGTAGTGACATTTAATCAATCATCAACTATATCTTTTTTATATAATGACTTTTTTTATATTCTGATTTTGAATTACAACGGGAAACGCTATATATTGTTGGTATAATTTCACTACTGATAAAATATTATAATTTTTTATTTTATTTAAAAATACTATAAAGATATTTGACTAAAATCATAAACATTGTCAGAATAATTATTTTATATTCTACTTTTGAGTTACAACCCGAAAATGTTACACGTTGGAATAATTTCATTACCGAGAAAATGCTGCAAAATCTTTGATTTTATATTCTGTTTGAATTACACCTTTTAGTATATTCTGTATATTTATCTGCTTGAAAAACTTATTTTAATCGCGCCAAATATATGTATTTTACTATTGATGTAAATTAATAATTTGACATTAAATCTTATAATTTATCATTGTATGTGTGAACAAATTAAATTCTATCCGACTCTATTTATACAAACAACACAACGGCAGCCGTACGTATGCACGGATATACTGCTAGTTTACTCCCGAAGAAAAAGGAACACCCTAATCTAAAATCCTGGATCCGCCCCTGTGACACTGGCTTGCATGGAATAAGGTAGTTGCCAAAAGCCTATTTTGTTGCTTAGTAGTTTGTAGTATATAATACAGTACGAGAAGCCCGAGAGCCTGTCATGGACAGTTTACAGTCCACAGTCCACACCCCAACAATGGAGATTCCTATGGTTATCGTACTATTTATTATATATATATATATATATATATATATATATATATATATATTTATTGCTTTTGTTTCAATTCAGTACTCATAAAAACAATGACTAGACATATACAGCTCGAAGCTTTCCTTTTTTGGATAAACACCAAACTATGACCTAGAAAAACTATTAAAACGAAAAATGTTTACCTATAAAGTATTATTACTAGCCACACTGGCCACTACACCAAGAAAAACCATCATTCTAATTCGATTATAATATTGGGGTTTCCTTTTTTTTTTATCTAAGATGCATGATTTGTTTTTCGTATTTGCAAAAATATATATACTAACATCTTTGCTTTTCTTTTGGGGCACATGTACTAAGCATAATCCGATTTTGGTTGCCCCATGCATATTTTCAACAATATATCTTTGCCTGGATAGTGTTGTACTACTGTGGTATACATGATGGAAAATAGACTAAGGGGGAAGGGGATGAAGAAATCTTTCTGAGTTTTGTGTAGTTTAAAAAAGTTGAGAGGACTAAATTCTAGCTAGATTAATAGTTGGATTAATCTTGTCTTAGCATCATGTTTGGGAGGCTTTTCTTTGTCGTGCATAAAATGAGGAGACGATAATTTTCTTAATTATGAGGAGGAATTGGTTTGGGGAGGCCAAAAATGACGGTGTTTTCTATTTTAAATCGGTTTATGCTCTGTTGGTGGCACCGAAAACATTGTAGGATGATGTTTTCCAGTAAATTCTGTTGTCAAACAAATGAATTAGAAATACATTGAATAAAAAGGACTCAAACTAAATCCTTGGTTCACCAGATGATAGGTTTAGGTGCAAGTTCGATTAAGGTTATTTTCAAAGAGTAAAATGTAGTTTTTGCAAAGGAATTCAGTCGTACTATCAATCGAATTAGTAATTGGACTCAAGATCAACAACATGAACAGAATTTGAAGGTTACAACTAGTAAATGAAGCCCAAGGGTGGGTGAACCTCATGACTCCTTTAAGTATCAAAGTTGGGAAGGAAAAATAGAATGCAAAAACAAGTGCACTGAAAGACAAGAGTGGAACACTCAATGTCAAAAGAAAATATTCATTGAAATCAAATTCGAAATACAAAGTGGCATAAACATACATTTTTCACAACAACTTGCCAGTGGTACTGTGTAAGCGGATGTGTTAGGTGTGTCTAGATTACTGAATGTTATGAGTGTTGCCTCCACAGCTACTTACAGATAACTATATATATAGAAATTACAAAAGATAACTTCCTACTTGCATGAGAGACACATGTCCTATTCGAAACTAGCCTAACTAATAACTACCTAATGATTGATAATCATATGCTGCCACATAAACCTTGTCCTTGTAGATGTTGTACACCTGTCTTTGCGCCTTAAAAGAGCTTCAAAAATCATCAGAAAACTACTTTTAACTCCTACGCGCATTGATACCATTCTTCGAAACTACTTCATATCCGACTCAAAATTGTGTTCCATATTCTCGATGCTTGAATGTGTCTCAAACTTTCTCTTCTCCTGCTGACGTGTCCATGTGGTAAATTTTGTATTTGAAATTTGATTCTAACAGAAGCCTCCAAATGTTTAGTCTCGAAGTTGCAAAGAGTAAACATGTTTAGAAGAGTTTTACTAACAGTAACTTAATAAGAGCTATTGTGCCTTCCCAGTAAACAAAAAGTCGTTAGAAGTCATTTCAATGATGCGCAAGTCATTTGATCTTTCAAGCCCCAATTCCAAGATTTTTGCTAGGATTAATAACCCCAAGATTACAACTACCTGAGTTTTCAAATGGGCTACTCATTTACTAATTGATTGCTATCCAAAACTCGTAGCTCCAAACAAATGTTGTGACCTAGTCTTTGATCTCAATGTCGCCCTCTATGGCTTCTTCATCCATCACTTGGAATCTCAAGAAATTCAATTTTGATGATGGTTCTTCGACTATCACAGAGCCCCTAGCTGACAACTTCTATCAAGGCTCGCGAGAAGGAAATTCTATTAGAACCTTTGTTCGTGATGGAATTGCCTATGCCTTCTTGGGCTCTCATGATAAGATCTAACCTGATCTCTAAGGTTTGGGATCTAGAAAAATGGCAACTAAGATGATTTCTCATAAAAACTCAAGAACACATGTTCTTGAAAATCAAAGAAAAGATGAACACTTACTTGAAAAGGGAAAAAAATGCAATATGGAGGAGATGGAAATGGTGTTGGAGGTTGAAGATCACCACACCTTTCTTGGAAATGTGATAAGATCACACTATCCCTAGGCTCTCCTAGCCTCAAGGAAGTGAGCTTTTGGTTCTCATCTCAAGAACCAAGGAGAATCCTTTAATGAACCTCACCCTCACAAGCATGAACTAGCCCTCACCACTCTCTAGGTATTTTCGCTCTCAACTTTGCTAAAATGAGGAAAGTGATTTCATTCATCAAAGGAGTTCCCGGGTTTACAATGAAAGTAAAAGCATTTATATGTTGGGTATAATGGATCCTAAGCCCAACATATAATCCACTAAAGAAAAAGAAAATAAGGCCCATGGCCACATCATAGTAACTAAAAGCCTTAGCATATTTTAAATGGCCAACAAGGCTCAAAATCAAATTTTCATTACAATTAAAAACGAGGTCCTAAATATATTGGAAAGCAAATACAAAGAAATAGGGATCACTAGAGTTTGGGTATTCTAGAAATTCCATAAGGTATCATTGGTCACATTTAGTGTGTCCTTGTCAATTATCAATGTGGACACACTAAAGTATATTCCCTTTGAATGAGGAAGATCCTTCCATGAATGATGACTCTTGACTTGTTGTTCCATTGGCTTGAGCTTTCCTCTCGTGAGGTCCCATGATGGGGGCTTGGCTAACATCATCTCACCTTTCCTATGGAGACATTTTGGAAGCCGCCCTCATTTTCTCAGAAGACAGCCCATTGATTCTTGGGCGCGAGAAGACCTCCATGAGCTGTTCCCTTCTGATTATAAACAATTCTTCAAAGGAAATCCCTCGACTTCGAAGAAGATTTTCGGCAACTGGCACAAAGGATTTACCGCAGCGAAAGGAGATCAATTGAAAAAACAAGGCATTTATGATGTTATACAACTTAACTCCTATGATATTCACATACTAATAGCTTTCACTTTGGCATCCACATACAAGGCATTTATGATGTTATACAACTTAGCTCCCTCTCATTTTGGCATCCACATACTAATAGCTTTCACTTTCCCTTTGGCATGTTCAGCCCCACTCTCTTCGAAGTTGTAGCCATCACAGGGCTTTTGCCAATAGATCTTCAATATACCGCATAAGTTATTCTTGACAACCCCTCAATCTTCCCAAATTTCAACAAGGTTTCGATAAATTAATTCACCATGTCCAACATGAAGGGAGTTGCGGTCAGTGATTCTAGACACGTAGCTTTTTTACTGTGTTGGCTTACCTATTTCATTTTCTGCTACAAGATCATGCGGATTCTGAAATATCTTCTTCCAGTCGCTCGATGCCTACATGAAGGAAAGGAACTTTGTTTGGGGTCTTTTATTCTCACCCAGTTATACAGAGGCCTCACTGAAACTGTTCAGAACCTCTAGCTTGTAAAAGGCCCTCTCTGGTTTCTTCAACTCTGGCTAAATTCCAGAATTTGAAACCATATGCTTTCCACCATTCCTTCTGAATTCCCTCACCATATTGCAGGATTTGGCCTTACCACCCGTTCTAAGAAAGAAGTTTCCGAACAAGCCTTCCTCGAATACTTCTCGTTTGTTTTATGAACCAATTCAAAACCTCCTTTGCTCCTTTTGTTTGAAGACAAGTTGGGCCTAGCTAGTTTTGAGCTTCATTTTCCACAACTCTCGAGCCCTCTTTTCTCGCCATGTGGAAAAACCTACTTAGACCTTATGGTGTGGTTTATCACTTGAAGAGTAATCAGGTTTAAGTCATTGAGGTTCACCCACAATGCTTTTCTCGCCAATTCGGTTTTAGCCAATGTCTGCACAACAAGCATTTGGCTACTACTGATGGCGATATTAGCATTTCTGAGCCATACATACTCCCTTGAGAGCTTCAAAGTGGTCTTTCCCAACCTCGGAGGAAAAATTATCAAGCTCCAACGGGTTCCCTTCAATCATCCGCTTTTTAAATCAAGGACTTTTGAGGCAAGGGGGAGCGCATATTTCCGCAAGGTCCATCCATCCTTGGAACGCAATAAGAAAGTAGTCCTCGAGAGCAAGGAATCGACCTCCATCATGAAGGGAAAAAGTAAGTCATTAATCTTTATATTTACTTGTTTACTTCTCTTTTCCCCCTTTTACTTATAAAAGTCACTCATATACTCTATATAAAGATCCCAATTCGTTGACATAGGTCAAAAAATCGAAAACATTCGATGTTTCATCTTCGAGGAAACCTCGTGCTTCTGCGAATCCCATTACCTCTCCAACTCCAATTCGAAGAAGCAATCGAAATTAAACCTTTACTTCACCCCCTTCTTCTGCGCGTATGGAGACTGATCTGACTAAGAGTCCTCAATGTGGTGCTAGATTAGAGGTAATTTAATTTTCAAGCGACATTTATAGATTTCTATCTTCTCAACTTTCATCTAATTCCTACTTTCTATTCTCTTTTTAGAAGCAAATTTCTGCAGAAATCCCTGCTACTCCATTCTCTACCTCTCCATCTTCAACAGACAAGAACATGCCTAGTAGTGCCAATCCCATTGAACAAATATCAACCAATCTAGCTTCTTATAACCAACTTACTCCAACAGATCTCTCACTACAAGCTCCTCTAGGAACTGTCATGGTTCCTACTTCCAACTTGGCAACTGTTGATCGTGTTGCTTCCTTAAGGTAATTTATGCTTTCTCTTTCCACCTCCAAATTGAAGTCTCAAGTTGAGAGTAATCCTCCGCCAACTGAGCTCTCAATTGATGTTACTCCTTTCTTTGAAGAGCTAAAAAGGGTTCTGCATCACAATGGAAGAAATATTTTCCAGGCATAAACTGAATCTCCAAAATTGAAACAACAAGTCAATGATTTGGTTAGAGAAGTTTCTGATGGCCACACTAACCTTGAAGACAAATCTGCATCAACAAAACCAAAAAAATTGAGAGCTTGATCCATTGCTTAAACAAATTTTAAATTCCCACACAAACCTTGAAGGCAAATCTGCCAAAGAAAATGTGCTGGAGTTCAAATTCTACCAAACAGATGAAGAGAATTTTGAAGCTCTTCAATGAATGGAGAATGTGAATGAAACCCTTCAGGATGGGGAAGAGCAAGTGACGACCTTCAACAACACCATTGCTTACCTCACCAATGATTTCCAACAACTCAACTTGCAAAATGATATTGAATCTCATGTTGTGAATTAGTTTGAGAATATTTTCTCCTCTACTAACCAGTGTCTTGATAATGGTATGGTGGAAGATATTATTTCTAATCTTGTTACAGGTGATGAGAATCTAATGCTTACCAACACTCCTAACATGGAGGAAATCAAACAAGCCATCTTTTCTATGAATTCTAATGGTGCCCCTGGTCCGGATGGTTTTGGAGCTTTCTTTTTTCAGAATTTCTGGGACATCATTTCCGAGGATATGGTGAGAGCGGTTCAGCAATTCTTCAAGCATGGCTGGCTGCTCCCTAATTTCAACTCTAACTTGGTGGTGCTTATTCCAAAAATCAATGGAGCTGACAGTATTGAAAAGTTTCGGCCTATTGCCCTTGCAAACTTCAAATTCAAGATTATTACTAAGGTGCTTGCTAACCGTCTCGCCAAAATTGCTCCCTAGATTGTTTCCTCTTAGCAACGAAGGCTTTTGATACTTTGGACTGGCAGTTCCTTCTTAGAGTCCTTAAGGATTTTGGTTTTAATCACAAAATCTGCAATTGGGTTAATGTCCTTTTGCACTTTGCAAAGCTCTCTATTTCAGTTAATGGCAAGCCTTCTGGGTTCTTTAGCCCCCCTTCTCTTTTGCTTGGCTGAGGAGGTTTTGAGCAGAGGCATCTCCAAATTGGTGCAGGATGGAGATCTTCAATTAATTAATGGTCCTAGAGGCACTCAGGTTCCCTCTCATACTCTTTATGCTGATGATATCATGATTTTTTGCAGGCCAGAGGGAGGTAAGATCAAGGTTGGAGGAGCTAGGTGTATTTCTAGAAGCAACATCACATAGAACATGATAAGCTGACCTAATAGACTACTCCCCATTCTTCTCTCAATGCCATGTGAATTTATCCTCTGGGATCCTGTATGATAAAGTAATATTGATGATTTGCTTGGCTACGTAATTAGAGAAACAGGAGAATATGAGAGTTCTATTCCACTACTTTGTATCTTCTTCAATTAGATCAGCAATAGAGGCATCACTAGCCAGCAGGTTAACTAGGCTGCTGACTTTGAAATCAGATTGAGTCGGCAGCCAGCTATCATTCCATATCTTCACCTTTCTACCATTGCCAATGAGCCATCTCCAGGCATAGCTTGGTTGGAAGCCAGGCTTGGCATGAAGGAAATTTCCACGAGGATAATATCTGCTTCTAAAAATCTGTTCCAGCAGTGTTCCCTCCTTTGAGAAGAGGCGCCAACATTGTTTCACAAGAAGAGCCTTGTTGAATTCACTGAACTCTCTGAAGCTTAGGCTGAGCCATTCTATACTAGCTCATCCAATGAATCTTTCTGTCAGTCTCTCTAGAACCCCACCAAAAGCGAACAATCATAGATTCAATCTCTTTACAATAGCCCTCAGGGAATTTCAAGCAGCCCATAATATAGTTAGGAATTGCTTGGGCAATGGCTTTGATGAGAGTCTCCATTCCAGCTCTGGAAAGACACTTTTCCCTCCAACCTTTAAGCTTCTTAGAAATTCTATCAATCACAAAGGAGAAAATGGCTTTCTTAAATCTCCCAAAGGGGATTGGGAGTCCAAGATACCTTGAGTGAGCTTTCATTGTCTTTACAACCATCCTGTTACATATCATATTTTTATCCATTTCAAGAACATTTCGAATGAAGGAAGACTTTGATTTCTCCAGATTGACCACTTGGCCAGAAACCTTTTCGTATGTAGAAAGGACCATTAGAACCGTATCAACTTCATTAGGGTGTGCTCTAGTAAACACGAGGTTGTCATCTGCAAAAAGCAGATGGGATATTGGAGGAGCAGAACGGGCCACTTTAAGCCCATGGATGGTTCCACTAGAGACCTCCTTGTGAATCACACCAAACAATACATTAGCACACAAAATAAAAAAGTAAGGGAAGAGAGGGTCTCCTTGTCTTAAACCCCTATCAGGGGTGAAGGTAGATAAGGACTGCCCGTTGATGAGGATCTGATAAAAGACAGATGAGATAGACCTCACAATTAACTGTGTCAGGTGAGTTGAAAAGCCCATGCTCTTGAGAACTCCCTGTAAAAGTTCCACTCAATAATGTCATATGCCTTAGACATGTCAAGTTTGAGAGCCATGCCACCCTTCTTACCCTTCCTCTTCATTTTGAGCCAATGAAAGCATTCCAATGCAATAAGGGCACTGTCAGTAATGAGCCTCCCCTGAATAAATGTACTCTGTAATTCATCAACAATGTCAGGAAAGATGGGCTTTATTCTGTTAGCAATGGTCTTAGTCACTATCTTCATGATGACATTACATAGGCTTGAATGGGATAAGATCATTTTTCTATGCCTCGTTATTGTGAAGATATATCTATAGACTTGGATGTGATCCTGGCCAGGATAGGTTCGCTGACGATGTGCTTAAAAAGGTGGGTAATAGAGCTAACATGCTTTTTCACAAGATGTGTGGGTTGGTAATTCTTCTTGCAAGGATTCTTTCTCAAGGTTATTTTCTATCTCAACACAAAAAGATTCCATGATTAGGGTTGTGGGGCATTGGCTTGGTATAATTAGGGATAGTCTTTCTCCTAGAGTTAAGTTTTTTTTGTTTGGAGGAGGAGTTACTAGTGGAAGTTTATGCCCTCTTATATGGGAAACCAGATATGGGATAATTTTCTCAAACCAAACCTATGATTCCTTTGATACATTATTTTTAATTAAACTACATTCATAGAACTAGGTGTTGGCTAAGAGTAAGCTAGCCCACTGCCTCTTATTAACAGAGCATTGATCGTTTGGAGTGTCTTTCTCATAAATATAAGTATTTGTCATGTGGTATCTGCTATTATTTGGTTTCAAGGGTGGCTTTCTTAGACCTGGCAAAACGGGCTACCCTTACTTAGGGCTGGCCCACATTGGCCTCAGGATTTGTTGTCGTTCAAACTCTTTTTCCTAGCCGCGGTATCGGCCAGAGGTTTGAAAAAGTGACTCCTCTATTCTTTAAGCAATTTCATCGAGGACAGAACTCTATTTCTCAACTATAGGTTCCCTAACTCCTCCAAAGAGTGTTAGGATAGGTGAGATGGACGCGTGGTTGGATTATCTAGGGGCGAAAACATAAAGAAAGTAGTAAAGATAAAGTAAAGACTTTGTGAAAAATAGTAGATTGATTTGATTGATGTGTGTCTTTCGAATGTACAGTTCTACTATATATATACACATTAGCCTTTGTTGGCCACTACTCGAGCCTACAACTACTCACTGTTGGATCAATGCCTATGATTGTCCCTAGTCCCTAGAAACTCAGAGACATTTCTCCACGAGCACACTAGCACGTGCTAGTGGGATAAAACCTAGTTGCTCCTACTTCCACAGCGCTCTCTTATCCATTTACCTTAAATGCTTCAACGTTATGGCCACGTGCATTGAATACTTGGGCTCTAAGCAAGTTTTCCTCGCCTCGGCTACAATCCCCCTCATCCACGTTGCTTCATCGGCCTTCGGGCGTTGGTGTCCTAGCTTAGGTGCCTTGTAACAGAGGCACCCCCCCAACCGAGATTCATCTTACCTAGGTATACTATCATCTTCTCGGGAACTCAACCTTCTTGATATATCTTTTATGCTTTCAAACTGAGCTTCCCCCCTGTAGTCATTCATCTCGCATGTATTATTTTATCCACGCCTCAATGTCTTTAGCTTGCCTTGGCTTAACCCTAGCCTCGGTGACTTCTTTTCCCTCGACTGACAACTTAAATTATTTTGGGTGTTAACAGGCTATTTCGAGCTGGGCAAAAACCTTGGTGGAAATTCAGGCTTAAAATTTGTAGCCCAAGCCAGCTGTATGTGGGCTACAGGCTTTTCAGGATAGTCCACATTAAAAAAATAATTAAAGTCACCGCGCTCTTGCCTCTTGGGCAGTAGTAGTAGCATTACTAACGAACGTAATAAAAAACTATACGACCCAATTGGAAATGCAATTGCACCTTTGATGTTATAAAATTATGGAACAATAGTATACAAACATATATAGGAACATGCTGCTTCCCAATGAGCTGTGAGGAGTATCATTCACAAGGTCTCTGTGTTGTAAGTGAGTTGTAGTTGTAACCCAACTTTTTTGATTTATGGGTTTATAGGCTATGCGAGGCCTGGTCGAGCTAGCTGGTTATGGGCGTGGCCTTTTTTGGATCGGACTAAAATATCTAGTTTTAACAAATGGGCTCAGTTTTTACAACCCAAGCCCTATGTTTTTCAGGCCTAACATTTTGACACATTTTAACATACCTTTCTCCATTCCCCTTTTGAGTGGTCTTAGTGTAATTTACAAGTTTTTTGAGTGCCTCAAATACTCAATACTATGTAGTATATAATATGTTTCGGAATAGGTAGTAACCAATACAGGATTTGGGCCGAAATCGAGGCCCATATCCATGATTCTAGCAATATTTATGCACCCCAATAGCTATCAACGATGGATATCTTGCGCAAGACTCATTGCACAAACCAAAACTCAATCTCGGCCTTAAATACAATGTCCAATCATTGCATCAAGTAAACATTTGTTTCTGCCTAACACCTATTCCTCTGAGCTAACTTGAGCTTTGGAGAGAGTGTAGTCACCACCCCCCTCGCCAGAACAACGCGACTGAACCTCACCTGGAGCAAGTCCAACTTACTACCTAGGCAGCAAATCGGCCCAACTTCTAGGATAGTTCATTGGCGACCACAATGGGAGGACCAGAACTTTCATTTGTATCGGAGGTTGGGAATGACTATTTGATTCTGACTACGCCGATAGAGCTAGCCTATTCGTTATGGGGAATCAATGCTCCGGGTCGAATAGAATAGAGCTTACCTCCGGCACCTGGCTTTCTCCTCTCAGCTTCCTCACATCTGGGAATTTACAATAGCCCACTTCCTCATGGCTTCAAGACGCCAATTTTTTGGACGCAGACCTCAGGAGGTTTGAAGCCAGGTCGGGATTCAACCTCGGCATTCACCTACACGTTCAAGAACTGAAGGTTCAAGAACCGCCGCTAGTTGTACCTCACGCCAAATCTGATCTTGTGGCCAATGCGGCACCAGCTACGGTACCCATCCTAGTGCAAGATATACAAGATTTGAATGTGATGCTTATCAACCAAGTCAAAAAGGACATGGCTACTGTCCAAGCTAACACTAGGCCAACTCTTGGAAGTCGACATCCTCAATCACAACCACTGGGGATCTTTGCTTCAAGACGTCGTTGTTCTTTAGTACACCATCAGAACCCTCGCCATCGCCAACACGAATGAGGGATAGGTTTGGGATCACCTCCGAGTTCTCCTCTAACATCACCAGTTGACCTGCTGGCCCTGCTCGCCATCTGACTACACTTCGTCACTTGCATCATCTTCACCCTATCACTGAAAGCATGGCTGAGAGAGATCTCCTCCTAGTGTTAGGAGAGAACCTTATAGGTGTCGAGGATCTTCACCCTCCCTAGGGGATCTATCACGGCGCTCGGGTTCATCCCTTTGTTGGTCAGTTACTCGGAATATTGACGATTATCCCATTCCAAAGTTCCTTGTGAAACCACTTCTTCGGAATTTGTATAATGGCGTGGGAGATCCCAATGATCACCTCGACAATTTTGATCTGATGCTTCATTATCGAGGTGCTAGAGATGCTTGGTTTGGCGGTCTCGGGCTGAATTTGATATCATACTGGTCTCCAACCTGGGAGTTTATTCCACATGAACGTCCGTGTAAAACAACAAAGAAACTTAGAGGAGTTCTGAGATGTGAAACCTCCAGAGCCTCTCGAACAGAAATCATCGATGTCGAAGAAGAGGTACAAGAGTAACTAGCTTGATACCAAAAGGTGTAACGCCCTCAAGGATGACTTTGGGGAGCTCATCCAGAAGGGAAAGCTCGGTCAATACGTGAAGAAAGATAAGGAACATAAGCAATCTCAATTCGTACGTAAGGGGAAGGCCATAGTGAACGAGGTCGGAGAAGCCTCTAAGGACAACGACAGTGACTTAGACTTGAGGATGACAAGTAAAAGTTGAACGGTCAGCATGTGGCCATAGGGAATTTTGGCTAAAGTGCTCCCGGGGTCCCTTATCTTTATTTAAAGTAACGATTTGGTCATTTATCTTTTTTTTGTCCCAAATCAGTCCTTTATGTTTTAAATTTTTGACACATAAATCCTTTTCTGTCCCAAATCAGCCCTTTATGTTTCAAATTTTTATCACATAAATCCTTTTTTTTGACACATAAATCAGCACTGTTAACGGAAAACGATTTATGTGTCAAAAATTTGAAAGATAAAGGACTTATTTGGGACAAAAAAAACATAAAGGACTAATTCGTTACTTTAAATAAAGATAAGGGACCCCCGGACTTATTTGAAAGATAACGAAATCAAGTCACCTCCTCCACGATGAATAGGATGTTATTGTTTTTTTTTAAATTGAAAAACTAATTATTAACCAAAAAAACAACTGTATGTGTTTTGAGAACGCTATTGAGAGATTCATTCTTTACACTTTAATCTAAGTCTACCCTAGTTTTCACATAAAATCAAAACACTAAGTAGGAATAATATGCACTCATTGAACGACCAAAACACAATCTCGGCCTTACTCGTATAAACACACCCCATGACCAAGAACCTCACACGCTCTCACACGCCTAGCAGGTGAATCCACATCATTGACAGTATTCGCTATAAATACGTGGTCCAATCAATACATCAGATACGCATTTATTACTCTATGACACTTATTCTACGAGTTGACTTGAGCGTCACAGTGTGTGCAGGAACAACATGACAAGGCCTTACTTGAAACAGATCTGAGCTACTATCTTAGCAGCAACTGAGTTCAGCTTCCAGAACCGAGTTCGGCTTCTAGGACTATTCAAAATACTATTTCCTTTTCAAAATTAAATTCATGAAAAGTATGTTAAACATGTCACGTTATTATACATATCACAAAAGTCTAAATGAAAGAAACTTACATATTTGTTTTTGTTTTTTTAACAAAATGATGACTTTTGTTATGATGTGAGAATTTAGCGGGTTTTAAAATAATAAACATCAATACATTGTTCTTTTGAGTGTACTACAATTAGTCTTACCAAATTGTATAAAAAATTCTTTAGGCTCATTGTCTTTACATAAGCTAAAATCCTAAAGAATAATTATTTTATAGTCTTTTTAACAAGCCAAATATTAATATATATATATACACACACGATATGAGTAAAATGGGTACTCAAACCCAGTACAAAAAAACCATGCAACATACAAAAACAACTCATAGTAAGAAGGACCTAGAAAAGTAAGCTAGAACGTTGAAAAAATAACACAATTAGGTACCAAAGCCTCCCCAAGTAGCGTTAGATGAGATCACAAGCCAAAAGCTCCTAAACCTTGGAGATGAATTCCAAATGGTCCACACACCATTCATAAAAAAGTCCATGGCCCGACCTGACCTTAACCTGGTAACCTGGAACTACTTCCATTGGTTATACTTAATCGCAAAAAAGAGTCTTTAAGATGTCTATATTACGAATTTCCTACTCCGGGAAGAAAGTCCACCACTAAACAGGATTGACAAAAGAGTACAAAGTAAAGAGATCAGGTGGGAGGACCAACACCAGACCAAGGAATTTGAATACCAAGTACCATAACCATATCGATAAATCACACTTCAAGAATAAATGACTTTCCGACTCCTGACATAATTTACAATGCACACAAAAAGTTGAATTTAGTTTGGTTAAACCCCCCCCCCCCCCCCCCCCCGAAAAAGGTTAACTCGAAATGAGAGACTATTTAGGAGAAGACAACATGTGAACGCCACAACCTTCGTTGGTGCAACGCTCGTCAAGTTTATAGGGGAGATATGAGTCGGCAATGCGTATGCCGATTTAATTTAGTATACCTTTTCATTTGGGAACTCCCAAATGCACCATCCTCCACATGAGAAATTTGAATTGCGATTAGAAGAGATAACAACGGTTCCTCCCATACAATATGCCCCTCCTCTAGGAAAGATTCCACTCCCAAACATGGGGGACCCGATCCCCCATTTCAATAACCTTACCCTCCTTATGATTTGAAACTAGAACAACCTCGAAAAAATTACCTTAAGCGGATGATCACAAACACAAACATCATGCCAAAACAACACCAAAACTCCAATACCAATGGTCTTTGTGATAACCTAAGAGAACCATTCATGTTGGGGTAAACCTCCTGCCAATCTACATATTTGTTTTCACAAGAGTAAGGAGAATTACGAATGCCAATAGTCATTGAGATTTATGTTCCCCACATGACTCCTTCTGAACTAAGCCTTCAAGAGTTGCATCCATAGAGGGACTCCATCCATCAGCAACCTCCTTTTACCAAGCATGCTAAGATTGCAAAGACGAAGATCCCATACCCCAAAGGCCCCCAGCCTTTGATTTACAGACTTCTGACCACCTCACCCAGGGTATCTTTGACCTTGGCCTAGAGCTTCCCATAGGAAAGCCCTTCGAACCCTCAAATTCGCCTTGCATACCTTAATAGACATCTTAAGAGATAGAAAAAGGAATACTATTAAGTACCAGGTTGATAAGCACATTACGACACCCAAAACTGACATAATTAGTACCCCAACTCTTAAGGCATCACTTAATTGTTTGTCTAACAGGATGCAAGTACTAAAATACTACAGATTTCCCCCACTTGTAAACCAAGGTACTTAAATGGCACAACACCAATTCTACAGTGAAGGAAACCTGTAGCCATTGTGATAAAAGAGTTCTGAACATTGACACTTATTAGGAAACTCTTCTAGAAGTTTACCTACCTCTTGGATTCTAATTAATAATATCACGATAATTATTTTAAGATCTAGCTATTTTCTTTCGAGGGATCCCCGATCAAAATGTTATCATCTACATACTGTAAATGCAAGATTTCAACAAGACTTCCCACCTTGAAACGAATGAAACAATTTTGTGACACTAGTTCTTATAAGTCCACCAAGTCTTTCAACTAGTTGGTGAAAGAAAAATGGGGAAAGAGGGTCCCCTTTCTTGAGTCCTTTATACACTAGTGCAAAAAAGGGATTTAAAGTCAGGCGAAAAGGGGATTTAAAGTCAGGCGGGCGCTTGACTTTTATTAAGTCGACTTTGTATGTCTGGAGTTTTAAAGTCAAGCGATAGCCTGACTTCGTAAGTCAGATTTAAAGTCAAGCATTTATTGCGCCTGACTTCGTAAGTCTGTTTTAAAGTCAAGCATTTATTCTTGCCTGACTTCGTAAGTATGATTTAAAGTCAAGCATTTATTGCGCCTGACTTCGTAAGTCTGTTTTAAAGTCAAGCATTTATTCTTGCCTGACTTCGTAAGTATGATTTAAAGTCAAGCATTTTATTCTTGCCTGACTTCGTAAGTATGATTTAAAGTCAAGCAAGAATAAATGCTTGACTTTAAATCATACTTACGAAGTCAAGCATTAATTCTTACCTGACTTCGTAAGTATGATTTAAAGTCAAGCTTTATTGCGCCTGACCTTAAAAGTTTTTTTTTTTAAATTTTGGTTACACCCTGTGTAACATCCCTGATTTTTTTGCTAAAGACTCGGATTATGATGCCTAGGACCGATTAGTTATTTGTGGGAATAGTTAGTCGTGTCTCGGTGAATTATTATTCGAGTTGTGGCTTATGTCATGGTTAAGAAAAATATTTAAGCTGAAGGGCATTATTGTACTTTCACACCCAACCACTTAGTAGCTGACCCCTTTTAATATTCAGCCACACTCCCAAGTACTTAGCCATTCCACCCAAATTTCAGAAATAGAAAAGCTGGAAATAGAAGGGGGGAGAGAAGAGGAAGAACGCGAAGGGAAGAGAAGAGAAAGGAAGAAGGATCACCAAAGATCTTGGTTGCATGTAAGTGTTTTAACCTCCTCTCCACTCCATTTTCGTTTTCCTTTCCAATGGTACCACTTTCAAAGCCTGATTCTCCCTCTTTCCCTCATCTCCATTGATGCCCATGAAGCTCCAAGTGATGAAAATGGTGGAGCTATGTGTTGATGACTTGCATGTTCAGTTTTGCTGTTAAGAGGAGGAGGCCTCAAGCTTGCATTTCGATTTGGGAAGGTTGTGAAAGATTTGGATTGCTGTTCTGAAGTTTCGGTTGGTGCTCTTCGGTGCCGTTCGTGAAGTCTCTCATTCCGGCCATCGCACGTTCATCGGAACTCCTAGAACGATCGTCAACGGGTGAGTTCTACTCACGGATTAGGGACATTTTATGTATTCTGAAAACTTGTAGTTTCAAATAATAAGGCAACAATCCCATTTTCAAAAGACTTAGAACCGAAAAGCGATTTTTAAGTCAAAACGGCATTTTACGGTTTATTGAGAATTTTAATGAATCATTGAACTGAAACACTTTATATATATTCTGGAATAGTTGGAAATTTTCTGGATTTCAGGTGATTGAAATTAGAAATCGATTTGGACGAGAACGGAGAGCGAAAATGGGAAAAGTGCGAAATTCTGGTAACAGACACAGGTCGCACGGACCGTGCGCCCCTGGGCACGGATCGTGCGCCTGTTTCGGGTTGGAAGTATTGGAAACAGAACGGAACGCACGGGTCGTGCGCCCCTGGGCACGGATCGTGCGCTTCCTTCTGGTAGATGGGTCCTGAGTAGTGCACCCCGCACGGGTCGTGCGCCCCTGGGCACGGGTCGTGCGTGTGGTTGTTACCGGCTTCCATTTTCTCGTTTTGTTGCTCCGTTTGATCCCGAACCTTTTCTAATTTCTTTCTCAACCATTCAAAAAGGGATTGCCTCACTGAAAACCTTATTTTGAACTTGTTCAACTCATGGTTTTTGAAAAAGAGCTTTGAAAGCCTATTTGATCGAAAAACCGAAACCCTAGTATACGTGTGGGTACACCGTCTGATGGATAGAATGTATATATTTATATATATATATATATCAAATACAATATGATTATAATGCCGGATGTCTATAGATTCATCAAAACGGGTTATAAGTCAATAATACATTACAATATGATTATAATGCCGGATGTTTATAAATTCATCAAAACGGGTTATAGATCAATAAGATATAAATTATCTAAAAAGATATTGTGATTGATCCTTTGGTGATCGGAAAGATATATATTATCTAACTCTCGAGAAATCGTTATGTATTGTCATACATAAATCGCGTTGGGTGACGACCCGACAAGTAGCATACTAGGGAGGGTAGTCATGACCCCTTACCTAGGCCCTGAATGTGTTTTGGCGTGGTCAACTCACGGGTTACCGGGATTAGCACTGGATTGCAGTCGGTTTATGCTAAATGGAAAACACGATTACCGGGATTAGCACTGGATTGCAGTCGGTACGTGTTAAATAAATTCACGAAGTGCGTGGCATTTCGATTAATAAATATAAGACATGGTTATGTCAGTTTGGTTATAACGGTTTAATGAATTGAACCGAGTGTCAGTGAGGGGGCACGGTAGGACTCACTGAGATAATGTTATCTCACCCTATCCATATTTGTTGTTTTACAGAGAAGCAGGGAAAAAGGAAGACTATAGTGCACGAGTAGTTGATATACTCTTGGAGGTGCTGAAGACTTAGTCATTTGATCCCTTGTTCTTTTGTTGTCTAATTGGTTGTATAAACTTGTATTGATTATGAGTTATATGAACCGTTTATGTTTCTGTTCGGTATTTGGACTTGGATATTGTAATCCACTCGGTATGGAACCGATAAACTTTTATTTTATGAAGTAATGTTATTTCCGATTATGTTTTATTTCGGAAAAAGTTTGTATGTCCAAAATTGGAAACAGGAACAGTGTCCTCTGAATTTCCGCAATCTGTGCATCTTTCGGTCTCTCTACATGTTAGAAATACCGGGGTGTTACATTTGGTATCAGAGCGGTTCGACCTAGTCGGACTTAGATGTTAAGAGTCTTTTACGTCTTCTAAGTCTGATTTTTCTTAGTATGCTATTAGACATTGAGCCTGATCAACTTAATACTTTGTGCATACTTCGCAGAATCATGGCTGGGAGAGGTAGAAGAAACCCACCTGTTGATCCTCATCAAGAATGGATGCAGAATGTCATCGAGACTCAGCAAAAGATGATGAATGACATGATGCTAATGCAACAGCAACAGATGGCTCAGATGGCTCAAATGCAGCAGATGCATCAAATGCCTCAACCACAACCAGCTGAGCCAGTTAATGTGCCAACACCTGAGGATCCCAACAGGATGTATTTCCGGTTTCTGAAGATGAAACCCCCAACCTTCAAAGGGGGATCCGAGGCAATGAAAGCCCATTTCTGGGTAGATGCCATGGAACGGATCTTTGATACTTTGCAATGCAATGAAGGAGAAAAGGTAATCTGTGCTGCTAACGCTCTGGACGAGGATGCTCACACTTGGTGGGTTAACGCTCGTAGAATGCTTCAAAATCAAGGAACTCCTCTTGAGTGGAATAATTTCAAGGAGTTGTTTTTGGGTCATTATTTTCCCGACTCCCAAAGACTTGATAAACAGATGGAATTTCTGAGTTTGAAACAGGGGGA
The DNA here is from genome assembly GCA_039519185.1 of Astragalus membranaceus. Classification (NCBI taxonomy): domain Eukaryota; kingdom Viridiplantae; phylum Streptophyta; class Magnoliopsida; order Fabales; family Fabaceae; genus Astragalus; species Astragalus membranaceus. Next base: position 31,803,985 of record CM076852.1, on the reverse strand, counting down.
GATGACAGTTGGGGAATATGCCGCCAAATTTGAGAGGTTATCACAATTCTATGAATTGGGGACCACTGCTCCTGATGATAAGTGGAAGAGGGTGATGTTCAGACAAGGTCTTAGAGGCGATGTGAATCGAGGCCTCAGTTCTTATTCCATGACCACTTATCCTGCTTTGGTTCAACAAGCTCATTCAGCCGAGAGCGATCTTAAAAGAATGTATGCTGAGAGGAAAGATTTTTGGAAGGATAAGAAAAAGGGAAACGGGTCAACTTCTTCAAACCCGAGGTATAAAGGGAATTTAGACAAAGGGAAACAGATTCAGTCGGATAACTCTTCTGGGTATCGGAATTGCAGAGTGTGTAAAAAGAGTCATCGTGGAAAATGTCAATTGGAGTCAAAATCAAACCAGTGTTATTATTGCAATGAAGAGGGGCACTATGCTAACAACTGCCCAGCGAGAAAGGCTTTCTTAGAGTCCCCTGATGCTCCTAGACAGGCTCGAGTCAACACTTTGGATGCCAAGACCATCAAACCAGCTGATAATCTTATAAGGGGTACAGGTTCTATCTTTCATCAAACTGTTAATATTCTGTATGACTCTGGTGCTACTCATTGTTTTATCTCTGAAGCATGTGCTGAACGGCTAGGATTAATAGTATCTCCTATATCCGAGCCAATATCTATCCTTACTGCTGCAAAGGGTCGTGTGCGAACCCAATCATTATGCCTTAACTGTCTGCTCACCATAGGGGGCAGGGACTTTGTTGTTGATTTTATCTGCCTGCCTATGAGAGGAATGGAGATCGTGTTGGGAATGAATTGGATGACTTCCAATCACATTACGATTGACTGTTTCAATCGTGCAATTAATTTTCCTTCTGAAGTAGCTGAACATTCACTACCGGCAGAAGAAGGTGTTATTTCGTTCGCTTCAGCCAGCCAGTCTCTATTCCAAGGTGCGGAAGCTTTTGTTGTTATTTTGTCTGCATCAACTGAAGCTGATTTGGAATTATCATCTATTCAAGTTGTTAATGAATTCTTAGATGTTTTTCCCGAGGAAGTCTCCTCTTTACCTCCAGAACGAGAAGTAGAATTCTCTATAGATTTGGCGCCTGGCACAGGGCCAATATCCATAGCACCTTATAGGATGTCTCCTCTTGAACTGAAAGAATTGAAGTCCCAACTTGAGGAATTAATTTCCAAGAAGTTTATTCGACCGAGTGCTTCTCCATGGGGTGCTCCGGTATTGCTAGTCAAGAAGAAGGACGGAAGCATGAGGTTATGCATAGACTACCGTCAGCTGAATAAAATCACTATCAAGAACAAGTATCCATTACCAAGGATAGATGATCTACTTGACCAACTTCGAGGTGCTAAAGTTTTCTCCAAAATTGATCTGAGGTCAGGGTACCATCAAATTAGGGTAAGAACCTTAGACATTCCGAAGACTGCCTTTCGTACGAGGTACGGACACTACGAGTTTGTAGTGATGCCTTTCGGATTAACTAACGCTCCAGCCGTATTCATGGATTATATGAATAGAGTATTTCATTCTTACCTAGATCAGTTTGTGGTCGTCTTTATTGATGATATCTTGATTTACTCCAAGTCAGTTGAGGAGCATGCTCAGCATCTCCGATTTGTCCTAGGAGTACTCCGAGAGAAGAAGCTTTATGCTAAACCGTCGAAATGTGACTTTTGGATGCCTGAAGTAAAATTCTTGGGTCATGTAATTTCCCAAGAAGGGGTTGCAGTGGATTCTAGCAAGGTGGAAGCTGTGTTGAATTGGGAACGGCCAACGTCAGTGACTGAGATCAGAAGCTTTCTGGGTTTAGCTGGTTACTATAGAAGATTCATTGAAGGTTTTTCGCAAATGGTACTTCCGCTTACTCGATTGACTCGCAAGGGTCAACCGTTTACGTGGGATGCCGATTGTGAAGAGTGCTTCCTTGGATTGAAGGAAAAGTTAACTTCTGCTCCGATCCTAATTCTTCCGGATCCGTCATTGGGATTTCAGATTTACAGTGATGCATCTGGGAAGGGTTTAGGATGTGTTATCATGCAGAATCAACACGTTGTGGCCTATGCATCTAGGCAATTGAAGACGCATGAACGAAATTACCCAACTCATGACTTAGAGTTGGCGACTATTGTGTTTGCACTAAAAATTTGGAGACATTACCTTTACGGTTCTCGTTTCGAGGTTTTTAGTGATCACAAGAGCTTGAAATATCTATTTGACCAAAAGGAGTTAAATAACAGACAGAGAAGGTGGACTGAATTTTTGAAGGACTACGACTTCGAATTGAAATATCACCCTGGGAAAGCCAATGTGGTAGCAGATGCTCTGAGCAGGAAGTCTATCCACACGGCAAGGTTAATGGTTCACGAGATGGCTTTGTTGGAGTCGTTCAGAGACTTGAAACTCAAGGTGGTAAGAAAGAGGGATCGCGTAGTGCTGCGGCACATACGTATAGCCAGTGTGCTAAGGGAACAAATCCGTGTAGCTCAAGAAGCTGATACAAAGTTACAGTCTCAGAGGGGATTGCCAGATTTCACCGAGGATAGTGAAGGCATAATTTACTTTAATGGGAGGATTTGTGTTCCCGATGATGAAGATATCAAAAGGCAAGTATTGGAAGAAGCTCATAGGAGTCAGTACTCTGTACATCCGGAATCCACCAAGATGTACCAAGACTTGAAGTTAATGTATTGGTGGCCTGGGATGAAAACCGAGGTTGCAGAATTTGTTTCTCGGTGTTTAACTTGTCAGAAGGTTAAGGTGGAACACCGAAGACCGGGCGGTCAGTTACAACCGCTAGATGTACCAGTTTGGAAGTGGGAAGATATCTCAATGGACTTCGTCATGGGTTTGCCGAGGTCACAGGCAGGCAATGATTCTATTTGGGTAGTAGTGGACCGATTGACTAAATCCGCTCACTTTATTCCCGTTCGCTCGACTTATAAGGTTTCCAAGTTAGCAGATGAATATGTGAGGAACATTATCAGACTGCATGGAGTCCCAACGAGTATTGTGTCAGACCGAGATCCCAAGTTTACTTCCAGGTTCTGGAGAGCATTGAATGAAGCTTTGGGAACAAGGGTGCTGGTTAGCACTGCTTATCATCCTCAGACTGATGGTCAGACGGAGAGGACTATCCAGACTCTTGAGGACATGCTTCGGGCTTGTGTGCTCGACAGTGGGAGAAAATGGGAGGACCATCTTCCGTTAGTGGAATTCTCCTACAACAACAGTTACCACTCTAGCATTGGAATGGCACCGTTTGAAGCACTTTATGGTAGAAAGTGTAGAACTCCATTGTGTTGGTGGGAGATTGGTGAATACAAGTTTTTGGGACCCGATATGATTCAGGAAACTACTGAGAAGATCAAGTTAATCCGAGAAAGGATGAAGGTTGCTCAGAGTCGGCAAAAGAGCTACGCTGACAACCGAAGGAGACCGTTGGAGTTTGAAGTTGGTGATCATGTATTCTTGAAAGTTTCTCCAACCATAGGCACCGGGAGAGCGTTGCGAGCGAAGAAGCTCAGTCCTCGATATGTTGGACCCTTCCAAATCATCGAGCGGATTGGGCCAGTTGCATATCGCCTCGCATTGTCTCCGACCCTATCAAACCTCCATGATGTGTTCCACGTGTCTCAGTTGAGGAAGTATGTTCCTGATCTACATCAGCCGTTGAGTGTTGATACCATTGACCTGCAACCGGATTTGTCATTCCAACCTCATCCTAGCTACATCTTGGAGCGTGGCGAGAAGACGCTACGGTCAAGGACTATTCCTATTGTCAAAGTAGTCTGGGATGGATTCTCAATCGAGGAGGCTACCTGGGAACTGGAAGAAGACATGCGCAATCAATATCCATATCTCTTTCAGTAAGGTATGTTTCGTCAATTTTGAGGACAAAATTTTTAAAAGTTGGGGAGATTGTAACATCCCTGATTTTTTTGCTAAAGACTCGGATTATGATGCCTAGGACCGATTAGTTATTTCTGGGAATAGTTAGTCGTGTCTCGGTGAATTATTATTCGAGTTGTGGCTTATGTCATGGTTAAGAAAAATATTTAAGCTGAAGGGCATTATTGTACTTTCACACCCAACCACTTAGTAGCTGACCCCTTTTAATATTCAGCCACACTCCCAAGTACTTAGCCATTCCACCCAAATTTCAGAAATAGAAAAGCTGGAAATAGAAGGGGGGAGAGAAGAGGAAGAACGCGAAGGGAAGAGAAGAGAAAGGAAGAAGGATCACCAAACATCTTGGTTTCATGTAAGTGTTTTAACCTCCTCTCCACTCCATTTTCGTTTTCCTTTCCAATGGTACCACTTTCAAAGCCTGATTCTCCCTCTTTCCCTCATCTCCATTGATGCCCATGAAGCTCCAAGTGATGAAAATGGTGGAGCTATGTGTTGATGACTTGCATGTTCAGTTTTGCTGTTAAGAGGAGGAGGCCTCAAGCTTGCATTTCGATTTGGGAAGGTTGTGAAAGATTTGGATTGCTGTTCTGAAGTTTCGGTTGGTGCTCTTCGGTGCCGTTCGTGAAGTCTCTCATTCCGGCCATCGCACGTTCATCGGAACTCCTAGAACGATCGTCAACGGGTGAGTTCTACTCACGGATTAGGGACATTTTATGTATTCTGAAAACTTGTAGTTTCAAATAATAAGGCAACAATCCCATTTTCAAAAGACTTAGAACCGAAAAGCGATTTTTAAGTCAAAACGGCATTTTACGGTTTATTGAGAATTTTAATGAATCATTGAACTGAAACACTTTATATATATTCTGGAATAGTTGGAAATTTTCTGGATTTCAGGTGATTGAAATTAGAAATCGATTTGGACGAGAACGGAGAGCGAAAATGGGAAAAGTGCGAAATTCTGGTAACAGACACAGGTCGCACGGACCGTGCGCCCCTGGGCACGGATCGTGCGCCTGTTTCGGGTTGGAAGTATTGGAAACAGAACGGAACGCACGGGTCGTGCGCCCCTGGGCACGGATCGTGCGCTTCCTTCTGGTAGATGGGTCCTGAGTAGTGCACCCCGCACGGGTCGTGCGCCCCTGGGCACGGGTCGTGCGTGTGGTTCTGTTACCGGCTTCCGTTTTCTCGTTTTGTTGCTCCGTTTGATCCCGAACGTTTTCTAATTTCTTTCTCAACCATTCAAAAAGGGATTGCCTCACTGAAAACCTTATTTTGAACTTGTTCAACTCATGGTTTTTGAAAAAGAGCTTTGAAAGCCTATTTGATCGAAAAACCGAAACCCTAGTATACGTGTGGGTACACCGTCTGATGGATAGAATGTATATATATTTATATATATATATATCAAATACAATATGATTATAATGCCGGATGTCTATAGATTCATCAAAACGGGTTATAAGTCAATAATACATTACAATATGATTATAATGCCGGATGTTTATAAATTCATCAAAACGGGTTATAGATCAATAAGATATAAATTATCTAAAAAGATATTGTGATTGATCCTTTGGTGATCGGAAAGATATATATTATCTAACTCTCGAGAAATCGTTATGTATTGTCATACATAAATCGCGTTGGGTGACGACCCGACAAGTAGCATACTAGGGAGGGTAGTCATGACCCCTTACCTAGGCCCTGAATGTGTTTTGGCGTGGTCAACTCACGGGTTACCGGGATTAGCACTGGATTGCAGTCGGTTTATGCTAAATGGAAAACACGATTACCGGGATTAGCACTGGATTGCAGTCGGTACGTGTTAAATAACTTCACGAAGTGCGTGGCATTTCGATTAATAAATATAAGACATGGTTATGTCAGTTTGGTTATAACGGTTTAATGAATTGAACCGAGTGTCAGTGAGGGGGCACGGTAGGACTCACTGAGATAATGTTATCTCACCCTATCCATATTTGTTGTTTTACAGAGAAGCAGGGAAAAAGGAAGACTATAGTGCACGAGTAGTTGATATACTCTTGGAGGTGCTGAAGACTTAGTCATTTGATCCCTTGTTCTTTTGTTGTCTAATTGGTTGTATAAACTTGTATTGATTATGAGTTATATGAACCGTTTATGTTTCTGTTCGGTATTTGGACTTGGATATTGTAATCCACTCGGTATGGAACCGATAAACTTCTATTTTATGAAGTAATGTTATTTCCGATTATGTTTTATTTCGGAAAAAGTTTGTATGTCCAAAATTGGAAACAGGAACAGTGTCCTCTGAATTTCCGCAATCTGTGCATCTTTCGGTCTCTCTACATGTTAGAAATACCGGGGTGTTACACCCTGGTTATACGAAATTCATCACTCTAATCATCTGTAACTTGGAATATGGCCAATCCAAATTACAGACACCACTAATTGATTGACAACAAATCAACAAAACAAACATTTCAAAATTAGTAGAACAAAACAATTATAAAAAAAACATTCAGTGGTAGCTGAAAGAAATCATCATATCAGAAAATCAAATCCTCCTATAATGTGTGTCTTCAGACAAGCATGAAGAGGTGAATATGCAATTCCCTAGTATAAGCATTGCACAAATAAATTACACAAGCAGTCACAGACACAATACAAGCAGTACAGAAGGAGGAAAGAAGCATATAAACAAAAGAATATCATAAATTTGTTTAAAAAAATCTGATAAGTGACATCTGATATATCATAAAACTAAACAAACTGTTAGACAGTACAGAAGGAAGCTAATCTAACACAACTAGTGATTGCTTGGTAATCAGTCTCCCAATGGTTCATAGAGGCTTCGTCAAACAACATGCAACTGAATACAAACACCCTCTTAATCATCTGATCCGCCTTTAGATTCCCATTGACAGCCACCTCCAATATGCGATCAAAAACCACAGCTGGAGAACAGCTACAGGGAGAATATAAAAGTAAGCATTATATTCAAACTAAGCATTATATTCATAGCTGGAGAACAGCTACAGGGCGAATATAAAAGTAAATGTAAATATATACCTTGTTTAGCAAAAATACGGCATAAGCTGCTCTTGTTGTGTCTTGACCTTCTAAAAACAGGGGGAACTCTACATGCTTGGCATTTGTGAAAGACATTGCACTTGATGATGCTTCAGAAGATGTTAGCTCTATTGAAGGTGCATTGTCAATAATCTATGAATGAGAGGCACCCAACCGTATAGGATACCGCAAAGTAACTTGCAAGTACGAGGCTATAAGTGAAACAGCCTGCAAAAACACCAGTCTAGTATAAGAACATCTCTTATTCACTGCATATATAAGAGAGCTGTAAGCCTGTAATGCATATACATTATTAACTATAGTAAAGAACATCTACTAGAAAAAGAAACTTAACAAGAAAAATAAATCAAATTGACATATGTCAAGGTTATCCAATCAACATTCAAATAATGAATCAAAATATCTATTTCCGAATCGTGATTTCCAAATTGACATAATGCAATGAATCAGAACATCCAAATTGACATATTTCCAAATTGACATAATGCAAGGGATTCTATCACATTGAGCTTGTTTAGTTAGTAAACCACCCATCTCTAAAATACAAAACCAATAATATTGTATTGAAAAGGGATCAAGCAAGGATCAAAAACAGTATTGGGACATGTAAAAGAAAAAGTGATTAAGTCAAAAGACTAGATAGTCTTCAATGGTCCACCATCATACAAGATTATTGTCATTATAGAACTACATATATGATGTTCATACTTCACTCCCACTCAGCTAAAGAGAGAAAAAAATGAACTACAATGTCTAAACTGAAAGTCCACATTTAGTTCAAGATCCTTAACAGCCAAATTTTCTAATACACTCCATAATTGTGTTAGGCAGCCGCCGATCACTAAGGTGGACACCAAAAAGAAGGGTAATGCAGGAATGGAGACTCATAAACAATAAGGGGAAGAAAAGTGAGATGGGTACAAAATCATATGACAAAGTAGTGATAATAAAATGTTAAGTTACAAAAAAAAACTAGTTCTTTGCACACTGTTCTTGCATTTAAGAGAGTAGTCAAAGTATTGGATACCTTTGCAACTTCCTTCTCAAGGTTTTCACACCACTTCAAGACAGCTTGCATATCTGAGGGAACTGTTGGTGTCAAGTTTCTTTCCTTTGCCTCGGCCATTCTGCACCAGAAGCTTATTAAATTAGAAACATGCATCTAATACAGCATTAGATAGGAAGATCCCTTTTTTATTCTGTTTCTAAGGATACTTTTACGTACTTTCTTGAACGCTCCACCCTACGTTTTTTTGTGGTGTCCACCTTGTCATCTCTGCACAATCATTTGGAGAAGATGATTAGGATTATTGATTTACAATTACCCAAATCAATATAGTATGTAGAAGCTAGAACTATTAATATTGAAATAATCTTTTGAGAACAATAACTCCTTTTAATATTGAAATAAATGGCTACCTGAAACAACTGATGTTACTGATCCATATCTTTCTAGACTTTTCCTCTGCACAATTTAGCCAGATCAACCCTCAGATTATTAAAAATAGCGAAAATCACTAGGTAAAAGTAAAACAATACTTCTAGACCTTATATTATATGTTACTAAAAGGGTAGGTTATTATACCTTTTTATCATCTTTCAGAATATCCATTATATGATCTCTGAAACCTGCATTTCCATAAAAGCAGCATTACAATGTAGTAAAATTAAATGGACATTTTTAGAATATTTACAGAATCAAGAATATTGATTTAGGTAAATAATGCAATTCCATCATCATGTGTTTGTTACTTAGTTATATTACCTTTAACTCTATTTTGAGTGCTTTCTGAACTTTTACTCACTCCCACTTGTTTCTACGAGCTTTCACAAAGAGTTTGATTTGAATTGCTGGGACCATCACATGCATCTAAACCAGAAGAGATTACTGGTGTAGCAGCAGAAAAATCACTTTGAGAAGGTTCTCCAGAAGCTGTTCAGCAGTGTATTTGGTTTGTTTGATTTGCAAAGCCATCTAAGACAAGGTACCATCAGTTGTTGCATTTAAGAGAGTAGTCAAAGTATTGGATTCATAAAAAGTACCACAGAACAAAAAGTCATGCAACCATTTGTCTTGTGTTTGATGCAATCTACATTCATTATAACTGACTAGTTACGCAATCTAACATTTGTCTTGTGTTTGATGCATTCTACATTCTACAGCATCAAACATAAGTAGTAAAGAGGGTTCTTGCTTCTTATCATCTTGCTTTCCAACTGGAAAAACAGCAGTTTTTAAATCATTTGTACGGGTAAGAGGGTTGTCAAGAAGTGGGGGGAAACTCACTAGTGCAAAAATGGGATTAGAATTAGACATTTAAAGTCAGGCGCTCAGATGCCTGACTACATAAGTGACGCGGTGGCAAACTTGTAATTAAAAGGCAAAACTCGTGAGTTTTAAAGTCAAGCGGATACACGCCTGACTTCTAAAGTGAACAAATAGGGAAAAAAGTAGACTTTAGAAGTCAGGCGTGTATTCGCCTGACTACATAAGTGACGCGGTGGCAAACTTGTAATTAAGGGTAAAATTATTTTTTTCCATTTTAATACTTTAGAAGTCAGGCGTGTATCCGCTTGACCTCTAAAGTACCAAAATAGAAAAAAATAATTTTCACTTACACGTATCTACGCGTCCTCTCCACTCTCAAACCCTTCACTCATAATCTCACTCGAACCCTCTCACTCTCAGAGAACACAACCACGAAACCCTAGCATTCTCAGTTCTCACTCTCAGAATCTCATTCTCATAATACGATTCTCACGCCGTTCTCACGAATCCTTTCCTCTTCTCCCTTCTCCCTTCATCCCTCCAATCACGCTTCCCGTCTTCCTCTCCTTCTCACACACCGAAACACAAACCCTAACCAACTTCAGTCGCTGCCACCAGTCGCCGCCACTAGCCTCCTTACCCTAACCAGCTTTAGTCGCTGCCAACAGTCGCTGCCAACGGTCCAAACACAAACCCTAACGACGCCGTTTGCAACACACATGTACTCTCTCTCTCTCTCTCTCTTCTACTCGTTCTCTCTCTAGCTCGCTTCTTCTTCAATTCTCCACGAAGTTTTCACTATTTGTGTTGATTTTACAGAAATTGATACTTGAAAACGCAACAATGTTGCTGCTAGTCTGACAACAAATAGGTATTGTGCAAAACCCCCTTGTTTTGCATTGTTAATTTCTCTGTTGCTGTTTATCTGTTTCTCTGTTTATCATCAATATAAATGTGTAGTGATTTATTTTATGTTTGCTTGGTGTGATTATTTCTTGAATGGCTAATAAATCTTATGCTGTTCCTGATTTGATGCTTTACAATTTTCAACAGGATACGGGGAGTGATGAAGATATTTTAGATGAAGGGGATGAGGACGTAGAGGAAGAGCAAGATCATGAGCCAGAGCCGGTGCACACCGTGAAACCTGATTCTGAGGTTAAGAATCATTCTCAAGTTCCTGCAGCACCAAAGGAGGCAGAACGTCAGCTCTCCAAGAAGGAAAGGAAGAAAAAGGAACTTGAGGCTCTTCTAGCTGATTTTGGAGTCTCACAGGGACAAAGTAATGGTGTTCAAGGCCAAGATGTACACCTACTGCACTGGCAATTTCTCAGAATCAGACCTTAACCTCACTGTAAGTCACTTTATTCTTAGCAACGGGGAATGGAACTTGTTGTTTGGAAACTTGCTACCTGATTATGTGACATGCTCATGCCTTTTGTTGGTGGATTGGGACTGAGTAATGAAAGTAAAAACCCTTAATTACTAGTATTTCGGTTGTGTCCATGATTAGAGTATGAAAAAATAATTGATTTTTTATTTGTTTTAAATTTTAGACTTCATAATGGATGGGATTTCCTTCTTTTCCTTTCCTATTTTGTAATTTTTGTATTCATTTATTCATGTTACATGTTACTACATATCTTGCAGTTATTCATTTATATTCATTTGTTCATGTTTCAGAATTTGGCAGACTGACAAGGAAAGAAGCTAGAGAGGCATCCCATGGAATATAGCTCAACTCAACATGCAAATAAGGACTTCAGAATCAGAACAACATGTGATAAGTATGATATTTAATACACAGCTGACAGCTCATAGATCCAATTCTTGTTGTCGATATTTAGTTTGTACCTTTATGCTGATGATCAAAATATGAAACACTTTGCCAATTTATTTGTTAAAAAAATTCAGGTATTTTGACACTCAAAACGAGGTTAAGATGGCATGTCCAGTTTGTCGAGGAACTTGTACATGGAAAGATTGTTGGGCAAATCAGTGCAAAGCCACTGAAAGTAAGGTATGACATCAAAGATGGATATTTTTCTGCTACAACACTTTTTCTTTAGCATCACTTGCTGACACTTCAGTTTTATGCCATGTTGTTTCAGAAATATTTGGCTGGTATAAGCAAAGTTGATAGGATATTGCATTTTCATTATTTGGTCTGTCTGCTCCTTCCTGTGCTAAAACAAATAAGTGAAGACCAACATACAGCGCTAGAAACAGAAGCAAAAATTAAAGGTAGTAACATCATTCTTCTGATCTCATGCATTATAATGTCCATAGTTATTGCCGTTAGTAACTAGCATGCATTTGTGCATATACACATTGTATTTTGTAACCAAAAAAAGATACAGATTGTATTTTCAAATCTGTTATTCATGTTCTTAGTAATGTTGGAGCTGCTCTTGAACCAAAATATCGTTGCTAAAAGTATATAATTAATTTTGGAACTAATATTCTGGCAGGTGGAAATTGACATTAAACATTTTTGTACTGGGTCTCTTAAATGTGAACCACACAAACATTTTTGGAACTCATATGTCTATATTTCTTATGGCTGTGTTGACAACGAAGCTTATTCTGTGACAAATCTCTGTTTTGACCCATATGATGTGGTATGTTCCCTTCCGATGTTGCATTAGAACTTTTTGTTTATTTTATTGAAAGTTGCCATGGAATTGTGATTTCTTATAATCATAGAATGCGCTTTTGATATTTGCTTTGTTAACCTGACATGTAGCATTCAATGGTTGAATCATTGCAAAATTTTCCTATCAAATGACAGTGCTCCATTGCACTTAGCAATCCAAAGGTCAGTATTAACTTCAGTATTAAACCTTTCCTACTTGATCTGCCACCTCTAGTCAATTTACACAGCAAAAATATGAACCTTTCTGGAATTGAATATACATTCTTTTTGAACATGGTTACTTTGAAATTTCCTGATAATTTCAATTTTGAAATTACTTCTAAGAAAATGATTTGTCAAGATTTTATGAAAGTGTGCAGCTATCAAAAGAAAACGAAAATGAAAACTATTGATGGCCTTTGCTCTCAACATGATTGCTGATAAAGGATATTATTTTCTCAGTATTGATATATGTAGCATTTCAGTTTATCTTAAGGACTGTGAAACATATTTAATACACAGCTGACAGCTCATAGATTAAATTTAGGCCGGTAGACCTTAAGAATTCTTTAAGTTTTCTCTGAAGATTTTTTCGTTGCTTGTACTGACCCTGGGTTTTCTGCTATTTGGTTCAAGTTTCCGGGATAGGAGATATGAGGACTTCCTGAAACATATTGATATTGTCTTGCTTAGAGTGCCCTTTCATAGAAACTTGATTTTCCTTTGATTTTTTGTTTGAATACAGGCCTGAAATGGATTCAGACATGAAAGCTATCTAAGGTATTGATCATAAGATAGTTATTTTTTTCATTATAGTTATATTCAAGTTTATTTGTTGTAAAAAGGCAGAATTGTTGTGTCTCTGCATTGTGTCTTGCTCATGAGTTAGCTTTTGCATGATATACATGATACTCAGATTCTAGTGGTTTTTTCTTACTAAATCTTTAGTTTAGAGTTTAGACTTCTAGATATTGTTCTTTGGTTTTCCTTCACTAAAGTCTAGGCCCTCAGGATAGTGGGGAAGCCGAGGAAACTTTCAACTGAAAAATATCATCTTTTATAAGTGAATGCATAACTTCCCTAGCCTATAAGTAGGACTTACTATTTTGTAACTTTTGGCACTAACAGTGAGTGGTCTTTCTGGCACTAAGAGTTAAAAAATGAGAGTGGTTTAGCAAAGCTGTACTGACTACTGACATTGAAGTCTGTTATTGAAAAACATCACAGGAACACTGCAGTGCACTTCTGGGAGCCTATTCAGGTGCAGTACACTATATTGTTCTATCCCTAACATTTATCTTGCTTAATTTCTATTTTGTGCTCAAATTTTCAAAAATGCCATCAAAGGGACCTATATTTCTGACAACTAATATTTCATTTATTTATCTTGGTAATGGTTTATGTGATCATAAACTCATAGGCACAAGCATGTTCTGTTTGTACAATCTGGTTTCTTTGTAATATGATTTCACTTCTATTATTAGGCACAAACATGTTCTGTTTTATTTTGTTCAAACCTGTTTTCCAAATGATCTACTTGGTGAATGAAGAATCAACACATTAAAGCTTTATCATAATGCAAGAAGATGAATTAGTATACCAAGAATGAACCATGTGCTTTTTGATTTGATACTTTCTTGTGCTTTTTTGCTTGTTTATTTAATAGAACAACTTCATATCCTCTGTTTTATGAATTTTAGTTCTGGTTTTTCAATGCTTTTGGTATGCTTCTATTTCTTATCTTTGTGATTATTTTAGTAATATGTTAGCTGAAATATGGGCTTAAGTTTTAGGGTCTTTTTTCATGGGCTAGTTCATATAATGTTTGATTTGCTGTTCTACTCTACTAATAATTTCTGTCACAGTTGTTCAAATACCCTTCATTGAATGTTTCAACAATGGCGGCACCGCAACAACAACCGATTTTCAGGGTCCACCATACCCTTTTGGTCGCCACGAAGCTTAGGTATAACGCTTTCTCCTTCTCTAAAATCTTCTCAGTTCCATACGGTTTGAAACCCTAGTTTCAACCACTGACTTCGCTTCTTTTTGGTTGTGTTTCTGGGTGAGATCTTGCTGGATCTTGATGCTACGCACAAGGATCTGCACAACGAAGGTAGAACCACTGCCTTTTTTGATCAGTATAGTGTTGCTGATTTGGTTTTCTCTAATTGATCTTCTTTGTGTTCCAATGTTTTCTTAAATGATTCTGAGAAAGTCTCTAAAATGGTTCTTGTATTTTCAAATTTACTCAAATTAGTCCTGTGAAACACTACGGTTAATTATGTTTTCTTTTCTAAAAATTATTTAGGAATTTACGAGGCCCTTGAATTGAGAGACGGAGGATCTGACTACCTTGGAAAAGGTGTTTCAAAGGTAAATAGCATTTCATTATGAACAGCATCATTGGCCCTGCACTGATCGGCCAGGTTAGTTAAAACTTATTGGAGACTAGTGTTTCACTGATCAATTCTCTTTTAAGTTGGAACTTCTTAGTTGTGCCCTTTATAGTCTAATTTGTCAGTTTCTTTTGTGACGATGCATAGGACCCAACTCAGCAGACAGCTATCGACAACTTAATGGTTCAAAAGCTTGATGGAACTGTTAATGAATGGGGCTAGTGCAAGGAAAAGGTGCTTAACAGACTATGCATGTATATTTTTGATTTATCATTTTTAAATTTTAACTTATTCATATGATTCTGATTCTTTTCTCTCTCGTTTTAGCTTGGAGCAAATGCCATATTGGCAGTGTCTCTTGCAGTCTGCAAAGCTGGTGCTAGTGTCCTGAAAATTCCTCTTTGCAAAGTAATTTATGCATGAACTTAGGTACAAATCTTAAGTTGCCTTTTGTTTGTTAGATTCATTTTGGGCAATTGAAGCCGTTCTTTACTTAAATTGCCTCGGTTTTTACCAGTAAATGGGTGCTTTTACTGGAAACATAACTTATTAAACATGGCCTGCCAGCCCTGGTGTCTTTCCGATTGTGCTTCTATGTTCTTATGGTTTGTGAACTTGATTGTATAGCTTTACTACTGTGTTTTAGTTTGTTTTAATTAATGTTGGGTTTTGTGCCAATATCTTTCCAGTCTGTGATCAAGAAGAAATATGGTCAAGATGCAGTAAATGTTGGTGACGAAGGTGGCTTTGCCCCTAACATTCAGGTTAATGATGGTTTTAACTTGTTTCTTTTTATGTGTTGAATTTGGGCACTGTCGATTTTTTGCCTCTTACTGATAACCTCTTCGGTATTCAGGAAAACAAGGAAGGTTTGGAATTGCTGAAATCTGCCATTGCCAAAGCTGGTTACACCGGCAAGGTTAGTGTTCCAGCTTATATTGAAATTCTGTTAATGGTGCTTTGGCTTTTCAAAAGACTCCATTTAATGGACTTATTTGACTATGTGTTGTGTTCTTAGGTTGTCATTGGAATGGAGGTTGCAGCTTCTGAATTCTACAAGGAAGACAAAACATATGATTTGAACTTCAAGGAAGATGTGAGCTCTCTATTTTTGTCTTGGCTGTCATATCACATGCATATTTTAAACGTATTAATAAAGGAAGACAAAACATAAGATTTGAACTTCAAGGAAGACAAATCATCATGTTGGTAACATAGAGTATTAGCTGGTAGCCTGGTACATATTTGATTATTTCTGATTTATTTGGAATTTTCTGTTTGACAATCTAGAACAATGACAGCTCACAGAAGATCTCAGGGGATGCCTTGAAAGATCTCTACAAGTCATTTGCATCTGAATACCCAATTGTTTCAATTGAAGATCCTTTTGACCAGGATGACTGGGAGCACTATGCTAAGATGACTAGTGAGATTGGAACCAATGTACAAATTGTTGGTGATGATCTCTTGGTTACCAACCCCAAGGTCTGCAATCCTACATAACTCCTCCTCCTCCTCCTCCTCCCCCCCCCTTAAACATGTTTTTAAGGGGTATGACTCTCAGTCTTTGATGCAGGTGGATTTATTCTCCTATAGAGAACTATAGAGAACCAGAGGAGGCCAAGCAGATAGAGGAAGATGAAGCTCCTGTGCCAGATTATGCTATTGCTGACTTCAATGCTTCTGCTATTCCTTCTGATGGTCAGTGGCCTTCTGCAATTGACCAACCTTGGACTGATGCTGCTCCAGCACCTATTCCGGTTGTCCCTGCTGTCAACTGGGCTGCCCCAGAAACTGGTACATTATATATAATGCACCATTTTTAGCGATCTTCTCTGAATTAGTTTTTTTTGCACTACCCTTTATGCTTAGATTCGTGTTTTCCCTTAATTTTTTTCTGGAAATCATCAAGTTGATTTTTATCTTAGTTTGCCAGTGTTTATTCTGTTCAGTTGTTAATATTCTAGAAGATTTGGCAGAAAGTAGAAATTACTGCTGCATGTGTGATTGAATTAATTTTGTTCAAGATTATGTATTCGTGTTTTGTTGATATAGAGTTATCTTGCAGCTGCTGCAGGGGACTGGGGCGAACATGCTTAAGAATGGTGGGCTTGGTGCGTTTATGTGGTGTTGTAAGTGAGTAGTAATTCATTGTTGATTCATTGTATTTTGTAATAAGCAATTAAGTCAGTTTTAAGTCATGTTAGCTAGCTGGCTTAGTTAGTTAAATTTGTTAAGTTTCAGTTAGTTGAGTTTCTGCCTTTATCAGTTTTAACAGCAATATATAAGTTGCTGTATTGTAATAGTGCTACAGAGGGCATTTCAGTTAATAAACAAGTTTCTGCTATCAGTTGAATACATTCCTCTGAATCTCCTTCTCCTTCCTCTGCATAACAGAACAGATTTCTGTTGTTAGGGTGTCAAAATTAAATTTGGGTAATTAAATTTGAAAAAAAAAAACTTTTAAAGTCAGGCGCAATAATGCCTGACTTAAGTATAGATTTGAAAAAAAAAACTTACGAAGTCAGGCCATAAATGCTTGACTTTAAAACATACTTACGAAGTCAGGCAATAATACATCCTTGACTTTAAAGCATACTTACAAAGTCAGGCAATAATAAATGCTTGACTTTAAATCAGACTTACGAAGTCAGGCAAGAATAAATGCTTGACTTTAAATCATACTTACGAAGTCAGGCAACAATAAATGCATGACTTTAAAACTGACTTACGAAGTCAGGCGAAATAAATGCTTGACTTTAAAACTGACTTACGAAGTCAGGCGAATAAATGCTTGACTTTAAATCAGACTTACGAAGTCAGGCTATCGCCTGACTTTAAAACTCCTTACATACAAAGTCGACTTAATAAAAGTCAAGCGGGCGCCTGACTTTAAATCCCCTTTTCGCCTGACTTTAAATCCCTTTTTTGCACTAGTGACTTCATTATATTTCAAGTAATTTTTTCACTTCAGAATGAGGTCAACAGAAAAATGCATAATCAAAATTCAAAAGACCTTGTATAAATTTTATTTTCTCTAATGGATGCATTTGAGTTATGAATTGAGTTATATGGCTAAGGCTCATTTGCCATGTCCCTTATATTTTGTTTAGCAGTACTGTGATGTGAATGTTAATATAATAAGGTAAAGAAAGAACAAATTTTATAGATTGCTCTTAAAAGACAAAGTTACTTAAAATTTTCAAGACACAATAGAAACACTTACAGTAGTAGGTTCCAGCAAGCAGCCAAAAATGTTAAACAGATCTCTGCAAATTATAATAAAGTGAATCAAAATGTTAGATGTATGCAGTCAAAACTTCATGCAGATACAAATAAATCAAAAATGTAGTGGTTGTGGAGTTAGGATCACACAAAATCATTAAACTCTGAAACAGAACATAGATGAAACACAAATACATGAATTGATAGCTAAATGGCTCAGGTTGGCTATATGGACCAATCAATGCTCATCCGGCTCTTCAAAATCAAATTTTAAGGGCTTCTTATGAATTGGTAAGCCTCTACCTACTAATGAACAAATCACCTCTATTTTTTTTTGTATAAAATAGAAAGTGATATCTCAAAATAAAAAATTAGTTGTTGAGCAAGAATTCAAGATGATCTTTTAAGCATGTATGAAGTCAACTGTTTATTAGCAAGACCAAGTCACAGCTGAGTCCTCTTGCTGTCAGCTATCTTAAAAACAACTCAAAATGAAACCATCCAAGTCATTACAAAAATTTGAGGTCAATCTTGAAACAAAAGCATAAGAAACCAAATTCATCTTAAGAAAATCAGTATTTACCTGTAACTGATTTGTCCGAGTAATCAACTTCTCGAGTATGCTCATCGAACACCACATTTTCCACTACTAATAATCATATGAGAGGAACAAAACAAAAAACATTCAGTGTACATTTTTTTATTAAGGGGTGAATACCAAATGTGTTGAAGGCGCAGGAACTAACAATTACTAACTCAGTCAGTTAGTTACAGTTGTGGGAATCCTGTGTAGGTGGGTGCACTCTAAGAGCTTTCCTAACCAAGTCTGCTTCCAACTAACAATGGCCAGCTAACAGGGGATTGCCCACTTTCCCCCTATGTCTTACACTGCTTGAATAAAAAGTAGACCTATTGAAAGAAAACCCATGAATGGTTTTATACCTAACAATACATAAATATTCCAAACACAGCACTCTGAAAATAATCTGGCATGCCACACGCTCAGAGACAACGTGGACTTCGAAAGGCATGCACATCATTCATTCAGTTAAGTTGATCACAGTTAGCCAAATTTCAATTCCTCTACATTTTTTAAACTGGAAAACATAATTATGATGATATCTTAATAAAAGCGAACAAATTACCTGGAGTAACTCCTTTTCCCGAGAAGCTTTCCATTCTCGAAATTATTCTGCCTCTTGGCTTTATTTTATGCTGCAACTAAACCTGTAATATATATGAGCAAAAAAGTCTGATATGAATAAAAATTAATAACTAATTAGTACAACAAACAGAAACTGGCCTTTTGAGCCTTGATATATTGTATTTCAGCTTGCAGTCTTTTGGTAGCTTCTTCACTCTTCTCCTTTTGCTTTAGTAGCTGCAACTGCTTTTCTTGTTTCTTCTTGAGGTCTAAAATCTGATGAATCAATATTTAATAAGAAAAATAAAATTGAAAAGCATTGGCCAAGTACAATAACCTTGTGACTTGAGAATGACATCAATGTAAAACTTTACCTGTGCTTCCAGTGTTTTCAATTTTTGGCCACGAACATCTTGAGTTTTATGTGCTAGTCCATTTGAATTAACTCCCAGATTCTCTACTTCATGGGACAATAGAGTATACAGATTTGATTAGCATGCATTGACATTAAGAGAAGCAGCTTCACAACCTAAGAGAAGCACCGTATTTTCTTGTTTTACAGTAAAAAAATAAGAATGGATAGGATAAGACAGCTGGTTACGAATACATGATAATCTCTTGTGATCTTA
The DNA here is from genome assembly GCA_039519185.1 of Astragalus membranaceus. Lineage (NCBI taxonomy): Eukaryota > Viridiplantae > Streptophyta > Magnoliopsida > Fabales > Fabaceae > Astragalus > Astragalus membranaceus. The sequence goes on along the minus strand of CM076852.1, from coordinate 31,784,681 downwards.
TCATATACATGTTTTACACACAATGAATGACAAACTATGTAAGTATTATATCATCCTATTATGAGTTATAAAACAACATTCTAGTAAAATTGTGCATTGAATTATAAAAGACAGGTTAAAATCAAACTCACCCCCAAGCAAGAAGCAGAACTTTCTCATAGAAAACAGTAGAAAGTTCTGAGTGAGCCAAACTGCAAGTGTTAAGAAAAAGCTTAGGAACAAGAAACTATAAACTAAAGATTCATGAAGATTGAGAAGATTCGTGGCTGAGCAAACCTTAATGCCAAAAGTCGAAGATACGATGCCGTATTTGAAACTGAAAGTTGTAAGCAAGGAGGTTCAAAATAAATATAAATATAATGAAGTGTCTTAGAAAAAATGTACCAATAGATACAGCTGACAATGCATGAAGGCAAACGACTGGTATGGATAACTAGAGGCTTCTTCACATGGTCCACTGAGCCGTCATGTGACAGCGGTTGCTCAGAGGCTTCTTCATATGGATAACTAGAGCATGAACAAATAGCTTTATTAGAATTAAATACAGGAAAAAAAGCAAGCAAAGTGGGGATTCTCGTAATCGTTTCTAGAAATTACACTAGATGTAGCAAATACTAAGAAACGTATATTGCCCAAACACTTTGAAATGGAATAACTCAATTCAATTGAAGTAGACAATGTGTAGCAAAATTTTGAAAGAAGGGAAGATATTAGTTAAAAAGAGATAAAAAAAATTGCAGCTCTGCAGACAAAAAGAAATAAAGTACTTGGATTTACACCTACTACCACTAAGACATCAGAACAGGCATCAGAACAGACACAGAACAGGCATCAGAACAGGCATCAGAACAAGCATCAAAACAGTTTCCCATTCTTCATCAGCCAGGCATCAGAACAGACACAAAACTAAGACACCAAAACAAGATTAAGGAAAAAACCTTTAAAGGTGGATCGAGAACTTGGTACATTTCTGGGGTCACAGTATCCAACCATAAACCTGGAAAACACATCTGCAAGAACATATCAACAATAAAACCTGCGTCAACATTCTCAGAAAAACCAAACGAAACTAATCATCACATTATACTTGATAGGGGAAAAAACAACAACAAAAACAATAAATAAATAAAAACTCAACTACCAAATCAAAAATTATCAATGTCATCAAATAAAAACTCAATTCCTAATCAAATTGCAATTAAATGGGAGAAAAACACAACAAAAAACATGTTGAAGAAAGAAGACTTTGTCACCGGTTTCCTCGGTCTCAGATTCCAAGTCCTAACCAATGGTTCTTCAACTTCATCCCCATCCCCTTCCCCTTCTTTTGCTTCTTCCTCTCGTGCTCCTTCTTTTTCTAGTGCTCTAGCATTTGCTTCTTCTCGCTCTTCTTCTCCGTCTCCGTCTCCCTCTCCCTCGCTTTCGCTGTCATCGTCGCTGTCCTCGTGAGTATCACCGTCATCCTGGCAAATGGGGAATAAACATAATCTTGTTATGGAATGTCTAACAGATGTTATTTCTTTCTCGTTTTCTGAAAACCCATAACGGAAAACCAAATCCATCACTGAACTAAAAGAATTCAGTGACCAGACTCACCTAAGAGTGATGGCAGCTGGAAATATGAATGCTACACAGACAGTAGTTGTTGCTCTGAACGACCCATCTCTGGACAGGAATTATTTAGGCAATTCGTACATGAATTTACTTGAGTTTCAGAAAGCTTATCTCGGGAATCTGCTTTCACCTCAGAAGTCACAATACAATGCTCCACTAGGTCAACACTTCCAAGAAGCTGCTCCTCAAGGAAATAAAACAAGTTATTAGTTACACAAAAGACTGCCTTCTGCGCAATAAATTGAAAATTTGCAAGACCAACTACATCAGAACCTAAAACTGCAAATACAAACATATTAACCTATAGTAAAAAACATACAATCAAAGAGATCCTATTAAACTTCATTTGACACATTAATCGGGAGAACCACATTAGATTTTCAAATCCTAAGTTAATAACAATCAGTAGGGTTCCAAAACGCAAAAACGCAAAAGATTAGCACAGTTCGAGTATACAATCAGTAGACAAGCACTAAAATCACTCAAAATGTTGAAGAAAAAAGGTTAGGGTTCCAATTAGTTACCTCAGAAGATGAAAACGGGATTGAGAACTGAGAAGATGAGAAACTGAGAAGACGAGCACGGAAATGAGGAACGATTGGTTCGATTGTTGATTTCTAGGTTTGAAGGTGAGTACGGAAACGAGGAACGAGGAACGATTGTTGATTTCTCGATTTGTTGAAGAACACGAAGGTTCACATGGTGATGGAAGCTTCAGCTCCTTCGGATCCATCTCCTCGCCACCGTCCTCCGCCTCAGCTCCTTCGGATCCATCTCCTCGCATCCCATTGCCTTCCGTGATGCCGTGAACAGCGTGAAGAACAGCGTGACGATTTGTCTTCTCCTGTCTTCTCCTGTTTCCTGTGTTTTCGTTGAGAGGAGAGAATGATGTCTGAGAGAGAGAGAGAGTGAGGGGATTCGCGTGAGAGAGTGAGAATGGAGAGGGGGGAGATTCGACGGGGGTAGAGGAAAGGTAATTAGGGTTCGCGTGAGAGAGTGAGAATGGAGAGGAGAGTGTTCTGAGAGTGAGGGGTAAGTGAAATTATTTTTTTCTATTTTTGGACTTTAGAGGTCAAGCGAGAATAGACGCTTGACTTCTAAAGTATTAGAATAGAGAAAAAAAATTTCATCCCTAATTACAAGTTTGCCACCGTGTCACTTATGTAGTCAGGCGAATACACGCCTGACTTCTAAAGTCTTATTTTTTCCCTATTTCTTCACTTTAGAAGTCAGGCGTGTATCTGCTTGACCTTAATACTCGCGAGTTTTGCCACTTATTTACAAGTTTGCCACCGTGTCTACCTATGTAGTCAGGCATCTGGGCGCCTGACTTTAAATGTCTAATTCTAATGTCATTTTTGCACTAGTGATAGATATTAACTTCATCGGTCAAGGAACCATTAACCAGAACTGGGAGATTCCCAGAGAAAACACATGTTTGAATCCATGACCGCCACTTATCATAGACCAAATCTCCCAGCATATAGTCCAAAAACCCTTAGTCTACTGAATCATATGCCTTTTCAAATCCACTTAAAACATCGTGCATTCTTTACCAGGTTTCTTTGCATAGTCCACCACCTTATTCAAAACCATTACATCCTCAACTAATAAGTGCCTACCACATAAGAAAGCAGGTTTATATTTGGGGAACTAAAGCATCTGTAACCCTCCCTAGTCTAGAAACCAATACCTTAGCCACTAATTTATAAAGGTAACTAACTTGGAGAATAGGCCTATACACCCCAAGGGGCAGAGAAGATTCCACCTTCAAAATAAGTGTAAGGAAGTAGGAAGTAAACCCTTTAGGTAAGTTGGCATTACTATGGAATTGAGCCAAAAAGATAGTAACTTCTTCCTTTATCATTGGCCAAAAGGATTTGATAAAAGAGAAATTAAACCCATATAGACCAGAGCTTTTAATCCCTTCACGGGAAAGAACTACTTGCGTACAATTTCTTGAATAGAAAAAGCGCTTAAAAGAAGTTCATTATCTGAGATGGCTAAACACAACCACTTCTCCATCTAGCTCTGGCCACTCCCACTCTTATCAAGAAAACTGTTGGGAAAAGAACCTTATAACCTCTCACATCATAGGGGTTATTAAAAATAATAGTGACTTAGGAGGTGTTACATTCTCTTAGGGACTAATTAGTAAATTTTTAGTTAGTATTTCCTAGAGCTCTATATATAAAGCATCTTGTATTCACATTTAGTATCTTTTTTCAATATGATTCCTTATGAAGAGTTTTTACCTCTTTTACCACATGAGTACTCTTATGCTCAATACCTCTCCTATGACTTTGATCTATGGATGTATGATCCTATGATTCTTAACAACCCTTGAGCCTAAGTATCACCTACCAACAAGACAGATAACCATGAAAATAGGTCAAGTTAGTGTCAACGTTCTTTAACCATCATGCATGTTAACGTTGAAAAGTAAGACTCCCCCTCCTTCACATTTAAGATCTTCTGCCTTAATCTCCTCAACCAGTAGTTCAACCTCATCTCTTCACCCCATACACTTCGTCATTTCACTTTTTGAGTTCTTTCTTAAGGAGTTTTAATTTCTAATTAACAATAAAACCCATCCAACTGGAGAAGGTTGAAGATGTGCAAGCACTTGAAATACCCCTTATGATTAAGCTATAAGTTACTAAACCAAAAAAAACTTAGGACCCCAATCTGCATCATCATAACTAAGGATACGAGGGCAGTGATTTGAAACATCCCTCAAGAGAGCCCATAACGATACATTACCCCATGTCTCTATCCACTCATCAGAAACCAAGATACAACCCAACCTACTCACGTCAACCCATTGGATTTAACCCAAGTAAATCTTCTTCCAAGTAGGGACAGGTCATAAAGATGCAATATTACAAATGGAATTAAAGTCCTCTGCTATACACCATAGCCCATACCCAAAACCTCTCTTTGACATTAGGAGATTTCCCCAAAGAACTCGTTTTGCTACCAAACTATATTGGGAGTAGATATTTACTATAAAGCATCTCTTTCTCTTCATCCCCTACTCTCCAAATATACACCTACAAAACCTACATCCCAAAAATCGAAAATAATGTGTCCTCTAGACTTCTCCCAGTGGGAGAGAATACCTACACTTGCTCCCATAGAAGGGGACCAAGCCCAACCAACCTTTGTACTACCCCAAAGGAACTAACAAAGTCCTTTGGAGCTTCTTTTTTCATTTCTTAGATTGCAATAAAGTCTAAATTCTCCTGTTGGACCAAATTATGAATCCTCTTTTTCTTTGTCCTATCCCCCAAACCCCTAATATTAAAGAGAAAATAAACATTGAAATTCACTAACTCACAACGTTGGGACCTCAGCAACTCTATTATAGTAAACCTCAACGCATCGTATGCATAAGGTCTTGCCCCACTCTAAGGACCCGGCCCATGTTCGAGTTAGGAAAGTTAGAAGAGAACGAGTCAAGGTTGAGTATGGTGGGCTTGTAGGAGATCGTTGTGTAAGTGGGCCTTACTTACCCAGATATAGGGGATCTAGTTTACTGTAACTATGGCGATCATAGAGGATTATATAGAGACCCTAGTGCCAGATAAGGATTAGGTCATTCATTAGACCATCACTAAAAAACTTCTTTAATCTCTCCGATTAAAGAACTTAAATTCATTTCAAGAAATATAATGTTATCATAAAAAAAAATCATAAACCGGAGTTATCGATCATCTATGTTCAAACTTGCTATTACATAAATCTCTAGAAATTAATATAGTATTGACTCGTTCTTAGCTATTTCCTATTCTCCACTATTTCAATGGACTATAATCAGAAGAAATTGGCTATCACCGTCAAGGGATTGCTTACCTACACACTCAAATATGCAACAGAAAGTGCACCCATCCAACACTCAAGCATAAATGCATTAAACACATATGAGCTAAAAATAAATAGTACTAGCAAGTATTACGTTTCACACACACAAAAATCAAACAACAATTTACATCATCCATGAAAAGCAAGGACAAATATAAGGGAAAAGGTGGCAGCAAATAAAAGTGTTCGAGTTTTATGCGAAGGCAGAAACACTATAAACATGTGTTTGCTTCGCGTCACTACCAATAAATTATTGTTGTACGGTTTCTTGACCAACCTTTGGAAGGCTCCCATTTTTCTATTACTTTCTTTAATCATTTTTGCCTCCCTTCTTTACTGCGACCCAGCTTTCCATGCATATCATCACATGCACTTGCTTGCCATTGCCAAAACCCTTATTCATATTTGGATTCATATAAGTTGTCATTTATTTGTGTCTCTTCTTTTACAATTTTGACCGCAAAAAAAAAAAATAACACCTGAAAGAAAAGAGAAAGAATATTGATGAAGAAATTTACTTTTATATAGAGTAACAAAAATTAGATGGAGTTCAAACAAGGTTGGTGTGTGAGGCTACTAAAACCCTAATTTTAGACCAACCATAAGAACAAAAATATTTTTAAAAGTTTTTATAAGCTCAAACATGCTGCCAGAACTGAGTTGATTTTGAATGATTGGTTTTGAATGAAAGTAAGTTGACTTCAAAATGATTTATGTTTTAATGAATTGGCGTAAAAATAAGTTCAACAATAAATTTGGGAGTATCTAACTTTTGTAAGCAAAAACTACAAGTCGTACCTTCAAGTTAGAAAAAATTCTATTATATATAAAATAGTTAAACAAGTAATTTACCAAACTCTTCCTTCCTTATTGCTCAAGTTTCCCTCTACTCCTCACTTCCTTCTTGCTCATCTACTTAAGAGGGGTGGTTTTAGGTCTTTCATTTTTCCTAGAATCACCCTTCAGCATCTTTGGTGGTTTTCCTTGATTTCGAAGGGATTCGTACCTCGAACTTCTAATGAAAATATTCACACCACGGAGAACTCGTTAGGGTTCAAATAGTCAGGGTTTTGGTGGCGATGGTGAGTTTGGTGGTGAGAGTTTTGTAAGTGCAATGGTGAGGGTGAGTGCGAGAGTGAGTGGCTTCGAGAGTAACAGAGTGCGTAGTGAAGGTTTCGCGAGTGAGAGATTTCGAGAGTCATTGGTTAAGTGAAATAATAAAGAAAAAAGCGAGAGTGAATGTTTAGTGGAAGGGAAGCGAAAAAACAAAGCGGGATTGAATAATTTTTTTGTCAGCGACGGATTCCAGGTTCCTCACTATTAGTGAGGGATGCATATCCTCTCAAAATCCGTCTCTAAACGGTTTTTCAACATTTTGTGACGAATTTAGCTACGAAATATTTAGAGAGGGATATTTTTTCGTCCATATATTTATCACAAATGTAACCTAGAGGCGCGGGTGACGCATTTTTTTGGTAGCTAAATTCTTCACTAATACTGAGGGATATTTTTCCATCTCAAAAATCCCTCTCTTAAAACAAATATTCTAGTTGTGAGCGTTTGTTTTGTTTGTCGTATTGATGCGGCGTTGTTTGGTTTTTCGTCTTGTTGCAGTGTTTATTTGATTCAGATTTATACATTAACTTCGAGTGATTATAAATTTGAACAATGACTTGGGTGTCAAAATTAGAGATCCCGTGGCATGAGTATTTCAGTCACTTTAATTTTGTCACATTTGTAGGTATTTTGCTGTTTTATGTTATCAACCTATGTGTTGTAAGTTTGTTCGCATCCGTTTTAGTTTTAGCTATGTTTGAATTTGTTTTTTTCGATGTATTCTATAAATTTAAATGAATATCTTTTTAGTCAAAAAGGTTAGAAACAATTTCAGAGGCACAATTGAATTTACCCGAGGAAACCTAAATATGTCATAAACAATTTTATGTGTCTAAAATGGCTTTTAACTCTACCTAAAATGAATCCACTCATACACTATACCAATAAGGCCAACTTGCTTGGGTTAACCTAAAGCATGTTTTATTTGATCGTGGAGGTACGTAGTCGTATATTATGCAATCTTTCTCACACTACAAAAAACAAGCTTATTTGCGAGGGACATTAGCGAGGGAAAGTTATTTCCTCATTAAAACTAACGTTAGCGAGGGACTTTGCGAGAGATTGTGGACTGGCGTTTATGTTTAGCATTAGCGACAGACCAAGCAGCATTAGCAACGGACAATTTGTCGCTACAGGGAGGGCAGGAAACTGAAAATGAAACAGCACGCAAAACCAAGTATTTAGCGACGAAATTTGTTGTCCCTCACATATGGTTTCTGACCGTTTGCAGATCTTGGGACTTGTGCAGGGATTAGCGACGGACCATCCCTCACAAACTCCGTCGCTACCCTTTATTTCCCTACTCCGAATCACACATCAGTCTCTCATTTCCTCACTCTTCTCTCTCCATTCACTCTTCCCTCACTCTTCTCTCTCACCTACGAACCCTAACTCTCCTCCCTCATTTCCACCACCACCACCACGAACTCCTCTCCTCTTCCTCTCCTCTCTCTCTCTCTCTCTCTCTCTTATGAATTCCTCTTCTCTCACCTACGAATTTCTTTCCTCTTTCTCTCTTCTTCTCTCCACCTTCCACCACACCATCACCACCACACCACCACCACCACCACAACCACGAACTCCTCTCTCCTCTCTCTCTCTCTCTCTCCTATGAAGTGAACTGTCATCACCACTACCACACCACCACAGGAGCTCTCCCTTTTGTAGGTTTTGATTTTTATTTTTTATGATTTTGTTTTGATTTTTATTTCTCAATGAATTTGTTTTGATTTGTGTTTTTTGTTTGAAATTGAAATTGAGTGTTAGGATTAAGTGTTGTTGTGAAATGTGAGTTAGAATTTGTTGTTGTTGTTGTTAAAATAAACTTGTTTTTAAAGTTGTAGTATTGAGTGTGAAAGGTGAGTTAGAATAAATTTGTTGTTGTTAGAAGTGGATGTTGTTTGGGAAACTATGTTAGAGATGATTTTTGTTAGTAATTGAAATGTGAATTTGAAATTGTTAAATTGAAATTGTTGAGAAGAGTTAGATTGAAAATTGTTGAGAATTGAAAATTGTGTATGTTGTTAGAGACATTAATTGAAATGTGTTAAATTGTTGAAATTGAAATTGAAAAGTGTAATTGAAATTGAATTGAAATTGAAAAGTGTATGTTGTTAGAGTCTTTTTTTTTTGACAAACATGTTCTTAGTGTCTTAATTAGAGATGTTAATTGAAATGTGTTATTGAAAAGTGTATGATTTTAGAGTTGTTAATTGAAAAGTGTTTAATTGTTGTTAAAATGCTTGATGAACCCTAGGTTAGATGACTATATTGGATGTAGTTGTTATTGTGTGTTGTTGATGGAAAAAGGTGAGGTGATGTCCCTCACCCCCCATATTTTGCTCGAAATCATCTCCATTGAGATAATTGCGAGACGATACTAACAACGGTAAGGTTGAGAGTTATAAATAACTTCATTCACTACTTGGATGGAAAAGGGTTTTGTGCTGTCATTGACTCCCATGTTCGGCTCGAAATCACATTTCGTTTCTCTTTTATCATAGATATGCATCCAGGAGGAGGTTCTAACCCACTGAGACGTCATGATAAAGGGAAGCAGACAACGGCCGATTAACCTCCCAAGAGGAGGCATAACCGTAATCGTGAGGTGGTACTTAATATTGGGAATATGGGGGGTCATACGTTTGTGGGCCCACTAGCCACCGCTCCGGTTTCCCCACGAGCTCCGTCTCCATCTGGCTCTGGATGGTATCATTTACCCTCACATGGGCAGTTTATGGGCCCACCAAATGCGTATACAGCAGGGCATATGGGCACACCAAGTGGGTTATCTATCCCTACACCAGCTGGGCATATGGGCTCATCAGCTGGGCATATAGGCTCATCAGTTGGGCATATGGGCACACCAGCTGGGTTATCTATGCCTACACCAGAGCCCCAAGATGATCATATTGAGCCCAATTTTGAGCCTGATAATGTTGATTCTGATTCATCGACCGATGAAGAGCGAGTGGAGGTGGTTGTTATCGATGGTGTTAAACTCAAAGTCATTTATACCCGTGGTGACGCATAAGTATTATATTGTTTGTTTTTTTTTTAAGTTAATTATGCAACGACTTATATATACATATATATATATATATATATATATATATATATATATATATATATATATATATATTCTGGATCTGGAGAAGTTCTTGCGCCGTCGCCGTTTCGTGTTCGACTTCGGTTGTTCCGGTGGCTGTAAATTAATGAAAATGGGTTGGGCGCTGCTTGGGTTGGAACCGCCGTTGGGGGCTCCCTTTCATCGGATCTGATCTCCTCTGTGACGTCCACGGCCTCTCCCCTGAGGCGTTGCTGGTCGGATCTCCCTGTTGGTGGATCTGCGCGCTTTTGGAGGTACTATGGAGTGCTTCTGTTCGCGGTGGTTTGTGGCTCTGTTCGCGCAGGGGTTGTTTCGGATGCGGTGTTTTTGCGGTGTTTCGCGGTGGTTCACAGTGGTTTGTCTGATGTTCGCAATGGTGGCTGTCGTTTCGGACTTTGGACCGCAGTCACGCCTCCTCTCCGTTTGTCGTGGGCACTTCTCCCTGTCGCTCACGGTTTTGCTTGATTGTGCCACGGTGTTGGCCGGGGGCGCAAGGCCGCGGTGGTGGTTGGTGGCTCGGCTACCTCGATCAAGCTAGGTGTTGTTGCGGTGTTGGCCGGTAGCACGACTTCGCGATGGTGGTTGGAGTCACGGCGTCGGATGTCTTGGGGTTTGCTGTCGGTGGGTGCTGATTCGATAGTTTGTACCTTGTCGGACGCCAGATGCAGATCGTCGGGCTCCTCCCCCTTTGCCTTCTGCTTCTTTGCCCCCTCCCAATCGTCTCCGGGCCTCCACCTCTAACCTCGATACTTTGTGATGTGCTTAATGTGAGGATAGCGAGGTGATGCAGGCTGTTGTGGTTTGGAGTGTGAGTTCAGGAGATGGTGGGTGGAGGTTGTGTGGGGACTCTCAGGTGTTGCCCTGCCTCCTTTCGGGTTTTCTGTTCGCCTTAGAATTTCTTCCATTAGAGTTCTATGGTTGTTTTTTTTAGAGGCCTTGTTGGGCATTCTATTATTGTCCTTATTACCAAGGGTTTTGGTCTAGTCCCCCCTTGTGCTTTTTATATCTCTCTTTATTTTATTAATAAATTCGGGCTGACTGCCTGTTTGACTAAATATATATATATATATTTGATTGTTTGATATATCTTTCATTATACGGGCTTCTTCACCCATGTCATCCGCAAAAAGTATTTTCAAAAGTTCCATAAAAAGTGGAGTAAAGTCAGTGATGAAAACAGGGAGGATCTGCAGAACTTCTTTAGGGTAAGTGTCAATTATATCATTACCTATATTTTTAGTTTAATTTGATGTTTAATAATGTTTAATATAATTACTAATACATATTTTCATTTTGCTTAATACAGGTGACACAAAAGATGATGCAAATGTGCAGAGACTTTTTTTTAAAAAGAATGGGCTCTCAATTATCAGATTTGCTCTATAAGTTGCGGTGTAAAGATAAGAAGCCAGACTACATCAGTGATGAAGTTTGGAATTCCGTCAAGGCACATTGGGCCACAGAAAAGTTCAAAACAAATCCAGATAAAGCCAAGAAGAATAGAAACTCAGAAAAGGGTGTCTGCTTCACTGCTGTGAGTCTATCAACCAGGCTCAGCATGCTCTTAGATTGGTAAATTATTTTAAAAATCTGTGTATGTTTTTTTAACATTAGTTAAGTAGTTAGCAATTGTTGAAAATGTGTTTCATTTTACAGAGTAAGAAGGCGAGACGCCCTATCACTGCTCCTAAGCTGCACAGAGCCCCATTTCAGGAAGGGCACTAAGGAGTATGTTGATGAGCGCTCGAGGATGACTCGGGTAAATATACAACTTGATTTGTATTATATATTACTTTGTGAAAATGGAGCGCTAACTATGTTATGTTTTGTGGTTATGCAAAACAGAAGCAAATTAATGAGATCATGACTCAGTTGACCTAGGGGAGCTAGAACCCTGAATCACTTGGTCAACTTACTCCTAAGATGATAGATCTGGCAAACATCAATTGGGAGAAGACAGTAGGTTGGAATAATTAAGGGACGACTGTATGGTTCGGGGCCCTTGGCTCCATGTATGGGCCAGTTTGGGGCCGGGAGCAGCAGAAGACGCAGTCGACCAGCTCCTCCTCCTTCAGCTACGGAGGCAGAGCAGCTCAGGCAACTGGTGCAGTCTCAGGCGGAGCTGCTGCAGGCTCAACAGCAGGAGCTGCAGACTAAGCGCCAGGAGCTGCAGACCACTCGGCAGGAGGTCAGCACCTCTACTGAGTGAGGCTATGAAAAAGATGCAGCAAGACTTCGCGAAGGTGACCCGCAAGCAGCAGGTGGTGTTGAAGTAGTTTAAAAATATCTGGAAAGATGGTGGGGAGCAAGATGAGGAGTCCACGGATAACAGCAGCTATTAGGATTTGTTGTATTATCAGTTGAATCAGTCCCTCGCTAATTCCCTCGCAAATGATGATTAGCGACGGAAATTGGACGTTTTGCGAGGAAAAATTCCCTCGCTAATAACATTTTTTTGTAGTGTCACTCAAAGTAAAAAACTCTTTTTCAAAATTTGTTTTAGTCCCCATTCAGCTGACTCTAATCACAAATGAGTAGTGTGAGTATTGTGATCAGAGAGAGAGAGAGAGAGTTTATTTTGGTTGTTTTGACCATTACTTCAACTCTTTGAGATTGATAAATTTAATTTATATAAAGGCAAGTGGCAGTATAAAAAGCGGGTGCTTATATTGAGAAAATCGAATCAAAATACACAAAGGGTTGCATTCCCATTTTACCCAAAAGACAAAACGGGTGAGGGTGGACAAAAATGGGGAGGGGGAAGTGGGCAAATACCAACACCGACCATATATAGTTTCCTTTATCCTTTGCCAATATATACACATTATATTGGTGAAAGCCACTCTTTTCCAAAGCTTTAAGGTTCCCCTTATACATTCTCAAATGTTAATACTCTAGTGTTTCTTTTTTCTAGGAAGACGTTAGAATCGACGATTTCAATATCCCGCATATAAGAATGTTAGCAATTGAATAATGGAAGTCCAATGTGTCATATTTTTTTTATAAGATTTCTTGTGATTATGGACACCTAGTACAAAGTGTACCAAGAATAAGCTATGAGTTCATCTAGCTATTTACTAGTTATTGAAGTTAGAGAATGTGAAAAACTGTACAGAGAGTCTTTTATATACAAGACTTAACAAGCTCCAAACATAAGTAACCGTGAGGGAAACTAATTTCTAACTTGTAATACTCCCCCTTAAGTTGAGACGTAGAGGCTATGAAGTCTCAACTTGGCGATTAGAGCTTGAAAAGGGGGCTGAGGAAGCACTTTAGTCAGGGATTAGGAAGTTGTTCGTGAGATGGCACATGAACCAGTTTGATGAAGACGAGATTAGCACGTTCACGGGAAAAAAATGGCAATCAATATCTATGTGTTTGGAACGTTCATTGCTTGCAAAGAGTAGCATTGTGGGGCTAAATTTGGAAGATAAAGAATTGATGGCAACCTATGTTTTTCTCTCTTGTTGCCTGTTGGTGCTAGTCCTAGAAGACTCAGCACATGGGGACCAGTGTTGAAGGCTCTAAGATTAAGATTATCATCATGGAAAGGTAAACAATTGTCAATTAGTGGTCGGATAACACTAATCAACTTTGTTCTTTCAAGCATTCCACTCTGTTTCTTCTCCTTCTACAAGGCCCCGAAAAAGGTCATCAATGAGATTGCAAAATTGCAAAGGCAGTTTGGGGGGCATGAGGAGCATAGGAAAATAGCTTGGGTGAATTGATCATAAAAAATGTTTCACGGTAAAATCTTGTTACGCCTGGACTGTTGATTGTTATTCAGGTGTTGCTGTGAGAATGGATGAGGAGTCTGCGATGGCCTGCTCACAGACGTGGGAGTGCGAAATAGCTGCAGCCTGGGCATGGAGATTGTTGTTGAACCGGCTACCAACCAGGGACGCGCTGGTGCGGAGAGGCGTGGTGGATTCTACCTGTGATAGCTGATGTGCATTCTGCTTCTGCGAGAAGGAAAATGTGGACCATCTGTTCTTACCATGCAACAAGTCGCAGGAAGTGTGGAAGGGAGTCTATGCATGGCTGGGTATTTCTTCGCAACTACTACAACAAATCCAAAGACCAGTATCTCATTTCCTCCAATTCATAAAGATGCTTAAGGGGAGAAAGCTGAAGGCGCACAAGCACTTGATATGGAAGACTACGATATGAGGAATCTGGTGAGCACGGAACAGATTAATGTTTGGGGGTGCTGTTGTAAACATTTACGCATATCTAAATCATGTAAAATATGTGGTCTTGGGGGTAGTTCTTAGCTAGGAAAGGTGGGAGAAAAAAATGAATTATATGGATTGGTTGAATTGCCCTTTGGGTTGTATGATGTCCATCTAAGTTGGGGTGCTATTTTTTCTCTTTGGGTTTTTCCCAAACAGTTTTGGCCCAGAGAAATTTTACCGAGGCCCCACGGTATTTCGTTGTAAGGGTTGGAGTATCCCTTGTGCCCCCTTTATTGATATTTGTTGCATATAAAAGAAGGAAGGCACGGGGATATGGAAGGAGCAAAGTAACTACCATGTCCATAGCAACTCAAAAGTGAGTGTATAGCTAGAGCAAGATACTCATCCATAGCATAGGATCTAGCAAATGTGTTTTGTTTCTTTGATTTCCAAGCAATGAGAGCAAAAACCAAGAATAAGCAAAAACCCGTAGTGGACCTCTGAGTAGTTTGACGTGTGCCCCAATCCTCATTATGTAGGCAGTGACCCTTAAGGAAGAATTGACGGAGAATAAAAGACCTTTGCCAAGAGATCAACTTCACGTACTACAAGCGGTGATGGACTGCTTGTAGATGAGGTGTTCTGGGTTTGCTCATAAATTTTCTACGTTTGCTAACAGCAAACACAATATCAGCACGAGAAATGGTTAGGTAAATCAAACGCTCATGTAGTCTACGGTATTGTGAGAGATCATGTAGGGAATCACCGTCGAAATCACTCTATAGAATATTAGGATGAATTTCCATGTTTTAAGTGCACACATGAGCAATCACATAAATGCTCAAAATTGGAGTTGATAGAAACTCCCTCATAATCGACAATAAAATAGGAGAAGGTCTGCATAAAAAGCTCCATGTAATCACTCAATTTTGATGGGAAGATATTGAAATAGTGAACACAGAAGTCATTATATCCTAGTGCTTCCTTCATGCTTTGGGTCTAAAAGAACAACAATCAACAATTCACAAAAAGGGGCAATGTTGTTTTCGTGGGTGACTAAATGGTTCTTTGACAAGAACTATGGCATGGCCAACCACTAAATCAACAGTGAAACAAGGAAAACTCCCAAGTGTAGTGCTTAAGAAGTGTTCCGGACTGGACCGATGGCCCAATCCACAAGATGGGCCGTGACCAGCCCACCCTAGCGAATCTCCAGTCACCAGGCGAAGCCGAATGTACAGGAACCGCTATCAATGGCTGAGATCGAGACGGCTAATCTTGCGGCCAGGAAGCATCGTCTGACTCTATAAATAGGGGTCGACCCCCACAGAAAGGTACACTTTTGGACCCATTAATTCACTTCCCGCTTTGACTTCTACCGCTCTGACTTGGGCGTCAGAGTGTCTTTGCAGGTACAACCCGACTCGAGCTCTGCTCTCGACTTCACTATCAGACCGTGCCACCTTGTACCGGATCGACCCGCCCAAGGCATTCAAGGTACGATTCAGTTGGCAATCCTAGTGGGAACCCCGGCGCTATCCCACCTCACATCCTATGGCCCTGCGGGGTAGACCGCCCAACAGGAAGACCCTGCGCTTACAAAGCGTGGCTGATATTCCTGCCCAGCCACAGCCCACACTGGAAGACATCGCGGTCACTGCGACGGAGACCGCACCGGTCTTACCTTCTGATCCAATCCCTCAAGCAAATATCACGATACCTGCAGCTGCCGTGCAACAGCTTTTAGACCTAGTCAACGGGTGGGATCAGGCGTTAGAACAACAAGATGAACGACTCACACAGATTGAAAGAGAAGTGGCTTCAGCCCGGGTCGACATCGCGCCTGAGCCGCACCACACCAATGCTCAATCCCCCTCCAGGAGGGGAATTCCCTCTAGACGCCATCCATCACCACCTAGAAGACATCCCGTCCATCGCTCATCACCCCGTCGAAGAAAACGAAGAGGTTCGAGAACTCCTCCTCGAACACCCCCTTGTCCAACAGATCCCACTTATTGGCCGGACGAGTCACCAAGCAGGGATTCTTCCTTTGCATCCTCTGACTCGCCCCACTACTCTCGGAGCCGGTCCCCAGCAAGGCACCCCAGGCGATCTCCCGACCGACGTGACCATCGAAGCCGACGCTTCGAGGACCGGTCGCCTCGTCGGGGAGCAGTCGCTCTCCTATGGGACCCTTCACTAGAGAAATAGATGAATACCAGATCCCGTCCTCTCTCGAGAAACTCTCGGTCTTAAATATGTACGATGGAATCGGCGATCCTGACAATCATTTGGACTATTTTGTTCTCATGATGCAATATCGAGGGGTGAGAGACCTTGTGAGATGCAAGATCTTCCCACTAACTCTAGAGAAGTCCGCGCTGGCATGGTTTAGAGGACTAAAACCAAACTCAGTGACGACTTGGAAACAGTTGACTCGGCTATTCTCGGCCCGATTTACCGCATCCAGGATAAAACCCATGTCTGAAGCAGTATTGAAAGCGATCGGGCAAGGCGAGAAGGAAACGCTCTGCGAGTACGTCGAGTGGTTCAACAAGGAAGCCTCCAATGTGAGAAACTTAGGGGAGAAGATGCGATTGGATTTCCTGATCGACGGACTCAGTCGCGGGAGTTTGTTTGAGATCGAGATCGGTGTAAACAAACCGCGCGACTTGGGAGACTTTCTCCGCAGGTCGCAAAAGTACATGGATTATGAGGAGGCCGATATGGCGAATCAAGCGGTTGCTAAGAATAGCCAAGAAAAAGAGCATGACGGGCGCGATCAGAAGCAAAAGAAGGACCAAGGAGGACCATCCCATGATTCTCGGTCTCGAAGGTTCACCGATCGGACCAAGCTAAACACCACATGCGCTCAGATCCTCTCTGAGTGTGCTAATACCGAGTTCAGAGATATTAAGAAACCAGAGCCGCTCATCCTCAAAGAGGTCAGCGCCCGTCGCCCAAATACAGCCGATACCACCGCAGTAACGGGCATGACACTAACAAGTGTATGGCGCTGAAAGATGACATCGAGGAGTTGATTCGAAAAGGGAAGTTCACCCAGTACACCAAGAAAGGTCAAGATGAAGACCCTATGTCTAGAGTTAAGTAGTACTTCCTTTAAATGTCTTTAAAGGGTTTTAATTCATATCATTCCTTGAGTTCTCTTTGTGAACCATGTCTGTACCCACAAAGCCCCCTTGTTTTAGTTGGCCATTCCAAAAACAAAGTTGAAAGCATTATGACACAAGGAATAAAACGCAAACATCATAATATTACATAAAAGCTATTCAAAGTTCATTACACACTAAGAACAATCCAACTACAACAAAGTTAGCTCATCACAAGTTCCATCAACATAATACAACTAGAGAGTATGTATTACCGTATGAAGACAAGAGAAGAGTGGTTGCAAAAGATACACTCCAATGATCCCAAATAGCATACAAAGGATGAAGTTGAGGTGTGAGCAAAACCTTGAATGAAGACTAGAAAACTATACTAAAAATAAAAGCTTAAGAGTGGAATAACAATGGAGGAAAACTACTATGTCAAGATAGTTCCCTCCATGTTAAAACTCTCTCTACGTATGTTACTCTCTATAGAAGCATTCTATTCTAATTTAATCTAACCAAGTCTTAATAAAATAATAATAATAATTCATGATCATAAAACTTAGATATTATTCATAAAGCTACTTTACAAAAAGGTGTGATGATTAAAATCACCAACTATCACATGGGACACATGTAGGAGGCGCCAAGTGTCTTTGAAGTATCCACTTGGGTACTGAAATGTCATGCTAAGGATAAGAGATAAGGATGATGACTCATCATTTCAGCAAGTGGCTTTATAAATATCCAAATGTCCCACCGTCATATAGGCACTGTAGCGTCTACCGCTGGCTTACCGCTGCAGCACTCAAGCAAAACATCAATATATTCACAAAGGCACCAAATGTGCCAAATGATAACAACCAAGCTCCTAACCCTTCTTTCCTCTAAATAACTAATATTTACCTAATATAGCACAAATATTACTTGAGAACTTGTGTTGATTTAAGTATTAAGAGCACAAATAACCTATATAAAATAGAGTTATCACACCCCCAAACTTAAACCATTGCTTGTCCTCAAGTAATGACGCTTGACAAAGAACAAACAACACAACAACAAAGAAACAATTACATAGATTAACTGTACAAACAAGACAACAACAATATCTTTTTCTAAAATAAAAAAATTATTATTACTTCAGAACTCGCATTTGCTTAAGTCTAGAAAGCATAAATAACTCTTATAGATAAGAGTTATCACACCCCCAAACTTAAACTATTGCTTGTCCTCAAGTAATAACACATTATAAAGATAAACAAACTAACTTAAAATAGAATAACAACAACATAGAAAGACAAGGTCACTTGCATCCCTCAATCAAACAATTTTTCAAAAATGTTCTTAATGGGCTAAAATTTTCGGATTCACACATACACACACACAACATCATTGTTTTTCACAACATCTAGAATTATTACTGCTCAATTGTGAGTGTGTGACTACTAAGCTTAGTTTAGTTCCTAGCTAGTTTCAATATTTCTCCTAGCCTTGGAAAGAGTGGCCTTCTTTTGGTTTAGCCAAAGAATTTTTCAAAAATGAGAGTAGACTAACAACTTCAAAAAAGACTTGAGGGGCTTCAAAGCACAGCAAAGGGCTTTGATTAGGCAATTTAGATCATTGGTCAGTGCAAAAGATTTTGATTTGGTGATTTCTCAGACGCTGTAGCGTTTAGACGCTGCAGCGCTGGCAATTTGAAGAACAAAACTAGTTGCTGCCTTTACTACTGAGCTCCTTATTTGTATTTCTTTTTCTTTTTCTTTTCATGCATTCTTGGAACAGCTCAGCAAATTATTTTAGACATTTTGCAACTTTTTTCAAGACCACTTGCACACTTTTGTTTCATTTTGCAGTGACCAAACTATCATCTTTGTTCCTAGCCTTAACATAACCGATGCACCCCCAAACTTAGCTTCAAATGCTACTCTCAATTTTTAGTAAAAACTTGACTAAACCTTATCATTCGGAGCTAACTTGGTTCCTTGCTAAGCCTAGAGTTTTGTGTAGGAGCAGCAATAAGACTAGTCATTGTTCAAACAAGGCTACTCTACTCACAACACATAATCATCATTAAATTTAGCCCAGGAAGAAACATATTCTATTATTGAAAAACTAGGAATTGCAACTGATCATGCTTTTTATTCAACAAACATAACATTAACATTTCACATATAACATTAAACACATTTAAGGTCCTCCCCCCAACTTAAGACCTAACAGTGTTTCCACTACTCATGCAATTCTAATGGGAGAGGCTTATGACTAAAACTTAACAGAATTAAAAACAACATAAATAAAACTCTAAACATAGTGTTAGATGCAAGAACAGACACTATAGCACCTAACAGATTTATTGAAAACAAACAAACAACATTTTTTTTATTTTTTTAAAGAAGGGTTAGAGTACTGTTTGCTAACCCAGATTTGAGCCTATTGCTTGCTCTGGTGGGCACTGTGGTGGCTCTGCTACTGGATTTTTCTTTCTTTCCTGCCGCTACAGCGCTAGGTGTAGCATCAGCCGCTACAGCGCTAACTTATTCTGGGGATCCTCTACTTCCTTGTAAGGTTTCATCTCAGCCAGCTTTTCTGCTGCTTCCGTCTCTGCAGAAAGATCAGGAGTATTCACCTCAGATGCAGCTTTTTGCGGGGCTTTGGCTTTAGGCGCTGTAGCATCAGCCGCTACAGCGCTAACTGGAACTTCTTCTTGTGGAGGGTCATCTGCCAACTTGGTCCCAGGGTTTTTCCTTTGTTGGCTTCTTTTCTCACTTCATAAAATTCACACCTGCACAAAAGAAAAATTAAAAACACAAAATTAATAATTTAAGAACCTTGGGTTGCCTCCCAGGAGCGCTTTGTTTAAGAGTCCTCAGCCAGACTAAGTCTTGTGGTATGTATCTTTGGCTAATGGCGGCTCTCGTGTAGGAGAGGGGACCCAATCATTTGTTACAACAGAATTACGTTCCTCCACAACAGATTTAGGCACCCTTGGCCTCTTTTTGGCCACCATTTTTGTTCTTACAACTTTCTTTGGTGCTACAGCAGATGCTGCAGCACTGCCTTCTGATACTGATGCTGTAGCGCCACTTGTGACAGCATTTATTCTCTGCACTTTAGCTTTTTTTTTTTTCGGTGCACGCTCTGTGGCAAGCTGAGTTTTGGTGGATTTTGTTCTTCTATGAGACTGAGATGATTTTTTTTTTGGTGAGGGAAGTTTCTTAGGAGATGGGGACTTGTGTGGAGTTGGTTGTTTTGGAAAGGGGAAGGTATTTGAATAAGGTTTGATGGTTTGGCTTGAGGTAAGGATAGATTAATGGCTGGAACTGTGAGAATTTGGAGGTGTTATAGGTGGAGGGGATGGTTCTTTGGTTGGTGATGGTTTAGGTGAAGGTGTGGTCGAAAAGTTTTGGGTGGGTGGTGAGGGATACTTCCTTACTTCCCTCTTCTTTCTTATTATGCTCTCCTTTATCTTTCTCATCATCTTCTTTTTAACCACATTCTCAACACCTCAGCTGCAAGTGCTGTAACGCATGGTGCTACAGCATCAAAATTCCGCATACTTGACAGCACATACATACCACAAGTCTTCTTATTCATACCTGCAATAGTAAAAACAAAAACACATAGAAAACATAATTAGTTCTAAAAATCTGGGTTGCCTCCCAGTGGCGCTTTGTTTAAGAGTCCTTAGCTAGACTTTGAAATTCAAAACCCTTGTTAGGGTGGATAATAGGACAAGAAGAAAATATTATCCTTCCGCTTTCTCTTTTTGGTCAGAAATCCCATGTATTTGGTATAGGGCAGCAAGTGCTCCCATGCCCCAACCAATAAATATTTGGGATAGGAATTCCCCTTTTTTTGAAAAAATTGAAGCTCATCTTGCGGAGGGATATTTTCTTTAAGTACCATGGGTTGAGTCTCACTTGTCACACGACTTTTTTCATTCCTCAACCTTGGTTTCTCTTCCTTGTCACTATTTTTGAATTTTTCTTTTTCTACAACTACAAAAAAAATTGTTTTTCTTCCACAATTTCCACATGACCATATTCAAGCTCATACTCTACATTCTCTTTTTCTTCCGCTTGCTCAACCAATTCAGTAGATTCAAAGGATTGAGCAAAAATTTCTTTAAAATCAGAGTTGCCTAAATGATAACAATCATCTTCAAACTCTACACTTTTTTCTTTCTTTTGCTCAACCACCTCTTCAACACAACTCTTTTCTTCTAGCTCAACCACTTCTTCAACACAACTCTCTTCTTTTAGATGCTCCATTATAGTCTTAAAGTGAGCCTCTATATTCTTACATGAAGCTTGAAAGTTTCCACTATCCACTTTGATATCTTGAAGGAATTGAGCCAAGTGTTCTTTTAAATCAGAGTTTTCCTCATGTATTCCTTCGGTTTGAGCTTGAGAATATGAATCTTGCTCACACAAACCATTTCCCATGCCATAATCCATATTGTGGGCTGTCATGGGCATGAAGTTTGTCTCATAACAGCCCCCTTCATATTCAATCCCATGGAAATTATAGTTGAAAAATTGTTGTTGAGCATTCCTTGCTTGCATTGAGTAAAAATTCAAATGGTCCATGACATAAAGTGAATTTTTTTTTCTTTTTCAACTAAACACAAATAACAACAAAGAGAAACACACTACAAACACAAAACACAATACAAAATAAAAAATATTGCTGGAAAAACAGAACACACTAAGCAAAAGAATCTAAACTAACTAAACTTACTAACTAAACAATAGAAATTAACTTTCACAATCCCCGGCAACGGCGCCAAAAACTTGTTGTGATAAAAGTAGATGTGCAATTATACACAATCGCAACAAGTAATATAATGATAAATAAAGATCGTTCCCACGGAGATTGTTGAGTTTACTTCTATATTTAAATTAGTAATTTAGCTAGTGAGCAAAACAAGTAACAAATACAAGTTGTCAACAAGTATTGTCATTGTGATTAACATAAATGCAAATGAATAAATAAAGATGTGAAAACAGTAGTGAATTGAAAGTATTTAAGAGTGAGTTGGATAGCTCAGTAGTTATGTAAATTCCCAAGAGTAGTGTTCTATAATATTAGATGCTGTAGCGTTAAGCGCTGTAGCGCTTCAGAATCCGTAGACGCTGTAGCGCCTTGGTGGCGTGCCTTTCAGTCACTATCGTCAGGGTTATGTTAGAAGACTCCTATGTCTAGGCTCTAAATAAGTTTTACCCCTGTATATTAAGCTCATACAACATTTGCCTTATGAACTATTACTCCCCTATGTCTAGAGTTAAGTAGTACTTCATTTAAATGTCTTTAAAGGGTTTTAATTCATATCATTCCTTAAGTTCTCTTTGTGAACCATGTCTGTACCCACAAAGCCCCCTTGTTTTAGTTGGCCATTCCCAAAACAAAGTTGAAAGCATTATGACAGAAGGAATAAAACGCAAACATCATAATATTACATAAAAGCTACTCAAAGTTCATTACACACTAAGAACAATCCAACTACAACAAAGTTAGCTCATCACAAGTTCCATCAACATAATACAACTAGAGAGTATGTATTACCGTATGAAGACAAGAGAAGAGTGGTTGCAAAAGATACACTCCAATGATCCCAAGTAGCATACAAAGGATGAAGTTGAGGTGTGAGCAAAACCTTGAATGAAGACTAGAAAACTATACTAAAAATAAAAGCTTAAGAGTGGAATAACAATGGAGGAAAACTACTATGTCAAGATAGTTCCCTCCATGTTAAAACTCTATCTACGTATGTTACTCTCTATAGAAGCATTCTATTCTAATTTAATCTAAGCAAGTCTTAATAAAATAATAATAATAATTCATGATCATAAAACATAGATATTATTCATAAAGCTACTTTACAAAAAGGTGTGATGATTAAAATCACCAACTATCACATGGGACACATGTAGGAGGCGCCAAGTGTCTTTGAAGTATCCACTTGGGTACTGAAATGTCATGCTAAGGATAAGAGATAAGGATGATGACTCATCATTTCAGCAAGTGGCTTTATAAATATCCAAATGTCCCACCGTCATATAGGCACTGTAGCGTCTACCGCTGGCTTACCGGTGCAGCACTCAAGCAAAACATCAATATATTCACAAAGGCACCAAATGTGCCAAATGATAACAAACAAGCTCCTAACCCTTCTTTCCTCTAAATAACTAATATTTACCTAATATAGCACAAATATTACTTGAGAACTTGTGTTGATTTAAGTATTAAGAGCACAAATAACCTATATAAAATAGAGTTATCACCTACCGAGGAATGGATCTAACCGGATTCAATGGGTCTTCCACAACGCCTCTGGGCCATCTCGAACTTATGGTCTCCTTCGCGGATGACAACGCCGAGAAACCATTGTACAGAACGGTGAAGACACCCTTCCTAGTGCTTCCTTGCAAATCCGTCTATCAGTGTATCATTGGCCGACCCAAGGTAGGAAGGCTCGGAGCAGTTGCTTCAACCATACATCTCAAGATGAGGTTTTATTCCACGACAGATGAGGTAATTACGTTGCTGGCAGATCTTCACTCGGCGCGAAGGTGCCATTTCATGAGCCTGAAAGAGCAAGGAGAGTTTGAAAACAAAAAGACGAAAACAGGCAAAACAGGGAAAGGCAACCAGGTTAATGTGGCAGACTTGGACGCCAGTTACGACCTTGATAGCGAAGAAGAAGAGGGCGACGACGCCTTGGCCCGAGAATTGAAAAAACGACTCAAAAGGCCAGAGCCCGATGGTGAGTTCATTCAGATCCAACTTGGGGACGACCCAAAGATGACGGTTAGAATTAGGATCGATCTCCCAGACGACGTTTGAGAAAAGCTAACTCAATGTTTGAGAGAGCACGCTGACTTTTTTGCATGGAGTGCGGCCGATATGCCGGGGATCCCACCTTAGGTAGTATGCCACCACTTGGCCGTAGGTCCATCGGTCAAGTGGGTCGCCCAGAGGCGGCGCGTTCAGAAGGAAGACAAAGCCCAAACCGCGTTCTAAGTGGTCGAAGATCTGATTGAAGCCAGGTTCGTAAGAGAAATCATGCACACTACGTGGCTATCCATCATCGTTTTGGTCCAAAAAGCGAACAGGAAATGGCGCATGTGCGTCGACTACACTGATCTCAGTCGAGCCTTCCCCAAGGACGCGTTCCCAGTCCCAAGCGCCGATCGCCTTGTGGGATGGTCGCAGCTTTATCCCGCTTTATTGCAAAAGCAGCTAACAAGTCGCTCCCACTCTTTAAATTACTCAAGAAATGAGTTGGTTTTCAATGGACACCCGAGTGCGAGCAAGCACTAGATCAGCTCAAGACCGCCTTACTACAACCGCCCATATTGACCAGGCCCGAGCCTGGGGAGACATTATATCTTTATCTGGCGATCACTAGTGAAGCATTAAGCGCTGTCCTCATCAGGGAGAGCGATTCCAAACAGAATCCTATCTATTTCTTCAGTAAAGCGCTGCAGGGACCCGAACTCAGATATCAGAAAGTTGAAAAGTTGGCCTTAGCACTGGTAGTTGCCGCTCGAAATTTGAGATCATATTTTGTAGCGCATCAGATCGTCCTCCGGACTGACCAACCGATCAAGCAGATTCTACATAGACCGGACCTAGCAGGTGTTGTGGAAAAAGGGTATTGTGCAAGTGTACACAGTCTTTAACAAGTAATATAGTAGAAAGATGAGATCGTACCCACAGGGATTGTAATTAATTTCCAAAGTTTAAGTTGATAGTTGGATTAGTGAGATGCAACCAAGTGACAAACAATAATATTGGATGAAGATAGAAAGTAAACAAGTTAAGTAAGTTTGAGTTTGAAATCAAATGATAAAGATAGTTGGAATGCTCTTTACTAAGTAAGTCATATTTGACAGCATTATGTTATATGCGATGCTGCGGCATTGGATGCTGTAGCAATTGATGCGTGCATTTCAGACACAAGCGTTAGGGTTTCGTTACAAGTCTTATGTCTAAGCTCTAAATAAGTTCACCCTTGTATATAAAGTACCCAAAGTATCACCCTATGGACTATGCTATCCTATGTCTAGGTTTTAGCATGGAATAACAAAGTTTCCTTTATTAAACACTTACCCATATTAGTTCTTGAGTTCTAATCATAAACCATGTCTGTATTTATGACTGTACTTATTCTAGTTCATCAGTCCCAAAATAAGTTTTAAAGAAGTGTAACACAAGAACTAAAATGCAACCATCAATAATAACACAATAACTAATCAAAAGATCATTACAAAGTTAAAGCATCCCAACTAAAGAAGTTTAGCTCATGCTAGGCATTACTAAGAATATACAAACAAAGATAACCATGTTCATATATCTGATAATACAAAGGAGAGAAAATAAAGTAAGAATTACACGGTTAATGTTCCCTTGCATAAATCAGCCTAGCAATGTTGTAGCATTCACTTCACAACATTCAATCTGCACTATGAGAGTGTATAGAAGTAGAGAGAAAAGTTGTCAATTTCTTTCTTTCCTTTGCACAAGTAATGTGAAAGTCATTCTAAATCTCTATCTAGGGTCTTTGAATGAGAAGGTGAAGGTGTTTATATAGTCTCTTTGAGTGAAGTAATTTTGGTCACCAAGTTTGCCTGGAGATGAAGTTAGGGTTACTTTATTTCCAATTGTCTCCAAAAGTTATCTGATCTTACACCCACTAAAGAAAGGAGGTCCTATTGTGAGTGGACAAGTGTCCCTAAAGAGGTTCAACTTGTAAAATATGATGTCTCAATGGTGGTGCCGAAATCATCCACTTGGGCCACTTGCTTTTACTTTTGACGCATCTTGACGTCATCAATAGAATGCTGTGGCATTTCAATTTGCCAAGGATGTCGGAGCATTAATTTCTGGGGCATTGTAGTCTGTTGTGAATGTTGGGGCATCGAATGCTGGGGCATCTAGTGCTGGATCATTGAACAAACACGTAGGAAATACCACAAGATATACCAAACTGCCAAGTTGTTTGTAAAAACCTTTCTTAACCTTTAATGTTGTAATTCTTTTGTATTTCCATATTTAATAAACATTATTACAGAGAATTTTACAATTATTTAGATTTAAAAGTGTAAATAACTCTATATAAAATAGAGTTATCATCAGGGCGCATGATAAAATGGGCGGTCGAGCTCTCTGAATTTGGAATCAAATACGAAGGCAGATCGGCCTCAACTACCCTGGACCCTATACGTTGACGGTTCTTCCAACAGTAAAGGCAGTGGAGCGGGTCTGATCCTTGAAAACTCTGAAGGCATGACCGTAGAAGCTTCAGTTATATTTTCATTCTCCACCTCAAACAACCAGGCCGAATATGAGGCGTGCATCACTGGATTGTTGCTTGCACGTGAATTTAATGTCGCCGGAGTTGAACTCCATTCCGACTCCCTCTTGGTTGTTTCACAGATCAAAGAACTGTTCGATGCCAAAGACTTGATCCTTCAGAAATACCTAGAAAGGGTAAGAGAATTGCTTAAGCTCTTTCAGTATGCCGAAGTGAAGCATGTTCCACAGTCCGAAAATACAAGGGCCGACATCCTCTCAAAATTGGCGAGCACAAAGAACCCAGGGAACCACAGGAGTGTGATCCAGGAGACCCTATCTCAACCAAGTGTGCGACTTGATGTTCCCCCTGCTGAAGATATATGTGTGATCAACCCAGGAGAAAGCTGGATCCACCCGATTCTCAAGTATATCCAGAACGGGGAAGAATCTGATGACCCAAAGGAAGCAGACTTAACAAGAAGACGAGCATCGTTCTAATCGGTCATAGAGGGGAAGCTCTTCCGAGTAGCCCCAGGCCAGCTAAAGTTCTTGATATGGTGGGGGATCGACCTACTTGGCACATTCCCAGTAGCCCCAGGCCAGCTAAAGTTCTTGATTTGCAGTAGATTACATTACCAAAGTGGATAGAGGCGGAACCCCTTGCAATAATAACGTCCAAGAATTGCATGAAGTTATTCAAGAAGAACATTCTGGTCCGATCTGGGATACCAGAGGCCGTGGTCACGGATAATGGAACGCAATTCACTAATAAGGGTTTCAGGAAAATAATGACTGACCTCGGAATCAAACAGCGATTCACCTCTGTAAAGCATCCCCAAACTAACGGCCAAGCTGAGGCCGCAAATAGAGTAATCTTGTGCGGTTTAAGAAGACGATTTGACGAGGCTAAAGGGAATTCTGTTGAAGAATTGCCATACATTCTATGGGCATACCAGACAACTCCGCACTCTGCCACAGAAGAGCCCCCATTCAAGATGGTCTACGGCACTGAAGCGGTCATCCCTTTCTGGATTGGGGAACTATGTTGAAGGACCGCGAATCCTAAATCGCCACAAGAGAACAATCAGGCCATTCGAGAGGTGCTCGATCCTGTCGAAGAGCTTCGAACCCAGGCCGCCCTGCGAGAAACCTTGATCAAGTAGAGAATGGCAGCTCGATATAACGTCAAAGTTCTTCCAAGAGAATTTGCAGTAGGTCAACTTGTCCTCCGCAGAGCCAATATCAGCCAGAGGAAGCCGCACAGGGAAAGCTCGCCCCAAATTGGGAAGGCCCGTACCGAATCATCTCAAAGACGGGAAAGGGCGCCTATAAACTCGAAACTATGAGTAGAGGGGTCATCCCAAGAACTTGGAATGCCACGAAGTTAAGGAAATATTATACCTGAAAATGTAATTGACTTATTGTAAAAAACAAACTTTCATTGCACCGGGCGGGGCACTCTTTTTCCCACTAGGTTTTTTAACGAGGCCCGCCCGTCCGTCATTAATATGACGAGGCATATTTTGTGAAAAATATACTTGTGAATTTTATTTGATCAATATTCGCAAAGACTGGGCCAAGAATAAGCCCGGTACGAATTATAAACCTACGAGGCGAGTTAGGTCTTAGCTGAGTTCCAGTAAACTGCCTGCTAGGTCGGGAATGCTTGGGCGATCCAAGCAGCGACCGAAGCGACTAAAAAAGCAAATCGCATCCCTTTGAACGAGTTCAATCTGGACCGAGATCCGGTAAACTGTTCAAAAGCGGATTTTACGAAAATAAAAGAAATGCAAAGACACTCACCTCACAAGAACGATTGCGTAAAGCATTACGAAGCCCTATTAAATAAAGATAAACGAAACGCCCTTTCGATTTAAACAAGTGCCCGGATAAGGCCGGGCTCCATAAAGTACGTTTACAATAAGGTGACTTCGAGGTCGCTTCAACAAAATATGAGAAAATTAGAAACAAAATTAAGGCCGAGCAACAACGACAACCTCAGGCTCAATAACCTTCCCATCTGCATCCTTAGTTGCCGGTTTGATGATCCTTGCATCAACCAACGCATGGTCCTCATGCATGAATTGGATTTGCGCAACAGCATTCTTAAATTGATCAGTAGCGATCGTCATCGCCTCATCCACAACCTTCTGAAAATCCTCAACAACTTTATCCTTCTCCCCTTCAATAGTCTTGGCAGTAGACTTCCACTCCTTGACCTCATGCCGCAGATCGGAAATCATCTGCTAAAGTTCTTCGATTCAGAGGGCGCGTTCGTTGACCTTTTTCTCCGCCGTCGCCTTGGCGGTCAGAGCATTGTGCCTCTCCTTGGTAAGAGTGGTCAGTGACTCTTGTGCCTTAGCGAGGGCATCAACGGTCAGCTTCAAAGACTTATTTTCCTCTTCTATCTTCGTTTTGGCCTCATCCCGCTCTTTCCACAATGCTGTGATAAATTTATAGCAGCTTTTAAGATTATCAGTATTATCTTGTAAATCGCCCTCTATCCACAAGTTTCGGGCTTCGAGAGAGTAACCTGCTACCCGCTCATCCTCTTCGGGCTTCCACTTTCTGAACAAGTCAGAGGCGGCCTTATAGATTTGGAAGTGATGGTAGTCGACCTCTGTCATTTTTTCCAAGTTCACCTTAGGAGATTTGTTCTTACGGTCGTCTTTGGTCGACTTCACTTTCTTGGCAGGCGGGTTAGCATCCTCATCAGACAAAGGGGTAACCCGATCCAGCGCCTCGTGGGCATTAGGACCCGTGCAATCCCTCTTTAGGACTCGCTCCCCTTGGCCGGTTGGAGCAGTCTGCATCTCTGCGTTAGAACAAAGACCGACCACTAGGGAGCGAGTAAAAGAACTCTAGGCCTGCGACACCCCCTTCTTTGCCATCGCCTTGAGCCCCTAGAAGCCAAGTGATCCTGACATCTTTTCTGCAAGGAAAAAATAAGAGAAATATAAAGCTGGTTAGGACACTCGGTAATTTGAGAAGAAAATATAAGAATCACAATTCGCTATGAGAATCAAAGCAAAGATCACGACGCAAGCAAGAAGTACCTAGCGTGGCCTTAAGCTCCTTAGTAGTACCGGCCATCACTATTTGACGGACATTAAACATAGGTGACCATGTTCTCAAGAAACCTCAGCATTTCTTTATCATCTTCATCAAGCCGCTCCCTCTTGACACTGAACGTGATCGGCCCCCTATTGTAATGGGACTTAGACCAAGCCACGGGAAATTTGAAACGTGTAACTTCATTCCTATCGTTCAAAGTCGCCACGATATCCACAACGTTGGAACAGACCGGGACGACCCACAGGTAGCTATGTTTCCAAGGCTTCAGAGAGTCAGAGATAGGCCTAAAGAAATTATATGAAGAATGGCCCTTTAAATTCAGATGCTCCCAATGGTTCTTGTTGCTGTCCTTCTCTCCCTGGCGACTTTCCTCGAAAATGGTGAAGAACAGCTTCCTCAAGCAGGGCCTCTCCATCTCCTCCAATAGCAATTCAAACGCTCTCACGAAAGACCAACTGTTTGGATGCAGCTGGGAAGGAGCGACCGACAAGTAGCGCAGGACTTCTCGCTCAAACACCGTGAAAGGAGGCGGAACCCTCATGTGCATTAACATGTTGGAGTACATCATGAACTTGAGCTCGCAAGGGAAGATCGCGATGCGTTCATCCCGAGTCGGTCCCTCTACGGTCCATTTTTGGCCCCTGATGCCGACCATATGCCGATACATTTTCACCAACTCCGACCCGGGCTTCAAAGATGACTTGATCTCGCATAGACCCTCAGAAACCCACGACAGGTCAACTACTCGGCTTTCCCGCTCCTCTGGTGGCGGCCGCTCCTCTTGGAAGGTTTTGGTTACTTGGGTATTTTTCTCAACTTCTGCCTCAACCTCTTCCCCCTATGTCTGACTGATCCAATGATCACTCGGGGGAGCAGGTTGGAAATTCACCGACTCAGGAGCGGTGGGTGACCCGAAAGATTCAGAACCAGTGCTCTCCGACGAAGAGAGCGAGGACCAAGTCGAGGAAGAACGGCGCTCTGCGTCGTCACCAGACATGGATTGAGTGGTCACTGAGCCCGTGAAGAATTTCGCCAGGTGATACAATCGGTCACCAAACACACGCGTTGTTTGCTTTATCCTCACCAGGATCTAGAACCTGCAAGGAGGGGGCATAAAGTCAGGACTACCTATAGCCGATTCCTAGAAGGGGGCGACAAGGTCGACCCCAGGCCTGGCACCCCCTCCCGCCGAACAAGGGGATAGATGAAAAAATGAAACAAACTACAGAGAAGAGAATTATTACCTGGAAAGGAAGGACGAAAGGTCGGTCGAAATATGGGAGGAAGGTCGGAAGAAAGAGTGCGGAAGTTAAGTCGCACCACGTAAAACAACCGATCCGGGGAAGATTTCTTCGCCGAGAAAGGAAAGCACATCGCCAGAGTTTCGCCGGGGAATCAAGTCGTCCTCAGTAAAGGATCTAGTCGCTCCCAGAGAATGAGAAAATAACAAGAAGTGTGAAATGAAGGGGAACCCTTCATATAGTTGGTCTGTCAGCAGATCGTGGGCCAAAGGCGAAACGACACGACCCTTCGCCTTGCGCATTAAATGTTCACCTTGAAATATTAAAATGACATCATTACCTATCACCTCAAAAAGAGCAAATGTCACATCAGTCAGACGCCAACCTCCAATAATGCAAACATTACATCAGTCACGATCTAATTACCACGTACTCCCCAAGAATGCGCCCGAGCGTCCCGCTCTTATCCGGTCGTCCCATCTTAACTGATCCGTGCGATCCAAGCAAGCTGGGGGAAGCGGTCTCAAGTCTGAATCCGTCCACCAGATGGGCCGTAACCAGCCCACCATAGCGAATCTCCACTCACCAGGCGGAGTCAAATGTTCAGGAATCGCTATCAACGGCTAAGATTGAGCCGGCTAATCCTGTGGCCAGGAAGCATCGTATGACTCAATAAATAGGGGTTGACCCCCACAGAAAGGTACACTTTTGGACCCATTAATTCACTTCCTGCTTTGACTTCTACCCCTCTGACTTGGGCGTCCGAGTGTCTCTCCAGGTACAATCCGACCCGAGCTCTGCTCTCGACTTCACTATCAGACCGTGTCACCTTGTACCAGATCGACCCGTCCCAAGGCATTCAAGGTATGGTTCAAGAAGTAAATCACTCCGTTTGATCATAGTTTTAGTGAGAAGAGTATTGTTTTTATATCAACTTCCTTAATTATACAATATATCACAACTAGAAAAAACTGAAATAGTTACGGGAATTTAAAGACGAAAAAAGGCAAAACTCGTCTCTAATTTCGTTCCTAAGTGTTAGCGACGCCCAATTGGAGACTAATTTAATTTTTTCCATCTCTCGCGATATTCCAACTTTTTCTTGTAGTGTATTGGAGTAATAAGAATTTCCTCTTCATTGGTAGGTATTGTGAATAGTGGAGAAAAATTCAACAACTTCCTTTTCATTGTAGTGTATTGAAATTCAACAACTTCAAGGTAAGCAACATATATAGTGGAGAAAAATAATACTAGGTTCACAACAATCAAATCTTCAAGTACACCTGGATGGTGAATTAAAATGATGTAATCATTTTCTAACAAGTTTCTCATGCCCCAAATGGAGAATTGTCCAAACCAAAAACTGGAGAATGAAATGACATTGAGGAACCACCAATCTCCTCCTCCATGAGAAAATCTTACATTTCTCTTTGATCCCCGTCTCATTTAGTGGTAAAAAAGGTAGCTTAATGTATTTGGATTAAGATCCACCTTTCAAAAACACACATTTTACCTTTCCTTCTTCCTCTTGAACATTATTTTGGTGCGCCAACACGACGAACATGCAAATTAGAACTCACTCATTTCCCTTTAATGGTTTGCATCCAGTTGTGGAGGTTGGGAATAAATGGTTGGCTCCCATGTTACCTAGAATTTCGCAGCTATCCTCTCAAAAAAAATTCTGGTGATTTGGCAGTGGCGACGACATCAAATTGCCAGGTTGTGTGAGCTTCTTCACCATGTTTTCTGTAAGCAATCACCGATTCAGTGGTTATAGTGGTGGAAAGAAATGAGGCTCTCTCTAGGGCTCTCTCTCTCTCTCTCCATAAAATAAACAAAGTTTGATGATGTCTTGGTGAGAGGAACAAACCCATACCATGAAGAATGAACAAGATTTGATAAAGTGAAGATGAAATTGAAGCAGAGTCGCGATCTATAGATGGTGTAGGATGTGAATTTGGCACAAATTTAGATCTCAAAGAAGGAATTATAGCTTTTCAAACTAGTTGGTAACCAATTCGTCGGCGAAGACATTTCCATTTGTTCTTCAACAATTAGGGCCGAGATCCTGTAAACTGTTCAGAAGCGGATTTTACGAGAATAAAAGAAAAGCAAAGACACCCACGTCACAAGAACGATTGCGTAGAGCATTACAAAGCTAAAGGTATTAAATAAAGATAAACGAAACGCCCTTTCGATTTAAACAAGTACCCGAATAACGTCGGGCTTCATAAAGTATGTTTACAATAAAGCGACTTCGAGGCCGCTTCAACAAAATACGAGAAAATTACAAACGAAATCAAGGCCGAGCAACAACGACAACCTCGGGCTAAATAACCTTCCCATCTGTATCCTTAGTTGGCGGTTTGATGATACTTCCATCAACCACTGCTGTGATAGCAAGGGCATCAGCGGTCGGCTTCAAAGACTTCTTTGCCATTTCTAGCTTCGTTTTTGCCTCATCCCGTTCTTTCCGCAATGCTGTGATATATTTATAGCATCTTTTTAGCTTATCAGTTTTATCTTGGAAATCGCCCTCTAACCACAAGTTTCGGGCTTCGAGAAAGTTACCAGTTACCCGCTCATCCTCTTCGGGCTTCCACTTTCTGAACAAGTCAGAGGCGGCCTTACAGATTTGGGCTGCAGCATCAAGAGGGTCTTTTTGGAAGTGATGGTAGTCGACCTCTGTCATTTTTTCCAGGTTCACCTTACGAGATTTGTTCTTACTGTCGTCTTTGGTTGACTTCACTTTCTTGGCTGGCGGGTTAGCATCCTCGTCAGACAAAGGGGTAACCCGATCCACTGGGGAGCGAGAAAAAGAATTCTGGGCCTGCGACGCCGCCTTCTTTGCCATCGCCTTGAGCCCTTGGATCTGCAAGGAAAAAATAAGAGAAATATAAAGCGGGTTAGGACACTATGTAATTTGAAAAGAAATTATAAGAATCACAACTCACTATGAGAATCAAAGCAAAGATCACGACGCAAGCAAGAACTACCTAGGGCGGCCTTAAGCTCTTTAGTAGTAACGACCTTCACTATTTGACGGACATTAAACACTTGCGATTTCTTAGGAAGATAGGTGACCATGTTCTCAAGCAACCTCAGTGTTTCTTTATCATCTTCATCAAGTCACTCCCTCTTGACACTATACGTGATCGGCCTCCTATTGTAATGGGACTTGGACCAAGCCATGGGAAATTTGAAACATGTCACTTCATTCCTATCGTTCAGATTCGCCACGGTATCCCTAGCGTTGGAACAGACTGGGACGACCCACAGGTAGTTATTTTAAACTCAGATGCTCCCAACGGTTCTTGTTGCTGTCCTTCTGCCCCCTGCGACTTACCTCGAAAATTGTGAAGAACAGCTTCCTCGAGTAGGGCCTCTCCATCTCCTCCATTAGCAGTTCAAACGCTCTCACGAAAGCCAAACTGTTTGGATGCAGCTCAGAAGGAGCGGCTGACAAGTAGCGCAGGAGTACATCACGAACTTGAGCTCGCAAGGGAAGGTCACGATGCATTCATCCCGAGTCGGTCCCTCTACGGTCCATTCTTGGCCCTTGATGCCGACCATATGCCGATACATTTTCACCAACTACGACCCGGGCTTTAAAGACGATTTGATCTCGCGTAGACCCTCAGAAACCCACGACAGGTCAACTACTCGGTTTTCCTGCTCCTCTGGTGGCGGTCGCTCCTCTTGGAAGGAATCATTTTCTTGGGTATTTTGCTCAACTTCTGCCTCAACCTCTTCCCTCTGTGTCTAACCCATCCCATGATCACTCTGGCAAGCGGGTTGGGAATTCTATGACTCAGGAGTCGTGGGCGACCCAGAAAATTCAGAACCAGTGCTATCCAAAGAAGAGCGCGAGGACCAAGTCGAGGAAGAACGATGCTCTACATAGTCGCCAGACATGGATTGAGTGGTCACTGAGGCCGCGAAGAATTTAGCTAGGTGATATGATCGGTCGCCTGACACACTCGCTGTTTGCTTTGTCCTCGCTAGGATCTAGAACCTACAAGGAGGGGGCATAAAGTCAGGACTACCTATAATTGACTCCTAGAAGGGGTGACAAGGTCGACCCCATGGTTGTCAAAATCGCGAGTCAACTCGTACGAGTCTACGAGTTTACGAGTTTATGATGCCCCAACGAGTCAAATTTCGTGTAGAATCGGAATCTTCATAAACTCGGTCAGACTCGGTCAGACTCGGTCAGACTCGCTCAGACTCGGTCAAACTCGCTCAGACTCACGAGTTTATCACAGAATTGATTTTTTTTTTAAAAAGCCCAAAACGCTGTGTTTTAGGTTAACTTGTAGATGAAGCTCATTATGTCTAAGATGTGTACAAGTGCTATTCCTTTCAACTGTATTAAAAATGTGGAGTTTGCAAAGATGTTTGACATGATTGGGAGGTATGGAATCGGTTACAAACCTCCTTCATATCATGAAATTAGAGAAAAACTTTTAAAGAAACTTGGATCTAATAGGTATTGTTATCTACATACTTTATTATTTTGCTTAGTTATGGTGTTTAAAGTTAGAATGTTGAAAATTTTGATAAATTTTGCTGTTATTGATGAAATGTCTTCATTGTTATTGATACTGTTTGACACTACAGTAGTATTTTTTCATATTTTTTTAGTGTATTTTTTTTTTCATAGACTCTTACGAGTCTACGAGTCGAGTCTACGAGTCGAGTCTACGAGTCGAGTCTACGGTCCTCTCACGAGTCTATGTAAACTCTCGAGTCTGACAACCATGGTCGACCCCCTCCCGCCGAACGATGAGATAGATGAAAAAATGAAACAAACTACAGAGAAGAGAATTATTACCTGGAAAGGAAGGATGAAAGGTCGGTCGAAAGACGGGAGGACCGTCGGAAGAAGGAGCGCGAAAGTTAAGTCGCACCCCGTACAACAACCTATGGGGGGAAGATTTCTTCACCGTGAAAGGAAAGCACCTCGCCGGAGAATCAAGTCGTCCTCAGTGAAGGATCTTGTCGCTCCCAGAGAATGCGAAAATAACGGGAAGTACCAAATGAAGAGGAACCCCTTATATAGTGGGCCTGCCAGCAAATCGTGGGCCGAAGGCGAAACGACATGAAACGTGCACCTTGAGAAACCCAAACATCACATCAGTCAGGATCCAACTACCACGTGTTCCCCAAGAATGCGCCTGAGCGTCCCGATTTTAGCTGGTCATCCTATCTTAATCGATCTGTGCGATCCAAGCAAGCTGGGGGAAGCGGTCTCAAGCCTGAACCCGTCCTCCGGACGACTTCGGCTTAGGGGCAACTGTTCCGGACTGGGCCGATGGCCAATCCACCAGATGGGCCGTGACCAGCCCACCCTTGCGAATCTTCACTCACCAGGCGGAGCCGAATGTACAGGAACCATTATCAACGGCTTAGATCGAGCCGGCTAATCCTGCGGCCAGGAAGCATCGTCTGACTCTATAAATAGGGGTCGACCCCCATAGAAAGGTACACTTTTGGACCCATTAATTCACTTCCTGCTTTGACTTCTACCCCTCTGACTTGGGTGTCGGAGTGTCTTTTCACGTACAACCCGACCCGAGCCCTGCTCTCGACCTCACTATCAGACTGTGTCACCTTGTACTGGATCGACCCGTCCCAAGGCATTCAAGGTATGGTTCAAGAAGTAAGTACCTCCTTTTGATCATAGTTTTAGTGAGAAGAGGACTCCCTCTAATAGTCATTTTTCTATGTAATACAACCCTTAGCTCTATGTGTTGAGAGATAATCAAAGATCCCTTAGCTAAAGGGTATGAAGTGACAACAAGAGGTATGGCGCAAAGCTTCCAATCTCCTCCTCAATGAGAAAATCTTACATTTCTCTTTGAACCCCGTCTCATTTAGTGGTAAAAAAAGGTAGCTTAATGTATTTGGATTAGGTTATATCCACCTTTCAATAACACACATTTTACCTTTCCTTCTTTCTCATGAACATTATTTTGGTGCGCCAACACGATGAACATGCAAATTAGAACTCACTCACTTCCCTTTAATGGTTGGCGTCCAGTTGTGGAGGTTGGGAATAAATGGTTGGCTCCCATGTGACCTAGAATTTCGCAGCTATCCTCTCAAATTATTTTCTGGTGATTTGGCAGTGGCGACGACATCAAATTGTCAGGTTGTGTGAGCTTCTTTACCATGTTTTCTGTAAGCAATCACCGATTCGGCGGTTCTAGTAGTGGAAAGAAATGACGCTCTCTCTAGGGCTGATCTCTCTACATAAAATAAACAAAGTTTGATGATGTCTTGGTGAGAGGAACAAACCCATACCATGAAGAATGAACAAGATCTGATAAAGTGAAGATGAAATTGAAGCAGAGTGGCGAACCATAGATGGTGTAAGCTGTGAATTTGGCACAAATTTAGATCTGAGCGCAGGAATGATAGCTTTTCAAACTGGTTGGTAACCAAATCGTCGGCGAAGGCATTTCCATTTGTTCTTCAACAATATCATGGACTCAATCGCTGAGAATCTCGAGTTGAGCAGAGAGGAATCTTGAAGCTTGCTGTTACCTAAACCATTTCTACATGTTCACCATCACTCTCAAGAAATGGATCACCTATTGGATTGCTTTCAACTTGTGCCTAAACAGAGCTAGTTGCAATGTAGTCATCACAAATGAACGGAACAAGTTCAGAAACTAGATCGGTGACGATTTCATCATTGAACGATATCTCTATGACACCTTCGCTGGTAATCGACAGATCTGAGAGAACGAGTTGAATCACAAAGGAACAAGGTTTTAGTTGATTCAATGGAGAGACTGGTATCTTCAATTCACTTTCTTTTTCGGTCTCTTCCTCATCCATGTCCATCGCTATTATCTGAATATTTTTATGCATCAATCAGTGTTCCAAGGTAAATGATTCATCACATAAGATGCATAAACCCAATTCTATTTTGTCAGCCACTTCTAGGGCATTCAAAATTTTGTTTGGAGCTTCCAAAAAAAAGCACACTTTGGCCGATACCCGCCAATAAATCAACCAAAGCAGACAAAGTCTCCTCTTCTAATTAGAAAATAGTCTACTCCTCCATCAGCATGACCACACCCGCCTACCGTCACTCCATGTTCCCATGGCTGCCACAGTAGCATCTTTATCATGTGAAACGTGAAACAATCTTGGGAACAACTCCTTAAGCAACTAAGGATTCTACCAACTATCAGACCAAATTTTTTTGGAGATTGTGCTCGAGGAGATGTAAGCAACTGAGGATTACACCAACTATCAATCAACACTATCTAATATCTTCCTCCCAGGAAGGAAAGATGTTTGTCAAGGACAGATTACCCGTCCCAACACCTTCTTTGATCTACAAGATAACAACTTTGCCACAGTCTTATATAGCATTCCGTCAATGTCTGAGGATGCTCCTTCTTAGGGGCCAAAGAAATAAAGGAAGATGTAACAACCATGAGAAGGATTGCAGTCTAATAAAATTCCTGCACATACCCCACATCTTTTGTCCTTCGAGAAATCCCATAAGGACTTTAGGAACTCAAAATTGAACCCATCAAGACCTGGACACTTATTACCTTCGCAACTCCATACCGCCTCTTTCACCTCACTCATAGAAAACCAGGAGGTGAAAGAGAAAACGAGAGACAAAGACGATCAAATGTGAAAATTTTGCCGACATTTAGTTAGAAGGTCTTTGGAGTTGGTTGGTTAAACAACCAACTTTCAATGTAGCAAACACACATTTAAAGTGGGTTGTTCAAACAGGAGAGAGAAACTAGAGAGAGAGAGAGAGAAACAAACGAGAGAGAGAAGGCGAAGGGGCAGGTGAGAAAAACAAGCGAGAGAGAGAATGCGAAGGGTCAGGAAAACACAGAGAAGCTGAAGAGCTTCGATGGTGGAGGAGAGTGGAAGCTAGTGCAGAAGAAAAAAAAACGTTCGCAGCCATGAGAGGAAGGACGGACATCGCTGGTGGCTGGGGGGGAAGACAAGAAGACACTGTTTCATTCTTTTTCTCTGACTTTCCAGATTCACATGGGGCAAAGGAAATGCTTAGGGCCTTTTCTTTCTATGGCAAAGTGGTAGAGGTTGTTATACCTCCTAAGAAGAACAAGTGGGGAAAACGTTTCGGTTTTGCTCGTTTCATTGACGTTGAGGATCCTCAACACTTTGCGGTAAAACTAAATAACATGATCTTTGGTGCTGATAAAATCCATGAAGAAGCAAGAACGCAGCAAGCATCATGGAAATGCAACCGAAATATGGCAGCAGTACGCAGGCAAGGGTGGTGTGCAAGGCTTGGAAGGCTAAGGGTTACGAAAGGGAGAATGAACCGAAAGGGAAGCTGAATGGTTTGGCCCACGAGAACGCGAAGGTAAAGGCCATGGAGGAGAAGATGAAAGGTCCGGTCATGCTGGAAACGCAAAGGAAATACGGCGCTGCAACTGAAAATCATTATCATGCAAGGAGGGCGAATAGCTTTGGAGCAAATGGTGGGAGGAAGTCAAATGGCCACGGCTATGGTAGAGGAGGAGCGTCTTTCCACAAGACACACAATCCGAACGGAAGGTATGTTAACTATACTCAATACGATCAAAAAATAGTTTATTTCAGGAAAAAGAATTTGTTGGAGGTGTGGTATAATGCTTCACCGGAAGAGTTGGAAGGCTTCAAGAAGATGTTTGTGGGGGTTGTAAAACACGCTGGGGATACTCATTCGATCCAGGAGTGGTTCAATACGCAAGGTCTCTTCTCTATTAAGGCAACACCAATGGGGGCGAACCGTGTTCTTTTAGAAGAGATAGAGGAAGGCATAATTCAGGCCATAATAGACGATGCGGAGGATTGGGTGAGAGAGAAGTTTGATGTTATTAGAAAATGGAATCCGGATGAAGTCGATAATGAAAGATTGGTATGGGTTCGCTGTCATGGTATACCGGTACAAGCATGGAACAATGATTTTTTCTCGGCACTGGCTCGTACATTCGGCACCTTCATGGGAGTGGACGAAAATACCAGGAAAATGAAGTCTTTGGATGTTGCTAGGGTGTTAGTTCTCACAAGATGTTATGATGCATTCAACATGGTGGTGCATGCTAGAATAAATGACTCAATGTTCGATATAAAGGTGTTAGAAGAATGGTGTCGACCGATGTACTGGGAAGGTCTGACGTCGGCCTACGACTCCAACAAAACCGAAGATGGATATAGTAGCGGCTCAGATAGCTCAGGGGAGGAGGATCCACCCTTATTCCATAATGAGGGTCCTTGGGAAGAGGGCTTAGAGGACGATGATGAAGCAATCGTTAATAAACTGCTGGAAGTGGAAAATTTGAATTTGGAGGAAAGGAATGCAAACCTTGCACAGGTACCACGAGAAGATGATCGAGAAGTGTGTGGAGGTGATGCCGTTGGAATAGACATTGTGGTGGTGGACGAAGAGAAAGTTGAGGTGGAGGCTAAGGAGAATACTCATGAGGAAGAGGTGGTTAAAGGGAAAGACGTAGCAGTGGTTGATAAAGGTATAAATGATCCTTTGATTGCCATGCATACCTCAGCAACCCAGGTAGAGGCTGAGGATTGTAATTCGGGGACACAAGTAGTGGAAGAGGAAAAAGGTGATAAGAATGAGGTAAATGGGCCTGCGGACGTACAGGCTCGGAAAACGGAGAGGGTGTCAAATAGTCTTACGCTTAGCAACTCTTTCGGGCCATTGTTGAGGAATAATAAGAAATACAAAAGGAAAGGAAAGTCAACCAGGTGCAGTAATGATTCTGAGAGTGAAGTGAACCAAAGAGTGGTAGTTGGAATAATTAATGAGGAGGCAAGGAACCTAATTCCATCCATTAGCCTATCCAATGGGTCGATCGGTGATTCAAAACTTCATATTGTTTCACGTAACCCTCCAGGGTCCAATCTTTCCTTGTCCTCTAACTGTGATATGAATGGGACAGCCATAGGTGATGTATCTGTGGGAGACTCGGGCATAAGAGTTGGTAACGAGAGGTATCTGTTGGATCATGAACTGTCTATCGCCAACAAGGTGTGGAGCTTTGCTAAGGAAAACTTGGGGGTGACTGGGAAAAACAGTGACGAGGAATATGCAGGAAGAATCAGGTCATTGGAAGTAAGGGATCAGAGTGCGAAGGGAAGGAAGGGGACAAAAGATGGTTCCAAATGAAGATTGCAACGATTAACATGAGAGGGTGGGGGGCGCAGCGAAGAGGAAGCGTCTAAAGAAATTGATAGTAAATGAAAAGATTGATTTTTGCATGATACAGGAAACAAAAAGCTGTGACTTGTCAAAAAGGTCGGTGGGTAGTATTTGGGGTAATCAAGACTTCGATTGGCTGAGCAAAAATGCAAATGGAATATCAGGAGGAATGGTGAGTATATGGAAGGCAGATCTTCTGGAGGTTATGTTCTCGTTCTCTGGTGAGCACTTTATAGGAGTCTGCGCTAAAATTCAAGGTAATCGTTGCTATTTGGTGAACGTATACTCAGCATGTAATATGGCTGGGAAAAGGAGACTATGGAACAATCTACGAATCTTAAAAGATGATTTTGAGGCGGAGAGGAGTGGTTGCTTATCTAGTTTCAATAACGTGGAAGCAAGAGAATTTGTATCATTTATGGAAGACATGCATGGAGCTAGTAGATGTGCCTGTGTTGGGTAAGAAGTTCACTTGTTTTGGGTCAGACGGTAGGGCGAGCAGATTGGATAGAATTTTGTTGACAGAAGGCTTGACTTCAAAATGGAATGTTAGTGCGCAGTGGGTCGGTGACAGAGAGATCTCAGACCACTGCCCTGTTTGGGTGGTAACCTCGGCACTTAACTGGGGGCCTAAACCCTTTAGGTTCAACAACTGTTGGTTAGAACACGCGGAATTTTCAGAATTTGTCAAAGGGTGCTGGAATTCGTTTCAGGTGAAAGGTAAGGCATCTTTTGTACTAAAGGAAAAATTGAAACTATTGAAGGAAAAGTTGAAGGTGTGGAACCGTGAGGTGTATGGCTATAAAGATCTGAAAATCGAAAGTATAGTCCGGGACTTGAATGAAGTAGAGAGGGTGGCAACGGATGGAGGAGGTGTTGATGACGAACGTAGAAATAAATTAAATGAGGAATTTTGGAAGGAACTTCATGCAAAGGAAAGTCTCCTTGCACAAAAGGCAAGAGTAAGGTGGATTGCGGAGGGTGACTCTAATAGCCGGTTCTTCCACGCGTGTATGAAAGGAAACCGGAGAAGAACACAACTGTTGAAACTCATGGTGGATGGTGTATGGCTTGAAGACGTGGGGGCAGTGAAAAGGGGGGTTAAAAGTCACTTTGAAGATAAGTTCAAAGAAGGTGACACTAACAGGCCAACTCTTGACGGGGTGAGTTTCAAGCAGATCTCTGGGATGGATAACGATTTGTTAATTGAACCGTTTTCATTGGAGGAAATTAAGGAGGTGGTATGGGAATGTGATGGAAACAAAAGCCCAGGACCGGATGGGTTCAACTTCAAATTCATCAAGGAATGCTGGGATCTTATTGGTCCGGAAGTCTTGAACTTCTTTGAGGAATTTTACTCTAGTGCAAGACTCCCAAAGGCGATAAGTGCTTCCTTTCTCGCACTTATCCCCAAAAATAATAATCCACAAGGTCTTGGGGAGTACAGGCCTATCTCTCTCATTGGGTGCTTATACAAGATGCTTGCGAAGGTGTTAGCGGGTAGATTGAAGAAGGTCTTGATAGGGGTAATCTCGGACTGTCAAAGTGCTTTCCTCGCAGGTAGGAACATACTTGATGGAGTGGTAGTTGTTAATGAGATTATGGATATGGCAAAGAGAAAGAAACAAAAGTGCGTGGTTATGAAAGCGGATTTTGAAAAGGCCTATGATTCTGTGAGTTGGGCATATCTGGATTATATGTTAGGCAGGTTGGGGTTTGGTGAGAAGTGGAGAAAATGGATGTGGGCATGTATCTCTTCTAACTCAATCTCGGTGCTGGTCAATGGAAGCCCAACAGAGGAATTTGTGGCTCAGAAAGGCCTCAAGCAAGGGGACCCGCTTGCCCCTTTCTTGTTTCTGATAGTGGCGGAAGGACTGGCGGGCTTGGTAAGGAAAGGAGTTGAATCAAATAATCTTAAAGGATTCAGTGTCAATAATTCTTTGTCGATTGAGCTCTTGCAATTTGCGGATGACACAATTCTTTTTTGCGACGGTGGTGATAAGAGTATATGGTGTTGGAAAGTATTACTAAGAAGCTTCGAGATGGTTTCTGGACTAAAGGTAAACTTTGCAAAAAGTAATGTAATTGGGTTGAATATTGAAGACAGAACTATGGATGGAATCTCTCAATTCTTGGCATGCAAGGTGGGTTCGGCTCCCTTCAAATTTTTGGGGATTCCGATTGGTGCGAACCCGAGAAGAGCGAGTACGTGGCAACCCATAATAGATTCCATTAAGGCAAGACTAAACAGTTGGAAAAGTAGACAGTTATCTATTGGAGGACGGGTTACACTTATCAATTCGGTCCTTGCATCGCTCCCGTTGTATCTCTTCTCATTTTACAAAGCTCCAAAGAAGGTAATTACGAAGATTCAAAGAAGATTTCTCTGGGGAGGTGATGAGGAGAATAGGAAATTGGCTTGGGTAAGATGGGAAACTATCTGTATACCTAAAGAAAAGGGGGGTTTGGGGGTGAAAAATCTAGAAGTGTTTAATGTGGCT
Source organism: Astragalus membranaceus (assembly GCA_039519185.1). NCBI lineage: Eukaryota > Viridiplantae > Streptophyta > Magnoliopsida > Fabales > Fabaceae > Astragalus > Astragalus membranaceus. Next base: position 31,741,363 of record CM076852.1, on the reverse strand, counting down.
TTACTAACAAAGTGGAGATGGAGAATCTTGGTCGAGGAAAACAACCCAATTTGGAAGGCGGTATTGGTAGAAAGGTATGTATTAAAAGGGAGATGGCCCGATATTTCCGAGAGTAGAAGAGGGTGGGAGAAGAAGTCTCTATGGTGGAGGGATTTGTGCTTACTTGGTGAGGACATTGGTCTGCAAGAAGATTGGTTTGGAAAATTGGTAAAAATTAGAATAGGTAATGGTAATTTGGTGAGGTTTTGGGAAGATGGTTGGATTGGGAGGGAAAGCTTGGCAGAGTTATTCCCGGATATGTATGCTCTGTACAGGTCAAAGGAGGCCACGGTTGAGGAGTTTGGGCAATGGACGGATGAAGGATGGCGTTGGACATGGGATTGGTGCACTATTCTGCAGCAGCAAAACGCTGCACTGGCAGTTTCGGCTGCTGCCATACAGCAGCTGTTACTTGCTGTATCGCTGTCACAGCGTGACGATAAATGGATATGGCTACCAGACACGTTGGCTGGGTTTACGGTGAAAAAATGCTATGCTTCGCTGTTGTTTTTTTCTGCAGGTACAGCAGGTAGTGTGCAGCCCGATAATTCTGATGCGTGCAAGAAGATTTGGAAAAATGACGTGCCGTCCAAAGTTCAAATTTTTGCGTGGAGAGCCATCCTGAAGCGTATTGCTACACGGAGTGCGCTGCATCGAAGAGGGATTATTCAGTCACAAAATGAATTGAGTTGTGTTTTATGTTTTCGGGATGAAGAAACGGTGGACCATTTATTTTTGGATTGTGGAATTGCTAAAGCGATATGGAGGAGTGTTTTTGCTTGGATTGGAAGATCGATAGGTGATACGGATATCATTGCCACTCATTTTTTGGAATTTGGAAACTTAGTGAAGGGAAAGAGACAAAGAGGAGTAAAACATCTTATATGGATGGCGGTTATTTGGAAACTATGGATGACCCGAAACAACGTCATCTTCAATGGGGAAGTGGTCTCCATCCCGAGCATATTAGACGGAATCAAGGATACGGCATGGAGTTGGTTCAAGGCAAGGCGGGGGAGGAATTGTAAGGCGACGTGGGCGGATTGGTATAATTGCCCGATGGGCTGTTTTTCTATGTTGTAATTCAATTCTGTAATAATTGTTATTGAGAAATCCGTAGTAGGGGGAGAAGCAGTGGGTTAGGACATTTGTCCCACTGTTGTACGTTTTCCTTCGTGCGAGGTACTCTTTTTCCTCTCTGAGTCTTTTTCCCAAGGGGGTTTTGACTCAGGGAGGTTTTGAGGAGGCCCTCCCCCTTTCCTTTGTAAAAGGCTGGGCACGCCCTGTGCTCCGTTTAATACAAAAATTGCTTATCTAAAAAAAAAACTTGAAATGTGTAGCGAATACACATTTAAAGTTAGCCGTTCAAACAACCTACTCCAACGATAGGGAGTAAATTACAAATTTTCAACTTACTTTCAAAATGGCCACCGTGTCCACTTTAGGAGTCAAATATTCAATCAACCAACTCCAAATCGTGTTTTTAAAACTAATTTTTCACTACTGAAGAATGAAACAGTAAATTAAACCTTTAATTTGTCCTCCATTCCTTATTAATGAATTTAGACAGTATTCTTTAGACGGTATTTAAATAGTCTGAACATTACCCCGTGAAAATAAAGAAAAATTTAAAGTAGATAAAAAAGGAGTTTCAAATAAAAAATTGATAAATATTAAAACTAAAAATGTAAAACTATCATTTAAAAACATTATGTGCATTTATCCCGTGTGTTTTTATACATCAGTGCAATGTTTTTATATATCAGTATTGTTATCCCATGTTTTTTTATATATCAATGCAACTATCCCGTGTTTTTATATATATCATTGCAGTTATCCGTGTATCTTTTTATATATCAGTGCAGTTGTCCAGTTTTTTTTATGTATCGGTGCAGTTATCTCATAGTTTCAATTGATTATTTGGGTTGATTAGTAGATTATTGTAGATAGTAAAAGATAGATACTAGATTATCAATAACAAATATTTATCCCGTGTTTTTTTATATATGACTAACAATTATTTGTCCTTTTTTAGGTATTAGTGATAAATATTTGTCGCGTGTGTTTTAAATATTAATCAGTTTAAATAGTCATTAAGCCTTCTTATTTTTTTTAGATAGTAGTTTTCCAAAATTATAATTATCAATGGCAAATATTAATCCCGTGTTTTTTTTATATATCACTGCAATTATCCCCGTGTTTTTTATATATCAGTGCAGTTATCTGGTAGTTTCAATTGATTATTTTAGTTGATAGTAGATTATAGTAGATAGTAAATTTGTTAGATAGTAGATTATCAATAAAAAATAATTGTTTTAAATATTAATTTGTAATTTAAATAGTCATTAAGTCTGTTTATTTTTTAGATACTAGGTTTGTAGTAGTAGGCTTCAAAAATTTTAATTATCAACGACAAATATTAATCACGTGTTTTTTTATATATCAGTGCAGTTATTGTTGTACCAAGGACAAACGCTCTTTGTTTTGTATGATAACAAAGTACATCTTGTCTACTAATGGTTACAGTTGTATAAAAGTACAGGACATAAAAAGCAGATATCTCAAAGTGCAGATGCTTGGACGAGAAGCTACTAAAAGTTCAAAGAAGACTTAACTGTTTATTTGCTTTTGATAGGACAAAGTGTAAGTTCCTATCACTTTATTTCTATAACTTTTAGTAGTTGAGAGGTGAAGTTTTTCAAAATAAAAACTATTGTGTTGAAAGCTTAAAAAATATTTTATACAAACACATGCATGCATGCACATGCAAAGGCATAACATGAGAAAATGTTTTTTTAAGAAAAGAATCGATTTCCAAGATGTTTTAAAAAAGAAAGAAATCGATTCCTACTATCTTTTCAAGCACATAATCGATTTTGGAAGGCTACTTCACAAAGGTATAATCGATTGTTAGCCTATGACTTTTAAAGGAATATATTTTGGAAAGAAAACAATCGATTATCTACTTCCTCATTCAGAGAAGTGAATCGATTATCTACTTCCTTTTTCAGAGCAAAGAATCGATTATCTACTCCCTTTTTCATTCTTCATAACCGATTACATGCTTAGGTATTTCAGAGCACATAATCGATTATGCCTCTCAGTGTTTTAAGCACATAATCGATTATCACTTGTTTCCTTTTTAAGAAATGAATAGATTATGTCATTGCTCACTACAGAGCACATAATCGATTATGGTGTTTGTGTTTTTAGTCCAACGGTCAATTTTTTACATTTTCTATAAATAGGAACCTTGGATCTCAAATGAAAAACCACACCACTCCACTTCTCTTCTACGCAATTTCAAATCAAAAGAAAAGAAAAGAAAAGTGCTTTCATTGTCAAATCTATTTGTTAAAGTTCTTCATTTCAAAACCAATCATCTCTCTCTACTATATTGTTATTCTGCTGGAGTGATTGGTTAATAGGTTCTCGATTGTATTGATCTGTATTCGTGGTGGCTTTGAAATCCTGGGACGTGTTCTTGGGTCTTTCAATCTGGGAGATTGAGTTGGTTTGAAATCCTGGGAGGTAATCTTGAGTCGTACAATCGGGGAGATTGAAGAGGTTATTGTGAAATCCTGGGAGGTGTTCTTGGGTCGTTCAATCAGGGAGATCGAAGCGGTTGTGAAATCCTTAGCGGGGAGCTCGGGTTCTCAATTTGGGGAAAATGGGATTTGCTATTTGAAGTTGCTTGTTTGTAAAACATTCTACATCATATAGTGGTTGTCAGCAAGTCCAAAGGTTGCAAAGCCTGAGGCCGAGGACGTAGGGCTTTTATCCCGAACCTCGTAAAAATCCTGGTGTATCTCTATCCCTCTCTCTTTACTTTCTTTACAGTTTATATTTGTCTATTATTATCATTGCGCTGCATATCTGTCTATCCTGAATTCTGATAATAGCATAATATTACGCTGCGCCTGATCTGTCTGCTTAGGTGCATCATATTAGGTGCATCATACAGTTTAAATCTCAGTTTCCGCATTTGATTTAAACGAACACTATTAATGCTTTAAATCTTTGTTTCCGCATCTGTTTTAAACAAGCATTGTAAAAGTTTTGAAAACCGAAAAGCATTCAAGTTTTGCACATAACCTTATTCACCCCCCTCTAAGGTTATCATATAGTCCAACAATTGGTATCACTTGCTAGAAATTGCATATAGAGCTTAACATCTAGCAATTTTATTTTATTTATCTATATTTGATCATGGGTTCTTTTATGAAAGAGGGGATGCCCTTCAATAGGCCACCCATGTTTGATGGGACTAACTATGACTATTGGAGTAGTCGAATGAAATGTCATGTGCGGGCTATAGACTTCACCCTATGGAGGATTATTGTTGATGGACCATTGATTCCGATGAAAATCAAAATAAAAAAACCTGGTGGTGCTGTTGACGGAGATACTACAAAAATTCAAGATACTAGCAAAGCAGAAGAAGTTCCTGTAGAAGATATCTACACCATTGATCTGAGTGAGCTGAGAAGGTCTGAGTTAGACAAAATCTCTCAAAACGCCAAATCAATGAACGTTCTTCACTTATCTCTATGTGAAGAAGAATATGGAAGAGTAAAAGGGTGTCAGACAGCAAAAGAAATCTGGGATTGTTTGAAAGAAACACATGTCGGTACAAGCCAAGTGAAGGATACAAAAATCAGAATCCTCACGTCTGAGTATGAAGCCTTCAAAATGAAGGAAGGTGAATCTGTTGCAGCTATGCATCAGAGACTGAATCTGATAGTGAACAACTTGAGGGCCTTGGGGAAGAAGTATTCTACAAAGGATATAAATGGGAATATTCTTGCATCCCTGACCAGTGAGTTCTTTCCAAAAACTTGTGCAATCACTGAAGCCAAAGATATTGGCACTCTGCCCCAAGAAGACTTGATCGGGTCACTTCTTGCATTTGAGGTGGTATTGGCTGCGAAGAAAGTTCAAGAAAAGGAAGTGGTAAAAGAAAAAAAGTCTCTTGCTCTTGCTGCCAAAACTCCTAAGGTAGCAAGGAAAGAGGTTGAGTCTGATGAAGAATCCGATGATGAAGACATGGCTAAACTGTTTGAAGAATTCATGAGATTCAACAAGCTTGGGAAGGGTGACTACTCAAAGCAATCCAAGTACCAAAAGAAGAAAGATAAGAAGGCTACATGGAACTATTCTGATACTGATAGTGATTCTGATGAAGAAGAGGAGGTTGCAAATGCTATTTGTCTCACGGCAAGTGAAACACCTAAGGCTACAATATGGGACAGTCTTGACACTGATAGTGAAACAGATGAAGAAGAGCAAACTGCCAATGTTGTTTGTCATATGGCAAATGACGCACCTGAGGTAATCCTTGATAACCATAATCTTTCTGATTCACTTGAGCATGATAATTTAATTGATGATATGTATAGTAGTCAAGATTTGAGTGAGGGTTTTGAAGCTCTTTATTTTGAACATGAAGCTCTCTTGTTAAAATCTAAGAAATTGACAAAGAACAACAAAAGCATGCTTCTTGAGCTTCTTGAGCTTAAACAAAATTTTGAAAAAGTCAAGGTTGAAAATGAATTTTTGAAAGAATCTTTGAAAAAGTTTGAGGTAGGTGAAAAGACCTTAACCAAGATACTCCACTCCCAACATGAATATGTTGATAGGAGATGTATTGGGTATAAAGGTAATTCCACCTCCTCTATTTTGAAAAAGAAAATGACTTTTGTAGCTGCTACTTCAAGTTATACACCTACTGTTTTCTCTTGCACTTATTGTCAAAAAGGGAACCATAGCTCACTTAGATGCCCTATTCGTAAGTTGTGTGGGCTTGGTACCCTTATACCTGCCTGTGAGAAACCAAGGTGGATTGTGAAAACAAACCCCTTGATGACTAACCCACAAGGACCCAAAGAGAATTGGGTACCAAAACTTTCTACTTGATTTTAGTGCAGGTGCATGCTTCAAGGTATGGGGGATTGGTACCTTGATAGCAGAGACTCGAAGTTCATGACTGGAGACGCTAAAAGGTTATCAATACTCAGAAACAGCAGTCATGTGACTTGTGATAACAACGATAGAGGAAGAATCACCGGTGAAGGTTAGATTGGTAAAGTTTTTATTCACCTCTATTGAAAATGTGTTATATAGAAGAACTTAAGATTTTTATCAAGTATTAGACACATATGAGAGATAAAAGTTTTTTTGTGTGTGTGCATCAAAGTTTTTTTTTCTCTGCCTATCTAAAATAAAAACTCGATTGTGCTGGATCTTTGATGCAACCTATTTTGGAGATTAAATATGGTACCTATATTGTTGAACCATTTATGACATATATATCTCATGGGTATCCTAGTTTCTATAATACCTTTTTTAAAAACTATGATGGTCCACCTTCTTTTGGCTAAGTTTTGCATTCTACAATCAATCAGAGGGATCATCAAGTAAGGGGGAACATAGCATTAAACTGTTTTTTATCTATCTTATGCTATGTGCTACTGTTGCGTGATTTTGTAAGTTTATAGTATGATTATGTATCTATGTGTTCCCCCCCTCCTTTTTGATGAAAACAAATGGGGAGAAAATATATGTATGGGGGAGAAAATATCTGCTTATAATGTGGTTATGTGGGGGAGAAAATATCTGCTGCTATCTGTACTTATATTGTGATTAATTATATGTTTGGTTTAGTTGAATATTATTATGCTTATGCTTAGGAAGAGCTCTTCGAAAATTTTTCATTATTACCACCCCCTATGCATAATATAATTTGTTATCATCAAAAAGGGGGAGTTTGTTGAACCAAGGACAAACGCTCTTTGTTTTGTATGATAACAAATTACATCTTGTCTACTAATGGTTACAGTTGTATAAAAGTACAGGACATAAAAAGCAGATATCTCAAAGTGCAAATGCTTGGACGAGAAGCTACTAAAAGTTCAAAGAAGACTTAACTGTTTATTTGCTTTTGATAGGACAAAGTGTAATGTTCCTATCACTTTAGTTCTATAACTTTTAGTAGTTCAGGGATGAAGTTTTTCAAAATAAAAACTATTGTGTTGAAAGCTTAAAAAATATTTTATACAAACACATGCATGCATGCACATGCAAAGGCATAACATGAGAAAATGTTTTTTAAGAAAAGAATCGATTTCCAAGATGTTTTAAAAAAGAAAGAAATTGGGGAGATTGAAGCGGTTGTGAAATCCTTAGCGGGGAGCTCGGGTTCCCAATTTTTGGGAAATTGGGATTTGCTATTTGAAGTTGCTTGTTTGTAAAACATTCTACATCATATAGTGGTTGTCAGCAAGTCCATAGGTTGCAAAGCCTGAGGCCGAGGACGTAGGGCTTTTATCCCGAACCTCGTAAAAATCCTGGTGTATCTCTATCCCTCACTCTTTACTTTCTTTACAGTTTATATTTGTCTATTATTATCATTGCGCTGCATATCTGTCTATACTGAATTCTGATAATAGCATAATATTACGTTGTGCCTGATCTGTCTGCTTAGGTGCATCATATTAGGTGCATCAATGGTAAATATTAATCTCGTGTTTTTTTAATTATAAATTGTCAAAAAAAATTATAAATATCAATGGTAAATATTAATCCCATGTTTTTTTATATATCGCTGCAGTTATCCCATGTTTTTTTATTTATCAATGCAGTTATCTCGTAGTTTCAATTGATTATTTTAGTTGATTAGTAGATTATCGTAGATAATAAAAGTTAGATATTAGATTATCAATAAGAAATATTTGTTTTAAATATTAATTACTAATTTAAATAGTCATTAAGTCTTTTTGTTTTTTAGATAGTAGGTTTATAGTAGTAGTCTTCAAATTTTTTAATTAAAGCGGTGTTTGTATAAATTTAGAAATTTAGTTAAAAGAATTAAAGTGAAGTGATAAGAGAAAGATCGAGAATAATTATTTATGGGAAAAGTAAAGTAAAAAGAAAAAAAGGAAGAATGAGAATATAAAAGAAAAGTGAAAAGTATGAAAGATGGTGTAAAAAGAAAGAGAAAAAAGGAAGAAAGAGAGTGTAAGAAAAAAGTAATAAAAAGTGTAAGAATAAAGAGAAAATAAAAGAAGAAATAGAGTGTAATGACATTTTTACCCTAAAAAATTTGAGATATTTCTTAGATAGAAAGGAGGTATTAGTAAAATCATATGTAGTTTATTTGTATAAATATAGCGTAGATTAATTTCCAAATGTCCATCCAAACTCTTTTTTTATATATAACGAGATATACAAATACAACAATGATATTTAGTACGAACATCATTTGTATGAATTGTAAGAAGACTACAGCATACAGTTGTTTTTAATAATAATTCACACCGTCATTACGTGATGCGATCTCCGTTAACAGTGGCTCGTCCGTTTCTTTTCGTTCTAAAGTTTATTTCTCATACAAATATTTTATGCAAGTGAGTTGGTTCAGTTATTATGATCAATTCTCGATTTTGGTCTCTGAAGTTTTAATTTGTCAATTTTGGTCCCCCTATTTTCCCAATTTGCAAAATCAAGGTCCCCCACCCCAATTTTGACTGACTTATCCTACGTGGTAGCCCACGTGGACTCCCACGTAGGCTCCCCCCCACCCCCCACTCCCCACCCCACCCCACCCCACCTCCTGTTCATCTTCCCCAACCACCCCCCCACCGTGAACCCCACTCATCCGTCAGCCACCACCCTCCCCTTCTCTGGTTCGCGACCCCACTCCTCCGTCAGCCACCACCCTCCCCTTGTCCCACCGGATCTGGAACGAGAGAGAGAGAGAGAGAGATCTTCGCGCAGAGAGTGAGAGAGAGAGAGAGATATCTTCGCGCATGAGGGGAGGGGGAGGGAGAGCGACGGAGGAGGGGGAGGGAGAGTGACGCATGAGGAGGGGAGGGGGAGCGACGGGGAGGGGGAGGGAGAGCGACGGAGGAGGGGAGGGAGGACGACGGGGAGGGGAGGGACAGCGACGGGGAGGGGAGGGAGAGCGACGGAGAGGGGGGTTCACGGTGAGCGACGGGGAGGGGAGGGAGAGCGACGGGGAGGGGAGGGAGAGCGACGGAGAGGGGCGTTCACGGTGAGCGACGGATGAGGGGAGGGAGAGGGAGAGCGACGGGGAGGGGAGGGAGAGCGACGGGGAGGGGGGTTCACGGTGGGGGGGGGGGGAGGGGAAGATGAACAGTGGAGGGGGGGATGCGGGGGTGGGGGGTGCGCCTACGTGGCAGTCTACGTGGACTGCCACGTAGGATGAGTGAGTCAAACTGAGTTTCAATTTTGACTTATTTAAGAGGGGGACTATGATTTTACAAATTGGGAAAATAGGGGGACCATAATCGTCAAATTAAAACTTCAGGGACCAAAATCGAGAATTGGTCATAATAGGGGGACCAAAACTGTAATTAAGCCTTTAAAAAACGAAGGATTTATTTCTTTTAATCTTTAACAGTACTAGCTTAAAATCTATTTAGCAATGAAGGTTGATCCAATTGGTAAGGATTTATCTCACATCCCAAAAGGACGTTGGTTCAACCCACTGCTGATGCGAGGACTTTGTTGGTGGATAAAATGTAAGTATCTCTGTAGTCGCTCAAAGAGTCTTAAGGTTTTCTCTGACCCTGGTGAAGCCCCGAGACCCAACTCGCCTAAACTTTTTGTAACAAAAAAAGTTAAAAAATCATTTACATTAATGTTTTACCTTGATATCCATGAATTAGAGTTTCATTCTTTATAAGAAGTTTCAAAGAGTAAAGATAAATTTAATATCACATGATTTAATTTAATATCCAGGGTTTTGATATTTAGAGATTTTAACGAGGCACCCTTAGTTGTATAAGGGTTGTACTCTCCTCAATACAAATTTTGCTTATTAAAAAAAGCATGATTTAATTTTGTAAACTAGTTTTTTTTTTTGTAATTCTTTCTTTAATAAGCTAGGTAAACTCTAACTAAAATAAGTAAATCAAATCATAAGCACACATTTATTTTCAAACTCAATTAATGGAATGAGAAGTACATGGGAATGAGAGTAATCTAGAATCCTGCGGTTTCTCTGACATATGCCTAAGGCTAAAAAAGGGATGCAAAGCATGACACAAGTGAGAAATGGATGAGCCAATAAAGGACATCAAAGTAATTTCATATTACAACATTTATATAAACACAACCAAAAACAGTTTTCCTCTATTCCATGTACATCACATCATCATATATATTATTTTACCTAGGTTTCATCACATCAACTTCAGAAACCCTTTTTTTCTTAATTTTTTTTTCTTCCAACATTGGAAATGGAAGAAGATCAACCACAACAACAGGGTGAGTCTCATCAACAACAACAACAACAAAACCCAAATAGTCCAAATCAAGTTACCACCGAAAGAAGTGAACCTGTTAGGTCAAGATGGACACCAAAACCAGAACAAATACTCATACTTGAATCTATTTTCAATAGTGGTATGGTTAACCCTCCAAAAGATGAGACTGTTAGAATAAGAAAACTTCTTGAGAAATTTGGTGCTGTTGGTGATGCTAATGTTTTTTATTGGTTTCAAAACCGTCGCTCTCGTTCTCGTCGTCGCCAGAGACAGTTAATGGCGACGGCTCAGATTAGCGGCGGTATTGTTTCAAATCCATGTCATCCACATTATTACAATAATAACTCTTCTTCTAGTTCTTCTTTGGGGGGTTTTAATGGTTCCTCTTTCATCATTAATTCTTCTGGTTCTTCTTCTTCTTGTGGTGGTGTTGGTGGTGGACAAGAAGGGTTTGTTGGTGGCTTTTTCTCACCTTCAACTCAAATGAACTTTTCTGAAATTGATCACTCGTCTTCAGCTGGATCATCAGTTTTGTTCCCTTCTGAAAATGCTCCAAATCTCAACTACCACTCTGGTAATTATTTAATTATTTGCATGCTTTTTTTCTCATGTTTATATATTTTTTTTAAGCTTGTAGCAAGGGATTTAAAAATCTGACTTGAGATTGTGACTGCAACATTAATTTTTTTAAAAATCCTATATGACTGTGACATTCTAGTTTTTTATGTCTCTAAGATACTGTAATTAACCACAATTTTTTTTCTCTTAGTATGAAGAAAGTTACAATTTTTTTCTATTTGTTATAAATTTATTTTATTTGAACAAATTAAGATAACTGAAATTTACAAGATTGGATAAAAGGGGTACTCAAATCTTTACATAATTACTGTCAAAAAAATTCTTTATATTATAAATTTTTTCATTTCATTGTTTGATAAATCTACCGTGTTTTCCTCATTTAAATAATCTGGTGGTGTTTTTCATCTTTGGTTTAAGACGAAACATTTTTTGAAGGCCAGATTGAGGCTCAAAAGGAGTAGCAGATTCTAAAATTATATTTCAAGTTTTATTAATTTAAATATTATGTCATTATAATTATAGTAGTCTCTTTTAAAAATAACTCTAAAATAGGAAACTTGTGTACAGCTTCAGATTTTCCTATTAGTCTATGGCTTTTTGTGCGTTAAAGTTCTCTCTTTTTCAGTTGATTAGATTTCTTTTGTGATCAATGGAATAAAGTGTGAAGCTTTTTCATGATTTGACAGTTCCTGCGTGAATTGAATTCCATGAAATCAAAGTCGTACTTTACTTCAAGAAAAACATGAGGTTACTTTTTGTTTGCAGTTTCTGTTTTCCCCCTTTTTATTCAATCTTTCACATTCTTTTCTGGGTGCCTTTCAAGTGTGAGGAATGAATCACGTTTCTAGTCGGCATATTAGTTAAATTGATCGTATGATATAATACAAAATAATATAATCTGCTCGGATTGTATTAAAGAGTCTAAAATTTCAATCATTTATGATATTTTATACTATATCTTATTGGTTATTTAATTAGTACACTGGTGAGAGACTTAAATGATTTTTCATCTACCACCTCTTAATATATTGGTTTCATTTCATCCAAACTTACTTGCAAAGATTTTTCTAAACCCTAAATTTTTATCCTCTCAACTAAGAAAAGGTTTAACACTTAAAAAAAGAAAAAATAATGAAAATTTAACACTTAGACAAAGAATTAAATACAGCTAATATCATTTTTTATTTTACAATTTTTGTTGCTATTTAAATTTTTTCTTGTAGTTTCTCATTTTTGTTTTGCTATATCAGTTACTTTCTTCTTTGCCAAGATTGGCCAAATATAATTATTTCTTTATAAAATAGTGATGTCATAAGTTGAAACATTATTGTCCATATAATACAAAAATATTTAAAGATATTGGTCATTTCTTCAATCTTATATGGCAAATTTTATGAGAATCGGTGCACTTCAATTTGGGTTCCCGAGACAAGTTTGACAAAATGTAATTCAACAATATTGCTCATAATTCTTTTTTTTTACAAACATATTGCTCATAATTCTTGAAAATAATTATAATGTTCATTTTTTTTTTCAAAATTATAATGTTCATCTTGATGTTCATGATTACTAAGGTTGTCAATTTAGTTAATTAGCATTTCTTTGATAAAGAAAAAAAAAGAAATCTCTTACTAAAGTTTTAGTTACTAATGCAACTTACTTTGTCATCGCTTTAATATATCACTCAATAATTTATTTTTGTATTAATCATATCTTAAGATTTATTTGTCTCACAACTAGAAAATATTGAATTAGAGACAAAAAATCAAATCGGTATTCTATTTCTTCGTTTGTAATAATTGTAACGAAATTAGAGATGAAATCCACCTTTTTTATCTCTAATTTTCATAATTATTATTTTGATAATTGACTTTTTACTTAATAAATTGCAATAAAAACTTACAAAAATTAGAAACAATGCGTAACTAAATTTTTCTATTAATGGATCTATATCTGTGTGGTAGTATTGCCAAAGTTTTTTCTGGAAAGAACTAGCTTGCTTTGCTTTACAATTATAGTTGAAAGATTTTCGAATGTTAATTATATTAATTATATTTTCCCATTGAAATAAAACATTAATTTATCTTACATTGTAAGATTAATTAGGGTCAATTGATGTTCTAATGTTTGTTTAATTTTATTGATTTTTAGGTGTAGGATTTGGAGGGAACAATGTTACAGGATTCATCACAGTCTTTATTAATGGGGTTGCAACAGAAGTTCCAAGGGGACCTATTGACATCAAAACAGTGTTTGGTGAAGATGTAATGTTAGTTCATTCCTCTGGAGTCTCAGTTCCCACCAATGAGTTTGGTGTCTTGATGCAGAACTTGCAGCATGGTGAAAGCTACTTTCTGGTAATTAGAGTTTAGCTTATTTGCAGATAAATACTAAATGTTTGCATACTTTTTTATATTATATAGTTTCTTATTAATGATATTAATAAAGCATAATTATTAATTGAATGAACACAAAGGAAACTCATTCACAGGCAAATTAACACTTAGTTTTTGCATATATGCTGAAACTAGATATTATCAATAAAATGTTAATTTTTTTCAAAAACGTATAATTATAATTATCAAAAAAAATCGACAAATTCTCGGCATTCTGTTGAGTTAATACAACAATCAATAACAGTTCTGTCGAGTTTATTTTTTGTTAATTAGTAACTTATTAGTAATAGCAATTATTATACAAATAACTTTTCTACCGATTTATTAGTATAATAATTAAAATTATTATAATTTTGTCTTGGGAGATATATAGTTTGAAAATTTTTAAAATCAAATTTTTGTGATATATGTGCTTTAAATTTTTGTATTACAGGTTTCAAAACAAACACAAGGATGAAGAGATCAACAAGTAGCACAGCCATATGCACTAGTGGAAGCATTAGTTACTTGTTAATTTCTTCTACATATTACCTTTGTCTGCACCTCCCCTCTTATAATCTTTGATATGTTGTTGAAGCATTAGAGGTCTATTATGTGTTTATAGAAGTCTATATCTATATCTGTTCAACAATTATATATACTTTACTTTCTTCTCTTTGTTTTAGCACAACTCTATATATTATGAAAACATGGTGTCTAATATTTATATTTTTATTGCACAATCGCGAATTCTATAGTGCATCTCCTATGAATGGTGTGTATATTCTTCGGACTGTATTTCCAAGTTATATAAGTTATTGGTCAAGTGATTTCTACTATTCATTGGTCTGGGGTCCCAAACCACATGGAGCTTTTTTGGTTATTTTTTCATATACTTGTTATATTACTTTTTTTGGTGTGTGATATATAATAATGATGTGCAACCCAATTACGCTTTGATATCATTTTAGGATTTTAGGTCTAACTTATCCTTATAGAATCAACTTGTAATTGAGGTGAAGTATCTCGTTACTTTATTATAAACTCTGTTAATTTATTACCTCTAATCTTGGAGACTTAGATTTTTCGAAATACATATTTGTTTACTAATAAGCAAGTTACTTGGCCTTATATATGCACACACACAACTTGGTGTTTGATAAATTTTTATGAAAATAGTCTTAATACGTTCATAAACTATTTTCAGCTAATTTTAATAGTCTCTTTATCGACCAGGACCAATTATGAAGACACTACCAACTAAAAAACAAAACCAAGATTATCAAAGAATTAATGTTAATCTATTTGTGCGTCTCTAGCTAGCAGCAAAGGTTGAGAATTTCATTTATAGATAGGATTTAAAAATAGAAAAAATGTTTTCTGGTTCCCTTGGTGGACTTTTATCTGATCAATATTCTACGGAATTAAAGATCTAGAAAAATACTATATTACTTTTCATTCTTTAAGATCATAGTAAAAGAGCTAAGAGAATGGTGAGAGATGGGGAGATTAACAAACAAATGTGAAAGGAATATTCGAGTTGAGGCTGATTGGAAACATATCTAACTCAATTTGACTTGAATTGTCTAACATATGCACACTCGAGGAGCAATATAGGGAAAGGGTTTTTAACTTGAGCCCATGATCATTGAATCTACTTCACTTTAAGGAATTTTTTATCCTAGCTAGAATGATATCACTCCACCCTTGTAGTGGACACTAATAAGAAACGCTAGGAGCCATTCCATTGGAAGGATTATGTTTCTCGACTTCACACCAATTCGATGACTTGGTCAATGGGCTTGTTGGACCTTATGGCGGAGGAGACCGCTCCAAATACTTGAACAAGAAGAAGATGAAGAAGAACATGAAGATGGTTGCACAACTAAATTCCAAAGCGTGTGTATAAACACTAAGCTTATTTAGGTTCGATTCTCCCCTACCAGTTTATGCAAATCGGATGCAAATGGGTAAATTGACGAATCTCCTTCAAGATACATTGAAATCCTTGATTTGAATTGCACACTAATATCAAGGGTATCGATCAATCATAGTTTACAGACCAAATTACCTTAATTACTTTCGTGCACTATAGAAACAAAGAGATGATTTAGAATAAGAAAATTATGGAATTTTATATTGGAGAGATTAGTTTCGTGTATTTACTGACTTAAAAATGTCTCTATATAGAGAAATTAATGTCTTTTAGTGAAATAAAATAACCCTTTAAAAAGAAGTTTCTTTTCACCTGGAACGGTAATATATTATTACCCCTCATTTCTATACACATCCATTGTGTTGGTCCGTTGGTAAGAAGCGCGCCCGCTCACTTTGTTGTCTTGGGTTCGAATTCGAATTCGAGTAGATCTGTAGATGCATTAGTTCGTTTTTAATTTCTTCCAACGTTAATAAACGAATTTAGGCTCTAAAGTTATCCATTTGAAGAATCGAACCCACGTCCATTAGAAATAGTAAAAGCACCCTACCACTGGACCAGATACAAATCTTGTTCCAAATTTAATCCACCATGGTATTTAACCATTGAAACCTTCCCAAGTATATTTTAGAAATTTCTCCAGCAGTCATTTTTAAAGGGGTGTGGTGGCAAAGATTATGTGTGTCGTGGGTGTGGTTTATTTAGAGGGAGAGTAGAAAATTTAGGTTTCAATACTCTTGTTGGTGCATGTTCTTGTGCTTTTGGTTGTCTTCACTATATATAGACAACTTTTCTATAATGAGTTTGAGTACTTCTTGAACTCTCTTTAAAGGTAGACATCAATTAGATATTGGGGCTTCTAAAGAGACATGATAACTATACAAACTCATACCACGAGCAATGCTATCCAATCGCGGGATGTTAAGTGCTCTGCTTGAGGTGGGTTGCAACCAAGAGAAAACTTACTAGCTAGCTTTTGGGGAATTCGAATATTCTCACTCATAAGACGGAGAAAGTCTTAATTTCTAATCCCTAATCACTGTGTTGTGGCAATCCCGTTTGTCCTATAAAATATACAAATGTTCCAGATAAATGTATCCAGTCTATGATATAAGACATTATCGTGTGCAGTTCTCATTTACATAATTATATTTGGAGCTAAATGGCTTATCAAGAAAAAATATTTGGAGCTATACGGAGAAAGTAGTTTTTTTTATTCGGAATTCATCCTGAATTAACTCTTTGGGCTGGGTGAGTCCATAGAGTAATTTTCATAGGTTAGGCCCTTTAAATTCGAGATGGATCTAGTCACTAGTCTTGCCCATTGAGTAGGGTTTTATCTCTTAGTTCTAAGCCTCCCAATGAGAACGTCTCCAAATTAATTCGACACAATTTCCCCGTATTCTCCTTGTAACTCAAAAATTTGATACTCCATCTAGTCTCTTTTGTAAGCAAAAGTTAGTCAACACAAGTTAATTAATTTATTTGGTCCATAATATGAACCAAATACATTGACTTTGTTGACCGACTTTTGCTTATATCAATGACCGGCAAACACACAAATTAATCAGAGGTGATTTCATTAGCTTTTCTAAAAACTTCATATCGATACAATAACTAAAAATGGGCTTCATGTGAAAGCTAGATCACAATTACAAAAGATGATAAAATCTTCTAGTGCAACATTATTTATTTTCACC
This sequence comes from Astragalus membranaceus, assembly GCA_039519185.1. NCBI lineage: Eukaryota > Viridiplantae > Streptophyta > Magnoliopsida > Fabales > Fabaceae > Astragalus > Astragalus membranaceus. Next base: position 31,724,445 of record CM076852.1, on the reverse strand, counting down.
ATTTCCATTCCTATTTTGTGTAACCTCAATATATCACTTTCATATAATATATATTCACAAATAACTAAGAATATTATCACACACACGAATTCACCTCCTCTACCTTCTAATAAAACAAGTTAATTTCTTGTATAGAAAAGAATGGTATGCTATGAATTATGAAACAATAGAAACAAAACCAAGATTTGGATGAAAGTGCATGGGCAGTACGTGGATTCCTGAGTGAAGAGATACCAAAACTCAGAGAATAATTCAGCAGCCTGGTCCCCACACCGACCAATATAACCAATGCAAATCAGACGGATGTTTGTAACAAATTTCTTGGATTCTTTTGATACTTATAATAATATTCTCATAAGAACCATATTAAGGGGCACACTAACTTAGAAATACCATGTGATATGCATAAGTTTTATTGGTTGGCATGTCAATTAAATTATGTATTTGCATCCCTATGATAGATTCTGTGACATATTTTATTTTTATTATTTTAATGGGTTAGAAGATTATTGATTTTGTTGACCAGGAAACAGGTCAGTCATCCATTTTGAGAATTCCAATATGCTTCTATATGGGTTACTTTATTTATTTTTTAAATAGAGCTTGTGAACACCCAATTTTAACCGGTGTATTTTTTATTTATTTATTTATTTACTTTTCCTTTTACTAAAAAAAATAATAATGAAATAAATCTCTTTGACAAAATATTTGGTTTGTGCGCGTATTCGTCGCGTCGGTGTTTTAGCGTTCATCGTGTTTAGTCCGACATGTTTTGTTGCGTTTCTTTTTGATTACCTTTGTTTAGTAAAAAGAGTAATACTAAAATAGGAGGTGTGTGAAAAAATTTATTTAGATGTCCATTTACACTTGGCCCAAACATATGCCAAAGCTACAAAAAAAGAGGCCTCAAATGGACCCAAAAGAATACAAACTACACCAAACTTTCAGAAAACAAAAAAAAAATGAAAGCCCCAAAATAAAAGCCCAAAAAAACCCTAATCTCTGCCAGCAGCCGTGCGCCTCCGCTCCTGCTCCTAAGCTTGCATAGCAAGCTTTCACCAGCTGCCCAAGAATCTGAAAACAACAACAATTCAAATCAGCAGCAAAAAAAGGAAGGTTGAGTCAGCTACACACAAGCCCTGAGTCAGCTACATACAAAGCACTAGCTGTCCAGGAGACACTGCTTTAATCAGTAATAATAGAGGATCAAGAAATTAATTTTCGGATTTCAAAAGAGGCCTATAAAATGCTAATCCAAAAACCAATTGGAGGACAACAATTTTCAGGGAGAAATTCGCATAAAAAAAATATAACAACGGAGAAAAGAAGGGAGCAGCAACAGTTGTTCTTTTTTCAGTAGCAAAAGGGAGTTTTAAGTCAGATGCTGGAGATTTAGTTTCTGAAGAAAAGGGGGAACAGCAGCAGAAGCAGTCAAAAAGGGTAGCAGTAGTAGCAGCAGCAAGCAAACAAAAGGGGTTGTTGGGGAAAAGGTCGGTGTCCACTGTTTTTTTTTCGTTTTCTTTATTATTTAGCTTCTGTTTGTATTAAACGTTTAATTAAAAAATTAGGGTAAAAAAAATATAAAAGAAAATAGAAGAACCAGAATCAATAGAAGGAGAAGGAAATAAAAATAAAAAAAATGAAAAAGGAATAAAACATTAACCTGAGCCGCCGTCAGAGGCGGACTCCGGCCACCACCCACGGTGGTCGTTGTCCCTACACCTTCGCTGATCCTCCCAAAACACCACTGTGTCATCGCCATAAACTCACCACGAACCATCGTCGAAAATGCCGTGAATCCTCGTCTCCGGCGGACGCCGTCATCCCCCTCCCTCTTCATGTCTTCCTTTCTCTTTCGGAACAGTGAGGAAACTAAAAAAAAGGGAGAGAACGAAATAAGTAGCAAAATAACAAGGGGAGAGGATCAGGTAGAAGAAGGAAAAGGCGTAACAAATTTTTTTTAAAGCTTACCCAGTTTTCCGACAGTCACCCACGGTGGCCACCACCGCACCTCAGTCGTCGTCGTCCCTCCCCCACCTTCGTTCCTCTTCTCCCTTCTCCTTCATCCTCCCGTTTTTTCTCTCTAACCAAAAATCTCTCCGAAAGAACCTTGAGAAAATAGAAGCGTGAAGTTAAAAGTTTCAAAAATGCTATCGCAGGCTACTGTGAGTGAATGCTGTGAGCAATGCTGCCCTGGTGCTGTCATTACTTGAGGACAAGCAATGGTTCAAGTTTGGGGGTGTGATAACTCACAGAAGTGTGAGTTATTTACAGTGATTCAAAGAAGAATTATCTTGTCCCAAGAATAAATTATGCTATAAATCGGGATGAATACCTTCATATTTGACATTGTTGAATTCAGGGATAATAATTATAATTTGGGCACGCAAGTGCCAATTTTGTGGAATTTGACATGTGTGCTAAGTGTGCAGGATTTTACTAGGTAGTCAGTGATAGGCGAGTGCTGTGGTAGCATCCGAGCAGATTTGTGCAGCAGAGCGAGGACCAGCGAGGCGCCGCGTTTAGCGCATCCAGAAAAGGAAGCCTTACCCAGTTAGCGAGATAGGCGCCCCCCGTGTTCAGCAAGTCAGCGAAATTCCTTAGGGTTTGTAATACCAACCCGATGGAGCAGGCGCAAGAGAGAGGCGCGCCGTGCTACCATCAAGTCTATATATAGGGAGCTTGCCCTAGAGCAAGGTGTGCAACATTCTTCGACACGATTTCTCAAGAAAACAAGAACATCTGAGCCAGATTACGAGAAACCTATCTCTACTCCATACCGTACTCACCCTTTTACATCACTCCATTCCATACTCAGACAAACCTCCGTAGCCGGTGTTTACCATCTTCGCCTCAACCATAGTAGTTGTAGATATGCCTGCATGCTTGTTGGCGTAACTCGACCCTTAGGTGGTTTTACGTTGATGAATACTCTTGCGGTAATTTTGTACTGTTTTATCATGACTACGCTCATCATGAGCTAATTCTCTTGTTAGTCAAGACATGGTGATATGAACATGTTATTCTAGAATGCGTTTATGTGATTGAGTTGTGATGCCTTAATAATTTGTGCATTTTTATTGTTATAAACTCTTTTCGAAATTGATCACTTTGATTAGGGTAGCGTGTTTTATTATCCGGACGGAAATAAATCACTGATTTCGCAAGTTAATATAGTTTGAAGAGTAATAGAAATATTATTCTCTCCTAGTGAAGGACAGGAATATGAAGTTAGGGCTATAGTGTGAACGGAAACATGTTTTTCAACCTAAGTAATGAACCTCAACGGGAGCTTAGAAATAAGGGAACTTTGACGACATTATGTTAATAGGATAGGAATATCCACATTCATTCTGCGCACTAAGTGCTATCACAGCAACAATCACAGCACCGCAATCTATAAGTTTTGTTCATTGAACCTAGTCTTGACTATCACCATCTCTCGTATTTTCACTCGTGATATTTTGTTACTTTTGTCATTATTACGTCTTTTGTTGCGTCACCACTTCACTTTATTATTTGGTTACACTTTTACTCGCTAAATCAACACTATTCTGTGGACCTAGTAGTTACACCTTAATCCTCGTGGGAACGATCTTTACTTACACTTTATTACTTGTTAGACTGTGTATACTTGCACACGTTTTTGAACAACACAACCCATATCCCTATGTGATCACATACCCTATATCATTATAATTATCATATGTAACTATAAAGCATTAAAAAAGAGGTATAGACCTATGATAAATCAAACAACTAATTGTATTAACCATAACAAAGAATCCATAAGATAGGTTTGGGGAGAATCATCTCTCGTTAATCAAAAGAAATTAGTTACACATGGTGAAAAGAGTACAACATAAGATAAAGGAGAAAAAGCAAATAGAGGAAGCCATAGAAACCTTCAATCCTTGTTCCCAAGTGATTGGAAGACTCCAAAATCGCACCTCCAAGCTGTTCCAAACCCTAGCTGCGCTCCAATGACCAAGTTCCTTCGAAATTTCGCTGAAAAATCCTTAAAAACCCTAATTTTTACGTACCATCGCGATGCGACCCGCACCCGTCGCGACGCGAAATCTTCCAGAAACAAATCCTGCGAAATACTTCTGCTGCGTCGCGATGCGACGCCTCCTGGTCGCGACGCGACGCCTCCTGGTCGCGACGCGAAATCTGACAGAAAGTTCTCCTTCAGCTTCCTATTGCACCACTAGGCAAATGTCTGGTTCGCTAGTTGATGCTATGACAACTTGAAGGTCTTCCATTGCAATTAGCACCAGGAGTGAGAGAATTAGCTTACAAAATGAATCCTAATACATTGATCTAAACTAAGCTAATTCCCCAGCAATCAACATAATTTACAATCAAATCCCTGTAGTTTTGGTTCTAAAATTGAGCAACTTATATCATATGATAGAGAGTCAACAGTCACCTCCCACATCAGTCAAGGGAATAAGAAGTTTTCTAGGGCATGCTGGATTTTACAGAAGGTTTATAAAGGATTTCTCAAAATTCTCTAAACCATTATGTATGCTGCTGCAGCACGAGTCTACCTTCAAATTTGATGAAGAATGTTTGATAGCATTCAATAAGCTGAAGGCAGCACTGGTGACAGCACCAGTAATCATCGCACCAGATTGGACCAAACCCTTTGAGCTAATGTGTGATGCCAGTGATTATGCCATTGGAGCAGTACTAGGACAGAGGCATGAAAAGGTATTCCACTCTATACATTATGCCACAAAAACTCTAGTAGATGCTCAACTCAACTACACAACCACTGAGAAAGAGCTGCTGGCGGTTGTATTTGCCTTTGAAAAGTTCAGATCATACCTTGTGGGAGCTAAGGTAATAGTTTACACTGACCACTCTGCTATCAAGTACCTAATTGCCAAGAAGGATGCTAATCCAAGACTGATCCGGTGGGTGCTGTTACTCCAAGAGTTTGACTTGGAAATTAGGGACAAAAAGGGAGTGGAGAATCAGGTTGCAGACCACTTGTCAAGAATTCCAGACCTGAGACCCCCCGGTTTGAAGCAGAAATTATGGAACATTTTCCTGATTAGCAGTTGCTGGTAATATCAGTAGCCAAGAAGGACACAGGCTCCAGTATTGAAACTCTTTGGTACGCTGATTTTGTAAACTATCTGGTTAGCAATGTAATACCAAAGAGCTCACAGCCTAGCAAAGAAAAAGGTTCTTCCATTCCACAAGGCAGTATTTCTGGGATGAGCCCTTTCTATACAAGAAGTGCGCAGACCAACTTCTCAGAAGATGTGTTGTTGAGTAAGAGATAGAGGACATTCTGAAGCATTGCCACTCTTCACCATGTGGAGGCCATTTTGGAGGAGCAAAAACTGCTGCAAAGGTGTTGCAAACAGGTTATTTCTGGCGCTCAATCTTTAAAGAAACCCATGAATATGCAAAAAGATGTGACAGGCGCCAAAGGATGGACAATATTTCAAATAAAAACGAAATGCCCTTGAACAATATCCTAGAGGTTGAACTATTCGACGTTTGGGGTACTGATTTCATGGTCCCATTCCCACCCTCCTTTGGCAACCCGTACATCCTGGTAGCAGTAGATTATGTGCCAAAATGGATAGAAGCAGTTGCTCTCCCCACCAATGATTCAAGGGTAGTGCTGAAATTTATTCAAAAAAGTATTTTAACAAGGTTTGGCACACCCAGAGCTATCATCAGTGAATAGGGCACCCACTTCTGCAACAAACTGATGGAAGGGCTGTTGGCAAAATACGGAGTTAAACACAAGATTGCCACAGCCTACCACCCACAAACAAGTGGGCAAGCTGAGCTATCTAATAGGGAGATAAAGTGAATCTTAGAAAAAATGGTGAACCCATCAAGGAAGGACTGGTCCATCCATCTGGATGATGCCCTGTGGGCATATCGAACAGCTTTCAAAACACCCCTTGGTATGTCTCCCTATAGATTGGGTTTCGGTAAGGCTTGCCACTTGCCCATTGAATTGCAGCACAAGGCTTTTTGGGCGACCAAAAAGCTAAACATTGATTTAAAACAAGCTGGAAAAGCCAGAACGCTGCAGCTAAATGAGCTTGAGGAGCTAAGACACTTTTCGTATGAGAGTGCCAAAATATACAAAGATAAAACAAAGGCTTGGCATGACGCCAAAATATTGAGAAGAGAACTCAAGGAGGGTGACCAAGTACTGCTGTTTAACTCTAGACTACGGCTGTTCCCTAGAAAACTGAAGTCTAGATTGTCTGGCCCATTCACCATTCTCAAAGTGCTCCCCTATGGGGCTGTGGAATTGAAAAATGAAATAAATGACAATGAGTTTAAGGTGAATGGCCAGAGAGTTAAACTGTATTTGGGTGAGCCTGTGCCCAGCACAAAAGCATCCACCCCCTGAGGGACTCAAATTGAAGAATACATTTCAGTCGGGCTGAGCACTCTTAAACCAAGCGCTACTAGGAGGCAGCCTAGAGGCTAACCATTTTTATTTTTAGTTATTTTACCAAGTTTCAGGAATAAAGGGAGAGCTGCTAGTGCTGTGAGACATGCTCCCACAGCATCTTCCCCAACCCAGAAAATGAAGAACCCTGCTGTTGAGGCTATCCCCTTTCAAATGCCCCCAAAATCTGCCTGGACAAGAAGGAAAGTTTGTGCTGTCAGTACCCCAAGGAGGAAGAGAATGATGATGACAAAGCAAGATGATGAAGAAGAGAAAGCGGAAGACGAAGAAGAAGAGAAGAAGAAGCAGAAGAAGTGAATACACCATGTGCCCAGTAATTTCTTTTCTTTCTTTCTTTTTATATGTTTCCAAAAAATGCCCATCTCCCGCCTGGTAGTTGACAGTGAGGACACTGTCTCTGCTTAAGTTGGGGGGGGGGGGGGGGGGTGGCAAATATAGCCCTCTTCAAATCCAAAATCTAATGAAAAGCTAATATGTTGTGTTGTTGTCTGCTACTATGTACTGTCTCTGCTCGAAATAAAATGCAAAGTAGGTAATGCTAGGGCAGCACCCGTGTTAGCATCTGTGATAGGTAGTGCTAGGATAGCATCTGTGATAGCATAAAAAAAATTCAAGGCAGAACCCAGTGGGGATAACCAGAAGTGGTGTGGACTTAGAGCTGTGAAGGAAATAGCCTAGCCCCTCTAGTAGACACTTAACTCTGGCTCTTTGAAAATAGATGCAAGGCATTACTTAGGTAGAAGCTAGGGGAAAACTTAGTAAGGACCGAAGCTGCCAGGAATTTGATAGAAGTTGCAAATAGAGTAAAAAAGTCAAGTTTGGGGGTAGCACGCTAGTAGCAAGGCCAAGTGCTGTCAAAATAAAGCAATATAAAAGAGGGTGCCCATGTGCAAAAGAAGGTTGTTTTGGCCACTGTGTAGGGAGGTTGTTTTGTGGAGACACCATTACAGTTTCAGTCGAAGCAGTGGTCAAGTCAATCCAAAAAAAAATGTGCACCACTCCAATTGGCCTAAGTGTTATCAATGCCTAAAACTAAAAAGGAAACCCTTGTATATCACCATAACTTTGCTTGCAGCAATTGAGAAGGAAAGGCAGCATAGGAAATTCTAAGTGGGAACCAAAGCCAAGCCTAGTAAACTTTCGGGGCTTATGGAAGAAGTGCGAGAGAGCACACACACCTTTAAGCTAGGGGGCGAAGGCTATGAGTTCACATGTTGCTAAGGGATCTAAAAGTGTTAAGTATGAGTGGAAAGTCTTGAGAAAAGTTTTTGCTGAACTGTAAACATGTTTTAAGCATGCTATCACTGGGTGTTTGTTGGATGCTGCCCAGATTGTATGCTGTCACTAGTCCTGTCAGCATTGTGCCTGATGCTATCATTACTTGAGGAAAAGCAATGATTCAAGCTTGGGGGTGTGATAACTCACAAAAATGTGAGTTATTTACATTCATTCAAATAAGAATTATCTTGATCCATAAGTAAAGTATGCTTTAAAATGTAGTAGACATCCGCATATTAGACACTAAAGAATTCATGGATGTTAATTATAATTTGGGCACGCAAGTACCAATTTTGTGGAATTTAATTTGTGTGCCCAGTGTGCAGGATATTCTTAAGTAATTTAGTGGTAAGGCAGATGCTACGACGGGTGCCGCGGCAGCATCACAGCGATTATTTGGATAGGAGCGTGACTAGGCGAAATGCCTCATTGAGCGCACTAGAAAAGGAAGCTTTATCTTCTAGCGAGCAAGTCGCCACCGTATGCAACAAGCCAGCGTGATTTCTAGGGTTTGTTACAACAAACCGAATGCAAAAGGCCCAAGAGAGGCACCCCGTGCTACGAAGGCTGATCAGTGCATTTTAATGCACTCTTTATAGCTTTGCACTTGGTATTTTTGATTGTGTTCTGTGTCTAATATTTAAGTCTTAGCGCGTTTCTAGATTTTGGGTCTTATTTGAGCAATATAGTAATTTCACGATTAATTCTTGTTTTATTGCAGATTGACCCCTATCTACTCTGAAGGTCATAACTTTGTCTGTGGTTATCCGATTGAGGCGTGCGAACATGCGTTGGAAAGCTAAGGAACAGAGCTACAATTCTTCTGTTGAGCTCGAAACCCAGTTCTGAATTATTGATGGTGAAAACTGCGAATTACCGAAGCAGTACTGTGTAAAACGGGTTTTGGACCGAATATTAATTTGTTAACGGGCTTTTATCCAATAGCCCATTTAGTGATTAGGTATTTCGTTTTAGTCTTATAGATTTGGCTGGTCAGCAGCCGTTTTATCTATCTTACGCATTATCATATACTTTACAAAACTTTTGTGCTCTAGCCTCCATGGAAGCCTAAATTCCTAAGTTGATTCATCGGTGAAAGGCTCTCGTCTGCGGATTTTGAGGTTCGGTGTCTAATGTTAATTCGTTTATTTCGTTTTTAGTTTTCAGTTCTTTCTTCTCTATCAATTCCACATTTGAATTCTTTGTTTGCAAATTTTCGTCTTTGTGTGATGCTTAATTACCCAGATTACGCTTATTTGCAATACGCGAATCGTTTATATATGACGCTTGTTTATATGTGAATCTGTTTTTCGCAACTCTTAACTATTCGGGTTATTTAATCGCTTGTTTTATTTAATTCGAGTAGGAATTGATAGATGATTGATTGAATTCAGTTATGATATTGATTGTGTTTAGTGGCGCTTGTTCACCATCATGATTGATTGAACACGTTGTTTTGACGCTTGCTTTAAAACGGTGCGAATTCGTTTAAACTAATTGACGCTTGCTTGATTAGTTTATTATCAATCAAGAACTGAAACCTTGAACGAGTCTTGCACGAATATTTGGAACCAATGATAAATCCGAGACGCGTAGCCGGAAACCGGTGAATCGATTGTCACTTTAAGATTGTTAAACACCTCAAACACAAATCGTTTTCTTCATAAACAAACCCCCCTATTTTATTGTTAATTTTGTTCCTGATTCTGGAAATCTTAGTATTAGAGATCCTTGTGAGACGACCAAGGTTTCTCACCTTGTACTACATTCTTAATCCTTTTCAAATATTTTGACCCGCGTACGACCGCTGATCAAATTGGCGCCGTTGCCGGGGATCTCTAATTAGGGATTACCAACTTCAGGACTCACTAACCACTAACATTTGTTTTTGAGTTTTGTTGCCTTGCAGGTTCTGTTGGTTTCAGCCCCGTTCTGTGTTGTCTCTAATTAGGTGAAAAAACGGTTTTCATGAGATTTTCTCCGATTGCTCCGAATTTTTGTCAGAAAATCAGAAATAAATCAAAGAATGGGACTCCCATAAATGGGAGCTGTAGCGTAAAAATCTCAAATTCGTTCGTTTTCTATTTTTAAGTAATTTTTTTAATTTTTCATATCTCCAAAAAAATCCAAAAAAATTTTGCATATCTTTCTTTAGATTTATTTAGATTTTTAGTAGTGTTTTTAAATATTTTTGGTTAGATTTGATTCGTTTTCTATTTTATGCAGTCATTTTAACATTAGGACATAGTTGGTATTTCTAGAATTGTTGCATTTTCTCACTTCTTGTTACATATGGTGCATGAACAGGTCTAATACTGTTAATTTGCATCCCTTTGACCCTGAAATTGAGAGAACAATACATCGTAGACTTAGGGAGCATATAGAGGATATTGGTAGTGATAGTGATAACATCTTTAGCCATAATCTTTTTGAACTTGATTCTGATCTTGATTCTGTCAACATGGCTGGTAGAACCCTTAGGGAACTTGCTGCACCTGATGTCACTTACAATGCTCTATGTATTAATTATCCTGATGTTGATGTTCCTTTTGAATTGAAATCTGGTTTAATACACTTGTTGCCAAAGTTTAATGGTCTTGCAGGTGATGATCCACACAAACATCTCAAGGAGTTTCACATAGTGTGCTCAACCATAAATCCCCAAGGAATTCCAGAGGAACACATTAAACTAAGGGCCTTTCCCTTCTCACTCCAAGATGCAGCCAAGGATTGGTTGTATTACCTCCAACCAGGTTCTCTTGAAAATTGGAATGACTTGAAAAAGTTGTTCCTAGAGAAGTTCTTTCCCGCATCCAGAGCTGCTTCAATCAGAAAAGAGATATGTGGTATCACACAAAACTCCACTGAGTCTCTACATGAATACTGGGAAAGATTCAAAAAATTGTGCGCAAGCTGCCCTCACCACCAGATCTCTGAACAACTGCTCATCCAGTACTTTTATGAAGGGTTACTACCCATGGACCGTAATATCATGGATGCTGCTAGTGGAGGTGCACTTGTAGACAAGACCCCAGCAGATGCAAGAGCTTTAATAGAAAATAGGTCCACTAACTCCCAACAATTCACAACCAGAAGCAACTCTGCACTTCTAACAAGGGGAGTAAATGAGATACATGCTAATAATCATAAGAGCTTAGAGAACAGGTTGGATGAACTCACGATTTTGGTAAAAAAATTGGCAACAGGTCAGACAGCAAGGGTTTGTGGTATTTGCACCTCTACAGAGCACCCCACAGATTCTTGTCCTACGCTGCAAGAGGATCCTAATGCTGATACCCCTCAAGCATATGCAGCTAATATATTTAACCCTCAAGCCAATGTTGATTTGCCTTCTAACAGGTACCACCCAAGCTGGAGGAATCATCCAAACCTTAGATGGGGAAATCCAGCTGCACAACAACAACAACCCAAGCAGCAAGTTAATCCATCACAAGTTGCTACCAGGCCTGAACCTTCATTAGATGATCTAGTTAAGCAGATGGCTGCCCAGAATCTCCAGTTCCAACAGAGAACAGATTCCTCAATTCAGAATTTACAGACACAAGTGGGACAACTAGCTACCACAATTAATCAGATGCAAGCCAGAGGGTCAAACCAATTGCCTGCTCAAGCAGTTGTTAATCCAAAAGCACCAAACCCCAATGTTAGTGCTATCACATTGAGATCTGGGAAGGCTGTTGACACCTCAAAGGTGCCTGAAACTACTATTTTGAAGAATAATAAGGCACCTGAACATGTTTCTGATGAACAAGAAATACCACTCCCTTTCCCTCATAGAGCAATGAGTACTAAAAAACAAGATGAGGCGGATAGGGACAGTGAGATCTTAGATACTTTTAGGAAGGTGGAAGTCAATATTCCCATCCTTGAGGCAATCAAGCAGATTCCAAAATATGCCAGATTTCTGAAAGAGTTGTGCACACACAAGAGAAGGAGAAGGCTGAAAGGAACTGAAAAAGTCAATGTGGGGTATAATGTTTCAGCCCTCATGTTGCCCATGCCTCAAAAGTGCAATGATCCAGGAACCTTCTCCATCCCATGTACCATAGGAAATAGTCAATTTGACAATGCCATGCTAGATCTAGGAGCTTCAATCAATGTAATGCCCACATCTATTTTTAACTCTCTTGCTCTTGGACCTTTGCAGGAAACAGGTGTTACCATCCAACTAGCAAATAGGAGTAATGCTCGACCTGCTGGATTGATTGAGGATGTTCTTGTTAAAGTTAATGATTTGATTTTTCCTGCAGATTTTTACATTCTAGACATGGAGGAAGAAACTAAGTCCAGCAGGTCACCTATCATTTTAGGCAGGCCTTTCTTGAGGACTGCAAAAACTAAAATTGATGTACATGCAGGGACTCTTTCCTTGGAATTTGGTGATACCACTGAAAAATTTAGCATCTTTAATGCTAAGAAACACCCCATGGAAGAGAATTCCCTTTGCAAAATTGAATTGCTTGATGGTTTGGTTGATACTTTACAGGTTGACACACTTCCTATAGCTGATGTTGTGGATGTAGCTGCTGCTACCATTGAGCAGCCATTTGTTTTAGAGCTTGAACCACCCCATAGAAAATTTAATTATGCATATTCACAGGGGAGTGGGAAGCTTCATGAGGCTAATATAGCAGGGTTTAAATCTGAACTAAAAGAGAAGCCGCCAATCCTAAGGAAACACAGGAACAACATTGGTCTAACCTTGGCGGGCATTCCTGCCAAGAAAGTGTGGAAAGCTAAGCATGATAAGTTGATTTTCAGAAAGGAGTTCTCCATTGGGCATAGAGTTTTATGGTTCAGACCCCGCCTGAAAATTATTGTTGGGAAACATCGATCCAAGTGGATTGGTCCTTTTGTTATTACTAACATTTTTCCTCATGGTGTAGTGGAAATAAAAAGTGAGGCGACAAACAAAGTTTTCAAAGTCGATGGAAAGCGCCTCAAGTTATTCGATGAGAGTTCCGCAACTGAAGATGCAACCATAAGAGAACTCTCATTGGAACATCCCACCTACACTGAAGTTTGACCAGGGAGTCCCTCCTCCTTACTCTTATTTTATGTTTGTTGTTTTCATTGAGGACAATGTCTGATTTAAGTGTGGGGGGTGTCTTTTAGTAGCTTAGTAGTTTGTAATTTTTTTTTCCAGTTTTCCTTCAAAGAAAAAAAAAACAAAAAATTGTTATTTTAGCATGTTTTTCCATGAGTTATTGGTTTGTACAAGTTGTGAGTGATTTTCCTATTCTAGGACCATAGGTGTTTTGACATGACTTGATTGATTCCTTGTTGCTCTTGGTATAATAAGTTCGATGTGAGCACTAAATTTTGCATCATCTGTGATAGTCAGTGTCCCTGGTGAGAATTAAGCCTTTTATTAGATGGACTACATTTTGTCATTCTCTCCTTTCTTGTGTGTGACTCACTCATGTTTGTTAGTTACTCTAGAACTTGACTTGATTCTTGTTGAAACACTTGTTCACATGCATGTTTGAAATGATCTAGGCAATTCTGTTTTTTTAGCCACTAGCCAAATAAGCCTACCCTAAATTTATCCCTTTGTGTAAGCCCCTTTGAGCCTTTTTATCCCATTCTTTGTTTTATAGCTCATTACAAGCCCAAAAGTGAAAAACAATGTTATTACCCAATCTTAAAGGGTGAAGGAGCTTTGAATTGAGAATTGTTAAATCCATAAGTGTGGGGGTGTCCAAATTGTGCAATTGTGGTTCTCACTTGGGTTTGTTCTTGGGTTCTCAATAGAAAGTTTGGCAAGTACATTTGTATAGAAAAATATTCCCCAAAAAGAAAAAAAAAGAGAAGAAAAAAAAAAGAATGAAAAAAAAAAGTGTGTGTATTTCTTTTATTTTTTGTTTCAAGAAGAATGAAAGTGTGTAGAGTGAGTTATGTGGAGAAGTATATCAAAATAGAGAAATTCATCATACTTTGTTGAAGTTGGACCCTCTCATGCTCACTTTACAATTGATTTTCATTGCTTCTTTATCCTCTTTGATTCTTTTTAGTTTAGTTCCCCCTTAGGATTATCCCACCTTGACCTTGGCCCCATTACAACCCTTATAAAGACCTTTTGATCTTATGTGCATGTGTTCTTAAGTGTGGATGTCAGAAGCTTGTCAAGCATATGGTAGTGCTAACTTTCATTGATGTGCTTATTATATATATATGAGAGTAAACACAAGCCTAGACACTTGAGTGATTGAGAGCGTTACTTATACATATCCTGTGAGGACTCATCACTTATGATTCACTCTCTAGTGCTCTATCATCTTGTTTGCCTTGATTGTAATTAAGTGCAGTCTTTGATTGTCATTCTCCTTGAAGCCTAGGAAAAGTATTTCTCTTATGACTTTGCATTCTTTGGGTTCATTGGAAACTCATGCATTGTTTTCGTGTCTTGTTTTGTGTGTTTTGCCCGGAGTGCAAAAGCTTAAGTGTGGGGGAATTTGATCAGTGCATTTTAATGCACTCTTTATAGCTTTGCACTTGGTATTTTTGATTGTGTTCTGTGTCTAATATTTAAGTCTTAGCGCGTTTCTAGATTTTGGGTCTTATTTGAGCAATATAGTAATTTCACGATTAATTCTTGTTTTATTGCAGATTGACCCCTATCTACTCTGAAGGTCATAACTTTGTCTGTGGTTATCCGATTGAGGCGTGCGAGCATGCGTTGGAAAGCTAAGGAACAGAGCTACAATTCTTCTGTTGAGCTCGAAACCCAGTTCTGAATTATTGATGGTGAAAACTGCGAATTACCGAAGCAGTACTGTGTAAAACGGGTTTTGGACCGAATATTAATTTGTTAACGGGCTTTTATCCAATAGCCCATTTAGTGATTTGGTATTTCGTTTTAGTCTTATAGATTTGGCTGGTCAGCAGCCGTTTTATCTATCTTACGCATTATCATATACTTTACAAAACTTTTGTGCTCTAGCCTCCATGGAAGCCTAAATTCCTAAGTTGATTCATCGGTGAAAGGCCCTCGTCTGCGGATTTTGAGGTTCGGTGTCTAATGTTAATTCGTTTATTTCGTTTTTAGTTTTCAGTTCTTTCTTCTCTATCAATTCCACATTTGAATTCTTTGTTTGCAAATTTTCGTCTTTGTGTGATGCTTAATTACCCAGATTACGCTTATTTGCAATACGCGAATCGTTTATATATGACGCTTGTTTATATGTGAATCTGTTTTTCGCAACTCTTAACTATTCGGGTTATTTAATCGCTTGTTTTATTTAATTCGAGTAGGAATTGATAGAGGATTGATTGAATTCAGTTATGATATTGATTGTGTTTAGTGGCGCTTGTTCACCATCATGATTGATTGAACACGTTGTTTTGACGCTTGCTTTAAAACGGTGCGAATTCGTTTAAACTAATTGACGCTTGCTTGATTAGTTTATTATCAATCAAGAACTGAAACCTTGAACGAGTCTTGCACGAATATTTGGAACCAATGATAAATCCGAGACGCGTAGCCGGAAACCGGTGAATCGATTGTCACTTTAAGATTGTTAAACACCTCAAACACAAATCGTTTTCTTCATAAACAAACCCCCATATTTTATTGTTAATTTTGTTCCTGATTCTGGAAATCTTAGTATTAGAGATCCTTGTGAGACGACCAAGGTTTCTCACCTTGTACTACATTCTTAATCCTTTTCAAATATTTTGACCCGCGTACGACCGCTGATCAAAGGCCCATAAATAGGCAGCTTACCCTAGGAAAAAAAAGAACCCCGTTGGAGAAAAAGAGAGACCGAGCTGAGCAATTCGTAAGGAGCAAGACAGTGTGATTTCTAGGGTTAGTAACAACCATTCGCAAAGGCCCAAGAGGAGGCGCGCCACGCTACCAAAAGCCTATAAATAGGCAGCTGCCCTAGTGAAGACAACACGCAACATATACGCAATTCCTTGGAGAGAAAAAGAGAACGAGTTTAGAGAATACGAGATACCTTCCTCACCACCCAAACACCATACGCCCTATTCACTTCCACACTCCAATACAAGATCACCATTAGCCAGTGCTACCAGTATCGCGAAAGCACCGCTAATTAGTAGTTGTGAAACGCCTTCATGCTCGTTGGTGTAACTCAGTCTCCAAGTGCTTTTACTATGTTGATGGATCTGTTTACGGTAACTTTGTGTTGTTTTATCATGTCTAAGCTCATCATGAGCTAAATCCTTTTATAGTCAAGATGATGGTGATATAAACATGATCTTTTGGATTGCTTTAACGTGATTGATATGTGGTACTTCATTAGCTTGTGTGTTTCTATTGTTATAAACTCTTTTCGAACTTGATCACTTTGATTAGGGTAACATGCTTTAACGTCTGGAAAGAATTAACGCGCTGATTTCACAAGTTAATATAGTTTGAAGAATAATAGGAATATTATTCTTTCCTAACGAAGAATAGGGATATGAAGTTAGGGCTATAGTGTGAACTGAAACAGGATTTTTAACCTACGTAATGAACCTCAATGGGAGCTTAGGAATAAGGAAACCTTGAAAACATTACGTTTCACAGTGATAGGAATATCCACTTTCATTCTGCACACTAAATGCTACCACAGCATCAATCACAGCATTGCATCTATGAGTGATTGATTATTGACCCTAGTCTTGGCTATTACCACCTCTCGTATTTTTACTCGTTCATATCTTGTTACTCTCACTTTTATTATGTTACTTATTGCTAAATAAACCTCACTTTACGGTTTGGTTACGTTTACTCATTGAATCAAACGCTACTCCTTAGACTTAGCATTTGAACCTTAACCCTCGTGGGAACGATCTTACTTACTACTTTATTACTTGTTAGACTGTGTATACTTACACACGTTTTTTCACAACATTACCCTATATTCGTCGATGTTTCCTTTTTTTGAGTTTGTCCGGTACTCTAAGTCAAACCACTTGCCTCCTAAGCTTGTTTTCTGAAAGTCATCCCTCTACCTCCTCTTATTGGTCCTCCTAAGTCTGTAACACCCGAGACCCCTCTCGTGGACCCCCTACTGCATGACCACTACAAACATATCATCTTCGCCGACAACCCTATGTGGTACATGTCCCTTCCCCTTCTCCTCCTCCCGAGGCCATGCTTGACTCTCCATTGATGCCATCTCCTTTACCGGATCCAGTCTTGCCACCGGGACCTGACTTTCTCATTTCTCTTTATGGTCTTAAACAGTCTCCACGGTCCTGGTTTAGCATATTCACCACTGTGGTACAACAGCTTGGCAAGACTCATAGTGAAGCTGACCACTCTGTATTTTAATGCCATTCAACCCAGAGATGCATTTATCTAATTGTTTATGTGGATGATATTGTTATAACTGGTAGTGATCAACAACGCATACTCCAATTGAAGCAACATCTCTTTAACGAGTTTGAGACTAAAGACCTTGGCTGACTCCGTTACTTCTTAGGTATCGTGGTAGCCCAATCGAAGGATGGCTTAGTAATTTCACAAAGGAAATATGCCATGGATATTTTTAAAGAGACAGGTTTATTGAATGCCAAACCAATTGACACTCCTATGGCTCCAAATGTCAAGGTTCTACCTACTCAGGGGGAGCCACTTTCAGATCCAGGAAGATATAGAAGATTGGTTTGGAAGTTATACTATCTTACTATCACACGCCCAAATATTTCCTTTGCAGTAAGTTTGGTAAGCCAATTCTTAAATTCTCGTTGTCAAGATCATTGTGATGCCCTGACTTGAATTCTAATGTATTAAAAGTGCTCCGGGAAAAGGCCTCATTTATGAAAATAAAGGGCACACATAGATAGTTGGTTTAATCAAACACTGATTGGGCAGCCTCACCAACTGATAGGCGATCCACTTCGAGGTATTGTGTGCTAGTTGGAGGAAATCTGATATCCTGGAAGAGTAAGAAGAAAAATGTTGTTGCAAGATCCATTATTGAAGTCGAATATAGAGCCATGGCATTAATGACACAAGACCTCATTTGGTTAAAACAGTTACTTAAAGAGTTTCACTTTCAAGATGTTATGCAAACGACTCTAATATGTGACAATCAAGCGGCATTGCATATTGCCTCTAATCCTGTTTTTCATGATAGGACTAAACATATTGAAGTTGATTGGCACTTTGTCCGGGAGAAGATTGAATCAGGAGACATCACCACAAGTTTTATCAACTCCGACGATCAATTGGCCAATGTCTTCACTAAATCTCTAAGAGATCCTCGAATCAGGTACACTTGTAACAAGCTCGATGCATATGACTTATATGTTTCAGCTTGAGGGGGAGTGTTGATTATAATTATTAGTTCAATGTTTCTTTTCATTATCCTTATGTTGTACAATTTCCTAGGCTAACTATTAGTATTCTTTTCTATACAAGTTCCTAGGCATTCAAAGTAATTAGTGTATAATCACTATATATAGAGGATGTGTGATCTTGTTTTAGACCCACAGTATTAAGCATATAAACCTACTATCTGTTTCTAAGGGTTAGGGTTAGGGTATGAGAGACAAAAGAGGAAACACATGGGAGGGAGGTGGAAGGGGGTGTACGGCGGAGGGGGGGTCCTATGGTGAGGGAGGCGGTGGAGTGGGGAGGAACAGAGAGAGCTTTGGTGTGGATGAGCACGACAGGTGGCGTCCATTCAACGAAGGAGAAGGGAGGTTTGGAAGCGCAAGAGGGCGAGGACGAAAGATTGGGTAGGGAGGAGGCATGAGGGTGTGCGAGGATGGTGGAAACACCTGGGTGGGGGTGGTGCTTGGCGGAGGAAGAAAGAAGGGTGTTGTGAGCGTGGGGGGAAAGGGCGAGGGAGATGGGGGGATGGGAGCGCAAGTGGGCGAGGGAGAAAGAGTGGGGAGGGAGGCGGTACGACGGTGAACGTGGAAGGGAGAAACAATGGGGAGGGCGGTGGTGGCGAAGGCGAGGAGGGGGAAAGATGGCAAACGGTGACAAGAAGGAAGAACCGAACAACCACTCACCAAGGAAGAATGGATATCGCATGCAAGAATTGGAACGGAAGCCATGAAGGGACTTGCTCCTTCTTCTTCTCACAAATTCCGGACTCGCATGGAGCAAAGGACATGCTCAAGGCATTCTCCTACTATGGCGACGTGGTGGATGTTGTTATCCCATTCAAGAGAAATAGAAGTGGTCTTAGGTTCGGGTTTGCAAGATTCTGCAACGTCAATGATCCTAGATGGTTTGCGGTGAAACTTGATAACATCATCATCGGTACCAAGAAGATCTTCGTCAATGTTCCAAGATTTCAAAGAACGGTGCAAGATTCCAAAGAACCGGCAAGAAGGGAAGCCGATCAACGAACTAGAAAGGTGTGGAAGGTAATGGAGAAAACACAAGCCGAAAGGAGGAAGGGAAACAATGAGAAACGCAACATGGAGGAGCGAAACACAGCATGGGGAAGAAGCAACAAGCCAAAGGGGACGCGAAAGGAAGGGCAAGATGAGAAAATTGTTTATTTAAGGAAAAAGAATCTCTATGATCTCTGCTATGAAGTGCCGGAGGATGAGATGAATCGGTTCAAGAAGATGTACGTAGGGGAGGTGGAGAATGCGAGAAGTTCACATATGGTGCAAGAATGGTTTAATATGCAAGGGGTATTCTCCATCAAATACACCCCACATATGGTTGCTTGAGAAGCTCAGTGCTATAAGGAAGTGCAGCCCCTCGGAGACGGACCAAGAGAGGGTCATATGGGTGCGATGTCATGGGATTCCGGCGCACGCTTGGAATACCGAATTTTTTGAGGCTCTGGCTGGTAGATGTGGTGTGTATCTTGGTCTTGATGAAAACACGAGAAAGAAAGACACAATGGATGTGGCGAGAATTAGGGTTCGAACGAAACACTATGATGTATTCAACATGGTGGTTCATGCACAAATCAACGGATCTTTATTCCACATTAAGGTCTTTGAGGAGTGGTGTGGCCCTATGGATTGGAATGGCTTAACTCAACCAATCTTGAAGAATAATGAGGAAGTTACCTCAGAATCGGATGACAATAGTGAAGGTGACGACGACAGTCCTCCACTGTTTCCGGAGGATGAGTTTGTGCCGGCGTCAGAAGAGGAAGAGGAGCAGGGTAGGCAAAGCGATGCAGACAATTTCACCACTGTTGAGGGTACCGTGTTGGGATGTGCTAATCCTGGGGGGGATGTGGAGAAGGCAACCATGGAAAACAATAGGCATGATGAAGGCTCAATCAGTGGACCGGCGCATGGGGGAGGTATGTCTTATGGGATCAATCAAAAATCAATGATGATGGGTTTTGAAGATATGGGGGTACCAAAGGTAGATGGGAAAAGTTGTGAGGTAGTGGAGGAATGGTTGGATGAACGGGGACCGAAGAATGGGGGAATCTTAATTGAAACTACATCATGGGTCCGTCTCCACACAAAAGTAATCAAGGTAAAGAGTAGGAAGAGGGGAAAAACAACAAAGAAGGGAAGAAGAGCAAACAAGATGGTGGTGGGATGGGTGTCACAATTGGGATTGTTAAAGAAGATGGTAGAAAGTTGATCCCGTCTTTTAGCCTGTCGAAGTCATTTTCCTCTAAAAACGCCGGGGGTGTAGTGCGCAACATCCCTGGGGCCCACCTCTCAATCTCTACGAATGAGGGCTTGGCGGAGGCATCGATTGGAACAAGGTCAATAGGGGACACAGAAATCCGAAATGGGAACGAAAGGAATTTGGGCGAATATGAGATTCAGTTGGCGTCGAGGATATGGTGCATCGCAAAAGAGGCTTTAGGGGTAACAGGTGGGGCTTTTGACAATGAATATAGAAACAAGATATTGGCTTTGGAGAGTCGTGACCGAGGTGCGATATCAAAGAAGGGGAAAAACAACTCTTCTCAATGATTTTATGGGCATTAAACATGCGAGGGTGGGGAGGTGCTGTCAAACGACGACACCTCAAGAAACTTATTACTGCAGGTGATTTTGACTGTTGTATGCTCCAAGAGACAAAATGTAGCAACTTAACAAGAACAATGATAGGAAGTATTTGGCCTAATCCTAACTTTGAATGGGTTAGTAAGGACGCTAATGGGCAATCAGGGGGACTTCTATGTGTATGGAAGGAAGGATGTATGGATGTACAATTTTCTTTCACCGGAGAGCACTTTGTGGGGGTGGGAGCGTTCTCAGAGGGCAGAATATGTTACTTAGTGAATGTGTATTCAGAATGCAATATGGCAGGAAAACGTTGCTTATGGGATAGCTTAAGGAAGTTGAAAGGGGAGTTTGTCGAGGGTGATTGGTGTATAGAAGGAGATTTTAATGCAATTATGTTACAAAAGGAAAGATCTGGGGCTCATCCTGTTTTAGCGCTACAGAGATGAGGGAATTTTCGGCTTTCATGGAGGATATGGGTTTGATTGACGTGCCAGCCCTTGGCAAGAAATTTACTTGTTTTGGTTCAAATGGGAGAGCTAGCCGTATTGACAGAATATTGGTGTCCGGTGGATTGGTGGCAAGATGGAACTTTTCTGCCCAGTGGTTTGAAGCTCGAGACATCTCTGACCATTGTCCGGTATGGCTGTTGAGCTCTTCATCGAATTGAGGACCGAAGCCTTTTAGATTCAATAACAGTTGGATGGAGCATGCAGATTTCGTGCAGTTTGTGAAGGAGGTCTGGGACTCATGTGTAGTGAAGGGGAGAGGCGACTATGTTGTTAAAGAAAAACTCAAATGGTTGAGAGATAAATTGAGAGGATGGAATCGTGAGGTATTTGGCATCAAAGAGTTACAGATTGAGAAGATTGTGCAAGATCTGAACGGATTGGAAGAAGCGGCTACTCGAGGTGGGCTCTCTAATGAAACACAAAGGAAAGCTCTTAGTACCCAATTCTGGAATGAACTCCATGCCAAGGAAAGCCTTTTGGCCCAAAAGTCAAGGGTAAGGTGGTTGGCTGAGGGGGACGCTAACAGTAGATTCTTCCATTCTTGTGTAAGGGGGAACCGGCAAAAAACACAAATTCTGAAATTGAAGGTGAATGAGGAATGGGTGGACGATGTGGATGGTATAAAGCTAGCGGTAAAGGAACATTTTGAGAAGAGCTACAAAGAAGAATCATTTGCAAGGCCGAAACTGGATGGTATCTCTTTTAAACAAATAACAAGGGAGGATAATGATTTTCTCACAGCACCTATAACTATTGATGAAGTCAAAGAGATTTTGTGGGAATGCGACGACAACAAATGCTCGGGGCCGGATGGTTTCAATCTCAGTTTCTTCAAGAGTTGCTAGGAAATTGTGAGTCCGGAGGTTATGAAGTTTATTGATGAGTTCAGAAGAAGGCAAAACTACCAAAAGCAATAAGTGCTTCGTTTTTGACACGTATTCCGAAAGTTAAAAACCCCCGGGGGCTGACGGAGTATAGGCCCATAGCACTTATTGGTAGCTTGTACAAGATTTTGGCAAAGGTGTTGGCGGGAAGGATGAAAAAGGTGATGAAGACCGTGATTTCAGATTTCCAGAATGCCTTCTTAGCGGGACGCAACATCTTGGACGGTGTGGTAGTGGTGAACGAAATCCTTGATATGGCAAAACGGAATAAAGAGGGATGTGTGGTGTTGAAGACTGATTTCGCGAAAGCATACGATTCTGTTAATTGGACGTATCTTGACTATATGTTGGGGAGACTGGGGTTCAATGAGAGGTGGAGGAGATGGATGAAGGTATGTGTCTCGTCTAACTTTATTACGGTCTTGGTGAATGGTAGTCCATCGGGAGAGTTTGTGGCCCAAAAAGGTTTAAAGCAAGGTGACCCTTTATCCCCTTTTTTGTTTCTTGTGGCGGCGGAAGGTTTGGCGGCTTTAGTTCGCAAGGGTGAAGAATCTAATTGCCTAAAAGGTTTCCAGGTAAGTGAACAACTCTCGGTTTCATTATTACAGTTTGCGGATGACACAATCTTTTTTTGTGATGGAAAAGACAAGAGTATTTGGAGCATCAAATCAATATTGAGAAGCTTTGAGTTGGTTTCGGGCCTGAAAGTAAATTTTTTGCAAAGAGTAATGTCATTGGCATCAACATTGAAAGAAGAGTGTTAGATGGCATCTCACAGTTTCTTGCATGCAAGGTGGGATCAGTTCCTTTCAAATTTTTGGGTGTACCGGTTGGCGCTAACCCGAGAAGGGTGGCCACATGGCAACCTATAATCGAAGCTATCAAGGCTAGACTGACTAGTTGGAAAAGCCGGCAACTATCTATTGGTGGTAGAGTTACACTTATAAACTCGGTCCTATCATCACTGCCATTATATCTCTTTTCATTCTATAAGAATTGATGAAATTGTAAGGCTCCAAAGTTGGTTCTTATGGAGAGGCGATGAAGATCACAAGAAGGTTGCTTGGGTTAGTTGGGAATTGATTTGTCTGCCCAAGGAGCGGGGAGGGCTTGGTATTAAAAATCTAGAAGCCTTCAATTTGGCCCTTCTAGCAAAGTGGAGGTGGAGATATCTAGTAGATGAAGAGGGCTCTTTGTGGAAGAAAATTCTGGTGCACAGGTATGGTACTATAAGTGGCTAGAACGGTGAAGTGGGAAACATGAATAGGTGGAGGCGTACTTCATTATGGTGGCGGGACTTGAAAACAATGGGCAACGGTAACGGCATTGGTGGGGACTGGTTTATGGAGTTGAGTAGGAAGAAGTTAGGAGGAGAAACAACGATATGTTTTTGGACGGATGTGTGGCTGGGTAGGGATTCTTTCGCTAAACTCTTCCCTGCCCTCTTACATCGAGCTGGTAACATAAATGCGAAGGTTGCTGATATGGGGGAATGGAGATCGTCAGGGTGGGTGTGGAGGGCGCTACCGGAGGAAACATTGCTGACAGAGGAAATGCAACAGGCTGAGGAACTCGCAACCATTCTGCAGGGGGTGGAACCGAAAAGAAATAACGGCGACAGATGGATATGGCTGCGTGACGCAGCTGCTGGTTTTTCGGTGAAAAGCTGCTATGACTGGCTGGTTTCTTCTTTTGCAGGTACCCGAGAACTGTTGGAGGGCCGTAAGATAAAGGCATGCACAAGATTGTGGAAAAATGACGCTCCATCAAAGATTCTAATTTTTTCATGGAGATTATTGCTAAACAGGTTGGCCACTTGGGATGCTTTAACAAGAAAGGGTATCCTGACGTCGGCCCATGATCGGTGTTGTGTCCTATGTTTCAAGGAAGATGAATCAGCAGCTCATGTATTTTTTGAGTGTGATGTTACTAAAGAAGTGTGGAGACTTGTGAGTCAATGGATGGGGGTCCCCAGGGCTAAGACCATGGATGTGGTGGAGAACTTTATGGAATTTGGGAAACTAGTGAAGGGAAAGAAGACGAAAAGAGTCAGACACTTGATTTGGATGGCGGTAACGTGTAACATTTGGAGAACCAGGAACAATATTATGTTTAGAGGGGAGGTGGCTGCGATTCCATCTATTCTTTACAACGTGAAGTTCAGCGTTTGGAGTTAGTTCATGGCTAGGATGGGCCGAAACTGTGGAGTTACATGGTCAGATTGGTTACATTGCCTGCTGGGCTGTTTTCTCTCATTATAACACTTTAATGACATTTGCCTTGTTCGTTCTTTCGGGGGTACTCTTTTTCCTCCTTGGGTCTTTTTCCCATGAGGTTTTGGCCCTTGGAGCTTTAACGAGGCCCCCTGTGCTTTTACTATGTTGGTGCACCCCTTGTTCCCCTTTTAATACCAAATTATTTATCTAAAAAAACGGTATTAAGCATATATGTGATGCAAATGATAATTGGTGATTATACCGAAATCTACTAGGAGAATTATATATAAAAAAAATGATAGTTGGTTGTTGTAGGACCAACCTTACTTGGATTGCTTTCATCATTGTGATTTTCTTGCCCACCTCGATCTACAACTTTTTTGTGCAATTAATTACCAAACAACAACACTGTGAAAATTAAAAACCTTCAAGTGCCACTTTACATACATTTCTATAGAAAAACAACAGTGACAATTATTTACGACTCCCTTCAATGATTGGCAGTAGTAAAAAAGCTTTGTTTAAGTTTACTAAGGATAAAGTATTGGAAAAAAATCAATTCTTGGGGTGAGAGGTCTTAATCTATAGCAGGAAAGGAAGTTATGATCACATTGGTGCTCCAATACATTCTTACATATTTAATGAGCATTTTCCTTATTCCCTCCTCTTTGGGGATGATATATATTTGCTTTATAGCAGGAAAGGTTGATCATTGCTTTTCGGTTGGGTATTAGGGGAGAACTTAGACAAGGAATTTGTTGGCTCATCTGGGATAACCTATGTATACCTAAAGCGTGTGGACACATGTGTTTTCTTAGCTTATATGTATTTAGTATGACCTTGTTAGGAAAACAAGGGTGTAATTTCAACTATGTGTGGTCAAGCATTCATGAACCAGGTTAGTGACGTTTCAAAGATCCATGTGTTTGATGTTGAATCTGCTGTTCCGTTTAATCCTATGTTAAGGGTAGCAAACTTATTCCAACCTCAGGCCAAAGTATGGAATACTTCTATAATCAAATCTATTTTCCATCCTAACCAAGTGGATGTTATCCTGCGAGCTCCACTTTTTGATGCTGTAGAGGGTCATTGTTTTGTACACTTCACACTTAAATGTTGAAGGAATGTGGAGTAGCTTTAGGAAGTTGATGATCCCAATTGGAGTAGCTAAATATTTATAACACAGTGGAGTCTCAAGCTCGGCAATGCAGTAATTCTGTAGATGTATTATTTGGATTGATTGGTCGAACTGGTGACGATGATCATTGAAGGCCACTTGCATGATGTTGAGGCCATAATTTTGGCATTGGTATGTTCTTTTTTGTTTAGATAAGCAAATTTATTGAAAGGAGCATTAGGGGTGCTCCAACCCTTACATCGGGGTGTGGGGCCTCGTTAAAATCTTCTTGGGCCAAAACCCATTGGAAAAACGGTGATACTTCATACAACCCCCTCCCTACTCACTAAACACCCCACAACCACCTGATATCCCCAAATTACCCCTCCTTCATTAAACCCTTTTTCACACTCTCCCTCTCTCACACCCCCATTCCAATGCCTAAACCAGCAAACCCCTCTCTCACAATCTCTCTCGCATTCCTCTCCTCTCCACCTCACTCTCACATTGTTAATCTCCATCTCTGTCGCACCCTTCTCCCTCAGTCTCGCATTCACACTAAACAGGTATGCTACTCTTTTCCCTCACCGTCGTCCCATTTTTTTCTGGATCTCTGCACGGTTCGTGGTACTTTATTTTCGGACCCGTGTTTTTTACGTAGTCCGGATCTTAATTTTCGGTCTGGTTCGTTCTCAAAGTAACGAACATGCATTGGTGGTTTTTCAAAAGGAAATTCCGAAAATAAAATTCCGAACCGATTAGGATCTAAAATAACGAACGCCCCTAATACCTTCTGGTTCTGTATTTTGGAAATTAATTTATGTTTAATTTTTTTTTTGTAGGGATGGCAAAGACTAGGGGAGGTGGTTCTTCTAGACATGCCCAGAACGATGATGAAAGGGTGCTTCCTACGGCTTCTGTTCGCCTCATGGAAATGTTTTATGACAAGCCTGAGTATACAAAGTTTGATGCTCAAGATATTCTAGTCGATTATTTGGGTGCTGACCACGAGGATGCCCATGCACAAATTTCTGAGAAAGGACTGTATGTTAATTTGAAGTGGTTGAGGACTACGGTGTACCCCACAGCCATTTATGAAAATCGGTTTGAGGACGCTGCTTGTGCTTATTTTCTACACCTGCTGGGGTGCACCCTGTTCACCAACAAGTGTGGGAATAAGGTGAAGGTGGGGTATCTTGGGATGCGCACTGACTTGGAGCAGACTAACACCTACACTTGGGGGTGTATGGCTCTGGCACACTTATATGACCAGTTGAGGGATGCCAGCAGAGAAAAATGTAGGCAGATAGCGGGGTATGAGAAACTTTTTCGGGTATGTTTTTTTAAATCACTTTACTTCTTTATTAGCTGCTTACCCGTACTAACCCATGTCCCATTTTTCATACAGGCCTGGATATTTGAACATTTCCAGAGTCAGATTTTTGTACTAAGAGGATTATCGCTGGTTTTGATGAAGAGAACCCATGTGCTAAGAAGTGGGACTGCAAAAAAGGTGATGGGTCTGTTTCTCACTTTCGGGTAGCACTTGATAGGCTTATGCCAGAGGAGGTCACATGGGACCCATACAGGGATCACAGACTGGTACGTACCAGGGAGCCGTTATACCTTTTTAAGGGTTTTGTACATCATGATGGGTGCATGATGCCATACATGCCTGATTGTGTGGTCCGGCAGTTTGGCTACGTACAGGGGATACCAGATGACCCCAGACCTTCTAGACGAGCGACTGTTACCTGTGAGGAGGCTGACATTATGTGGGAAAAATTCAACGACCATCTTGTTCCCCATGGTCAGTCTGTAGTTGATGGCCTCCCAAACACTGTTGATGGCTACTTTGTCTGGTATATGAGAGTCTCCCACCCATACCTAAAGCCGAAAAATTACCTCATGCCTTTTATTTTAGTCTTATTAAATTTATATTATTAAAGTTTATATTATGTTAATTATTTTATTTTCTGTCGAACAGTTGATGTCAGAGATGATGGAGCTATTTGATGAGATGGAGGGGCAGTTTGAGAGGAGGATTCCAAGGCAGACCTGGTCGTGGACCATACTGGATAGGCTGCAGTCTATGTTGAGGCCATTCACGCGAGGAGTTAGAAAGTATGGCTGTGTGGTCAACCAGAGGAGAGGGCGGCAGACAAAGTAGTTGTTTGTTTTTATATGACCATGTTTTTTTTTAACTCTAACTCGTTTGTGTTGTACTCATATGCTACTAAGTAATTTATATTTCCCTGGTATTTATTTTATATGATGAATTCAGCTTGCCTTATTTTAAACACCAACAGCGTATATACATCTGCCTTACATATATGTTGTATTTTCGTAGCTTCGAAACTTTAAATTCGTACTCGTTCGGATACAAAGTTTCGGACCAGTTAGAGTCTCTTTGGTACGATATTTTGAAACCGTATGGGTTCGTTGTTTTATTTCCGGACGTGTTAAAGTAATCATTTAAAGGGGTGTCTACCAAGAATTAACACTTGGTACTTTGATTCCGTTAACTTCCGAACCTTCGTAAATTGATAAAAAAAATGGAAGCGCGTGATTTCATTAATGGCAATTTGGTCTTTTCAAATGATTCGGGGGTGTCCAGTGAGTAGAGGGGGGTTGTACGAAGTATGGGTCTTGGGATAAAAACCCAATGAGGAAAAAGAGTACCCCAATTTGATTTACATTACACTGATAGAAACACTCCACCGGGCAATTAAACCAATCTGATTTAGAAACCCCACTATTTCTACCCTTCCTAGTTATAAACCAACCCCAAGCAGTATATTTGACAGCGAAAACAATAGCTCTAACATTAACCCCCCCCCCCCTAAATAAAATTTTATTCCTAGCAGCCCAAATATTCCCACTAGTGCAAAAAATGTATTTAAAGTCAGGCGAAAAGGGGATTTAAAGTCAGGCGCCCGCTTGACTTTTATTAAGTCGACTTTGTATGTCAGGAGTTTTAAAGTCAAGCGATAGCCTAACTTCGTAAGTCTGATTTAAAGTCAAGCATTTATTTCGCCTGACTTCGTAAGTCTGATTTAAAGTCAAGCATTTATTTCGCCTGACTTCGTAAGTCTGTTTTAAAGTCAAGCATTTATTATCGCCTGACTTCGTAAGTCTGTTTTAAAGTCAAGCATTTATTCTTGCCTGACTTCGTATGTATGATTTAAAGTCAAGCATTTATTATTTGCCTGACTTCGTAAGTATAATTTAAAGTCAAGCGTTAGTTTCGCCTGACTTTAAAAGTTCATTTTTTTATAAAAAAATTATTTGGTAGCTAGCTAATCTAAATAATGACTGCTAATCTAACCAAAAACTAGCCAGCTAATCTAAATTACGTTTTTTAAAAAAATTCAAACAACTTATATATTACAATACAGTCAAGCATTTATAGCAGAAACTTGTTTATTAACTGAAATGCACTCTGTAGCACTATTATAATACATCAACTTATATATTGCTGTTAAAACTGATAAAGGCAGAAACTCAACTAACTGAAACTTAACAAATTTAACTAACTAAGCCAGCTAACTAACATGCCTTAAAACTGATTATAGTTCCTGAATTTCTCCCACCAGTGCCTCCCACTGTCTCGGCGAGTTGAGCTGTGGTCACGACTCATAGTAGAATCCAGAAAGTAAGCAACTATAATTGCCACAGTTGCTGGGGATGAGAAAATGGCTTGCACTATGTTGTTGAACTGCAAATTGGGAACCATGTATAATGAGTGGACTCATAAGAATATTATTCAGTTGAATAAGAAAGAAAAATGAAGGGAGTACTCATTGATAAATAGAAATTCAGCAGTTACATACCAGAGTCTGGATTTGGCTGCCATGGCTGATGTTACCCTACTAATTAGAGAGGGTAGGCAACCTCCTGGAAAAATATATTCCTTTATAAAATTAAAACAGCGCCTATACTCATCATATCGCTCATCCGGTATTGATGTTAACTATAGATGATAAGCCATCTTCAATAGTTAGTAGCTGCAATTTAAATACCAATAAGAACGTAATTGTAGTAACTTCATACAAGCATGCCACCTAGAAATGTTACAATCTAGAAATTACATAAAAATCATACCTATACATACCAGTATAAAAAAAGGATAAAAGTTTAATGAACATTCTATCTAAGACCTGGAGAACAAGAAGGCCATCATCTGCCAATGCTGATTCACAACACCCAAAGAATTCTTCCATGAATTCGTGGCCAGCAGCTTCTAACATTTCACTGAAATATGGTTATACAGGTTATGTAATATGTTGGAATTACTTGTATGTGTATACACGTGTCCTTAAAATCAAAATGAAAAAAAGCTCACCAAGATATAATCCTATCACATTTGTATGTCTTTGGCAATTGGCGATAGTCACACAGAAGAAATTTGATATTGTCCTGGAACCATGATTTGATTACATTTAGCATGAATTCTTACAAAATGAGAAGTACCGGCATAATCGCAATAACACATAACAAGTTTGTTTGTTAATACCTGAAGGCCAGCTTCTTTAACTCTTTGTTCTGCAAGCTTCAGTTGCTCCTTAGACAAAGTGATACCAATGTATTTGCAGCCTGTTTGTTTGACAACTTCAATGGCTAAACTTCCCCATCCGCATCCAATCTCAAGAATTTCATGTTTCTTCTCTATTCTAGCCTTCATTTGTATAAGGAAAAATTATATTAGATATTTGTTCCTCCATGATACTGAAATGAACACAAACAAGAGCTTAGTTGAATAACAGTGAATATACACACTAAAATTAACAAATACTGAAGTAAGTAAATTACCATGTAATAATTGATAAATGATCCTCCTTTCTGTATAAACCTAGCAACTGAAAATGCCATGTCCTCAGCCGGTCTATGAGGAACCGGGCCTCCGAATCCAGTAAACCTGCAAGGTTGAAAAAGGAATACAGGCAATAAACAGAGTCAAGTAATTTCTCTACCTTGTTTTTTTTTCTTTTTCTGATGAAATTTAAGAAGTAACAAGGCACCAAAAATGAGCTACAGATTTTATTATACCAGCCAATCCAAGCTTCTGTCCACATCTTTGGTTTGTAGGCCTTATTTGGAGAGAAATAATCACAATAGAAGCCATTGCAAGTATTAATCTGCAAAATTTTACACTAGAGTTAGAAGCTGGAATATGACTCTGAAGGAAAAGTCAACACAATAATATCTGGAAAAAATTGGATTTTCATGAAAATACAATATCTTTTAGTATAGGCTTAAATATGTTTTAGGCCCCTGCAAATATATGGTGTTTTGGTTTAAGCCCCTGCAAAATTTTTTTTTTGTTAAAAGCCCTTGCAAAATGACATATTTTGTTATAAGCCCTTCTATGACTAAAATGTTAGCCTTAACATGGAATGCTATGATTGCTGGATATGTTGAGAAGGGCTTATAACAAAATATTTCATTTTGCAAGGGTTTTTAACAAAAAATATTTTTTACAGGGGTTTAAAACCAAAACACCCTATATTTGCAGGGGCCTAAAACATATTTAAGCCTTTAGTATACATAACAATATTTATCTCTCCATCACTAACAATGGAAATTGACAAGTACCAGAATTTGAATGTCAACCACATGCTGTCAGAATTTTCAGTTTTCCAGAATTTTCAGCCAATCGATTTATTTCTGATTTAAGTGACACATTCTCAGCATTTAAGGATTCGACTTTTCGTGCCAGTTCTTCAGCTTCTGCCTGAACAGCGGCAATATGAGCTTTAGTCACAGGCTTGCAACAAATGTGCATGTGTGCAATATGAATTAGGCCCTATGTATTCCATGATCTCTCTTGACCTGAGTTCAATCTTACCAAAGAGAGTGCCCATAACAGGAGTCTATTCCATATGGACTAACGAGACGTATTTTCACAATCTATTTTTGTATCTGAAGTGCTAGAGACTAAAGACATGCTTGATTATACTTTTGAAAGACAGTTTTCTGTTTTAAATGTTAGTGCAGAACAAAAAAAATTCTTCCTTAATTTTTTAAGAACAAAAAGAAAGCCAATCAAAATTTCTTAAGTAGTCTGTCTAAAGAAAGCCAATCAAACAAAAAGAAAGCCAATCAACCCAGATACTCTTGTCTGCACATTTTCATTAAAAATAAAAAGAATGAAATAAGAAAATAAAAGAAAACAATGGAATTATAATAAAGCAATGGAATTTACAGGACAATGACACAATGTGTTATTTACCTTCTGCAAACTACTAATGAACTGTTGGGCATTTGCCAGTTCTGCTGCAGCTACAATTTCTGACTCTCTCGCATCTCCTCCTTTTCTACTTTCTCCAACCAGTGCAACTGTCTGATTTTTATCAATACAATCATTCCATTAGTTAATCCTTTCGGAAAAACAATTAGAGCAGTGAGTAATCTACTGGCTAAGACATGAAATTAGAAAACTACCTTGCCGCGAGTTCTGGTGCGGTGGAGCGATTTCCGGCACGGCGGAGCTCCGGTGGAGAGTTCTTCGAACTTGAAATTTCTTGAGGGGTTTTCATGCGGACGCTTAGGGGATACCAAATATCAAACTCGTTTTTTTGATTGGACGCCTATGGTGGTCGGAAAATGAGGGAGAAGGTGGCGGTCAAGGGTTTGTGCACTACAAGAAAATCGACGATTTCCGACGGCAAAATCCGTCGAAAACGTACTGATTTTCGTCTCAAATCAACGTTTCCGACGGACTTTCTGACGGACGAATTTTCGTCGCAAAAGCGCTCGTCGGAAATAGTTTCCGACGGATAGTTTCGTTGCAAATGTATCCGTCGCAAAGTCGTCGGAAACCCGTCGCAAATTTCCGTGGGAAAGTCGTCGCAAATACTGACACCTTTTCGTCGCAAATCCGTCGCAAATGCTTCGTGTTTTCTTAATTAAATAGTACAATTTCGTCGCAAATGTTTAAAATGTCGTCGCAAATATCGTCGCAAATGTTTAAAATGTCGTCGCAAATTCAGAAATTACCCATGAAAATTTCGTCGCAAATTCCGTCGGTACGAAAAAAAATTATGTTTATAAAAATAAGCCATTTGCCAACTCAATTACAGACTCAAAAATTCCCTACTAATTCAATTCAGACTCAATTTCAGCTTCAGACAGTATTTGTATATCAACCATTCAAGGAGCTATTCCTACTAACATTTCATATAACAAAACACTCAAGCCAAAGTAATGAAAAATAATAAAAACATCATCACTATAGGAAATCATTAAACATATTACCAGAAACATGATACAGGCTACACTGAAACATTCAAAAGTATAGCAGACTCAATTACATTCAAAAGTATAGAAGAAACATTCAAAAGTATGCACAACATGCTTACAGACAATTCTAACTCCCTGTCTATAGCATAGCAGACATATATTGTGTCAATTACATTGTCCAGCACATGCACCAGGAAACCCAGCACTACTATCAGTACCACCCATGCCATTGCAGCCACAAAATAAGAATCAGTCCCAAGATTCGTCACAGCTTTCAAGATAACACAAGCCTGCATAAGTGCATATACATAAACAAACAGAACATAAGTTAGTATAGAAACAGAAAATAACGATAATAGAAAAATAAACCAGTCACAATTCATTACATAGACAAAACAACCAAGTAATATGATTCATTGATAATAGCAGGAATGACAGTGATTATGCTAGTTACCAATATTTTGAAGAGTGCTAAATATCACCCTGTTAGATGTAACATAGAAATCCAGTTAGTTTCTGTATATAATTCTGGTTCTGTTTCAGTTACAGTTAGTTTCTGTTTCTGTTATGGATAGTTCAGTATTTGTAACAGTTAATCAGTTAGTTACTGATTAACTGATTTAGGATCTGTTGTAGCATTCTGTTATATAACAGAATTATATCTTGGCTGAGAACTATCAAATGCTCTCTATATAAGAGCACCACTTGTAATCTTTTACTCAATAATTCATTCAATGAAATATCAGTTTCTAAACTCTCTGTTATCACTCTATATAACAGAATGCTACAACAGATCCTAAATCAGTTAATCAGTAACTAACTGATTAACTGTTACAAATACTGAACTATCCATAACAGAAACAGAAACTAACTGTAACTGAAACAGAACCAGAATTATATACAGAAACTAACTGGATTTCTATGTTACATCTAACACACCCGCACAAAGAAAATGCTAGTTACCAATATTTCTCCAACCTTAAAATGACAGTGATTATGTTCTGTCTAATCTTTCCTAGTAGCAGGAAGCAAATGCTCTCAGACATGCATTTCTCTAATTCATCATTGATAATAGCAGGCATTCATCATGTTCATTCACTAGCTAGTGTGTGAAATGCAAAAGTGAATATATGTATTCTAATGGAGGGAGCCCAAAACCAATATACTTTTCACATTTGTAGCTAATAAATAAACAAATGAAGTGCTATAGGGTCCAACTGTTACACATAAAAATTGTCAAAAGTGAAGTTTACAAAGAATATCCAGGAAAAAGGAGAAGACATCAAGATCTGAAAAGAAAAGAAAAGAAAGAAATGATGAGTGTCTATTCAGTTCCTCTAACTCACTGAAAGATGCAATTAGTCCAACCAGAATATCTACAAATGCCACTTCTCGACTCTCCATTGAAACTAACTACTTCAATTATAAGACTTTGCTCCTAAAATGTGGTTATTTATGCATATTTTTTATACATCTACTCAAGCTCTAGTTTATGTCAAGACACTCTTTTCATCTCTTTGCTAAAGACAGACTCAACAGAAACGGAACCAAAACTCATACAACATAACATAATAAAGAGTAAAACTAAAATATCAGTTGTGTTCAATATGGACACACCAGGAACCAACAGTTAAGGCTGCAGAAAGAATTACCTATGTGCCGTCAATAACCCTTCTCATAAGTGTAGTCTATGTGATCTCCACCGTCTCCATCATCTTCGGCATCGTCCTGGTCATGCTGGGCAGGCTGGTCCTGCTGGGCAGCCTGGTCCTGCCCGGGCGGCTGCCAATCAGGTGGAGGTACTGGAATCCCAGAATGGCTAAATACATAGTCAAGAAGTTGTTGTTGTCGTTCAACCTTCTCCTCCTGCCGTGCTATCGCATCCTGTTGTTGTGCAAATTGGTCTGTCAATGACTGGATGATCCTAAGGGCCTCAGGGGACAGGCTCTCACTCGTCGAAGCTCCAGAGTCTAACATATTGCCATATATGCCCCCTGTCCCATACAAACGGCTCTTATTGCGCCCTCCAACAGCTTCCTCCCACAACATCCGCTTCAACTTCTCCAACTCAGCGGGATCTAGTAGTAGATTAGTCTGAGACAACCGCCGGTGAAACTCCTCCTATTAAATGCACACAAAAAATACCAAAAGAATCTAAAATAAATACAACACCAGTGAAATCAAATGTAAACACAATAAATGATGATTTATGTTTCTTATAATAAGTATCAATTTATATAAGAAAAAAAGGAAAATTAGTTATAATGCATTAGAAAATTGATATATGTTTCTTATAATAAGTACAGTTTTTTTGTTCCTTATCAGAAATATACCTGAGTAACACGAGCACGCTCCTCTACATAGTCGTCTGTGCCCCTCCTAATGTGGGTGCGGCGATGGAGCTCATCTATATGTGGCTTCCTCCCTAACTCCTTGGACTATAATTAAAAATATATAAGTTAGAAAATGGTGAATTATAATGGCATAAGGAAAAGATAAGTTTAAGTATATACCATTATCTCTGCATGCTGCAACATGGAGATACAACCTCCAGTGTGCAAGTTTCCTACTTTTTCTGATGCCCTATTCTTCTTATTCCGCTCACACCTAGCCAAGAATTTTGGATCATTATTCCAATGGTGAAGTAGACGATCATAGACTAGTTCTCCTATCCAATCTGGTCGACGCCCCAGCACACGGACACCTTTGAGCATATCAGCGAGTCGAAGGGCTGCTTTCTTATGAAAAAGATCCCAAATGGCGGCCTCCTGCGACTTACGCCATGCAACTTTCTTCTGCATTGTGAAAACATTTACAAGACAATGTGGTTATCCAATAACTTAACAAGTTTTAAAAAATACGACAAATATTGTGATGATTTAAAATGTACACTTACTCTAAAAGCGTTAAAAAAATGATGTTTCTCAACCTCATTGAGCTCCTTCCAAGTAGTCCACGGATAGTGGTATAACTCGTGAATAGTCTTCCTGATAGCCTCTGCGGCTGGCTTACAAGGAAGAAACCTGCAAAGTTAGAACAATCGAAACGATTAAAACACATTATATATATATGACAACAATAATCAAAAAAAGTTATAAATTTTTTTACATACCCTCCACTCTCAACACGGATGACACATCGCCCGTCGCGTAACCGAATCTCAACCCCCTCAACATCATCAACCTGATCATCATCAGGTATCGCATCATCTCCAGGTGATGGTGAAGGGGTAGGAGTTGGCACTGGCGAAGGGGTAGGAGTAGGAGTAGACATCGGACGAAGGCCAGGTACCGGAATCATTCGATATGGAGGAGTCTGTGACGGTGGAGGAGTCACCCGTGTAGATGAAGTATGACCATGTAAATCTCGGGGAGATGGAGTAGGTGACGGTGAAGGAGTCACTCGTGCAGATGAACTAGAGCCAATATGCAAGGACCTAACCCCAGAGGTCTGCCCCCGCGTCTGCAAGGACATAACTCCAGAGGTCTGCCCTGGCGTCTGCAAGGACCTAACTCCAGAGGTCTGCTGCTGCGTCTGTGTCTAAGGAGTCGGCAATGATCCCACTCTACCTGCTGGTGCTGGGCGTGTCTGTGTCAGAGTAAATGTCGTAGGCATCTCAGAATAGTCATATGGGTCCTCGACACATATCACCGTCTTACGCCGAGGGACAACTTTAGACTTCCCCTTACTATCATGCGGGGGTCTAGGTGGCGACCAATCACCTCCACCTGATGCCATGCTATAGAGGAAACTAACATAAACATAAATATAAACATAAACATAAACACAAACAATTCAAAAACATAAATATAAACATAACCATAAACACAGACAACTTCAAAATTCATGAAACAATTCAAACACAAACATAAATTACAAGACATCAAACAATTCAAACACAAACATAAATTACAAAACATTAGAAAACACAAGGATTAATTATATATATCTAATCTTCCGGCCATTCATCATCTTCATCTTCTTCATCATCTTCATCAACTTCATCAACTGGAACCTCATGTGAGTCTTCTCCTTCCAAGTTGTTTGGATCCACTTCTTGACCATAGCTTTCCAAATCACGTAAGTTATAAATTGGTTCAACTTCATTTACTTCATTTACAGGTGACATATCAACCGTCTGATAGGGAACTTCTTCCACCGACTCATCTGCTTCAATGCGAGACCTTGGCTTTGTCTTTATTGCAACACACCAACCTCGCTTGTCTCTTTGAGTTGATGGATAAGGAACATAGTACACTTGTCTCACATTCTGTGCCATTATAAACGGATCATACGCTGGATATCTTTTGTCCATCCGTTTGTCCACTCTGTTATACTTCTTATCTATTTTGGTGCCTCTAGCTGACGGATCAAACCAGTCACAATAAAACAACACTATAGTTTTAGGATAGTCTCACACATTGTACTCTAGCTCATAAATGTGTTGGATTACACCATAATAATCATCTTCACCTCCTTCATTGACCCCTTTTACATAAACTCCGCTGTTAATTGTTGCTTTGTCTTTCGTCCATGAGTGGGTATGAAACTTGTAGCCATTCACGAAAAATGTGTGATACTCTTTCACATTTGAATGAGGACCATCAGCTAAGTTTCTCAAGTGTTGATTGAATGGAGTTGGTTCTTCGCAGTAAACCTACGTATGTGACATACAAATAAGTTATTTCATAAGGAACACATGATTAAGGTTGAGGAACAAGTAACTCAACACTTACTTGTTGTTTAAACCATGCTGGAAAATTTTCATATATATGAGCAGACGCTTGATCATCTCTTACGTCTTCAGACAACAAGAATGATCTGATCAAATTAGATAATACGTGTTAAATGAGCTGGCAGATATGGACAATTAATTGAATGAAAATATTGATATACATACTCAATGTATGGTTTAACTTCAGTGCAATTGTTCAACACATGAACATGAGCTGACTTATACTCCGCATCCGTTAACCAATGAGTTGACTCCTTCCCAGAATGGCGACCAGATTGGCCGAAGACCGACAACATTAATGGGTGTCTAACACAATCATTTTGCATTTCATTCCTTTTAGTTCTCAACGTGAAATCCGTGAAATAATGTGAGCAAAAGTGGGTTGTTTCGCGGTGTAGGTATGACGCACAAATCGATCCTGCAACCCTCGCCTTGTTTTTCACCGATCGTTTAGAATCACCCATGAATCTATAAAACAACTTGATTAGATGAAAAATTATATTTACCTCAAATGGAAAAAATGAATTAGTTCTCAAAATGATACCTTTCAAATGGATACATCCACCTGTACTGAACCGGTCCACCAAGTCTTGCTTCATATGCTAGATGAACAGGGAGATGCTCCATAGAATCAAAGAAACCAGGTGGTAATATTCTCTCCAACTTACATAGAATGAATGAAATGTTCTCTTCCATCCTAACAAGGTCGGCATCTCTTAAAGATGCAGAACACAAATCCTTAAAAAATTGACTCACTTCAGTTAGCGGATTAAGAACATGCCCAGGTAAAGAACTAAATGCAATAGGGAGTAAACATTCCATAAATACATGACAATCATGAATTTTCATCCCAATCATTCTTCTCTTGTTCACATCAACACATCTCGCCAAATTAGAAGAATATCCATCCGGCATTTTGAGTTCTTTTATCCACTGATA
Source organism: Astragalus membranaceus (assembly GCA_039519185.1). Classification (NCBI taxonomy): domain Eukaryota; kingdom Viridiplantae; phylum Streptophyta; class Magnoliopsida; order Fabales; family Fabaceae; genus Astragalus; species Astragalus membranaceus. The sequence goes on along the minus strand of CM076852.1, from coordinate 31,686,135 downwards.
AACTGAATTTGTTTGTTCGAGAGTTAATGAGTAACATGCTTTGGGTTTGAGCATCTTTCCATTAGTTTGTGGCTTCAAATTTAAGTCCTTTAGATTGCAGTAAAGAGCAATGTCCAATCTCGCCTTATCATTGTCCTTGGTTTTGCCCATTATGTTCATCACTGTGTTAAATATATTGTCAAAAAAATTCTTCTCTATATGCATAACATCGAGATTGTGTCTTAATAAATTATCTTTCCAATATGGGAGATCCCAAAAGATACTCCTCTTTGTCCAATTATGCGCCTGTCCATATCCATCAAATCGAGAAACAAGAGGATCATATGTGATTTTTGGAAAATCTCTAACTCTATCCCAAACCTGATCTGGAGTAAACCGAGGAGGCGGCCCATCCTTTTCAACTACATTCTTCTTAAATGCATTCTTGTTCCTTCTAAATGCATTATCATGTGGTAAAAACCTACGGTGCGAGTCAAACCAAGAACTCTTACCCCTGTGTTTCAAGGTAAATGCCTTTGTATGCTCCATACAATGTGGACATGCTAATTTACCATGGGTTTGCCAACCAGACAACATGCCATAAGCAGGGAAGTCATTAATGGTCCACATCAAAGCAGCTCTCATCATGAAATTCTCTTTCCGTGCGTAATCGTAAGTCAAGACACCATTTGTAACATCCTCAAAATAATTAGACGAATTATTTGGATGTTAACCCAATAAGAATAATTTAGTACTTAACTGGTAAATTTACTGAGTGCTAAAATTATTTAATGGATGTCATTAGATCGTTAACCAGATAATACGGATCAAGGAAGTTCTGGAATCGAATTAAGGGATTAGGATCAAAATGGTAATTGGACCACGCTACCACTTATTTATTAATTAAATGTGTGTGTGTGTGTTGAATAAGAAAATAAAAGAAAGAAGAGAAAGGAAAAGAGAGAAAGAAGCGTGAGCAGAGAAGAAAGAAGAGAAAAGGGGAAAGGAAGAGAAAAGGAGAAAGGAAGAGAAAGGGAAGAAGAAGAAGAAGAGGAGCTCCACCCATCATCCCAAACTATCATCTTCATCATCATCTTTGCTTCCCCTCCCACCATTCCAAGCTAGGTAAGCTAAGGTTCCATTTTCCTCTCCCTTTTAGCATTTCGTTTTCTTAGGGTTTTGTGGGGGAATCCGAATTTGAGTTGATTTTGATGGTTGAATCGTGTCTAGCAGCAAGCCCAACAACGATTGTAAGCGGATTGAAGCTAAATTCGAAGTTTGGAGCGGATTGGAGATCCTAGGGTTCGATTGGGGATTTTTGGTGTCTCGGGGATTTCGGCTCGATATCGGTTCACGCTTCGAGGGTGAGTTTTACTCACGCTTAGGTTTATTCTGTTTTGGTATGATTTGTGCGTTGATTGGTTCCGATAAATTTTGAGTCAAAAAACCGTTATTCGAAAAATAGCGTTTTGGATAGAAATCCGTTTAAATTACGTTTTGGATTGAATTGATTGATTGTATGGTATTGGTTGGATTGGTGTTGCTGGTTGTCAAATCTGTTTTCAGTCGGAACGAGAATCGGAATTGAGCGGAATAGCGAATTTTGTAAAAAGCGGAAAATCTGCATTTTCTGCAGAGGGTCGCGTCGCGACCCGTCCCCTTCGCGTCGCGATCTGGCTCAGTTTTGTCACGCAAAATGTTTCTGTCGTTTTTCGCGTCGCGACGGTAGCCATTCGCGTCGCGACGTTTTGCAGATTTTCAACAGTTTTTCACTGATTTTGTTTTGGCGATATCTTTTGATCCGGGAACCCGATTGAGGTGTTCTAAGATGCGTTGGAAAGCTTATTCAGAGGCCTAACTGAATATTCTATTTTTAAGGCAAAATGACCTGTTTTTGATATTGAAAATTGTGTCGAAAAGAGGTCAGCTAGAGTACGAGTGTGAACCTGGATTTTTTTTAATTTAAGTGCGAATTAAATGTTAAAAGATACGGTCCACCGGGAGTAGCGTTCGCGCAGTCGGTGTGACGTTAAATGTTAAAGGATGCGATCCACCGGGAGTAGCGTTCGCGCAGTCGGTGTGACGTTAAATGTTAAAGGATGCGATCCACCGGGAGTAGCGTTCGCGCAGTCGGTGTCGCGTTAAAGGTTAAACGATACGATTCATCGGGAGTAGCGTTCGCGCAGCCGGTGTCGTATTAAAGGTTAGGTGACACGGTCTACCGGGAGTAGCGTTCGCGCAGTCGGTGTCGTGTTAACGGTTATGCGGTACGATTCACCGGGAGTAGCATTCGTGCAGTCGGTGGTACGTAAAAAGGTCTTATAACGCGGTTCACCGGGAGTAGCGTTCGCGCAGTCGGTGTTGTAATAAAAGTTAACGATACGGGTCACCGGGAGTAGCGTTCGCGCAGTCGGTGTCGTATCAAAGGTCATGTGACTCGAGTCACCGGGAGTAGCGTTCGCGCAGTCGGTGTCGTACTGAGTTATAGCAGGTTCGCCGGGAGTAGCGTTTGCGCAGTCGGTGGAATGCTATGTGTAAATAATGCGGTCATCGGGAGTAGCGTTCGCGCAGTCGGTGCCGTGTTGAGTTAAACAGAATTTCATAATTGAACCGAGAGTGTGGTTAGGGGTCTCGGTAGAACTCACTGAGATTGTATCTCACTGTTTAAATGTTGTTGTTTTACAGAGAAACAGGGAAAGCGGAGATCGAAGAGGCACGAGTAGACGATTACTCGGGAGGATACCGAAGATTTAGCTTTTATGTTTAAGCTTATGTTCTTTTCCTTGTTGTCTATGTATTATGACACCATAACATTAGTGTTATGTTTATCTTTCATTCCGCTTTCTTGTATGACTCTGACTACCATAGTTGCTGACAGTTTATGGTCTGAGCACCGTATGGTCTTATTTGTATATAAGACGGTTATGTTATATTTCAGCAAAAAATTTATTGTGGTATTCAGTGTCTAAGCAGGAATTTTCATCTCTGATGTTTATTGTTGTGCACTCGGGTGTTTTTATCAAATAAATATACCGGGGTGTTACAGTTGGTATCAGAGCGGTTTGACCTAGTCGGACTTAGCTTTTAGAGTCTCTGCTTTCTCCAGTCGTGATTTTCTTAGTATGCTATTAGACATTGAGCTTGATCAACTTAATACTTTGTGCATATTTCGCAGAATCATGGCCAGAAGAGGTAGAGGCGTTCCTCCTCCTGTTGATCCACAATTTGAATGGATGCAAAATGTTATTGAGAATCAGCAAAAGATGATGCAGGATATGTTGCAAATGCAGCACGACCAGATGGCTCTGCAGCAGCCCAATGTTCAACCTCATCAAGGAGATCCTAACCGGACATATTTCCGATTTCAAAAGATGAAGCCCCCGACTTACAAGGGTGGACCAGATCCAATGACTGCTTATTATTGGATTGATGCAATGGAGAAAATTTTTCAAACCTTGCAATGCGGGGAAGAAGAAAAAGTAATATGTGCGGCAAATGTGCTCAATGAAGATGCCCACACCTGGTGGTGTAATGCAAGGCAAATGATGGAACTCCAAGGAACTCCCCTCACTTGGGACAACTTCAAGGAATTGTTTCTGAAGCAATATTTCCCTTCGGTGAAGAAGCTAAGCAAGCAAGCAGAGTTTGTGAATCTCAAACAAGGTGATTTGTCAGTTGGGGAATATGCTGCGAAATTTGAAAGACTGTCTTAGTTCTATGAGTTGGGGAGGTATGCCCCAAATGATATGTGGAAGATGCAAATGTTCAAAGAAGGTCTCCGAGCTGATGTAAGTCAAGGGCTCAGTTCTTACACTCTGGTTAATTATCCTGCCTTAGTGCAACAAGCATATGTTGCTGAGGAGGATCTGAGGAAAATGTACGCTGAAAGAAAGGATTATTGGAAAGGTAAGAAGAAGATGGCTGAATCTTCTAGTCCAGGCAGACAATTCAATGAGGACGACCATAAAGGGAATCAGGTGCAACCGTTCAATTCATCGAAGTTTAGAAATTGTACAAAGTGTGGAAGACATCACGGCGGTGATTGTCAGCAAAGGCCTATTAGGTGCTATCATTGTAATGAAGAGGGCCACTATGCAAACGAGTGCCCAGCGAGGAAGAGTTTCAAAGAATCACCAGATGCTCCTAGGCAGGGGCGAGTCAACACTTTGAATGCTCAGACTGTCACATCTAATGACAACCTGCTGAGAGGTATGAAATCTCTTTTCAATAACTCTGTTACTGTGTTTTAGGATTTGATTGCAACCCATTGTCTTATAGATCAAGCATAGTGTCAAAATTATCTATTTGTCATAGGAGACAGAAATTTGGTGGTATAATCTATTTGTTTGCATATGGGGAGTATGAACATCTTTCCGTGTTTAGGATTGTCGTCTATCCAACGAGTGAATGAATTTCTGTATGTTATAAAGGATGGAGTTTCTTCCGTACTTCCATAATGAGAGGTAGAATTCCCAATAGCATGGATTCCGATTATCGGGTCAATCCGTATTGTTCCTTGTCAAATGTTTCCCTTATAAGTAGAGGAATTGAAATCCTAACTTAAAGAGTGGATAACAAAGAAGTTCATTCGACCGAGTGCGTCTCCGTGGGATGTTTCAGTGTTGCTAGTCAAAAGAAGGAAGGTAGCATGAGGTTGCACATTGCTTATGACCTTGAGCGAAGTATCATCCAAGAAAAACCAATGTTGTAGTTGATGCGCTGAATGGGCAGAAGATCTATGCTGATGAAGGAAGAAGGTCGCTAAATTGGAACTGAAGAAATTGGAAGACGATATGCGGACTCGATATCCGTATCAATCATCTCAAGGAATGTTTGTTCAAATTTTGAGGACAAAATTCTTTCAAGTTGGGGAGAATGTAACATCCTCAAAATAATTAGACGAATTATTTGGATGTTAACCCAATAAGAATAATTTAGTACTTAACTGGTAAATTTACTGAGTGCTAAAATTATTTAATGGATGTCATTAGATCGTTAACCAGATAATACGGATCAAGGAAGTTCTGGAATCGAATTAAGGGATTAGGATCAAAATGGTAATTGGACCACGCTACCACTTATTTATTAATTAAATGTGTGTGTGTGTGTTGAATAAGAAAATAAAAGAAAGAAGAGAAAGGAAAAGAGAGAAAGAAGTGTGAGCAGAGAAGAAAGAAGAGAAAAGGGGAAAGGAAGAGAAAAGGAGAAAGGAAGAGAAAGGGAAGAAGAAGAAGAAGAGGAGCTCCACCCATCATCCCAAACTATCATCTTCATCATCATCTTTGCTTCCCCTCCCACCATTCCAAGCTAGGTAAGCTAAGGTTCCATTTTCCTCTCCCTTTTAGCATTTCGTTTTCTTAGGGTTTTGTGGGGGAATCCGAATTTGAGTTGATTTTGATGGTTGAATCGTGTCTAGCAGCAAGCCCAACAACGATTGTAAGCGGATTGAAGCTAAATTCGAAGTTTGGAGCGGATTGGAGATCCTAGGGTTCGATTGGGGATTTTTGGTGTCTCGGGGATTTCGGCTCGATATCGGTTCACGCTTCGAGGGTGAGTTTTACTCACGCTTAGGTTTATTCTGTTTTGGTATGATTTGTGCGTTGATTGGTTCCGATAAATTTTGAGTCAAAAAACCGTTATTCGAAAAATAGCGTTTTGGATAGAAATCCGTTTAAATTACGTTTTGGATTGAATTGATTGATTGTATGGTATTGGTTGGATTGGTGTTGCTGGTTGTCAAATCTGTTTTCAGTCGGAACGAGAATCGGAATTGAGCGGAATAGCGAATTTTGTAAAAAGCGGAAAATCTGCATTTTCTGCAGAGGGTCGCGTCGCGACCCGTCCCCTTCGCGTCGCGATCTGGCTCAGTTTTGTCACGCAAAATGTTTCTGTCGTTTTTCGCGTCGCGACGGTAGCCATTCGCGTCGCGACGTTTTGCAGATTTTCAACAGTTTTTCACTGATTTTGTTTTGGCGATATCTTTTGATCCGGGAACCCGATTGAGGTGTTCTAAGATGCGTTGGAAAGCTTATTCAGAGGCCTAACTGAATATTCTATTTTTAAGGCAAAATGACCTGTTTTTGATATTGAAAATTGTGTCGAAAAGAGGTCAGCTAGAGTACGAGTGTGAACCTGGATTTTTTTTAATTTAAGTGCGAATTAAATGTTAAAAGATACGGTCCACCGGGAGTAGCGTTCGCGCAGTCGGTGTGACGTTAAATGTTAAAGGATGCGATCCACCGGGAGTAGCGTTCGCGCAGTCGGTGTGACGTTAAATGTTAAAGGATGCGATCCACCGGGAGTAGCGTTCGCGCAGTCGGTGTCGCGTTAAAGGTTAAACGATACGATTCATCGGGAGTAGCGTTCGCGCAGCCGGTGTCGTATTAAAGGTTAGGTGACACGGTCTACCGGGAGTAGCGTTCGCGCAGTCGGTGTCGTGTTAACGGTTATGCGGTACGATTCACCGGGAGTAGCATTCGTGCAGTCGGTGGTACGTAAAAAGGTCTTATAACGCGGTTCACCGGGAGTAGCGTTCGCGCAGTCGGTGTTGTAATAAAAGTTAACGATACGGGTCACCGGGAGTAGCGTTCGCGCAGTCGGTGTCGTATCAAAGGTCATGTGACTCGAGTCACCGGGAGTAGCGTTCGCGCAGTCGGTGTCGTACTGAGTTATAGCAGGTTCGCCGGGAGTAGCGTTTGCGCAGTCGGTGGAATGCTATGTGTAAATAATGCGGTCATCGGGAGTAGCGTTCGCGCAGTCGGTGCCGTGTTGAGTTAAACAGAATTTCATAATTGAACCGAGAGTGTGGTTAGGGGTCTCGGTAGAACTCACTGAGATTGTATCTCACTGTTTAAATGTTGTTGTTTTACAGAGAAACAGGGAAAGCGGAGATCGAAGAGGCACGAGTAGACGATTACTCGGGAGGATACCGAAGATTTAGCTTTTATGTTTAAGCTTATGTTCTTTTCCTTGTTGTCTATGTATTATGACACCATAACATTAGTGTTATGTTTATCTTTCATTCCGCTTTCTTGTATGACTCTGACTACCATAGTTGCTGACAGTTTATGGTCTGAGCACCGTATGGTCTTATTTGTATATAAGACGGTTATGTTATATTTCAGCAAAAAATTTATTGTGGTATTCAGTGTCTAAGCAGGAATTTTCATCTCTGATGTTTATTGTTGTGCACTCGGGTGTTTTTATCAAATAAATATACCGGGGTGTTACACCATTCCACAACCTCTTTAAATCATCAATTAGTGGTTCTAAATAGATGTCAATGCCTGCTTTTGGATTTTCTGGGCCAGGAATCAAACAAGTCAAAAACATGTAAAGTTTAGTCATACACATCTCAGGGGGAAGGTTGTATGGGGTAACAATAACGGGCCAACAAGAATATGGCGAAGCCGATGCTTGGGTATATGGCGTAAAACCATCAGAGCATAACCCAAGCCGTATGTTGCGTGGATCCGCGGCAAAATCAGGTTGTACCCGATCAAAGTGTTTCCATGCTTCCCCATCAGACGGATGGCGCAACACGCCGGGACATCTATTCTCAAAATGCCACGTCATTTCCCCTGCAGTGTGCTCGGATGCAAACATTCTCTGCAACCTTGGAATTATTGGCAAGTAGAACATTGACTTCACCGGAACTGGTTTATTCTTGCTACTATTCCCCCTTTTGCGATACCTCGACGGATTACAAAATTTGCATTCAAGTAGCGCAGCATCATTTTTCCCAAACTCATTATCATAATACAACATGTGACCTTTCGGACAGCAATCAATCCTTCTAGCTTCCAATCCCAACTTAGAAACTAACCTCTTAGCCTCATAAAAAGTCTTTGGCAAATTTTCATTCATAGGCGTCACAGCTGACATCATATCACATATCAAGTCCATTCCCACCTCAGAAGTATTACTCAATGATTTGAGAGCTAAAAGCTTTGCACAAATCGATAACCTTGAGCTTGATGACCCTTCAAACAATTGCTTGTTTGCATCTAACAACAGATTATAAAATGTTTGTGCTTGCTCATTCGGAAGCTCATCCATGTTATCGTACTGTTGCTCCTCAAATGATACATTCACCCCAAGACCGTCACAAACCATATTCTGCATCAAGTCGATTTGTTCACTACGTCCTATATCCGCGGAATTACTTGAAGAACCCCTGCAATTTTCGCCAATCAATGGGACGACATCAAACCCTTCTTCACCATTACTAGTCCAAATCCAATAATTGGGCCTAAACCCAATTCTCTTCAAGTGTTTAATGACCTCCGTTGGACTCTTAATCTTTCCACATTCACATTTGACGCACGGACATCGAATCCCACCTTCAACTCTAAATTGTTCTTGACTAATTGCAAAAAGAACAAACTCCCACACGTCATCTACAAAAGATTGTTTCAAACGCGCTCTTTTTGGAAACAACCTATCATACATCCAAAGGCGGTGCGAAGGAGGAAATTCCATTCTGCACATTTAAAATTGCCAATATATCAAATAGAGAACGATGCATGTCCATCAAGAGAGAGAACGTGAAATGTATTTAAACGATGGATGTCCACCGAGAGAGAACGAGACATGATACATTTCATATCATATTAGCTAATTTCAAATTAAAGAAAGCACTTAGCTAATTTCATATTAGCTAATTTAAAATTAAAACTATAGAGCTAATTTCAAATTAAAGAAAGCAAATATAGAAAAAATCAAGTTACTTTACAAATTCAATATACTTTTACTCATGCCCAAATATTGCATCCATCCATATTCAATCAATACTTTTACACATAACTATCTAGACAATGTAGATGAATGAAGGAAAAGCATGTAGATGAATGAAGGAAAAGCAATTATCAACACCAACAGATTCTGAAAAATGAAGTAAAAGCATGTACATGAATGAAGGAAAAACATTTATCAATAAGGCAAGTGAAGCGATTGCATCCAGGTTTGTTTTCTACATGCTTTTCCTTTATGAAGTAAAAGCATGTACATGAATAAAGGAAAAACATTTATCAACAACAACAAATTCTAGAAAATAAAGGAAAAGCAAGTAAGAGCATGTACATGATTAATTTTTGTGATTCGTAAGTGTTTACATATTTTTCAACCTTATATAAATGTGCATACAATTCATATATATGCATATAAAACACCATTAGTAAGCTTCAATTCAAAATACTAATTAGAAAGTCATACATAAATCAAAGTACGTACTACAACTTAACAAGTCATACATAAGCACTAAGATAAGCGATTAATAAGTATTAACATATTTAGTATTATATATTATTGAATAGGTATTGACATTCTTTTAAGAAAAAGAAATAGTTTACTCAGGAAGTGAATGACACAAACACAGAAGCAAAGTAAAATCAAAATAGAATGCAAAACAAAGGTTAATAGAATATAGATGCAAAATAGAATACAAATTAATAGATTCAAAAACAAAATAGATTACAAAACAGAGGTTAATAGAAGTAAACAAGATGTTCATAGAACCAAATATAGTAGAAACAGTAGAGACATTGAATTACACAAATGCAAAATGAAAGAAAAGCATCACACAGCAGCTGCGAAAGAAAAGAAGCAGTTTCTTCTATAGTTTTACACACACACACACACACACACACACACACACATGCAAGAATATTCTTCAGCAACCCATTACCATTACACAACAAAAATTCAATCACTAGTTAAGCAGATAGGTACAACATAATTTATGATTCGAAGAAAGTTGCAGAAATCGATCAATAGAGTAGTTTAGAGAATGACTTACATGGTAGGGTTTGCCAATTTGGTGATTTTGTAGCAATGTTTTTGATGACAAAACCAGCTTCAGCAACAGAGTGGAAAAGGTAAGAACACGATTCTGGAAATTGCTTGAATGGATGAAACCCTCAAAGATAACTGATAACAATAGTAGTATATCATTTGAAAGACTGGATGGTAAAGATGCATGTAATGTTAGTCAATATCCTAGAGTTGACTTTAGCATGTAATGTTAGTCAATATCTCAAGAACTCCAAGATGAACAAATGTGTGGGGACAAAAGATGCATCAAATTGCTATAAATTTGAATAACTTGAATTTTTAGTGCTCTTGCCATGATACTGTTATATCCAAATCTAAGTAATGTAGATTTATTTCCTGTATTTGTGAAGGTCTACTGCAGCAGCAAATAAGTTAGAGGAAGCTGGTTTCGAAAATGTAGCATGCATAACATCTGGCCTCCAATCTGTGAAACCAGGTTTAGTTAATCAATGACTCTTTTTTACCTTCAAATTTCAGCTTATGTTATAGGATATGTATTGAAATGTATCCATTCTGTAGGGACATTTGACTCTGTTGGCTCGACCGAGTTGCAGAATGCTGGCAAAGCTGGTTTGGTGCAAATCCAAGGAAAAATTTCAGCTGTTTTGGGAACTGTTCTTATTTGTAAGTTTTTTCTATATCTTTTGTCATAATTTCTTGATGCTGTACTGAAGTTGGTTGTTTTATGAACTTTTCAGGTGCATTACTATTCATTACCTTATTTCCTGACCAAGCAGAGAGATATAAATGAGTTGGTGATGTGGAAGGGCGCTAATATTAGTATGGCTATAATGCTCAAAAGTCAAAACCATTTTGTTTACCCCACTGCGGTAGTATTCTCCATTAAGCAATGACTATACCCATTTCCAATGTTTAAGATATCAGTTATTTCAAATATACTACGTTAGTAGGACAATGTGTTATGCAGTGCTCCTTTGAAAGACTGGATGATAACTAATAACAATAAATTGTAAATTGACACAAACTAATAAAAAGGAAACAAAAGCAGATAAATTACTGTTTCTATCTTCAATTTTAAGTTTAGGGTTTTCAATCAATTTAGGTTTTTCATCAAACAATCAGGAAGAGAGAAGAAGAAAGCTACATACCTGTGCTTTTCAGACTCAGAAGCACGCAGGAAAAGAGAAGATGAAGAAAGCTTCCGTTGATGGCTTCGCGGAGGAGGGCTTCGCTGTTCTCGCGAGAGAGAGGAAGAGAGAAGGCTTCGCGGAGGAGGACGGTGGAGGACGGAGGAGGGCTGTGGAGGACGGAGGAGTGCGGTGGAGGACGGAGGAGTGCGGTGGAGGACGGAGGAGGACGGACGAGGGCGGTGGGGGCTGGAAGAGGGCGGAGGAGAGTGAGTGACAAAAAGGTGTAAAATGAGAACTGATGAAGCTGCGCAGGGTTTTATGAAACTTTATAGTTTGCGACGGATATTTTGAGATTTCCGACGACAATATCCGTCGGAAATTTGCGACGGCCAGAAAAATTCGTCGCAAACGTGAGCGGGAAGTTTAGTGCCTCTTCTGCTGAACATTTGCGACGACGTTTTCATCGCAAATCCGTCGGAAATTGCGACGGATATGGTTTCGTCGGAAATTTTCGCAGGAAACAAGGTTTATTCTTGTAGTGGTGGAAACGGTGAGAACGGTGTGGAAATCTGAGAGTGAAGAGGGTTCTTCGTGTTAGAGATCCATACCTTGTGTAGTCTCTACTGTTCCCAGTTGTAGATCCAGTTTCAGATCCAGACGTGAGGAAGAGGAACGGAGTGAGCGTGAGAAGTGAGCGTGAGAGGACGGTGCGAAGAGATAGGAGGGTGCGAAGAGGAACGGAGTCATGAGCGTGAGAGAGTGAGGAAGGTGACGGTGAGGGAGTGAGGGTGAGGAAGGTGACGGTGAGGGAGTGAGAGAGTGAGCATGAGGAAGGTGACGGTGAGGGAGTGAGGGTGAGGAAGGTGACGGTGAGGGGGTGAGGGAGTGAGGGTGACGGTGAGGGGGGTGAGGTCCGATAGAGAGAAGAAGAAGGATTAGAGAGAAGAGGAGTGTTTAGGGTTCGCGTGAGAGTGAGAATGGAGAGGAGAGGAGTGTTCTGATTCTGATAGTGAGGGTGAAATTCTTTTTTTTATTTTAGTACTTTAGAGGTCAGGCATGTATATGCCTGACTTCTAAAGTACTTTAAAAGTCAAGCCAATACACGCCTTACTTCTAAAGTACTAAAATAGAAAAAAAGAATTTCACCATTAATTACAAGTTTGCCACCGTGTCTACTTATGTAGTCAGGCGAATACACGTCTGACTTCTAAAGTCTAATTTTTTTCCTATTTTTTCACTTTAGAAGTCAGGCGTGTATTCGCTTGACTTTAAAACTCGCGAGTTTTGCCTCTTAATTACAAGTTTGCCACCGCCTCAACATATAAAGTCAGGCATTTGAGCGCCTGACTTTAAATGTCTAATTCTTTTCCTAATTTTGCACTGGTGTCCATACACTTGCTAACCATAGGATGTGCTTAACTTCCCTTTAGCAACGAACCAAATAGCTTGAAATTATCCACATTGTTATTTTGAATAAGAGCGCTTACTCCTAGCCACCCAATTATACCATCCCAAACTTTCCTTGATAGTTGATACTTCACATGAACTGAAAACATGATTTACGGTCTCCATTTCCTTAAAACACAAAACGCAGCATAGGTCTCTTTGTGACCTCAATACACCTCTTCTATGGAGAGCCTCACGAGTTGCTAATCTATCCAATAACAGCCTCTAAGCGAAAATAGATACCTTTGACGGAACATTATTTCTCCATCACATATCCATATCCAGATATCATTCTGGCACTCCCCCATTTCATTCACCTTAGCTTCTTTATCATCACTTAATTCATATAAAGATGGAAATAGTCATATTATTGGATCCCTGCCATACCACACATCAGACCAAAACATAACAGTATCGTCCATGCCCATCTTCTTTGTTACTTCATTGAACCATGATTTCTCTAGATTTGTACTTGCCCCGAATGTTATTATATCCCTCCACCATATAGATGAGCCCTTCAAGCCCCTCCTATGATCTTCTTCTTTAAGCCAAGGTACTGCTGAACCATATCTTTCCATAAGCACTTTCTTCCACATTGAATTATTATCACCCTCAAGAAATCTCCACCTCCATTTTGATAGAAGAGCTAAATTAAAACATTCCAAATTCTTAATCCCAAGGCCTCCTCTTGGGTAAACAAACAAGTTCCCATTTCACCCATGCCATTTTCTTATTATCCTCGTCGCTACCCCATAAGAACCTCCTTTGTAATTTTACAATCTCTTCCACAACTCTTTTAAGAGCTTTATAAAAGGAGAAGAAATATAAAGGTAGAGAGGAAAGTACCGAATTAATAAGAGTAGTCCTCCCTCCAATGGAAAATTGTCGGCTCTTCCAACTATTTAGTCTAGCCTTGATTGTGTCTAAAGATGGTGTCGTCTGCAAACTATAGTATTGGAATAGATAAAGATTCACTTACTTTAAATCCCGTTAAACACTGCGATTCCACACCTTTTCGGACCAGCCCCTCCAAGACTTCTACGGCTATAAGAAACAAGAATGGAGCCAGCGGGTTGCCCTGCTTCAATCCTCTTTGGGCCACAAACTCTTCAGTTGGACTTCCATTTACTAGAACCGATGTTGAGTTGGACGAGAAGCATACTTTCATCCAATTTCTCCACTTTTCATTAAAACCCAACCTTATCAGCATATATTCAAGATAACTCCAACTTACCGAATCATAGGCTTTTTCAAAATAAGCTTTGAACACCACGCACCTTTGTTTCTTTCTTTTGGCCAAATTCAGTATTTCGTTCACCACAACAACACAATCCAAAATATGTCTCCCTGGAAGGAATGCAGTCTGACAATCAGAAATCACACTTCATAGAACATTCTTTAATCTACCTGCAAGGACCTTTGCAAGCATTTTGTATACGCATCTGATCAATGATATGGGCCGATATTCGCGATGCCATCCTAGTTGGACTGTGTTCTATCATTATGATTCTTCTACACATAACTTTTTGTTTAAAAAAAGAATGCTAACAAGTTTGCTCATATTCATGTAGGGGCGACCTTTTCTACAACTAGTTCTCAAGTATTATGTCATATTCCCCTGTGTATTATTATGCATCTTCTCCAAAATAAAATGAATTAAATAGTTTTAGTCGAAACGAAGCATATTGTCATTGAGTTACCAATTCATCTTAAGTTGAAGTTGTAATCAATTGAACTACTTCCTTAAGTTAGTCTTAACCCAAATCTTTCCTTATTGCTTCTTGGGGTTTTAAGGCCCATAACCTGGGGAGGGATTGGGCGTTTTTGGGCGGGAAACACACACATACTTTTAGCTATTTAAGTTTATTTCTCTTTGTAATTATTTTCTCTCTCATGTTATCTAATTTTCTCTCCCATATTTTTCCCTCCAAAATAAGGCTAAAGTCACCAAAGGTAGCTACAACTAAAGGCACTCAATCCAATTCTCCGTAAACTTTTAGATGACTTGTGTCACACATTGTGATATCAACGATTATCATGTCTTAAAGACATCTCTAAAAAATTTCTTTAGGTGGTTCTTTAATGTAATGACCATGATGTCTTAATGACATCTCTAACAATTGTTCTTTAGGTTGTTCTTTAATGTGAGGGCCAAAGTCTAATTTTCTGCACCATTGAAGTGTAATGGCATATAGAATAGGGTGAAGAAAACTTACACCGAAAAAACCTTTAAATACTCATTCTTGTAGCAGCCAACAACACAAAAAGTGGAAATGAGGGTGAGTGAACGAATGAGGATATGAGGAACTAAGGGAAAATTTCGAAGGTGTGGTCTACTTTTGGGTTTTTTAGTAAATTCAGCATTGGAGTGACTATTTTAACCTATTCTTAAACATGAGGTGGCTTAACATCTGTTTGTTCGAAACTATCAGATAACAGATAAACTAACTTATAACGTATAAGCTATTAGTGTGAATATATAATGTTTGGTAAAATTAGCAAGTGAACAAGCTTATGAATAAAAAATGAAATAAATGAGCATTCACTAAAACAGATTTGGGGATGGGCAACGCTTTTTTTTTAGTCATGGGTAGCGCTTTTGAGCGCTGCTAAACTTGGCGCTGCTGATTCCACTCCCACAATGGGCAACACTTAAAAAGCGCTGCTCATTGATAGCCATGGGTAGAGCTCCTGGGAAAAGCGCCGCCTATCCCCCCAGCACCTTTTGGGCATGGGTAGTGCTTTTCAGTGTAAGTGCTGCTCATTGGTAACACGATGGGTAGCACTTACAGTCAAAAGCGTTGCCCATTGTATAATTTTTTTTTTAATTTTTTTCTGATTAGGTTTATTTTCCTTTTTTCTGTTTTTTTAATTAAATATAATGTACTTTCTGCATCCTTGTGTGCTTTCTGCATCCTTGCTTTCTTCCTCGTGATATTTAATTAAACAATATCTTTACCCTAAGTGATATTTTCTTCCTTGTGTGCTTTATGCATCCTTTATTTCTTTGAGTGCCTTCTATCTTCAACAAGTGGTTGAAGGATCTCGCAAAGAAAGAAACCAAGTGTTAGTAGATTTTCAGTGGCTAAAATAGAAAAATAAGAGAGAAAATAAGGAGAGGGTGTAAAGAAATTACCTTTGTGGTCTTAAGAAGAAGATCCACAATAGGGAGAGGGTGTAAAGAAATTACCTCTATAAAGAAATAATATCAACAAAAACGAAGTTAAAACACAAGTGTTTGGATTTGGGGTTAAAGAAATAACATCAACAAGTGTTTAAAGAAATAACATCAACAAAAACAAAGAAATAACATCAACAAGTGTTTAATGAAATAACATCAACAAACCTAAAGTGAAGTGAAGGAAGCTGCTGAAATGGAAGCAGATGGAGGCGTAAGGGTTTCTGGTTCGCAAATCTTCATTTTGAGAGTGAGTGAGAGGAATTAGATTTTTATTTCTGATTCGCAACAATAGGTAGCGCTTTTTAAAAAGCGCTGTCCATCGCCATAACGCGTTCTCCTATATGTAGCGCTTCCTAAAGCGCTGCCCATTGCCCCAACGCGTTCTCCTATAGGCAGCGCTTCTTAAAAAGTGCTACCCATTGCCCCAGCGCATTTTAACCAAAAGCAGCACTTACAGCAGGAACGCTGCCCATTCCCTGCGCGTTTTAAGCAAATGTAGCGCTTACATCAAAGTGCTGCCCAATAGGGCGCCCTTTTTTCAACATCTGCGTAGTGATTTTCAATCAGTACATAAAAATGAGAGACGCTAGTTGTTCATTTAGTATATGATAAATAAAGAATTTAATTAAAATAGTAACAAAAAAATATATAGAAAAATTAAAGGCTATAAGTTATAAGCTCAAACACTACTTCAGGTGACGTCTGGAGAAACGCTATAAGCTAGTGAAAAATAAATATATGCTAGAGGTTGTCAAACACATCTATTTTGTATCTACAAGTGTATCCACTACAAGCAATCGTTAAACGCTAGTCGTTTGACCTTGCTAAATAGAGGTTAAGATGAAACTAAAGATGGGATAAAAACTCAAGTTGGGTTATATGGTTGCAGTTGTCCACTAAAACAAAATTTGATTTGAAACTTTGTAGTTTTTGGACAACATAAGAAGTGAATTAAGACGTGTTTTCATTCAGGAAAATGCAGCTTAAATGCTTATTTATCACATTATCTAAAACTAGCTTTTATTTTTCAAAAAAAAAATAAAACTAGCTTTTATTTTTTAATCTCTCGATGCCATATGTCAATTTACTAATTGATCAAAAAAATATATATCCATTTACTAGTTTTCACATAGTTTCATTCTTTCTTTCTTTCTATATATACTCACCATATTGGTTACACACCTACTATTGTAATTAAATTGTTCATTCCCTCTTTCAAAAATTTAATCCGTTAAAGACTTTCACCGCTATTGGTAACACACGCTACGTACCATGTACAACTTCAGGTTTGCCCTCTTTTTTTTTCATTGGTTTTACTTTTACTATTGATTAGTGTGCTTTCTTTTTTCTTCTTTTTTGGTCATTTTACCTCTAAGTTAAGTTTACTTCATTCTATCAAACCAAAATTCTTTTGATTGTACTTTTAAAATATGTTTTCCGAGCATAAATCTAAAACAACTTAGGTCTTTTCTAAATTTGATTCTACAAAAATAAGGTTTTTTCTGCTTAATGTAAAACAATTGTCTTTAAACAAGGTTATTCCTGTTTAGGTCTTCCACTACACAAAAACAGCGTATTAGCGACGGATTTTTCCCTCGCTAATGCCTGTTTTTCCCTCGCTACTGACTGTTAGCGACAGAATTAACGACGGACCAATTCCGTCGCTAAACCACTTGTCGCTAATGGTTAGCGAGGGAATAAAATCCGTCGCTAACATCCGTCGCTAAACACTGTGCACACTGACTGTTGCAGTTGATTTGACACTGACACTGACCAACTTTAGCGACGGAAATCCGTCGCTAAATTCCGTCGCTAATCTCTTTCTTTTTAAAAAAAAACGCTAATCTCAGATAGAGAGAGGGAGAGATAAGGGGTTGGGGAGGAAAATGGAGAAGGAAAAGAAATGAAAGAGAATGGTGTGGTGTTGAAGGGAGAAGATGAAGATGATGGTGGTGGTGGTAAGAAAAAATGAAAGAGAAAGAGGAAAATGGAGAAGGAAAAGAAATTAAAGAGGAAGAGGAGGAAATGAAAGAGGATGGTGTGGTGGTGGTGGTGGTGTGGTGTTGAAGGGAGAAGATGATGGTGGTGGTGGTAAGAAGAAATGAAAGAGGAAGAGGAAGAAATGAAAGAGGAAGAGGAAAAAACGGAGAAGAGGAAGAAATGAAAGAGGAAGAGGAAGGATTCGGGTTTATAAAAAAAAAATTACCCGTTAGCGACGGATTTAGCGACGGATTTCCCTCGCTAATGTCTGTCACTTGTCAAATCAACTGCAACGGTCAGTGGCACAATTTTCCAAACATTAGCGACGGATTTAGCGACGGATTTCCGTCGCTAATTCAAACCAAAATTTTCAAGTTTCGCGCCATGTTAGATCCGTCGCTAATTTAGCCAATTTCCGTCGCTAAAGACATTGTTTTTCAATCCGTCGCTAATACTGTGAATTTCCGTCGCTAATTTTGATTTTAGCGACGGACCACCTATCCGTCGCTAAAATCCGTCGCTAATCCATGTTTTTTTTGTAGTGTTCACCGTACCAATTCTTCTATTGATTTTCTATTTATTTTAATAAAATTGTCTATTGTAAATGATAGTTGATGACTACACCGAAATGTTCTAGTAGAATTATATCATAAAAAAAATATAGTTGGTGGTTGTAGTACCAGTTTTTCTTGAACTGCTTTCATCATTGTGATTCTCTTGCATACGAGTTCCATATTTGAAAAACTATAGTACACCACAAAATAACAAAACCCAAATATTGTCTATTGAAGTTTGCTCGATTAATCCACCCTAAAGGGAGTTATAACTTCATTACAACTAATGAGTTATAACTGATAACACCCACACACGCACACACACGCGCACACTCCCACACACACATTTTTCTTTAGTTGCACTTAGCTTTCTATGCAACAAACATTACACAATGAGCAGACTGAACCTATAGCATCACAAAACTAATGGCACAAAACTAATTACCACTATTTCTATTCCACCAGTTCCTAACACATCTTCCACTTTTACCTCTTCGGCCTTTTGATCCATTAAGAAAGCACTACTTCACGAACAATTTTTCATAATGTTTGGTAAAAATTGCAGTTGAACAAAGTTATATATATATATATAAAATGAAATAAATGAGCATTTTCAATTATTCCCTAAATATGAGAGACTCTATTCATTTAATATAAGATGAATAAGGAATTTAATTAAAATAGTAGGGATAAAAAGAGAGAAAAATGAATAGCTATAAGTTATAAGCTCAAACGCTACTTCAAGTGACATCTAGAAAAACGCTATAAGCTAGTGAAAAATAAATATATGCTAGAGGTTTGCCACCTAGCAGGAAACACTATGCGCATATACTAAACACTTCTATTTTGTATCTACAAGTTTATCCACTACAAGAAGCTATCACTAAACGCTAGTCTTTCGACCTTGCAAAATAGAGGTTAAGATGAAACTAAATATATATGGGATAAAAATTCAAGTTGGGTTATATTGTTGTAGATGTCCACTAAAACAAAATTTGATTTAAAACTATGTAGTTTTTGGACAACATAATAAGTGAAATAAAACGTCTTTTCATTCAGGAAAATACGGCTTAAATCCTTCATTATCACATTACAAAAAAATGGTAAAATATGGCAGTTCTAATATGGCACTTATTGTAAACTGCCATTAATTTCATTATAATATGGCACATTTTGAATCCCCGTAATCTACAATTATAATATGTTAGTTTTACCATCCATAATTTGCTTTTTTTACCACCCAAAGAGAGCAGTGAGCTGCGCCCAGCCCACCCTCGGTAGCGAGGCTCGTGACTGTCGTCTGCGATGAAAGAGCTTTCTCAGTTCGCCTTCCTCACGCCACCAAGAAACAACGACGCCACCTCCATGTCCCTCTTCATCTTCCTCAGTTTACGGAACTAGTGACAGCGATGCCACATCTCCTATGTCTTTCTCTTCCTCTTCTTCATGCGGAAGCCACCAAACTACCCCATGTCCGTGAATATTCTATGACAGTCCTATGTTCATCTTCCTCTTCAGTGAACCACCACTAATGTATATTATGGCAGTTAAACCGCCATTATTTGCGAAAAAATACCGCCACTTTTTACCTGTTTTTTTGTAGATCTTTAATTTTTAATCTCTCACTGTCATATGTCCATTTACTATTTTACACATAATGCCTTTCTTTCTTTTTTTCTTTATATAATCACCACATTGGTTACACACCTACAATTGTAATTAAATTGTTCATTCCCTCTTTCAAAAATTTAATCTGATAAAGACTTTCACCTCTATTGGTAACACACACTACGTATTATGTACAACTTTAGGTTTGTCCTCTTTTATTCATTGGTTTTTCTTTTTCTACCGATTTGTGTGCTTTCTTTTTTTTTTCTTTTTTGGTAATTTTATCTTTAAGTTAAGTTTACTTTATTCTATCAAACCAAAATTCTTTTAATTGTATTTATAAAATATGATTTCCGAGCATAAATCTAAAACAATTTAGGTCTTTTCTAAATTTGATTCTATAAAAATTTGATTTTTATGGTGAATCTAAAACAACTGACTTTAAACAAATATGAACCGTGAAAGCGTGACCTATCTAAAAAAAAAAACTGACTTTAAACAAGGTGATTCCTGGTTAGGTCTTCACTGTACCAATTCTTCTAATGATTTTCCGTTTATTTTAATAAAACTATTTGTTGTAAATGATGGTTGATGACTACACCGAAATGTTCTATATTTGAATAAAAATAGTACACCACAAAATAACGAAACCCAAATAATGTCTATTGAAGTTTACTCAATTAATCCAACCTAAAGGGAGTTATAATTTCATTACAGCTAATGAGTTATAACTGATAACACCTACACACGCTCACACACCCACACACTCCCACACACACATTTTTCTCCAGTTGCACTTAGCTTTTTATGCAACAAACAATACAGAAAGAGTAGATTCAACCTACAACATCACCAAACTAATGCCACAATGGTTTTTACTTTTTACCACTATTTCATTACCACCAGTTCCTAACAGATCTTGCACTTTTACCTTTTCGGTCTTTTGATCCTTTTAGAAAAGACTACTCTTCACCAACAATTTCTCTATGTATTTCCTACTCCAAGAAAGTCAATAAAATGGTTCTTTTATTGTTTATTCCCCATGTTTTCACTTTCCCACAGAATTGCTTGATTGTTCGTGTCGGTGGCAACTAACTCAAGTACTGTAACAATTTTTGATTTTGATTGGTCCACACTCATCGCAAGCTTGTCTCTGTGACCATAACTCTTCATATCACTGAATAACTTCTTAATAGCCAAATCCTCATCTGGCTCCTTGCTTCCTCCTAGCATACCTAAAACCTCCACAATACCTAAATCTTACGCCCAATTTTTTTAAAAGATCTTATTTTGTATTCAAAATTGTAATATTTGGTCGTAATTCTTTACAATATTAAAAGTTGTGACATCAGCCTTATTTTATTTTAATTCTTTGTAATATTAAAAATTGTGATGTGTCTGTGACTACGATTTAAAAAACTTGGTTATAGAGAATTTTCAGGCCAAAATAATGGACTAAAACATACCCATTTGTGATTCATATGTCTGATAATTCTGAATGGGGTTCTGAAATTGAAAAGGTACGGGAGTAAGGGAGAGCTTGGTGCATGTCTAAGTGCTTGAGATGGTTGATCTACTAACTGTACAGAAAGTCATATTCTCGAAACCCTATGAAGGGATTTCAAATGTGGGCTTTCTTCTCTTATCGAAACTTGAGTGCTCCCTTTGCTTCCTCGCCATGAGCACATGGCAATGATTCTTCACTGCATTATATGTCCTTCCAGGTAAGAGTCTACAAATGATGGCCCAATGGGAAGAACAAGAAGAAATAATAATAGATGACGCATTTTTCATGGTTAGTGAACTCATTAAGAAAGAAAAAAGACTTTAACTTTTGAAATCGAAAATGGGTTTTCTTTCTCAATGCTAGTAGTTAAAAGAATGTAAAAAAAAACTGAGTTTTTTAGATGAGAAAAGAATACCAGAGGAAAAGAAAATCAAAAGATAGAAATATTTTGTAAGATTGAATATTTCATCTCTCTTTCATCCATGACTGAAACATGAGACACAATCACTAAGAGAAAGGGAGACTAACAGAAAAACTATGAGAGATATAGAGAGAGAGAGAGAGAGAGAGAGAGAGAGAGAGAGAGAGAGAGAGAGAGAGAGAGAGAGAGAGAGAGAGAGAGAGAGACATTCTTATGAAGTTCAGTTACATGAATGAAAAGATATGAAGAATGATGAGCCTTTTAAAGAAGAGTTGAAGCACAAATAAAAAAATGATATTTTTTTATTACGATTCATTTTTTATTTTCAATGTTGAAAAAGGGAGAAAAAACAAACAATAAAAAAGGGTGAGGAAAGCGTATAGCCCACACAATTTTGCTTATTTGCATTTGTTAATACTTTTTCTTTTTTTCTTAGGAAACTAATAATACTTTAATTAAATTAAGAAATCAGTTTCGTACACGAGTGTGTGTTACGCACGTATTTCAAGAACTGTTTGTGTGGGTTTCCAATAGCACAAAGCGTTTCCAGTTGTGTTTGTGTGGGGGGAAGGTATTAGTACACTTTTTAATTGCTCTTTTTCTCTGTTGTGCTTTAGCTTTATTGGGTGTTGAGCAAAAACCCAAAAATATGTTGGAATGAGTATGAAAACTCAAAACGGATTAAGTTGGGTTTAATATTATATTTGCTCCTAAACATGTGATGTTTTGTGTATATAATGCTTGACTATGTTGAACTTTCAAAATCATCTTTGAGTTTATTTTTGTACGTAATTTTAGGGACTAAACTCAACAAAACCTAAAGAGAAAAAAAAGACGTTAAAAAGAATTTAATTTGTATGTACTATAAAATTAAAAATATTTTACACACGCATCTAATGATGTCTTGTCACATTATTAACAAGTATGAAAAGTTATATATTTTTAAACTCATTGAAAAAGATATGAACACATTATTTAATAAAACATAAATGGTTATGAATAACTTTAACCTGTAATGAGAGAGTAAGCTTTAAACTGATTTGATAGTTTAAATCAATTTTTGAAATGATTTGATAGATTAAATCAATCTAACTTGATTTGATAATGAAAAACAGAAGTGGTTATGAATAACTTTAGCTTGCAATGAGAGAGTAAGCTCTGAAATGATTTTCGAAGAATTGAAATGATTTGATAGTTTAAATCAATTTTGAGAAGGTTGGAGAAACGAACGTTCTCTTTGTTTGAAAACAAAAGCAATTTATAGCAAACGAGAGAATAGAAGGAAATCAAGAAAATAACACAGTAGAGTTATAGAGGTTCACCCAATCTTTGGCTACGTCATCTTCCCACTTCGTTGTGAGTATTTCCACTATTTCCCAAATAGTTATTACACTTGCTTTTGATCAAACACAAAAGACTTACACCGACACTTGCTTTTGATCAACACCCAAAAGGCTCAAGTGCTCTCTTTACACAGCTACTCCCAGCTGTTTCCACCTACTAGAAAACTCTCTACTAGTTTCCTAAATTTTCCTCTATCAAGTAAGGTCAACACCAACCCTCACCTTTCTCTAGGTAGCTTGATGGAATGTTACAAGATAGTGTTTACAATTAGGAATTTTGGGTTTTTGTGATATTTAAGAGCTTGAAGATAAACTAAACAAAGTGTATACCAAAATGCTTATCAAGATAACACACACTCAACAAAAGTATCCCAAAATTTAAACTTTAGAAGCTTTGAGTGTGGGATGAGAAGCATGGATATTTGAGAAGAATGAACTTGAGAAGGTTCCAACTAAAACTCATGCTTTGTAATAGCCCTTGGTTGTTGCAAATAGCTGTTGGAAGTGTCCATTGGTCCATAGGAGTGATTTGGAGTGATTTGATGGAAGTTGATAAAGTAGACAGCTTTTTAACCTTCTCATCTGCACATTATACTATTTCTGCACACTGTGAACCATCTCATTTGCTATTGTACTTCCCTGCAGGCTTTTTCTGCACCTTCAAACCTTCTCACGTTTCATTCTTCTAAAAAACACCTTTTGTGCATCCTAGGAATAATCACCGAGTTCTTGACTAGTTTTAAACCTTCCAAAGTCATTTAATACTTCAATTATGCATTTAAATCTTTTCTTCATCATTTGAGAGGGAATGTTCTTGAGTTGTTAAGCATCTATTGTTTGAGGAGGTTGCTATCTTGAACCTTCTGAAGCCTTAACCTTCTCAACTCTTGAACCTTCTGAACTATGAGCCTTCTCAACTATGAACCTTCTGAAGTCAGAATTTAGTCAAACCTCTCAGACTCAAACCTTCGCAAGTCATGACTACCTTTGATTTCATATACGTTTGTGTCCTTTAGGTAGAATAATATTTTGCTTTTTAATGACATGTTCTTTGCACTTGACAAACATGTTAGATTACTAGCAAAATAAACATTGAACATGTTAAACAGTTTGAGAACATTATTAGCAAAAGGATAGTTATCATTAATCGTATGTAGCTTTTTTTTTAAACAAAAAGGAAAGGAGCCTCGTTAAAACCTTCTGATGCAAAACCCTCCTTAGGGATAAAAACATCTAGAAGGAAAGAGTACTCCCTCCTATTTCATTAATAAACAAAAAACAAAAATACAAGAAACATGGGGGGACATATACCAAAACCCATGCGAACAAAAATAAAACATTATTGCCTGAAACGAAAATAAGGAAGGCCAATCCTATTACGGATAAAATCATCCTTAATGAAATAGGGAACCGAATTCCACCAATGGAAACCAGACAGGTTGATCCCATGAGACGCAAGCTTATCAGCGCAGTGATTCCCTTCCCGAAAAATATGAGTTCAAGTGACAGTCATTGATTTGAGCAGACCCATGCAATTAAGCGTATGTAGCTTGAGTACAAGAGTTTGATAATTATCAATACATAAAAAACAGAAACAAAAACAACATTTGTGTGACAATTTTTTGATGTAACAAGTCACAAAGAAAAATATCCAAAAGATTCCTAAGTTTTCAACATAAACCCCAAAACACTAACTAAGTAGCTAAATTAAAATGTAATCTCCATTCTACCCCTTTTGTCAACAACAAAAAGGAAGGAAGACAAGAAATTAAGCTGCTACTTTGTAGGAGAGGAATCATGAGAGGAGTTGGAGGGGGCAGCTCGTTGAGGGTTGTCTTGAAAGGGCTGAGGTGGAGGAAATTCTGGTGGTGAGACATTTGGGATAGCAGAGAGAATGACATTTTGAAGCACCTATTGTTGATATATGAAGTTTCTTTGAGCTTCAATCCTATGCTCCTGTTGCAATATTCTCATGCTCATCAAAAGGTTGTTTTGTTGAACTCTCATTTTCTTCATCTGTTTTTCATGCTGAACTGTCATCTTCTCCATTGACGTTCATAATCTTCATCCTCTCAATAGAAGGATGAGAATCATTCTTGTCCATCGAGGGCTTGTTTCTTGGAGGTCCCTTGTCAGAGGAGAAGAGAGGTGCATTTGAGGTTTTGTAAAAAGAGCTAAGAGACCCAAATTGGGCAGAGAGATCAGGAGGGAATTTAGAAGGACCGGAACCTTCTGGAGTTCTGGGAATGGATGAGTCATATCTACGAGTTTGTGATTGAAGGAACCTGTTGATGTTTTTTGAGGCCAAAGTACTTCTAGTTTTGGCATAATAATACATTTGGAAAAAGGGTTCACAAATTGTCTTGTAGAGCCTTGAACTTCATTGTGGAGTGGAGTGGAAGGTGGAATAGTGGCTGGAGCTGGTGTGGTGAACATTTCTGTGAGGACCATGGAGACAATAGCTTCTAAACTGATATCTTCAAGGATGTGTGGATTCACTGGTGGAGGCGAGGTGTGTTCTTTTTGAACAACTTCATGAATTGCTTGAGTGATTGGAGATGGATTGTTGTGGAGAGGAGAGGTATCATAGGGTTTATCTTCCAATAATGGGGTTTTATTAATATCAAGCTCCCCCCTGAATCAAACCATTTGTTGTTTCAACATGAGTTTCATGCTCCCCATGCGAGGATCCATATGGAACTAAGGGCACTCCTTGAGAAGGAAGATTTTCAACTTGCTCATCAGCAATAGAAGGTTCCGCAACATAAGGCACCACATGAGAAGGTTTCTCATCAACTAAAGGAACATTTTCAGAGTGTTTCTCTTCAACATCTTCACCAATAGGAGGTTCCTTTGTGGTATCTTCATGATCCGAAGGTTCCTTGAATACTTCCATCCAACTTTGAGAAGTTCTGTTTCAACATAAGATACATCTTGAGAAGGTTGAACAGCTTTGGAAACCTTAAAGTTAGGAGGATATTCAACATTAAGGGGTTGAATATCTTGATTATTATCAAACTCTTCCTGAGGAACGGCTTCTTCTCGATGGGATTCTTCAACTACTTTCTCAGGTGAAGTTTCTTATTGGATGTTTTCTTGATCAACTTCATCTACAGAAGGTTGATCTATATCAGAGGGTTGGATAGGAACTTGAGTTGGTTCTGGGTTATCTTCATAAGATTCTGGAGATGGTTCTATGTTGCTAGTTTTAAGTCTAATTTTCTTAACACTCTTAGACTAGAAAATGGTCTTATCCCTAAAGAACTCCTCATTCCCTAATGGAACTTGATTGATTTTGAATAGTCACTACAACATTTGGAACCTATGGCAACGCCTAAAATTGCAACGCCAAAAAACCGATGCCTTAGCCAACAATGGCAACGGTTTTTTGAACCCGTTGCTGATTCATTTTTTTTTAATTTTTTTAATGGCAACGGCTGAAAATCGTTGCCATAAGGTCTACGGCAACGGTTTTTTGTTTAACTTTTAGTCAACGGTTCAAAAACGTTGCCGTAGAGACAATTATTAAAAAATAAAAAAATTGGGCGCTCCAAAAATAAACTAAACAAAAAAACGCAAACCCACCCTCACAAACCCTCACGTTTCTTCTCAGCAAGCTCACAGCCTCACGTTCAAGCGATCTCAACGATTACCCCTCACGTTCACAGCGATTACCCCTCACAAACCCTCAAGTTCACAGAAACCCTCACGTTCGCAAGTCACAACCCTCACAAACCCTCACGTTCTCAGCGATTACCCTAAGTTCACACCAAGATCGTGAAAACCCTAACCAAGGCAGCATTCACGATTTCCCCAATCAATGTTTCAATGATTTTGGAAGTCAGATTTCTCCAAGCAAGAGTTCAGCGATTTTGGGTTTAGGGTTCATCGATTTCTCCAAGCAAGATGCAGCAAGGTTCCAGCGATTTCCCCCAAATCGTCTCTCTCTGGTTCGTCTCTCTCTCTCTCTCTCTCTCTCTCTCTCTCTCTCTCTCCAAGCAAAGCTGTTGTCATTGTTTTCTTGCGCTGCATAACTTTGATGCATAAATCTCTGATGTTGTTTTGTAGTTTTTAGGCATATTACCAGGTGTATTTATATGTTGTTCATAACAAATATGCTTCATCTTCTGATTTTCTTTGACTTCTTTACTGGTTGAAGGTAGGGTTTCTAATTGATTTTTTGTTGTTGTTCCTTTTTAAAATAATTAATTTTCTCCTCTTTGTATAGGAATTGTGCCATGAATTAAATGCTTATGAACGTTTTGAACAAGACTATCAGCAAAAGACTAAGGAGATGGAGTCCTTGAATCTTCCTCTAAAAGGTTAGAAACATTATAATATAGTTTTCTGGCTTTTCCCCATGAATTAAATGCTTATGAAGTTGCGTTTTCAATCTGTCTTACATACTATCAGAAGGACACCAATCCGCAAAAATTAACTTATGATTAACAGCTATACACTCTTTATAAATGCAGGGGAGAGTATCACAATTTTTCAAAGTGAGCTAAAGCATAAAAAAAGGCTTGTGAGGAACTTGAAAAAGAAGTCTCTTTGGTCCAGAAGTTTAGAGGAGGTATGTTATTATGAATGAATAGTTTCTGGTTTTTCCTCTGCTGAATTCAGCACTTACCAGCATTTAGGTGCTTTCTCACTTTCAATAACTGAATGCCTGGGCCGGGGCATGGTACTTCCCCAATTGTAAAAGAGCCATAGGATAGGGTTTAATCATTGTAAAAGCATTCATCGAGTTATTATTCATTTAATCATTCCCATTTCAGGTTATTTCTCTTCTATCATAATACCAAGACAAGTAGACAACTGATATTACTTGTAGCAAGATTGCAAACATAAATAATTTTATTCTAAATTGAAATTAATACTATTTATTTTTGTCGGCTCTTTTATAAGCAAGTGTTAGTTGTTAGTTAGTTAGAGTGTAGTTAGTTAGGGGAGAGGTAAATGTTAGTTTCCGGGATTTGAACTTTTTACCTCCGGCATGTACTCCTTTGAGGTTTGTCCGCTTATTTTTTCAGTCTCATCTCTTTCTTTTTAGAGTTTAATTGGTATGTGTGTAATGATTTTTTACACCTATAAGAAATCATGGTATGTGCCCCTTCTAAGAGGAATGAGATAAAATTCAAACATTTTTATGATGTGTGAGTTTGTGATTGGTTGATATTGTAAAATATTTATACACCGTAGGTGCATAGTAATTAAATTCTTCTTCTTTTCATGTAGATTTTAAGTTGGAAACCAAGGATAATTTACTTTCCGAACTTCACTAGTGCAGAAGCATGTCAGCAAATAATTGAAATGGCAAAGCCAAAACTTGAACTATCAAAATTAGCTTTGCGGGTGGGAGAAACTGCTGAGAGCACAAAAGACACTAGAACAAGGTACTTTCATGAGCAAGGTCTCATTAGTGGCTTCCTATCTTTAGTACAAAAAAACACTAAACTATGATGTCACGTGATGAGCTTTACCACTCATTTTTATGGATTGGATCAGTTCTAATTTTGAAATATAAGAGATGTTGAATATGTTAGAGCAGATATAGTCATTGAAGATGAACGAGAGAGATCTGTGTTGCTGCTGTATGTAAAGTTCAATGCTAAATTTTTAGCTGGCAACAGTTCAGGCGCATTCATTAAAGCATCAGAAGACAAATCTGGCATATTGGACTTCATTGAGAGGAAAATTGCCAAGGTTACAATGATTCCAAGGACCTATGGAGAAGTATGTATCTTTTTAAATCACTTTATGACCTTCCATGATAGTGTAAAAGTTATGTAATATGTGTAAAGTTGGATGCTCTCACTGTTTTGCAGGATTTCAATATATTGCGGTATGAAGTTGGCCAAAAATATGTTTCTCATCATGATGCATACGACCCAGCTGAATACGGGCCTGTTAAGAACCAAAGGGTATATTAACTACTTCAACTTGTCAAACATTTTCTTCAAACTTCTTTAATCACATAAATCATTTGCTGCTCTCCATGAGTTGATTCCATGTGATCTTGCTTAATAGTGCAGGTTGCTTCATTCTTGTTATACCTGTCAAATGTAGAAGCAGGGAGGGAAGCAATGTTCCCTTTGGAGGCAGGGTAGGGAATTTACAACTATCTGTCTTATATTTTACACTGATTCTTTGTGTAAATAGTCATTTTACTTATTTTAGTATTCCAATTTGTAGGATGGTTTAGATATTGATAAAATCAATGATTACGAAAAATGTGCTGGATTCAAGGTGAAGCCACGACAAGGTGACGGGCTTTTATTTTACTCGTTGTTTCCAAATGGGAAAATTGATAACGTAATCTTTTCATTTGTAGAACAATCATGTTGTTAGTTTGTTTATTTTACCATAGGTAGTGAGACTGTGATAGACAAAAGCAAATCTATCAAGGCTTTCTTGATGCATATATTTGAGGAGAGAGAGATCCTAGTGTAGGCCTTCAGTCGTGTATAATTTCTTTCTATTTGTTCTCTTTTCCCATAGTTGAATAGATCTGTTCCTGGACTGATATGATATCCCACTCACATCACCAACAGTGGTCTTTAGTCAGAGTTATTCAATAAACTTTCTGTCCTATTTGTGGTTTCATGTCACATGGTTTATGGCAAAGAGTAATAGTTATGTGAGCTTAGCTATTATTTTCCTTAAGAAATCACTTTATCTTAAGAAGCAATTGACATATCTGCCCCCCAGCCAAATAGCAAGGCATCTTTACGTTTCATTTTTCTTTAGCCAGGCTTGGTTCTCACTCTGGGAAGTTCGCAGTGACACAACTTTTATCCTATCATTGTTATATCTCTTCTAACTAGAAATTTGATCTAGGGAGGATTTGATTGGAGTTTATACCCTGGATTTTTTTTTTCAGGAAAAGAGGAGTGTCCGACCAACATTGGGCAATATGCTCAAATGATTTCATCTGCTTTTATGATTGGGCTGAATGCAGGTTGATTTATCGCATTGATGTCAATGTGAAAGTAAGTGCTTTGATTAGTTGACATCTAATTCTTCATTTTCCCCCTTTTTAACATCTAATTTATTTTTGTCAATTTTTATGTGTCAGAACCTCTACTGGTCTGATAGTGGTGACCTAGTAACAGTTGCTAGCGATACATCATTCTACATCCTGAAGTATAATGTGAGTATTCTCGTGAACTTAATTCTTTTCTTATAGTTTCTGGCTTGCTTTTGCAGAACGGATATTTTATAGATCTTTACTGACGAGCACTGAACATTTCGATTTCCATTGTTGCAGCGTGATGTTGTTGCTTCACATTTAGACAGTGGAAAACCTGTAGATGAAGAAGGTGTTGAAGATGCATTTGAGCTCCTTGATGAAATGAATGAACGTGTAAGGACAGGTATCTGGGTTGGTGATTGCTTTATTCACAACAATTCCTCTTGGAGACTTAATTACTGTGTTGGCGGAAAGGTATTAGCTCTACCCGTGTCCCTTCTACGATTGAAAAAGAATTGCATTTTTTTTACTTAAATACAAGAATCATATATTGTGTTACAGTATAAGACAATGATTAAGTTATTTTCATCATGCAGAAATATGATTGATATGTATAGAAGATCCTTTTGGTAACAGAATTGTTCTTGATGAAATTATGTATATCTAGATAATATTCATACATGTGACATTCCCTCTACTTTTTGTTTTGTCCAAGAATGTGTGACATCTCAACCTATTGGAAAATTGAATTTAAGCATTTGTGGTTGACCAGAGAATCTTTTGATTGTCATAATTTTGTATGAATAATCATTACATTTATTCTTAACTTTGTACAGTTTTTTTACTCCTCCATCATTGATATTTTCTTGTCATGCTTATATAATATGAATACATTATCTAGTATGAATAACTATTACACATTGATTTTCCCATTACTTTGATCTAGAACTTTGTTCTGTTAGTGTTGGCCATGTGGTGTTTATTCAAACTTCAGAGTACAGTTTTTGGAATGCTAATTTATATACCTGATTTTATGGTAGTGTGGCTCAGTTCCTAGAATCAAGAGGGATGATAGAGGATGCTCTTGAAGTGTCTACAGACCCTGACTACAGATTTGAACTAGCAATACAGCTTGGAAGATTAGAAGTTGCAAAGGTATGTTCATGTAAAGTCTGTTGAGAGATATTGCGCGACTTGTAAAAGTTAACTTTGATATCTAATTTCTCTGTCTCGCCTTTCTGAGTTTGATTTGTATTTTGTATCATAAATAATATTAGCTCTCATTCCTTGCAGAGCATTGCAACATAAGTGCATAGCGAGTCTAAATGGAAGCAATTGGGAGAACTGGCTATGTCTACTGGAAGCAATTGGGAGAACTTTCCATATGATAAAATCTTCAAATTTAGTAATATGTCCAACACTTCAGCTTGATTTCTTTCCTAAATATCCATGTCCTAATGTAATAAGGTGAACTCCTTGATGATGTACGACCGAACATGATCATGCACATGATGAATATAGGCCTTATTGAAGCTTTTGAGATGCAAAAGACTACAAAGGAATAAATTGGTTTTTTGTAATTTGTTTTGTAATTTTTTTTCTTTTTTTTACAATTTATGGCAACGGTTTAAAACTGTTGTATTTACTAGAGAATAGCAACGGTTTTATATCTGGCTACGGTTTTATATTTGGCAACGGTTTTTAGGTGTTGCCATAATTGTCAACGGTTTGTGCCTGTTGCCATTGTGTGAAAATAAAAACCGTTGCGTTTAAGTTATCAATGGCAACGGTTTTAGGTTTCCGTTGTATTTGGTCACAAAAACCGTTGCCTTTAGCTTAAGCAACGCCCGCAAAAACAACGGTTTCAAAACCGTTGCCGAAAGTAAAGGTAACGGTTTTTTTGGCTTTACACAACGGTTTTTAGGCGTTGCCTTTGGGTTAAAATGTTGTAGTGAGTTTGGTTAAAAACATTCCATAGGGAAAGGGATGAGGTTTGTCTAACGAATTGGGTAATATACACCATGTAATGGAAGATAATGTGTGGTAGATTTATCACATACCTTTTTCACATGTGATAGACAAGAAGTAGATCTATTGGTTTAACTCTCTGAAAGCTTTTAGCTCTGGGTACTAGAGAATGTACACATATGTTGTGCAAAATTCTTACTTGATCCTTGAGGGTTGATGACATAAGCTTAGTTGTAGGATCCTTCATAACTTCAGCAAAAACCTCTTCCCTAGTAGTATTAACTTTTTCAAACTAATCTTCTTCATAGATTGTTGCTATAGAGAGAGGTACATTGAAAGCATCTTCTAGCATCTTAGGAGTGACTACCAAGGTTTTAACTCTCACTTGGGCAGTGAAGTTTTCCACATCTTTGCTTACAACAATGCCCTCATAAAATTCTCTAACCAACTCTTTGTAGGTATTCTCTTCTTGAGTTAAGCAGTCCATCCTTGCCTTGCAATTAGTGGACAAATATCCCAACCAGTTTCCTTTAACTTATTTACCAAGTAGATTCTTCCAACCAAAATGTCTTTTCAATTCCATTTGTTATGATCATATACTTGCGAAAGGTCCAAATCCGGGGACAAGAACTCAACTTACTATTTGGCCTTTGTGAAACCCTTAGAAGGCCCATAGCAGTCTCCAGCTTAAACTCCTCAACCTCAACTTCTTTCTGTTAGAGGTATTGAACAATTTTGATTCCTCTATTTCTTCAAGCGATTGTGTTGAGGAAGGAACTCTGTTCCTCGACTATGGGTTCCCTAACTCCTCCAAAGAGTGTTTGGTTAGGTAAGAGGGATGTGGGGCTTGGATTATCTAACAAC
Source organism: Astragalus membranaceus (assembly GCA_039519185.1). Lineage (NCBI taxonomy): Eukaryota > Viridiplantae > Streptophyta > Magnoliopsida > Fabales > Fabaceae > Astragalus > Astragalus membranaceus. The sequence continues at coordinate 31,653,389 of CM076852.1, read as the reverse complement.
TAATAAAACAAAAAGAAAACTATAAAGGATAAAGTAAAGTGCGAGAAAAATTAGTAGTTTGATTGATTGATGTGTCTTTTGAAATGTACAAGTGCTACTATATATATACATGAGCCTTCAATGGCCACTATCCAAGCCAACATCTGCTCACTAATGGACTACCTAAGATCAACAATTATAATTAATCCTAATCCCTGGAAACTCGGAGTCATTTCTCCACGACCTCACTAGCACAAGTTAGTGGGGTAAACCCTAGTCACTCCTATTTCCACAGCGTCTTCTGTTGGTTGACCTTAACCGCTCCAATATTGTGTATCCACGTGCATTGAATACTTGCGCTCCAAGCAAGCATTCCTGGCCTCGGCCACAACCTTCTTCAGGCATGTCTCATTCTCGGCCTTTGGCCATCGGTTCCTTAGCCAAGTCACCCTGTGGTTGAGGTACCCTCCAACTAAGTCTCACTATACGTCGGTGATCCTTATCTTTCCCTCGAGGACTCAGTCTTTCTGGATATTCCTCTCCGTGCTTCCAAATTGGGCTTACTCTGTGATCTGGCAAGTATTGAATTGTCCATGCCCTAGTGTCTTTATAGTTGCCTCGGCCTTATCCTAGCCTTGAATTCTTCATTTTCCCTCGGCCAACAACTTTATTTAATTTGGGTGTTAACATTTTCTTTCTCATCCTTCTCCTGAGAGGCCAGTTCGTTCTCAACTGCTGAACTTCAGTTGCCAAATCTTGTTGGCTAGCCAGAGTCTTTTTGGCAGCCTGAAGTTCCTTCTTGTTTTGACACTCATGGAGCTGGAATTTGCTAAACTCGTCACCAAAGACGTGGCCTAAAACAGTCGCCTTTAACGTGAGCGATGGCAATGTGAGACACGCATGGTTCAGGACAAGACTCTCAATATGACCAAAATCATCTTGAGTCACCAGTCGTTCTCGCACAAGTCCTTCTGCTGTGAATCTAATTGATTCCATAACAAATAAAGGATCTAACCAAGTGATTTCTTGAATCAAATAAGACTAAAAGATAAAGGGGAAAAGAAACATACAAATGGGATTAGGCAAGAAGACGGAGAAATCGCCACATCCAAGAGGATGATAAGATCAAGGTGGAATCACCACAAGAGTAAGAGGCTGTTGATAAGACTCAAATTTGGTTCTAAGAAGAACCCTAGAGAAGCACTCTTTATTCTCGCAATATCATAAAATGATCAAAGGTCCGTTACATGAAACAACACCAACCCTTATATAGGTAGGGTTTGGCCATGGCAACACAAGCAAAATAAGGCCCACATACAAGCCCAAACATGGCCCACTAGTTTAGCACATGCCTACATATTTAAAACCCAAGTTTCAAACTTAAAGTATAGCCTTTCATCCTATTTTTAATAAAAATTAGATTATCTCGATGCTCTTGTGGTCCTCATCATTCCCTCCTTCTTGAAGAAATTCGACCTCGAATATGATCTCCGTTGTATCCTACATAAAGAAAGAACTCAATTAAATACAAACGTACAACCGGGGTCAAATGGAAATTGGGAAAAATCAACACATTTGACGAAGATAAACAACAACCAACTCCATGCAATAGTAATCAATGAAAAGTGAAAGTTAGGAAGCAACTTATACCTTTTGGAGTAGATACCTATAACCAAATTTACCTTTGTTTGCTTGAACATTGAAATAACAACATTGTTTCTTTCTGCTTTCAAGGTTGGAGGAATAATTGACCCCACATGAGGACTCTCATTTTCAAACTTAGGCAATAGGCACAAGTTAGACCATCCCATCATCAAATTAGCAAGATTTTCAAACACACAGGAAAAGTAAAACTTAAGCAATGCAAGACAAAAGTTGTTCATCATGAATTTAGAAAGCTTAATTGATTTGACACTTGTGTAAGGAATCAAACCAAAAGAAACTTCATTGGGATTAACTTCTTCAAGAACATGCTTGGAAACTTGCAACTTGGGAGTAGCACCATAAAGCACCAAACCATGGGGTACCTTTCTTGAATATTCATCCTTATGCATGCTCAAATAGAGATCAACAACACTAGGGAAATTGTTAGCATAAGAAGACAAACAATTAATTGGACCTTTAAGTTTAAGCATAGGTCTTACCAACAATGCTCTATTGACCTCAACCCCCCTTTTTAAGAGATTTTTATTTTTCATCACTTCTTTCTTTTCATTCCTTTTATGGTCTATCTTTGCTTCTCTTTTACCACACTCCTTTTCATTTTCTTTTAACTCTTCTTTTTCTTTTTCTATTTTAAGTTTCAAAGCCAACATGTCATCTTTAGCCTTATTTGGACTAAGAGGGTGAAGAGTGAAATTGATCCTATTGTGAACAAAAGTGTATTTGTTGGATTCACCATCATGGATAACTTTCCTATCAAATTGCCAAGGTCTCCCTAGCAATATGTGACTAGCCTCCATGGGTGCCACATCACATAAAACCTCATCACAATATTTATCAATGGAAAATGATATCTTGACTTGTCTATTTATCTCTAATTCTCCATGATCACTTAACCATTGCACTTTATATGGACTAGGATGTGGAGTAGTTTCAAGATTGAGCTTTGACACTAACCTAGTACTTGCAACATTTGCACAACTACCTCCATCAACTATCAAACAACATACTTTTCCTAGAATGAGACACCTAGTTTAGAAAATGTTATTTCTTTGTAAATCATTCTCATTTTTATCATAGGCCCCAACAAAATTATTAACCATGAACAAATCTCTCTCTTGAGGTTTTTTCTTACATTCACTCTCATTTGAACTAATGCAACCATTTTTCCTTAGGACCAAAAGTCTCTTAGTTGGGCAATTTAATGCAATGTGCCCATACTCCAAACATTTAAAACATTTCATGTTCCTTAACCTAGGGTTTAAAGAAGAAGAGTTAGAATTTGTACCTTTACTCTTGGAGGTTGTGACATCATGACTTTTGGATGTAGGCCCCTCCTTCTTGGAATTGACCTTCCAACTTGAAGAGTGGTATTTTGAAGAGGATCTTTTGTAGAATTTCTTTCTTTGCAATTGTGTTTCCACCTTAATGGCTTGGTGGACAAGATCTTCAATCTTTACAAAATGGCGATGCTCCACTTCCTCCATTATATCTTCATTTAAACCATCAAGAAACCTATCTATGGTATCCCCCAAATTCTCCTCCACATTAGCTCTAGTCATAGCCAACTCTAACTTCTCAAAGTACTCACTAACACTTTTACTTCCTTGAGCAAGTCTATGCAATTTGTCACACAACTCCTTATGGGTATGAGAAGGAACATGTCTCCTCCTCATATGGCCTTCAAATCTTTCCATTTTGCAATTGACTCAAGTTCACAACTCTTCCTAAGCTTTTTTTCTTTATCCCACCAAATAAGTGCATAATCTCTAAACTCCAACACAACCAACTTCCACATTTTCTCTTCACTAACATCATAACAAGAGAAAATTTGTTCTACTTGAAGCTCCCAATCAAGATATGCTTCGGGGTCACTCTTCCCATGAAACTTTGGAATGCTCACTTTTTCTTTCAACTCATTTTCTCTCAAATAATCTCTATGATTTCTCTCTTTTTCTCTATCTCTCCTCTCATAGCTTCTTTCTTTTTTATACTTTTTATGTTTTTCTCTCACATTCTCTTCATACCTCTCATGCATCTTCCGAATCAAATCACCAACCTTATACTGCTTAAGAGTTTTTTGCAACACATTCTTTTTTATAGTCCAAACCTCTATTCATGATTCCAACAAGCTAACAAGTACCACAATGATAAAAAAAAAGTAACAAAAACAAAAGTCCTCACCACTCACTAAGTGTTTACGCTCAAGAAATGTATCACTCGTGTATGTCACTCAATTATGGATTTTTCTATAATGTTCATTCTAGCCTTTTTCCACTCCCTAATGCAACTCTTCAATTTCTTAAAACAAACCAAACAAGTCTAAATCAAGTTTGTGGAAAACCTCTACACAATTGTGACAAAACACGCATGAAAGTTATCATTCAAGAGGCCAACAAAGACAAGAGAAACTTCAAAAGACAAAACTAAGGAATTTAAAAGACACGAAAGCAAGATGAAAAAAGGCAAAGGAAGACACACTCAAATAGATAAACAAGGAGACGACTCAAAAGAAAAGAATAAAACTAAATGATTAAGTGGTTCAAATATGTGGAAGGTAATAAGATATTAAAATCAACTTGCAATGTTTAATGGAAGTAACAAAGATGCAAAAATGATTGATGTATCAAAATGAACAATTCTGGATTTTTTGTATATGCCCTTTTAAAGTGCTTTTTTTTTGCATAATCACTTTTTTTTGCGGCACTTTTCTTTTCAGTTTTTTTTTCTGCAGATTTGAATTCTTCTTTTTTTTTCTAATTAATTTAGGCTTTCGAATTTCCAGAACCGGACATGTATGGAAGAAATAACATCAAAAACAAGTTTGCAATTAAGATTTTGGATCAAACTATTGCAAGTCAGAAGGCTACAATATGGAAAAAGTCGATCAGACACAAGGCTACAATATGGAATTATCAGACACACATAAAAACGTGAATAAAACCCAAATTAAGATGTGGGATGGAAAAAAAAAGTCGATCAGAAACAAAGCCCCTCTATTAGTTTTTTTTTTTTGGATTTTTTTTCTTGATTCAAGAACAAAATAACACTTGATAATATCTTGTCCCGTAAAGACTTAATGTCCCCTTCACCATCGAACTCGGCCAAGATGTCTGACCAGCTCACCTCTTCTCCATGCATAACCTTCCTCTTGAATCCCAGAGCACAAGGAGTCCTTTCGCCTTCAATCGCAGAAGGAGGAACCTTGGTCGCGTGCATTGGAAGGTCGATAATCGCAACGGTATTAAAGGGGATCGCAGGAATGGGGGTAGATCCATCGAAGTGCACTTTCTTGAGGTAGCTCCGCATATCCTTCTCTTTTAGAGGCCCCATCTGTAGTGCAAGACAAAGCAAGAAAACAAAAATAAAAAGGTTAGAAAGAAGTCAGCGAAATAAAACATCTGTACTCAGAAATTGAAAGAGAAAACTCAGAGAGAAAATCAAAGCCTTCTTTATAGTCCTTGGGGAGGTCTTCCTCAACAACACCCGTTATGGAGTAGGGCTCGCTCTGCCAGTATAAAGGGAAGTGATGCGCCGCTTGGGAATAAACAAACATTTCCGGGCATGAAGCACTCCCTCGAACCAGGAAAAACTCTTTATTAAAATCTTTATAGGACGAGACAAACAGTGTCAAGAGCCTTTTCTTAGAGTGGCTGGCGAGGGATATCCACTTACCTAACCCTTCACATTTAGTGCGGTAAAAAGCAACAAAGAGGCCCACCTTGGGATATCCCCCGTATAATAATCCTCAAAGGAGAGGGAACCTCACCGACCTCTCTCCCACTCTCGTCAAATTTCCATATTTTGGATTCCTAAGACACTATGCAAAGTATTAAAGAGAAGAGTAGATGAGAAACAGGAAGTACCTTAGATGAAACTAGCACACCGCCTCCTGACAGCTATAGAAGAAAAGAACGCCGAAATCGCCAAGATCCAAAGCCACGGAGGAAATGGTGAGACATGGTTCAAGTGAGTGTGTCCAGTCTTTAACTAAGCCCTATGAAGGAGCTTAAAATACCATATTGAATAGAGAACCAACGTGTTTTCGCGCGCCTCCGAAGCGAGGTACCCAGTCACTTCATCTACCTCCCTTTTCTCTCTCCTCTTCACATTGAGTTGACATAATTGCTGCTAGCATGTTGCCTTGGCATGGGGAGACATGTGTAATCACTTGGGTCACCCTTCAGTTATCGTGCCCGTCCGGAGTCAAACATCCCATCAAGAACACCTCAAAAGGCGCACGGAAAAAGGAAAGAAGGTTCACTCGAAAGAGCAGCTCGAGACAAATGGATTCGAACAAGGTCTTAAGCTCTTCGCTCATACGAAGCTCACGCATGGAGGGCTGTGGACCATCATAGATATTGAGATTTCCAAGTGGCCGTAGATATAGGAGCTCGGCCCAAGTGTACAGAGGTCGTGCCAAGCCCGCAAGGATTGAAGGTGTAACAGACCGACCTGATGAGCTGGAAAAGATATAACTTCCAAGGCAACTGCCGAGACGGTTACCAGGAGAACAGGCTAGATATAGCGATCAGGCTGAGAGAAATATAATGGACATGATTCTAAATACACACACTCACTATAGAAAAAAGAGCTTAAGACCGTGATTAATAAATTCTATTCAGGTACAACTTGTTTGTGGAATGTCCTATGGAAATCTCTGTAGCACAGACATTACTGGACGAAGACGTGTCTAGAGTCCAACACGTATCGTGTCGGACACCGACATTGACACATAAATTACTTGTATTTTTCAAATTAAAACTGGTGCCTCTGAGTCCGTGTCTATGTTGGTAATTCACAGATGGCAATTAACTGTTGGAGGAAGCTAAATATTCACAACACAGTGGAGTCTCAAGCTCAGCAATGCAGTAATTTTGTAGATGTATTATTTGGATTAATTGGCCGGTGATGATGAACTGAAGGAGAATTGCATGAATATTTGGAGCTTGTGGTGCAACCGGAATCTATTAGTGTGAGAGGATGATGTTGCAGCCATAATTTACAGAGGCTATGAGCTGATCATGGAGTAGACCACTTAGCAACAGGACAACACAGATGTGATTGTCAAGTGGGGCAAACCTTCTAGGGATTTTATTAATGTGGATGTCGTATTTTCAAAGAAAAAAAATGAAAATACAACGGCCATTGGTATGTGTATTTGCGATGCACGTGGTAATTTTTATGGAGTCAAATTTCTATCATATTCCCTTGTGTATTATGCATCTTCTCCAAAATCAAATGAAATAGATGATTTCAGTCGAAAAATAATCATATTGTCATTGAGTTATATACTCATCTTAAGTTGAAGTTGTAATTAATTCAACTATTTCCTTAGGTTAGTCTTAAACCAAATCTTTCGTTGTTGGGTCTTCGGGTTTTTGAGGGTCACAACCTTTAGATGACTTGTGTCACAAATTGTGACATCAATGATTATCATGTCTTAAAGAGATCACTAAGAATTGTTCTTTAGGTGGTTGTTTAATACAAGGACCAGGGTCTTATTTTCTGCATCATTGAAGTGCATTGACATAGAGAATAGGGTGGATAACACTTACTCCAAAAAAAAACCTCTCAATACTCATTCTCGTAGAAGCCAACAATAGGAAAAAGTGGTAATGAGGATGAGTGAACAAATGAGGATATGAGGCATTAAGGGGAAATTTCGAAAATGTGGTCTACTTTTGGGTTCTTGAGTAATTGTAGCATTGGAGTGGAGATTTTAACCTATTCTTAAACGTGAGGTGGCTTAAGTACTATTTGTTAAAAAATTGCAGATAACAGATAAACTAACTTATAGCGAATAAGTTATTAGTGTGAATATAAATTGTTTGGTAAAATTATCGGTGAAACAAACTTATAAATAAAAACCTAAATAAATGAGCATTTTCAATTGGTCTATAAAAAGAGAGTCTTTCATTTAGTATATGATAAATAAGGAATTCAATTAAAATAGTAGGGATAAAAAAGAGAGAAAAATGAAAGATTGTAATATTTAATCCTAAACACTACTTCAAGTAGCGTTTGGAGAACACAATCAGTTAGTGAAAAATAACTATATGCTAGAGCCGCTTATCAAAAAATATATATGTTAGAGCCAAACACTTCTATTTAGTGTCTACAAGTTTATCCACTACAACCAATCTCTAAATGCTAGTAGTTTGGCCTTGCTAAATAGAGCTTAATATGAAACTAAAGATGAGATAAAAAAAGGGAATAAAAACTCAAGTTGGTTTATATGGTTTAATCTCTTAATTATCACATTATATCTTGAACTGAGAGCGGGTACGAGTAGTCGAGTCTGGAGTCCACTTGTGTGAGTTGATGGGGTGAATGATATCTGGTCGCTCACAGAGTTCTGCCCGGGTTGTACCTGCAATGACACTCCGACGCCCAAGTAAGTGGAGTAAGAGTTTGAGCAGAGTAACAGTATGGGCTGAGATTATGTCTACCTGTTTAGTGAGAGCAATCACTCTTTATATAGTATAAGAGGGGCAGTGCTGGCCATCGAATCAGTATGGTCGATCTCGACCGTTTGATCAAGCGAGCATCCACGAGGGTTGTAACGCCCCAAAAATAATTGGTTAATTATTTAATTAATTAAGGGGAATTAGTTGTGGAGAAATATTAGAAATAATAATATGGTGCTAATTAAATTAGGGAGTGGTAGAATTAATCGAGGAGGGGTGTGAATAAGGTCAATGGCCCAAAAGCTATTAGTTGGGCCTAGGGTTAAATGAATTAGAGAGAAGAAGTAAAAGAAAGGAGCAGCCGAGAGTGAGAGAAGGAAAGAAACGTAAGACACAAAAAGAAAGAAGAAGAAATCGTGACAGGGAAAGAGAGAAGCGTGACCGAGAAAGAGAAGAGAAAAACCTAGAGAGAGAGAAGGAGAGAACGCGAGAGTGAGAAGGGAAAAAGGAAAGGAAGCACACGGCTGAAGGAGGGAGCAGAAACGCGAAGAAGAGGAAAGGAGAAGAGGGAAGGGACTCGCGAAGGAGAAGAGGGAAAGAAGAAGAGGTTCGCAAGTCTTCAAGGGCGAGTTCGTGTGTTGCTGTGGTTCTGATCGTGATCACCTTCCCATTAATACGGAGCTCACGTTTTCGAGGTAAGGGCGGGTTTAACGGTTATAATGGGTTATGATGGTGGTTTATGGGTAGTTAGGTGTTGTGTATTTGCATGATTAAAGTAGATATGAAATTGAGTGATTGAGATGTGGATTATTGTGTGCTACAATTTTGATTGAGATGTGAATTATTGTGTGATACAATTTTAATTGAGATGTGAATTATTGTGTGATACAATTTTGATTGAGATGTGAGTAAGATTTGTATTGTATGCCAAATAATTGATAAAATGTGTAATTGAAGATATGAGAGTGAATTTGAGGTGTTTGAAATAATTATTGAATGATTGAGCATATGAAATTTGGAAGAAAATTGAGTTTGAAGGACCCTAGGCGCCTTAGGCGCCATTGTTGTTGTCAATCCGTGCTTTGTTGCTGCTGTCTGGGTGCCTGTTGCCAATTCTGTCAATTTGCGCCTCACTCGCGCCTAAGTCGCGCGCCACGCGCGAATGTCACTGGGCATTTCTGCCAATTTGCGCCTCACTTGCGCCTAACTCGCGCTCCACGCGCGAAGTCTCGGTTTTGTCCCAAATTTGTTTTTGACATATCTTTTGACTCGGGTGTCCGTTTTAAGTGCTTCAAAATGCGTTGGAAAGCTTATTCAGAGGCCTAACTGAATATTCTACTTTTAAGGCAAAAATAAACCGTTTATTGTTGCTGTCTTGCTGTTTTTAATTGTTATGTGAGCTGCTATTTATAAAAATAAATGTTGCTATCTTGCTGTTTTTAATTGTTATGTGAGCTGCTGTTTATAAAAATAAATGTTGCTATCTTGCTGTTTTTAATTGTTATGTGAGCTGCTGTTTATAAAAATAAATGTTGCTGTCTTGCTGTTTTTATTCAGTATATGAGCTGCTGTTTTATAAAAATAAATTTGTGCCGTTGTACAGAAAATGAGATGCTGTTTTTATGTTATAAAATGTGTTGTTTTGTTGTTGTTTTTATAAATAAAATGCTGCTGTTTTCACAATTTAAAGTGCTGTTTCCTTAAATTAAAAGATGCTGTTTCTTGAGTTTAAAGGTGTGGTTTTCTTCAATTTGAAGATGTTGTTTTCTTAAGTTCATAGGTGTTGTTTTCTGGAATTTACAGGTGCCGTTTTCGTAAATTTAAAGGGGCTGTTTTCCTATTTTTTTTCCTTAGTGCTGTCACTGTATTTTAAGAGGTTGCTGCCTCGATTTTATGTGCTGTTTGGTCCCTATGGACGTTGACTTAGTCCTTTATTGGCAAAGTGGTCGCGTAATTAATTGAGATTGGTGTGGTTGATGTGATGCCTTAGAGCAACTAAATTGAGATGTGTCTGTGGTGGTGAATATTATTTGATGAGCTGAATAATTTTTGATGAGCTGAATATTTATTGATGAGCTGAAATATTTATTGGTGAGAAATTACGAGGTAGCTGTGATGCTACAACACGAGATAGTTGTTAATGTGGTATAGTATTAGTTACGTGCTTTGTTGTGGTTATGTGACGAGGTAGCTGTGATGCTACAACACGTGGTATTTTTATGAAATGATTTATAACGAGATATGGTGATATGGTATTTATTAATTGAATGCTTGAGTTGGTGTAATTGGTGCATGAGTCATGAGTCGCATTGTCATATGCATTCCTACGAGGTAGCTGTGATGCTACAACACGAGGTTTATTACGAGTTGCGCCCGTCGTGGCCTTTACGAGATCGGTACCGCATGCATATGCCCGGAGGGGTTGCATTTCATACATTCCTTCATGGTCCATGTGTACATAACTATTGTGGTTGGCGTTTTATGTCTGATAGAGATATGAATCTTGTGCTGTTGTGTGATATGGTATATACGTGTTTGCTGTGTTGTGCCTGCTGCTTATGTACTGCTGTCATGTGCTTATTATTTCTGTTAAACTCACCCCTTCTGCTTGGAATGTTGCTCTTGTGTGGCAACGCTGCAGGTGATCGTTAGCACTCGTGGAGGATTGCTAGGTGTAGTCTCCTTCTCGTTGGGTCTGTGTCAGCTCTGATGCGTAGCACCGGGGAGGGGTTTTAGGGGTCGTTTATGTTTTATTATGTTGTTTACTGCTGGAGACTGATGTCTTAATTATTCATGGGGATGTTTGCACGAGTTTGAGATTCCGCTGTTTAATGTTATTCTGAGATTAAGTGTTTTTGAGGATTTTAAATCATTTGTTATTTGTTTTTGGTGAGAAAAATGTAGCGCCCTTCTGAGGTGACTCTGATATTTGTTCATTTAATTATAAATTAGAAAGGGGGTGTTACAAGGGTAGATCTGAACCGTTGATCTCAGAAGATCCAAGGCCCAGTCATTACTTCTCCATTTTGGTAATGGGCCGGTCCTGGCCAGTTCAGCATCGGATTGGGCCGAAGGCCCAGTCCAGAACAGTTTCCCCCCAAACCGAAGTTGTCCTTGAGGCGGGTTCAGGCATGAGATCGATTGCCCCCAGTGTAGTGGCCTATTTTCTGGGCGGTCACCTGTGCTGAGGTAACTCGTTTATACATTTTATGCTGGAATCAAGCCGAAGTCGTCCTTGTGATGACGTGGCAGTCAAGCTTTGATGGATATGACGTTTTTCTTTTGATGTTATAGACGTCACGTTTCGCGTTTTCCAAATGGGGGTGTAATTATGTTGGCTCAATTTCCAAGAAATGCAATTAATGCTGAAGAAGGAGGGTTGTGTCGCTTCGACTTTTTGCCTGGTCCCTTATATATAGGGCTCTCATTCCTTCATTTCGTACTTTACCTTCGCATTAGTTGCTCTGAGAACGACATGCATTTGCTCTGAGAAGGACTTGTATTCTCCGGCGAGCGACCACTACTTCGGTGATATTCTGGCAAGGTGTTCCCCGGTGAGCGACTTAATACTCTGGCGTGACTCTACTCAGGACATTCTCGTCCTCGTGATTTCTGGGGCGGCCAACCTATCTCCCACTCCAGGTAATCAGCTCTTCATTATTATTTAGTTTAATTATTATCTTTACTTTTGTGAGGAGGGGGTGTCAGGCCCGGGGTCGACCTTGTCTCCCCCTTCTACAAATTCTAGACGGTCCTGACTCCCTTGCCCCCTCCTTACAGGGTAACTTTCTTTTGGCGCGGATATCGTGATCGCCCAGTCGAGAGTGGAGTTATGAGTGATTCTCGTGATTCTCAATCTGAAGACAGTCCGCCTACATCCTCTACAGACCTGTCTAGCTCAAGTACATCTTCCGAGAGTACTCCTTCCATCGATACTTCTATTCATCCTTCCCTCATGAGGGCGTCTGAGTCCGCCACTTTCGCCGAACGGTCGCCCTCTCAATTAACGGAATACACCATTGAGCCTTCTGGCGACGAGGTCGCCCATTCTGGGCAGGGGAACGACCAAGTTGACGAAGTTGAGGAACCGGAATGGGGTGGCGCGATAGAGGAAGATCGCTCTTGGGTTTCGCTGGGTGTGATTGACAAAGTGCCCTCGATACTCTGTCCTGGGGATGAGTTGCTGCAGTACTATGCGGAAATGGTAGGCGAACCGGGTCAGACATGGGCGCTTGAAGGACGAGCATGTAGCGGTTGTTCCGTCGACCCTAAAATTTATTATGTATTCGAACGTTCTACGCGACATGAGGGTTCGTCCACCGTTCACCCCTTTTCAACGCTCTGTTCTTCGCTATCTTGCGGTCGCCCCGTCCCAATTGCATCCAAATACCTGGGCATTCATCAAAGTGTTTGAGCAACTCAGGGGCGTGATGGGGCATGATTGCTCTCGCTCACTCTTTTTCAAGATCTTCGAGATGAGCACGCGGCCCGAACCTGGAGCAACAGGAATCGGTGGGAGCATTTAAGCATCAAAGGTCAGCAAGACTTCAAAATCTTCAAGCCCTACTCCGACTCCTTAAAGCCCTGGAAGCATTCTTTCATGTGGGTCGTGCCTGTTTGTGAAAATTCTCGCAAAATGGTCGGGTCTCTTGATACTCGGGGTCGAGTGACCGGTCATAAATTCCCTATTGCGAGGACGTACGCGCATTATCGCCGTACCCCAATCACTTATAGGACCAGATGTCGACTTGGTGAGGACGATCCAGAAACCCTAAGATTGCTTGAGAACATGGCCTCCTGGATGGATGAGGAATTGATTAAGTGCTACCATTTGACTCGGACTCGGGGCGACGACTAATTCAAAGTCATTCTTGGTGCGAGTCGTTCTCATTTTTTCATGTTTTTACCTTTGCGCTCTTGGCGGGGATGAATTCAAATTGTTTCTGACCGTTCTTCTTTTTGCTTGTAGGTGAAATGGCCGGTATGGGATATGAGGAACTTATGAGGAAAGCCAGGAAGGGAAAGAAATCCCCAACCGCCCCTTCAGCGACTATTGACGTTCCGTCCCGGGGCGCGGGGAAACGACCACAGGTGCAGATCGAGGAGGTGACTCGCTTTCCTCCGTGCCTGGCTCTGGGAAGAAGAGGGATCGCCATCAACACGCTGCTGGAACCAGTGGAAAATACGCTGAGATCGACCCCCCGCACAAGAAGACCAAGGCAGTGAAGGAGGTTCTGAGGAGGTCGACCTCTAACTTAGACTTGAACGAGATCTGAGGCAGATTTTGACCGCTTTTGTCAAGACCCTCTCCTCTTCATGGCTGAGGTGGCCAAGGTTGGTTCACGCCTGATTGCAAAACTCAAACAAGGGGAAGCGGATCGAATCGTAGCTAAACGTCTTCTCGCTCAAAATTTGGGGTTGGAGGGTAATAATTTAGATAAAACCAATAACCTAAATCGTGTATATGAATATATCTCAGAGTTGCGGGGGGAGTTGGAATCCCTAAAGAAGTAGTATCAAGAATCTGAGGCCGCACTCAAGCGTACTGCTGATGCTCTTACGGAGACAAAGAAGTCGCTCTCCACCATGACCACAGAGCGCGACGAGGCCCTGGCCGCCCAAGCTGAAGCAGAGCGGAAGGCGCAGTTGGAGACGACCAAGGTTGACCAGTTGTCGAACCAGGTCAAGGAGCTGGGGAATGAAGTGGCCGGCCTGAAGAAGAACGTTAATGTCCTAGAGAAAGAGCGGAATGAGGCTTTGGAGGAATGTGACCGGGTGGTCGGGTCTACACTGGCCATCTGTAAAGACCATTTTGATGAATCATTAGCCCAAGTTCAATACGTCTATCCCGACCTCGAGATCAACCCTAATATAATCAATCATGCTCACTCCCTCAACGATGGTCGCATAGTATATCTCGTGGAGAGGGACGATCAGGGGAAGATCATAAGGGAGGAGTCTGTGGTATCTGCAATTCTTCTGACCAATGATGGCTCTTCGGAGGACAAGCAGTCCTAGTGCAAAATCTCTTGGGACGACCTTGGCAGAGTTCTTCGATTAAATCTAGTTCTTCTCTTAGGGCGGCCTGTGAACAGAGTTCTTCGATTAAATCTAGTTCTTCTCTGATTGCCTCCTTATTTTCTTGGAGAGGCTTGGGGTTTGTTGTTTTCAGCTCAGTTCCCTGATCTCGACCGGGATAACCTTGTCCGTGCCATATACTAGTTTGAAAGGAGACTCGCCTGTGGTAGAGTGGGGGTTGTTCTGTACGCCTGTGGTAGAGTGGGGGTTGTCTGTAGAGTGGTAGTTCTTCTGCCCACTTTCCTTTTGCCTCATCTAACCGCCTCCGTTTGCTGCCTCCGTCTGACCGTTGGTCTGGGTGTGCTCAACTGAGGTGAAGCGCTACTTCACTCCTAGATCGGTCACGTACTCTTGAAAGTTTTTATCCGTAAACTGGGTACCGTTATCCGAGACCAGTACTTCAGGAATCCCGAAATGGGTGAGGCTGTTTTTCTTGAAAAATTCACACAATTCCTGGCTGTGATGGTAGCCAGAGGTTCGGCTTCCACCCAGTTGGTGAAATAATCCACCGCAACAATCAAGTATTTGAATTGCTCAGGAGCGACTACAAACGGACCCAAGAGATCGATCCCCCACCATGCAAACTTTCCAATCGATTTGCCCTTGCTAACTTTTCAATCTCTGGGTCACACAATAATTCTTGTGCACCCTTGCTCCGCATACACAAATCCCTGAAACACTAAACAAACCGTTAACAAGTCCGAGAAAATCACTAAGTAGCAAAAATAAGTAACTAAAAGATACAACAAAAACGTAAAACTAAAATCTAAGAATCAACTCGTTTGCCTTGTTGACAACGTAATCAACAATCCCCGGCAACGGCGCCAAAAACTTGTTAAAGATTCAGCAAGTGTACTGAAACGTTGCAAGTAATAAAAATAACGGTAAGTACTGGTTGTATCCACAGGGATTGCGCGTTGTTTTCAATAGCAAAGTTATGAATTCTTAGATGTACAAATTGGTATAAACTTGGAATTTCAGTGACGCGAAATAAAATAGGTGTTCAATAAAGCAAGAAAAGCGATTAGGGATCGAATCCTCTCCCCTCACCTATCATATGAACCTTCAGTTAATTCAAGTTATTTCTCTCAGATATCAGATTCAATTCACTAAAGTAGGTTAAGGACAATCTCTTGCCTCAAAACCCCTTTCACCTAATTGAGATACCCTAATTCATTAGGTGATTCATGCCAATAGGTAAAGCCTTAGACCCTAGAACTAGAGAATTCACATATCCAACCCCATATTCCTATGGTGATCACAAGTATGTGATCTAAACCTCATATCAAGTATGCAAACCCATATCCCTATGGTGATCACAAACCCTAAATCAGTAAAACTAGCAAATGTATTAATAAGTCAATGCCAACATCAAGTGGGAAAATCCTGCTTGGTCGCAACACGACGCCTCCAGGTCGCGACGCGAAATCTGCCCGAATCACATCCTTCATATTCCTGCTGCATCACTAGGCAAGTGTCTGGTTCGCTAGTTGATGCCACAATAACTTGAAGGCTTTCTTTTGCATTTGGCACCATAATTGAGAGAAATAGCTTACAAAATAAATCCTAATACATCAATCTAAAACTAAGCTAATTCCCCAGCAATTAACCGAATTACAACTAAATCCCCACAGTTTTGGTTCTAACATTACATAACTTATTACATATGATAGAGAGTCAACACAACCCCAAACTTAAACTTTTGCTTGTCCTCAAGCAAACATTCAATTCAGGCTGTCGCTAGTTTTTTTTAATTTAGCTGTCACACATTCCACACAAACCAGTTAACCACACAGCATATCAAAAATCATCATCAACCTAATACAGTAGCAAGACAACCGAATTGGAAAATACAAGATCATAAGCAGGCAAGCGTTCTCAAGTTCTCTCTTTTTCACACATCTCACCAATCTCTCTTTGAAGTGTCTAAGGTGGTCACTCAATTCACAATGCCTGCATCATCGTTTCATAGGCTTGAACAAGTTCTATACACATCTATACACATGATACACATACACACTATTTGAGGACTTTCAAGGTTGTAATGGGGCTTAGGGAAGGGTGGATAACATTTGGATAAGTAGTTTACAATGTGGAGTTAGGCCTACTTCTCTTTTTGTCAATTTCGACAATCTCACTCACTTACCCATTTCCCCCAAAGCATTCCACATGAGAAGGAATTATTTGTTTTTTTTTGAAATATATATATATATATATATATATATATATATATATATTTTATTTTTCTTTCTTTTCTTTGTATGTTCCTTTCTCTTGTATACCACCCCAAACTTAGAATGTTGCTATTCCATGAGCAACCCCAAACTTAGAATTTTTCCCACTCACATACATTTGTCTACCTAACTCCAAATTAAGAAACAACTAGGCATCTGATTTGCAGAAAAATTTAAAAACAACAATTAGGCTCAGAGGGGCTAACAAAGGATAAACAATAATTGGGTGGCTTGAAAGGATCAGGGCTTGAGCTCTGAAACTGCTGGCGGAAAGATGGGCCTGCTGGCTGCTGCTGCTGTGGAGATGATGCCTGTGGTACTGCCCCTTCCATCGGCCCCTCTGGCTGCTTCATAATCCATGCTGCTGTGATAGGCTCCCTGAGGTCAATGAGTAGGTCATCAGGGTCACTATATCTGCAATACTGATGGAGATGGTTCGTCCCAGGTTCAACCTCTGTCTTCTCATGATAGCCAGTATCCCCATTGCTGCATTGACTTTCACATCTGAAGAATTTGAGCATGACACAATTGTTTGGTTGAAAAAAGAATTCCAAGCCTTAGGAATAGGCTTCAGTGCCATGTTGTTGAAACGACGGGAGAAGCTTTGTAGTCCTGGCGCATACTTGTCCCATTGTGCTCCCTGATAGCACAATTCTCTCAGTGTCCCTTCATAGTCAATCTCCCTATAATTGGCCATAGCCTCTCTCATAGCACAGTAGGATGACCCAGGTAGCCCAAATAGTCTGTTGATGCTCTCCGGTAATTAAGATACTGCTTTCCCCCGAACAAAGGAGGTGGTCGACTTGTCATGCTGCTCTGCCACGTAAGCATTTGCATAAAATTCTCTCACCAGGCTCTGGGAAAGCCTGTTTGATCATGGAGTTGAGAGGAAGCCACCCCAGTTCCCTGAGTGTAGAGCTGATAATTGGAAATTCCCCCGTGTTGAGGTCAAATGCCCTCTCAGGGTTGAATTTTTTGCCTTTGACTAAGTTATGGAACCTCTCCTCATGCAGGGCTGACTTGAACCTGTCAGCATCAAACATTTGCTCTTCTTGACTATGGTTCCCCCTCCTTCACTTGGAAGTGTCGGCGTGGCTTGGTTTTACCATTTTGCACCTGTTAGAAAATGACCTGCAACAAAACCAAATTCCAGCAACAAGTTGTTAGTTCTCGGGGGATCCTTGGTGTAGGCCCCACTCACAGCAGAGAATTTAATCAAAAACAGCCAAATTATAATTTCTAGGCACTAAGACAACTACCCTAAAGTCCCATGATCATTGACACAATTTAAGCACAATCCAGCAACCAAAAAGTTCGTTCAGGCATTTTCACAAACAGTTGGTTTGTGTAACACCCCGAAATTAATTAAATAGTTATTTAGTATTTATTTAATTAATTAAATAGGAGTTGGTGATAGTAATAATAATAATAATAATAATAATAATGATAATAATAATAATAATAATAATATTGGGTGGTTTTAGTTATTATTATATTATTTTATTTATCTGAAGGGGGTGGCGTTGGTACTTCGGAGGTGTTATGATTGGCCCAGTGCGCCAAGCCCAAGCCCGTAGACTTGAGCTGCTAGGCGCTAGGTTAGTGAAGTGCTGCCTCATTTGTGAAAAAAGAAAAGAAAGCGTGAGTTGAGAGAAGAGAAAGGAGAGAGCGTGAGAAGAGAAAAAGAAAAGAGAGGGACGGCTCTAAGGGAGAAGAAAGAAGAAGAGAGGGGCGCGACTTCCATAGGAGAGGAGAGGAGCTCGGTTGCTGTGGTTACTCGGTGTGCTCGTGGAGGGATCTCTATCTTCGGTGAAACTAAGGTAAGGGTGGGTCTTGCCTTATAATAGGGATCATAATGGGATGTATGTAGGGGTTAGGATCTATGTCGTTTTTGTATTGATTTTGATATTGATGAGTTGTATGTATGTATTGATCACTATATGGCTTGTTGATGTTTTGCGAATTGTTCATATAAGTGATGAATTTAGAATTGCGTGCCAAGTGCTCGAATGAATGTATAATTGATGTTGTTCTTGTGCATAATATGTAAATTGACGTTTTTGGTGTGATTGGTGTGCGAGTTTATTGGACTATGTTGCTCAAAAATTCAATTGTTGTGTTATAGGCGCATAAGGCACCATTGTAGTATTTTTAGTGTTGCTGGAAATTGTTGTCTAGGTGCGGAATTAGGCGCTCTTGAGTGGGGTGCCCTGCGCCAAGTATTGACGTTGTCGGACTTTTGGTCATGGAAGTAGGCGCCCTTGTGCTAGGCGCCCCGTGCCACATTGTTGTGTATTGGCTAAGTGTATTTTGTGTTGTGTTGGTGTGCCATATGCTAAGTGCATCTTATGATATGTTTGTGTGCCAAGTGCCAAGTTAGTGTGTGTGTTGGTGATGCTTGGTGTGGGTGTGTGTATAGGCGCAATGGTGATGGTGATGATGGTTGTCAATATGGTTTTGGTGTTTTCAAATAAAATTGATTTTCTGGGGTGAGTGAGGATTTTAGATGGTGGAAAAGAAATATAATTTTGATGTTTTAAAATTGAGAAGAAATGATGTTTGGGCTGAATTTATATAAAAATCTGGTTTTGACAGTGTGCTGGGCGCCAGGTGCCTGTGCTGGGCGCCAAGGCGCTGTGTGTGTGTGCTGGGCAAGTGTGGCGCGCGCCTGGGCGCTGGGCGCCTGTTGTGCGTGCGCTGTGTTGCGCGCTGGGCGCTGGGCGCCTGCTTGCGTGCGTGGGTGTGTGTGGCGCGCGCCTGGGCGCTGGGCGCCTGTTGTGCGCGCGGGGCGTGCGTGTGTTGCGCGCTGGGCGCCAGTGCGTGTGTTGCCTGGGCGCTGGGCGCCTAAGGCGCCAGTTCCCAGCAGTGTTGCCTAATTTCTTCCAAATTTGTTTTTAACGTAACTTTTGACTCGGGTGTCCGTTTTAGGTGTTTCAAAGTGCGTTACGACGCTTATTTAATTGTCTATCTGTTTGTCCAGGCCAAAACCAAAATTTAATATTTTTCCCCGGTCGTTCTGAAAGTCCCAAGTGACTGTGTCCTAGTTGTTGTTTGGTTTGGAAATCGCTACTGTTCCTCTTTAATAAAATGTTGGTGTTCTTCATGAGACTAAGGTGCTGTTCCTTGTAATTTTAAATGGTGTTGTCACGGTGAAAATAATGTGCTGTGTAATAGTGTGGTATGCAAATATATATATATATATGGTGTATATTATTATTGGTGAATGGGGTCTGTAATCTTCTTTTGATATGTTGGTGAATTATGCTATGGCATTATTTATTTGGTGATTCTGGTGTGTGATGCATAGTCATGGTGTCGCATAATCATATGCATGATTTTGGTGAATAGGCTTCGGCCTCGGGCTTCGGCCTTATTATAAATTTTGGTGAATGCCCTCAAGGCTCATTTTGGTGAATGGATCCACATGCATATGCCCAGTGGAGTTTTGGGTTGCATCTCATACAATAAACATACAGTTGGTGAATGTTTTAGTGAATATTTATTTGGTCATTACTTGGTGATTATTTATTTGGTGATACTTGGTGAATATTTATTTGGTGATTACTTGGTGATTATTTATTTGGTGATTGTTTGGTGAATATTAAGTTGGTGCTGAACTGGTGATTAAAGTGATTATTGTTGTGTTTTGATGTAGTCCTGTATCTGTATATACTACTCCTTATGTACTTTATTATGGGGTTTGAGACTCACCCCTTTGTTGATTTTACCTTACAGGTAACCGTACTTGAAGGCTTTGACCTTCATTCCCTTGAGTTCGAGTCGCTCTGATACGTAGCACCTGGGGGGCGTCTTATTAGATAGTGACTTTGTCTTGTACGACTTGTTGGATTTTGTTTTAACGTTGTAACTGTATTTTTGAGTAATGGCCGCCCATGATGCCACGTAATGTTTTTAATTTAAGTTAAACAAATGACGTGTTTTTGAAGTAATTGTAGCATTCCGTTTCAAGAAAAATAATTTGTGCACTCTGATAATTGATATAAATGAAAAGGGTAGAAACGGGTGTTACAAGTTGGTATCAGAGCAATGGTTGGTCTGTCCGGCCGAGTCGTCGAGTCGTTGTGTCAGATAGTGACCAACTATTGTCTTTTCAGTGCTGACCGTTGTTTGTGTTGCAGGTACACCGGAAAGTTTCTATTGGTAAGTGAACTAGTGGGGGAGATTTCCCTACTAGTGCTGTGTGCCCTATTGTGTACACAGTGTGAGAACTGTGTTTTGCTGTTGTGATCCTTATTGTTGACCTTATTGCTGCGTGCTTCTAAATGAATTGTCATGTTGTTTAAATGTTCACATGTGTTTTAGTTGATATTGAGCTCTGTGTGTTTTACATAAAATGTCGAATTAATTGCTGTTGCTGTGGATTGTTAAGTCGCATGTACTTTCTTATGTTGATATGTCCGAACTATTTTAAGAGGTCGACGCTGAGCTTTTACGAAAAATCTTTTAATGCTTTGACTGCTGTTCCCTGGGGAGTTTCGTTGTTGTTTCAGAAGACTTCTGTTATTGTTCCTAATCTTATGCACTGCCCCTATTTTTATGAGTTGTACCTATTTCTGATTGTTGACTGTCCCGTGTGTCTTATTATTTCTATTATGTTGCCTGGTGTGTTCTTTGTGTCCCTTGTCGATCTTCGACAGAGACCTTGTTGCGAGTTTTGTTGTTTGTCGTTGGGTGAATTAATTGTAATCGTGGGTACGGACTAGTTAGAGCATAACCGTGAGGATGTCAATTGTCGTAGCCAGCCGGTGAGTTGGGGAGATGTTGATGCGAATTTTCGAGGACGAAAATAATCTAAGTGGGGGAGAGTTGTAACACCCCGAAATTAATTAAATAGTTATTTAGTATTTATTTAATTAATTAAATAGGAGTTGGTGATAGTAATAATAATAATAATAATAATAATAATAATAATAATAATAATAATAATAATAATGATAATAATAATAATAATATTGGGTGGTTTTAGTTATTATTATATTATTTTATTTATCTGAAGGGGGTGGCGTTGGTACTTCGGAGGTGTTATGATTGGCCCAGTGCGCCAAGCCCAAGCCCGTAGACTTGAGCTGCTAGGCGCTAGGTTAGTGAAGTGGTGCCTCATTTGTGAAAAAAGAAAAGAAAGCGTGAGTTGAGAGAAGAGAAAGGAGAGAGCGTGAGAAGAGAAAAAGAAAAGAGAGGGACGGCTCTAAGGGAGAAGAAAGAAGAAGAGAGGGGCGCGACTTCCATAGGAGAGGAGAGGAGCTCGGTTGCTGTGGTTACTCGGTGTGCTCGTGGAGGGATCTCTATCTTCGGTGAAACTAAGGTAAGGGTGGGTCTTGCCTTATAATAGGGATCATAATGGGATGTATGTAGGGGTTAGGATCTATGTCGTTTTTGTATTGATTTTGATATTGATGAGTTGTATGTATGTATTGATCACTATATGGCTTGTTGATGTTTTGCGAATTGTTCATATAAGTGATGAATTTAGAATTGCGTGCCAAGTGCTCGAATGAATGTATAATTGATGTTGTTCTTGTGCATAATATGTAAATTGACGTTTTTGGTGTGATTGGTGTGCGAGTTGATTGGACTATGTTGCTCAAAAATTCAATTGTTGTGTTATAGGCGCATAAGGCACCATTGTAGTATTTTTAGTGTTGCTGGAAATTGTTGTCTAGGAGCGGAATTAGGCGCTCTTGAGTGGGGTGCCCCGCGCCAAGTATTGACGTTGTCGGACTTTTGGTCATGGAAGTAGGCGCCCTTGTGCTAGGCGCCCCGTGCCACATTGTTGTGTATTGGCTAAGTGTATTTTGTGTTGTGTTGGTGTGCCATATGCTAAGTGCATCTTATGATATGTTTGTGTGCCAAGTGCCAAGTTAGTGTGTGTGTTGGTGATGCTTGGTGTGGGTGTGTGTATAGGCGCAATGGTGATGGTGATGATGGTTGTCAATATGGTTTTGGTGTTTTCAAATAAAATTGATTTTTTGGGGTGAGTGAGGATTTTAGATGGTGGAAAAGAAATATAATTTTGATGTTTTAAAATTGAGAAGAAATGATGTTTGGGCTGAATTTATATAAAAATCTGGTTTTGACAGTGTGCTGGGCGCCAGGTGCCTGTGCTGGGCGCCAAGGCGCTGTGTGTGTGTGCGCTGTGTTGCGCGCTGGGCGCTGGGCGCCTGCTTGCGTGCGTGGGTGTGTGTGGCGCGCGCCTGGGCGCTGGGCGCCTGTTGTGCGCGCGGGGCGTGCGTGTGTTGCGCGCTGGGCGCCAGTGCGTGTGTTGCCTGGGCGCTGGGCGCCTAAGGCGCCAGTTCCCAGCAGTGTTGCCTAATTTCTTCCAAATTTGTTTTTAACGTAACTTTTGACTCGGGTGTCCGTTTTAGGTGTTTCAAAGTGCGTTACGACGCTTATTTAATTGTCTATCTGTTTGTCCAGGCCAAAACCAAAATTTAATATTTTTCCCCGGTCGTTCTGAAAGTCCCAAGTGACTGTGTCCTAGTTGTTGTTTGGTTTGGAAATCTCTACTGTTCCTCTTTAATAAAATGTTGGTGTTCTTCATGAGACTAAGGTGCTGTTCCTTGTAATTTTAAATGGTGTTGTCACGGTGAAAATAATGTGCTGTGTAATAGTGTGGTATGCAAATATATATATATATATATGGTGTAAATTATTATTGGTGAATGGGGTCTGTAATCCTCTTTTGATATGTTGGTGAATTATGCTATGGCATTATTTATTTGGTGATTCTGGTGTGTGATGCATAGTCATGGTGTCGCATAATCATATGCATGATTTTGGTGAATAGGCTTCGGCCTCGGGCTTCGGCCTTATTATAAATTTTGGTGAATGCCCTCAAGGCTCATTTTGGTGAATGGATCCACATGCATATGCCCAGTGGAGTTTTGGGTTGCATCTCATACAATAAACATACAGTTGGTGAATGTTTTAGTGAATATTTATTTGGTCATTACTTGGTGATTATTTATTTGGTGATACTTGGTGAATATTTATTTGGTGATTACTTGGTGATTATTTATTTGGTGATTGTTTGGTGAATATTAAGTTGGTGCTGAACTGGTGATTAAAGTGATTATTGTTGTGTTTTGATGTAGTCCTGTATCTGTATATACTACTCCTTATGTACTTTATTATGGGGTTTGAGACTCACCCCTTTGTTGATTTTACCTTACAGGTAACCGTACTTGAAGGCTTTGACCTTCATTCCCTTGAGTTCGAGTCGCTCTGATACATAGCACCTGGGGGGCGTCTTATTAGATAGTGACTTTGTCTTGTACGACTTGTTGGATTTTGTTTTAACGTTGTAACTGTATTTTTGAGTAATGGCCGCCCATGATGCCACGTAATGTTTTTAATTTAAGTTAAACAAATGACGTGTTTTTGAAGTAATTGTAGCATTCCGTTTCAAGAAAAATAATTTGTGCACTCTGATAATTGATATAAATGAAAAGGGTAGAAACGGGTGTTACAGTTTGCATAGCAAAAATTCATTGAGACATTTTATCAAACACTTGGCTTACACAGTTTTTTCATTGAGGCATTTTGTCAAACACCTCTCCTACACTCTAAAAACCAAATTTTTCCACTTCCAATTCAAATGATGCTGTACCAATTCAGAGGAACAATCAAATGGCATGCAAATTAGAACGTGGGGTGCATCAACAAATCCAAATTTTACTTCTAGCCAGTTTGGGCACCATTTTCGCACCCCCACCAAGACAACCATCAAACAAATTAAGGCTTTAAATTTAAGTACAAGAGGGAGCATTACAATACCTGAAGATGTTTGACAATGAGAAGTGCGTGCAACTTGTGCTCTACCACCAATTTGAGTGCAAAAACCGTAAAGGGAGGGAGAGGAAAACTGCTGTTCACGCACAAGGAGTGGGGGGGAAAATTGTGTGTGCTGTGTCTGGCACAACTGCCTGATAACGGCTAAAAAACGTCGCGTCGCGACGCGACACGTTACGATCGCGACGCGAAAAGTAACCGAAAATTTTTTTCCCAAAATTTTTTTGACGCGTCGCGACGCGACACAGTGTCTTCACGACGCAAAGAGAAGTAGAACCCAATTTTTCATTTTCTTGGTATTAGAATTAAACTAAATACTTGAAATTAAACTAAAATAAAGACTTGTTACCTCACAGTGGGTTGCCTCCCACTCAGCTCTTCTTTAACGTCACTAGCTTGACGGTTTTTTAGAGGGTGTTTCACATTGGCTCAGGTGGAGAAATCAGTTTCTCTGGTGCCTCCTTGAATGCTCCTTGGGTACCTTTTCCTTTCAGCTTGCAGTCAAATGATGCATGAGGGGACTGCAACAACGGATCCCCAACTCACAACTTCTTTCAGATCTTCCCATATCACCCCGGTGTCCTCAACAGTTGAGTAGAGGTGAACTCCGTTTTCAACCATCGGAGTAGGCACCTCAATGCGGTGACACTCCCTTTCTTTCTGCTTCGGGTCATTGGGCTTAAGTACACTGAATATCACAGCTTCCTCTTGGACTCTTAGTGTAACAGTCCCACTTGCCACATCAATCACAGACCTACTAGTAGCGAGGAAGGGTCTTCCCAAAATGAATGGGATGTCACTGTCTCCATCCACAGTACTCTTGATATCGGTGTCACCATCAAGTTGTAGGATCACAAAATCCACTCGGAAGAGGAATTTTTCGACCTTAACCAAAACATCTTCTACAACTCCATAAGGATGCCGTATTGACCTATCAGCAAGTTGCAGAGTCATGTGAGTCGGCTTAACCTCACCTCCGCCAAGTTTTCTCCACATAGCTAATGGCATCAAATTGATGCTTGCCCCCAAATCACATAGTGCCTTCCCTATTTTAACATCACCAATTTCACAAGGTATGGTGAAACTCCCTGGATCTTTCAACTTAGGGGGGAGCTTGTTCTGGATGATGGCACTACACTCTTCTGTCAATGCCACTGTTTCATCTCCCTTAAGCTTCTTCTTCTTTGTCAGCAACTGCTTCATCAACTTAGCATATACCGGCATTTTCTCAAGAGCTTCAGCAAATGGTATGTTGATGTGGAGGCTTTTGAAAACATCCATGAATTTTGAGAATTGCTCATCATTTTGCCCCTTCTTCGCCAATTGCGGATATGGTAACTTCATGTACGAAGGAAGTTCTTTGGGCTTCTCGTCTACCTGCACATTTTCAGAAAACAAATTTTTTATTGGGTTAGACTTCACCGCTCCCTCAGTTTTTCTACTAAGCTCATTTTCAACTCCTTCATTTTCATTTTTCAACTCCTCCCTAAACACCTCAATCTCACTACTTCTTTTTCCAGGGTTAAGCTCTCTACCACTTCTCAATGAAATAGAATTGCAACTCTCGTTTTTGGGATTATCAACAGTGCTAGCAGGAAAACCTCCACTAGATGTCTCAGCAAGTTGCTTTGACAACTGACCAATCTGAACCTCCAAGTTCTTCATCGAAGCCTCATGGTTCTTCCCCATGTTCTTCATAGCTTGTTCTTGGGCTTGGAAGGTATTTTTGGTCATGCTCATGAATTGGGTCAAAACATCTTCCAATCGAGAGGGGGTCTTCTGTTATTGGGTAGGTCTCTGAAATTGTTGTTGGTTTGAACCTGTGGCCTCATTATTGTTCTTCCAAGAGAAGTTGGGATGATTCTTCCACCCCTGATTGTAAGTGTTAGAAAACGGGTTCCCACCTTGTCTTTGAAAGTTTCCCATATAGCTGGCCTGCTCAATTGCTTCTCCATGAGTTGCGGAGTCACCCTCGTGGGGTTCTCTACCACAATAAGTGCACCCACTTGTCTGTACGGATTGAACTGTCGCTTGAGCCTTTGAACCCACTTCACAAGCTGCGGTTAACTGCTTAGTGAGAGCTTCAATTTGCATAGACATTAACTTTTGTTGGGCCAACACAGCGCTGTTAGAGTCCAACTCCAACACACCCTTTTTACCTACTGCACCACGATCATTCTGAATCCTGTACTCATTAGAAGCCATATCTTCCACCAACTGTTTTGCTTCCTCCCATGTTTTTGTACCTAAAGATCCTCCAGCTGAGGCATCTAACATCATTCTGGTCTGAGGCCGCAACCCATGGTAGAACGTTTGTAGCTGCAGAAAGTCATCAATACCATGCCCTGGACATTTTTTTAGTAACAACTTGAATCTTTCCCAGGAATCGTATAGGGACTCAGAATCCCCTTGTGCAAAGTTGGAGATTTCTGCTCTCTTTTTGATGAACTTGGAGATTGGGAAGAATCGTTCCAAGAACTTGTTCTCCAGCTCACTCCAAGTGTTGACAGTTCCTGCTGGGATAGTATTCAACCAATCCTTTGCCCTGCCCGTCAGTGTGAATGGAAACAGGTGCAATTTCTTGGAGCTCTCATTAATTCCCTCAGGATGCGTGGTCCCACAAATCTCATAAAACTGGAACAGGTGTTGGTTGGGGTTTTCTGCATCTGACCCAGAGAACTGCTCTGATTTCAGGGCAGTGAGAACAGAAGATTTGATATCAAATTGGGAAACTCCCACGGGTTGAAAAGTGAATGCTTGAGCGCCCTGATTTCTCCTCCCGAAGTCACCGAGAGTGCGTCTTGGAGGTGGATTCCCAGCCATTTCAACTTCTGAAACTGAGTGTACCTGTGACTCTACCTCGGCTTGTTGCTTAGCTAGCCTTGTTTTCGTTCGATTTGCCCTTGCTAACTTTTCAATCTCTGGGTCACACAATAATTCTTGTGGGCCCTTGCTCCGCATACACAAATCCCTGAAACACTAAGCAAACCGTTAACAAGTCCGAGAAAATCACTAAGTAGCAAAAATAAGTAACTAAAAGATACAACAAAAACGTAAAACTAAAATCTAAGAATCAACTCGTTTGCCTTGTTGACAACGAAATCAACAATCCCCGGCAACGGCGCCAAAAACTTGTTTAAGATTCAGCAAGTGTACTGAAATGTTGCAAGTAATAAAAATAACGGTAAGTACCGGTCGTATCCACAGGGATTGCGCGTTGTTTTCAATAGCAAAGTTATGAATTCTTAGATGTGCAAATTGGTATAAAATTGGAATTTCAGTGACGCGAAATAAAACAGTTGTTCAATAAAGCAAGAAAAGCGATTAGGGATTAAATTCTCTCCCCTCACCTATCATATGAACCTTCAGTTAATTCAAGTTATTTCTCCCAGATATCAGATTCAATTCACTAAAGTAGGTTAAGGACAATCCCTTGCCTCAAAACCCCTTTCACATAGTTGAGATACCCTAATTCCTTAGGTGATTCATGCCAATAGGTAAAGCCTTAAACCCTAGAACTAGAGAATTCACATATCCAGCCCCATATTCCTATGGTGATCACAAGTATGTGATCTAAACCTCATATGAAGTATGCAAACCCATATCCCTATGGTGATCACAAACCCTAAATCAGTAAAACTAGCAAATGTAGTAATAAGGCATTAAACATAGAGGTCTAGACATATGATAAATCAAACAAATACTAAATTAACTATAGCAAAGTGTTCAATAGATAGGTTTGGGGAGAATCATCTCTCCCTAATCAAAGAAGTTTAGTTACACATGATAAGTGAAATGCTAACTAGAGTAAAAGGGAAGATATAAGTAAAGGAAAACATGGAAACCTTCAAACCCTTGTTCCCAAGTGCTTGGATTCCTCCAAATTCGCCTCTCCCAGCTGCTCCAATACTCAGATCTGCTCCCAAGACGAAAATCCCCAAAGTTTTGCTTAAAACTGCTTAAAAACCCTAGTTTTCGGTCAACCATTGCATCGCGACACGAGCCCGTCGCGACGCGACATAAATCACTACCAACATCCAGTGGGAAAATCCTGCTTAG
This sequence comes from Astragalus membranaceus, assembly GCA_039519185.1. Taxonomy (NCBI): domain Eukaryota; kingdom Viridiplantae; phylum Streptophyta; class Magnoliopsida; order Fabales; family Fabaceae; genus Astragalus; species Astragalus membranaceus. Next base: position 31,625,158 of record CM076852.1, on the reverse strand, counting down.
TCGCAACGCGACGCCTCCAGGTCGCGACGCGAAATCTGCCCGAAGCACATCCTTCATATTCCTGCTGCATCACTAGGCAAATGTCTGGTTCGCTAGTTGATGCCACAATAACTTGAAGGCTTTCTTTTGCATTTGGCACCAGAATTGAGAGAAATAGCTTACAAAATAAATCCTAATACATCAATCTAAAACTAAGCTAATTCCATAGCAATTAACCGAATTACAATTATATCCCCGCAGTTTTGGTTCTAAAATTACACAACTTATTACATATGACAGAGAGTCAACAAGAATCCTCTTCGAAACAGCTTCCCCTCAATCACTGAGTAAGATGTTGCTCGCCTACGTATCAAGGAAGATTTTTTACAATCGCCTGGTTCTTCTCCATCTCTAATGTATCAGATGATGGGGTCGATCTAGCAATCTTCTAGATCGACCATGGAAATATCCGAAGGCAAAGCGGTGTCTAGTCGTACACTAGGTTAAAGTAGGACTTTCTGAATGACGCTTCTGTGGTTCCCAAGGTTTTTCGTGCTGGCCAACTTTGATAATATGTCCGCCCTAACGTTTTCAGATCGAGGGACGTGTTTCACTCCTGCCTATTCGAAATGTCCGAGTAGTTCTCTCACTCTTGCCAGATACCTTTGCAAGATTACGTCCTTGGCATCGAACACTTCTTTGATTTGGGATATAGCCAGGAGTGAGTCTTAGTGCAGCTCTACTCCCTTTATGTTGAACTCGCGAGCAAGCAAAAGTCCAGCAATACATGCTTCGTACTCCGTCTGGTTGTTGGACGTTGAAAAAGAGAGAGTCAATAAACCACTTCGATAGTCGTTCCTGTTGCCAAGTGGCTTCAGTCTCAAGAGGGGGGTGAATTGAGATTTAAAAACTTTTGAAAACTTTTTCCCCTTTTCAATGACTTAGATTAATTTTTGCGCAGGTTAAGTGGAAGCGAAGGAATTAGAAAATAAAGCAATAAAGCACGCAGAGATTTATCCTGGTTTGGTCACCTCCCAGTGACCTACGTCCAGTCCTCACACCCTTGTGAGATTTTCCACTAACACAACAAGGCTTACAGGTGCCTTGGAAACCCTTACAGACTCAGGCACTCTTCTCCTAGGATACCCCACCTATGAAGAGCCCTCAAATCTATTACAACAATAACAAGAGATACCCCACCCCTGTTACAACCAGCTGCCCCAGAAAGATACCCCACTTCCTAGTACAAACAGCTACCCTAGAGAGATACCCCACTCCCTAGTACAAGATACAACAAATAAACAATTACAAACTTAAAGACCGACATACTTCTAATGTAGGCAGATAATACAACTTGAAGATTCCAACCCCGACTAGCCCTTGCGAGAGATCAGCTCTGACGGACCAACAGTGCGTGAAGAGCAGAAATGAAAATGTAAAGGGTTTTTCAAATGATGCGATTGATCGTGAAATGGGTTGATTCAAAATGTGAAGTATGAAGCCTCTATTTATAGGCTATGAGAAAAATATTACCGTTGAAACAAAAATAGAAATGCTAGAATCGATTGTTTTCTTGAATAAACTAAAAGTAAATATCAATTTCATGCTTTATTAGATCTAGGATGAGAAACCGATTATGTGCTTGTTTGAAGTAAGATGGAAATCGATTCATGGCTTTAAAACAGGTAAAAAATCGATTTTGTTATAAGTGAAAGATAGTGTGAATCAATTCTTTGCTTGTTAAGAGAGATGCAAATCGATTGTGTGCTTCTCTAAAACAAAGATGAAATCGATTATGGTCTCATAGAAAATAATAGGAATTGGTTATGTGCTTCCTAATCGATTGTGTAGTTGAATAAAGGAGAGGGAAAATCGATTGTATGCTTAGTAAAATCGATTATGCACTTTAGAAAAGGGAGTAAGAAATCGATTTTGATATTTAGATCAAATAAGTAATCGATTTCTTTCTTTCTTAAAATTGGTTTTTGTGTTTACATGTGCATGCATGCATTTTGAAAAACGTGGGACTTTGAGAGATGAGCTGACCTTCGTAAGAGCTTACACTTTTTCCTAAGACACACCCAAACCCTAAGGACTACCCTTATTTATAAGGACTACCCTTATATCTTGAAACTTCAATTCTTGAGCTTGATTGTCTTGGATTGTGACTTTAATACTTTGTCACTTTCATCACCTTTGGCCATCAACTTTGGCTTTGGTCAACTTTTACTCTTATCACCTTTAGCTCTAGTCTTTTTCATCATCAAAACTTTAACCTGCAATACAAGTCCTGCAGTACAAGATATCTACAGTTCCCTCAGTGTTCTCAAGAATCAAGCCCGCCCCACTGCCTCTGCTGTTTGACGAGCCGTCCACATGTAAGGTCCAAACTGGCATTATCGTTGCAGGGATCGGGGTCATCTCGGCCAGAAAGTTTGCCAATGCTTGAGCTTTAGTGGCCGACTTGGAAAACTTTATTCATCATTCGTTGATAGGTCGCTCCTGCATTTTTCAGCCCAAAGGACATAACTTGATAGCAGTAGTTTCCTTTTCCCGTCATAAATGCTGTCTTATCTTGGTCAAGTGGGTACATGACGATCAGGTTATATCCCGGGTATACATCTAAAAATGATAGTAGTCGGAACCCACTGGCATTGTCTACCAATCGATCCACACTTGGGACTGGGAAAGCATCTTTAGGACATGCGCGATTGAGGTCGGTGTAATCTACACACATGTGCCAATTCCCATTGGCTTTCTTGACTAGAACTACGTTAGATAACCATGTGGTATATTTGATCTCTTTGATGAAGCCTTACTCGATCAAGTCTTCGACGGCCTTTACGGCAGCTTGTGCCTTTTCCTCTTTCTGAACGCGCCTCCGTTGAGCAACCCACTTGGCTGAAGGGTCGACAGCCAAGTGGTGGCAGGCTACCTCGGGCGGGATCCCTGGCATATCGGCCGCGCTCCAAGCGAACAAGTCAGAATGGTTTCTCAGACACTGGATTTGAGTGAATTCTTCATCAGGCTCTGGCCTCTTAATTCTCTTCTTCAGCTCTCTGGTTAGGAGGTCGTCTTCCTCCTTCACCTCGCTATCAGGATCGTAATGAGCATCTAGGTCGGTCATGTTGACTTCGTTTCCTCCTTCTCTAGGGTTATTCGCTCCTTTCGTTTCTCGTTCCCCGTGCTCCTTCAAAATCATATAGAACGTCCTCTTTAATGAGAGGAGGCCGACTTGGAGGGTGACCACTTCTCCTTCATCAGAGTAGAATTTCATCTTAAGATGGAAAGTAGTGGGAACTGCTTTAAGTCATCCCAAGGTTGGTCGACCATTTATACATTGATAAATCGATCTTATCGAGAGCACTAGGAATTCGGTTTTTACTGTTCTACACAATGGTTTTTCTACACTATCGTCACCAAAGGTGACCATTAACTCGATGCGCCCGAGTGGTGTTGTGGACGTCCCATTGAAGCCGGTCAAATCTGATCCCCGGTAAGGTCTTAGATCTTCTCTAGAAATTTTCACACGTCTAGGAGGTCTTCAAAAATGATGTCGGTTGAGCTCCCTTGGTCGACCAAGATCCTCCTAACCTCCACATAGGCCATTACAGCACTATTAGTAGTGGAATCTGTTTGTTTGGCTTTCCATCTAGCAAGTCGTTGTCTTCAAAGGATATGGGCGGTCTCTTTTTGAGAACCCTGGGAATGGATGTATAAGCGACGCTCATAATTTCTTTCCATCTTCTTTTCATGGACTTGTTAGTTTCCCTTTCATTATCAGGGCATCCCCCGGTAATCACCATAGCGATTTGGCGCCCTTTAGATTTTGGTAGTACCTCATCTTCATCGTCCTCCTTCTCTCTTGTTTTGGACCTTTCGTTGAACACTGTCTTCTCCTTTGGAGAAGAGCAACTTACTGGCTTATCATCTCGTTCATCTGTCTGTCCCTTCTTAACGTATTGAGTAAGCTTTCCCTTTCTGGTCAGGTCTTCTATATCATCCTTCAAGGCCATACAGTTGTTGGTGTCGTGACCGTTACTCCGGTGATAGCGGCAGTATTTACGGGACGGGCGCTGTCCTTCTTTAAGAACCAATGGTTCCGGTCTCCTCATAATTTTGAATTTTGTATTTGCACATTCATTCAGAATCTAGGCGTAGGGCGTGTTCAACTTAGTGCGGTCTGAGAACTTTCTGGATTTGAGGTCCCTAAAGGGCCTTCCTGGATCCCTTCTCGATCTCTGGTCACGCTCCCCTTGGTTTTCTTTAATCGTTCCCCCCGCGAGGGCTTGCGTTGCCATTGCCCTCTCTTCATAGTTCATGAATCTCTGAGATCTGCAGAGGAAAGTTTCCAAATCAGGCGGTTCGTTCACGCCCACTTCAATTTCGAACAAAGTGCCTGTACGAAGTCCGTCCCGGAGGAACCGCAGTCTCATGTCGTCCTCCAGTCCTCTTACGTCGGAAGCCTCTTTGTTAAACGGCTCTACATAGTCGCGGAGTGTCTCACCAGGTTCCTATCTGATCGCTTTCACGATTGCATGTAACTTGGGTTTCACCCTCGAAGATGTAAAACGAGCGGAAAAAACCCTAGCGAGCTATTCCCAGGATGAGATGGTGTTCAGCCTCAGTTCCGTGAACCATTCTAAGGTCGGCCCCTCCACGGTTAGGGGAAATATCTTGCACTTAACTGGCCCGTACGCTCCCCGGTATTGCATCATCAAATCAAAGTATCTCAGGTGGGCATCTGGATCTGTGACGCCATTGTACACTCTTAAGTACGACGGGGGTTTTTCCAGGGCACGAGGGACGGGATACTCGTCAATGTCTCGGGTAAAGGGTCCCATCCACATACCAATCATTTCTCTGCGAGGTGGCCGGTCCTCAAAGAGTCGGCCTCGATGACCACGTCGCTCTGGAGAGCTTCCGTAGTGGTTCTGTCGTTCTGGCGACAGATTCTCGTAATGAGAACGGGCATACCGGTCAGATGACCTGCTTCTCGACCGAGCAGGCGACCCAGACGAGTCGTATGAAGATTCTTGGTAAGAGGACTCTTCTGGCCAATAAGTAGGATCGGTCGAGGAGGGTGTTGTTCGATGTGGCATCAGAGCCCCTCCTTGATTCCTTCGTCGAGGTGGGGACCGGTGGACGAGATGCCTTCTTGGAGGTGATCTATATCGGCTAGATTGATTCCTTCTTTCGAGTGTGGCGTTCGCCCGCCTTGAAGTCACTTGAGTCAGTATTTCCAGAATCTGTTGTACGACGTTGGCTGGTAGTACGATGTTTCCCTGAGTGGCCGGTCCAGACAGTGTGCCTTGAACAGTGTTCTCAGTGGTAATCGGGACACCCTCCGGGGTCGGTTGTGGTTGGTTAGGGGTACCAACCACGCTTTGCAAGAGCGGGTTCCTCTGGCGGGGTGGTCTGCCTCGCGGAGCCATAGGAACGGAGGCGGGATAACGCCTGGAGTGGCTCTCCCACTGTGGTTGCCAATGAACTGAGGTGCTCGACCTGGAGCGGGTACGAGTAGTCGAGTCTGGAGTCCAACTGTGTGAGTTGATGGCGTGAGTGATATCTGGTCGCTCGCAGATTTCTGCCCGGGTTGTACATGCAATGCCACTCCGACGCCCAAGTCAGTAGAGTAAGAGTTTAAGCAGAGTAACATTATTGGTTGAGATTATGTCTACCTGTTTAGTGAGAGCAATCACTCTTTATATAGTATAAGAGGGGCAGTGCTGGCCATCGGATCAGTATGGTCGATCTCGACCGTTTGATCAACCGGGCCTCCACGAGGGTAGATCTGAACCGTTGATCTCAGTGGATCGAAGGCCCAGTCATTACTTCTCCATTTTGGTAATGGCCCGGTCCTGGCCGGTTCAACATCGGATTGGGCCGAAGGCCCAGTCCAGAACATATCTCAAACTAGCTTTTGGTTTTGAATCTCTCAATGTCAGATAGATATCCATTTACTATTTTACCCATAATTTCTTTCTTTCTTTATATACTCACAATATTGGTTACACACCTACTATTGTCGTCAAATTGTTCGTTCCCTCTTTCAAAAAATTTAATCTGTTAAAGGCTTACACCCTTATTAGTGACGCATGCTACGTACTATGCAAAACTTCATGTTTGTCCTCTTTTTTGTATTGGTTTTTCTTTTACTATTGATTTGTGTCTTTTCTTTTTTCTCCGTTTTTTGGTCATTTTATTTTAAGTTAAGTTTGCTTCATTCTATCAAACCAAAATTCCTTTAATCTTATTTATACAGTATGATTTCCGAACAGAAATCCAAAATAATTTAGGTCTTTTCAAAATTTAATTCTACAAAAACTAGCTTTTCTATGCTAAATCTAAAACAACTAATTTTAAACAAAGTGATTCCTGGTTAGGACATCACCATGCCTATTCTTATATTCATTTTCAATTTATTTTAATAAAACTGTTTGTTGTAAATGATAGTTGATGACTACACGAAAGGGTTGGTGCACCCTTTGCACCCGCTTCAATAAAATTGCTTATTAAAAAAATACCAAAATATACTAGCAAATTATTTATTAAAAAAATGATAGTTGGTGGTTGTAGTACTATCCTAGCTTGAGCTCCTTTCATCATTGTCATTCTCTTGCACACCAATTCCGTCTTTGAATAAAACTAGTAATCCACAAAATAACAAAACCCAAATATTGTCTATTGATGTTTGTGCAATTAATCCAAAGTAAAGGGAGTTATAATTTCATTACGGCTAATGAAATCTAATTCATATAGCCCACGCACACGCACACACCCGATAAACACCCACACACCCTGATTGAACCTACAACATCACAAAAATAATGCCACAATGTTCTTTACTTACACTACAAGAATTTCTGCAATTATCGGCGGCCAAAATCCGCCGGTAATCGCAAAAATCCGCCGGAAATTGGGAATTACCGGCGGATTTTTTCCGCCGGAAAGGCGCCGGAAATTCACCCGCAGGTAACGGTTACCGGCAGATAATCCGCCGGTTGGCACCGGTGGATTTGTGGCGGGTACCGGCCGAATATCCGCCGGTACCCGCCACAAATCCGCCGGTAAACTATTTACGTTTAAATTCAAAATCCACCGGTAATATATAATATCCGCCGGTAATTATTTTTATTATAATAAAAAAAACGTTTTAAATTCGTTTATTTTAAAAAAAATAATTTTATTATTATTTGTTAATTAAAATATTTTTTTTAATTCATATTAAAACAGTTTTTAATTCGTTTATTTAAAAAAATAGTATTATTATTCGTTAATTAAAAAATATATTATTCAATTAATAAAAATTAAATTAAATTTATAATATAAATATTAATTAAACGATAATTGAATAATGCTTTAAATGATAAAAAAATTGCATAAACATTAAAAAATTAAAATATTTATTACAAAATACATATTAAAATATCGTAGATCTAATAAAACTGCTAGTCATAGTAGCGCTGATCAGACGGGTTACTCAACCATGTATCTAACTCAGTGTTGATGTCTAGATTTGTGTTGATCTGCTGCTGTTGCTCGGGCTGCTGCTGGGACTGCTGGGGCGGCTGCTGGGACTGCTGCTGGAACTGCTGCTGGGGCGGCTGCATATGCATCTGTTGCTGCATCCCGTAAGGCTGCTACATCCCGTAAGGCAGAAATGCAGAGCCGTAAGGCTGGTGCATCTCGTAGGGCGGTTGCATCTGCATCTGCTGCGGTGGATAAAATGATGATGATGATGGCATAAATGGCCTCGAGTATTGAGCCATAGTATCCATCATTTGCTTATAGCGCGCTTCATTTATCCGTTGCAACTCTGCCTGCTGCTCCCGCATCTGCTGCATTTCGTCATTATTTTACTAAAAAATTTATTTTTTTACAAAAAATGCAAATAACAAACAATTATTATAATTTATTTTATTTTATTTTCGAATAATTTCTATAACACCAATAATTTCCATGAATAAAATTTATCTTATTTTCATGAAAAATTTCGGCTAATAACATCAAATAACATTAAAATAATTTGTTTTTAATTTTACTACAAAATAACTAATAATTTTTCGATTTTTAACTAATAAATAAAATAATTCGTATTTTAAAAATCTCACAATTTTGAGATAATTATTATTATACAAATAGTGTAAACGTAATTTAATTATTACAGAATAAATAAAATTTATTTTATTTTTGTAAAAAACTTATAATTTATAATAACACCAACAAATACATTTAATAACGAATAAATTTGTTAACTAACCGGTAATGCAGTGACTAAACTCAAAACTAACAACTCCAAAGTGGCAACTCCAAAGTGGCAACTTCAATCAACTGCAAAACAAATAATAACAAAAAATACTAAACAACACATATTTAAAAATTAAATATTAACTAAAACAATCCAAATTTAGTTAAAAAACATACCTTAAACAAAACTGACTTCGAAAAGAGTGAATCGAGAGAAAATGAGAAGAAAATAGTGAGAGATTTGGGAGAAAAGAGTGAGATTTGGGAGAAAAGAGTGAGATTTAGGAGAAAAGAGAGAGATTTCGGAGTAGAGAGTGAAGAGTGAATGAAGAGGAAGTGAGGAGGGGTGGGAATATATAAGGGAAGAGGCGCCAACGGCTATATTCGAAAATCCGCCGGAAATTACGCTTACCGGCGGATACTATGTTTACCGGCGGATACCAACGGGTATGACCCAACGGTCAGAACCTACCGGCGGATAAAATAGCATTACCGGCGGATTTTAAAAATACCGGCGGATTATTAATTTTTAAAATTTAAATAATATCCGCCGGTAATAGGCGTTACCGGCGGATTATTTGGCGTGTTGTGACCGGCGGATATGATGTTGCTTACCGGCGGATTGTCAAAATTTAAATAATAATAATTTTTTAAAGCGGCGGCTGTATCCGCCGGTAAATGGAATTACCGGCGGATTTGTTTTTAAAAATTCTGCGCAACATATATCCGCCGGTAAGGGAACAAAATCCGCCAGTAATTTAACAGTCGGAATATAATCCGCCGGTAACTTTGTCAAATCCGTCGATAAGATACTGGGGGATCTCAGCCGCTGGTAACGTGCCAAAATCCGCCGGTAATTTACCGGCGGACTAAATCCGCCGGAAATTACCCGCCGGAAATGACTGAAATTCTGGTAGTGTTATTACCACTATTTCTTTTCCACCAGTTCCTAACACAACTTCCACTTTTACCTATTCAGCCTTTTGATCCTTTGAGCATAGATTACTTGACCAACAATTTCTCTAACACCCACGCACACACCCGATAAACACCCACACACCCAGATTGAACCTACAACATCACAAAAATAATGCCACAATGCTCTTTACTTATTACCACTATTTCTTTTCCACCGGTTCCTAACACAACTTCCACTTTTACCTGTTCAGCCTTTTGATCCTTTGAGCATAGATTACTTGACCAACAATCTCTAACACCCACGCACACGCACACACCCGATAAACACCCACACACCCAGATTGAACCTACAACATCACAAAAATAATGCCACAATGTTATTTACTTATTACCACTATTTCTTTTCCACCAGTTCCTAACACAACTTCCACTTTTACCTGTTCAGCCTTTTGATCCTTTGAGCATAGATTACTTGACGAACAATTTCTCTATGTATTTCCTACTCCAAGAAAGTCAATAAATGGCACTTTAAGTTTGTCGTCCACGTTTTCACTTCCCCCCAGAATTGCTTGATTGTTCCTGTTGATAGCAGCTGACTCAGATAATGTAACAACTTCTGATTCTGACTCGCAATAATTAGATTGGTCCACCCTCATCACTAGCTTTCCCTTGTGACCATAACCCTTCATAGCACTGAATAACTTGTCAATACATAAATCCTCGGCTGGCCCCAGACTTCCTCCTGCCATACCTGAAACCTCCACGATATCTTAATGTTACGACCAATTTTATAAAAAAAAAAATCATATTTTTTATTTAAAACTATAATATTTAACCGCAATTCTTTACAATATTAAAAGTGGTGACATCAGCCTTATTTTATTGTAAATCTTGGGAATATTAAAAATTGTGATGTGTCTAGCTCCTTGCCAAAATAAGGGACCGAAACATACCCATTTGTGATTCATATGTCTGATAATTCTGAATGTTATTCTGGAATTGAAAAGGCACAGTAGTTAGGGAGGGGTTGGTGCACGTTGATGTGCTTGAGATGGTCGATCCACTGATTGTATTCTTGTTTGACAAATGATGGCCCATTTGTTACCGTGCACACTTTGAGCAGCCAATAGCCTCTCCTCTTCTTCCGCCGTGAATGTTGTTTTGTTAATTGTAGGATCTAGATGATTAAACCACCTCAATCTACAACTTTTCCCTGCAAATAGTTACCATTGAACAACAGAACAACAATTATAAACCATCAAGTGCCACTTGACATACATTTTAATAGAAAAACAACACTGAACTTTAAAATTGAAATTTTTCCTTATTACATAAAAGAAATCCTTTTTTTAACAAAAAAACTATTAACAAGATTAAAAAAAAAATTGAAAAATGAACTTTAACAATTTTGCTCGTTTATTATAGCTTTTTTTTTAATAAAATAATAACTTGAAAGTTTTTTATCCATTGTTACAGTTTTTTAAAATAGTAACAATCTGAAAATAATCTAAAAAATAACTTCAAATTAGCATCTGTTTTGAGTAGATTCTCATAAAAATCATTTTTTTAAAAAAAGTGATTTTCATTAAACACAAACATAAAACTTCTACTTTTTTAATAAATCTCTAAATTATTTATTATCAAAGTCACTTATTTTTTAATCTATAACAAACGGGTCCTTAACAAAAATGAGTTTGTGTTTTGGATTAGAATACCTGATCTTCCCTCAAGATGTTCTGCTATGTTGTTCCAATTGTGAGGACCAAATTGAGCTACAACCTCTCTAAGCTTTGCATCTTCAAACGGTTTCCAATGGCGTCTAACACATAGCTTAGTATTCTCGATTTTCTCAGTAGGTGAAGAACTGTTAGCATCAACATCCTCATCCAATTTCAAAGGTAATGTATTTTTCTCATTCACAAAAGATCTTTCATCCTCTTCACCATGAAACGATATATCATACCTTTCAACTTGATCCGTCACCCTAGTAGGGTTAGATTGGGAAAGTTGAGGAACCAGATCAGAAAAACAAGAAGAGATAGTAGTTGAAGGATTTTTCAAGTTTAGTGAACTCATTAAGAAAGAAAAAGACTTCAACTTTTGAAATCAAAAATGGGTTTTTTTATTTCTCAATGCTAGTAGTTAAAAGAGTACTATAGCAAAAAAAGTTGAATTTTTTAGGTCAGAAAAGAAAACCAGAGGAGAAGAAAATTAAAAGATAAAGAGATTCAGTAAGATTGAAACAGCTGTGAGACTCAGTCACTAAGAGAAAGAGAAACAGAAGAGAAACAGAGAGACTATGAGAGAGAGAGAGAGAGAGAGAGAGAGAGAGAGAGAGAGAGAGAGAGAGAGAGAGAGAGAGAAGGTTTTTTATGAAGTTTAGTTACATGAATGAAAAGATATGAAGAAAGGGAGCCTTTTAAAGAAGATTTGAAGCACAAATAAAAGATAATGAAAAAGGGAGAGAGAACAAACAACAACAAAAAGGGTGAGGAAAGTGTAGATCCCACACGATTATGTTTGAATCTGTTAATTCTTTTTCTTTTTATCTTAGGAAAGTAATATTACTTTAAATAAATTAAGAAAACTGTTTGATACACGGGTGTGTGTCGCGCATGTTTGAATCCGTTCATGTGGGTTACCAGTAGCGCAGAGCGTTTCAATAACCGTTTGTGTGGGGTACGTATTAGTACTCTTTTTAATTGCTCTTTTTTCTATTATGCTTTAGCTTTTTGGCGGTTGAGCAAAAACCCAAAAGTATGTTAGAATGATTGTCAAAACTAAAACATATTAAATTTGCTTTAATATTTTTTTTCCTAAATGTGTGAGGTGTTGTGTATATAATGCGAGAATAGGTCAAAATTTCAAAATTATCTTTGATTTTATTTCTGTACGTAATTTTAGGGACCAAAATCAATAAAAGATATATTTGAGGACTAAATTGACTAATGAAAGATAAAATGTGAGGATGTTTTGTCATTTTACTTTATTATTTGGAAGAAAGTGAAAAAGCGAAAAAAAAAATACTTTACACACGCATCTAATGATATCTTGTCACATCATTTAACTAGTATGACAAAATTTATATTTTTGAACTCAATAAATGAGATAGTAACACATTATTTAATATTTATATAAGTTAAACTCAACCAACAATATCTTTAAAACATCAGCTCTTCCAATAATTAAATAACAAAAACATAATGATTAAGTAATTATACATGAATAAATAATATTAACATTATTAATAATAATAAATAAATAATGAATAAAATAAATCTTCTCCTATATGTCATTTTCACCTTTTACATTCCAAATTTATGTCATTTTTAATTTCATACTTAAAGAGTTGTCTTCCTTTTTTTTCTGTTGCGTAGTTTTACTATTGTTCCGGACTGGGCCAAGAGCCCAATCTTCGTGTTGGGCCGCGACCGGCCCAAAAAGCGGTACTCCGCCCAAGAAGGCGCATGAAACTCACCAAGACAACTACCAACAACTGAGATTCCTTCGCCTGATCCAACGGCAGTCTTGCGCCGCCTCGCTCTATAAATACGGGCCAACTCCTCTGACTCTCCAAGGTACTCACGATGCAGAACCCCCACCAGACACAACCAGCAACACAGACCAAGATAGTCCCCTAGCTGACGTGACTGTCGGGATTACGATCTCGGGGACAGGTCGCCTCGCCGGCGGTCCGAACATTCTCGCTTAGGACCGTTTGTAAGGGAGATTGACGAATACCCAATTCCACCCTCCGTAGAGAAGCCTCCGATTCTGAGCTTATATGATGTGATCGGAGATCTAGATAATCACCTAGACTACTTTGAGCTATAGTGTTAGATGCTAAAGTACTGGGAATTTGATGAACAGATTTAACTGCAATGTCCTCATTACTGAACTCCTTATCTGAATTTTTTTTAAACACATTATTGGAACAGTTCAGCTTTTGCTTCGGGCAATTGCAGCTTTTTACAATATACATGACCATTTGTACACTTTGAGATCCTATTGCACTGACGATCCTATGATCTTCATACTTAGCCTTAATATAACCGATGCACCCCCAAACTTAGCTTCAAAAGCTACTCTAAATTTTTAGTAAAAACTTGACTCAACCTTGGTTAACCAGGACTAACTTCAGCATCAAATAGTCCCTAGCTAACTAGGTTTCTCCCTAAGTTTAGAGTTTTGTGTAAAAGCAGCAATAAGACCAGTCATTCATCAAGCAAGGCTACATTACACTTATGCACTTAATCATCATTAAAATTAGCCCAAAAAGAATAATTTCTAATATTGCAAGGCTAGAAACATCAACTGATCATGCTTTTTATTCATAATTACTCAGCAAAGTAAACATAAACATGCAAAGTCCTCCCCCCAACATAAAACCTAGCAGTGTCCCCACAGCGCATGCATACTAAAGGGAGAGGAGAACAGATATTGAAAACAGGAAAAAGACTTCTTTTTTTTAGAAAGGGAAGGTCACTTCTTTGCTACACCTGATTTGAGCCTGTTGCTTGCTCTAGGATGCTTTTTCAGTGGCTTCTGTTCTACTACCACTTGGGGCGCTACAGCGTCAGGTGCTGTAGCAGCAACTTCAGATGCTTCAGGCTCCAGATTGGCATCCATTTTTGCAGACTTTGATTCTGCTTGTTTCTTTGCATCAGACTTGTGAGGAACCTCCTCATATATGGCTACTTTGACAGGCTGATCTTCAGGTGCTGTGGCATCAAACGCTATAGCGGCAACTTGCATTCCTGATGCGGCCTATTCTTCTGCAATATCAGCAAGCTTAGCACCAGGATTTTTCCTTGTTACAGTATAGGATAGAAGGTTTCTCTGGCCAGCTGCATGCTTCTCTTTCATTTTAGGTGCTATAACACTTGCAGATTGGTCAGCAGATGCCTCTTCCTTTTCAGCACCTGACTCAGTAACCTCACTAGTGAAGTCTTGCATTTTTGCCTTTGGGTTTCTGCGGGCACTTTACTTGATTCTATGCTCCTTTGTGGGTGTAACAGCTGGGGCTGTCACACCAGTTGGTTCAGCAGATGCTGTGGCATCAGGCGCTACAGCATCAGATTTGATGGTGTTTTCTTCTTGTGGGGGCCGCTGTTGTGGTTCTAACTCTGTAACCAATGGTTCTTGTGGGGATAGGGGTGTGTTATACCCCAATTTTGTCCGTCTTCTTTTTTCTAGTTTTAGTCGTTTATTTTACTTAAATCGAGTTTTGAAGTCGCGTGATTACGAGAATTATCAGTATGGCGTCTCAGTTACTAACCCTGGCCAATTTCAATTACCCTGTTCAACTAAATCGAAATACCGTTGTTTTAAATTAGGCATGCACGCGAATGATCGATCTTTTCGTGCGTTCTTCAATTTAATCTTCGTATTTGGATTTAGTCGAACCTAATTGGGACTAACAAAGTCATTTTTCTCGCGATTGGGCTTGTCGTTTCAATTTGGGCTTAAGAACGCGATTCTGAGATAATTTTAGCATTTAGTGGTCAACGGGCTTATTTATTCTCTTTGGGCCTCGTTCTCACACACTTGTCTAGTTGGGCCCGATATCGCTTTTGTGTTTGGCCCGATTTCTTTTATTATTTTTACTTTGCCTATTCATTTATTTTGAGTAGTATATATAGTCTAAAAATGTCAAAAAAATCTATTTATTTTTATTTACAATTTAATAGTGTTTAGGAGTCCAATTGTCCAAAAAAATACAAAAAAATTACATCAAAAGGGCCAAAAATGGCCAGATCCGAAAATACACATTAGGCAGCAAATTAGGGTTTCTCTAAAGCTGTTGCTGCAACTGTTGGGCCTGGATTGATCCACTCCAAAACCTGAAAAATAGCTAATTCAAATCAGCAGCTAAAAAGGGGGGAGGTGGAGTCAGCCCTGAGTCAGCTACTAGCTGTCCAGGAGACAAGGCCATTAACCAGTAATAATCAGTAATCAAAAAATTAATTTTCGGTTTCAAAATATGGCTATAAAATGCTAATCTGAAAACCAAATTGAAGGAAGAAAAGACAGCAATTTTCACAGAAAGATTCACACACATAAGTTCAGAAAAAAAAAAGAATCACAACAACAGAGAAAAGAAGGAAGCAGCAGTTGTTCTTCTCGTTTCAGTAGCAAAAGTGAGTCATTTCAAAAGCTGGAGATTTAGAGGAGCAGTAGCAATTTTCAGTCCAGGAAGCAAAAAAAGAGGGAAATAACAGCAAGAGGAGCAGCAGTAGCTGGGCAAATAAGAGAGTTCTCAGAAGCTGGAGTTAAGGTTGGTTCCACTAAACCATTAAGTAGGGAAATATGTGCTGAAATTATTTATATATAATCTGTTTGAGTTTAAATGGGTATATAAAAACAACAAATGTAATTTAATTCTCTTCAAGACAAAATAGTTTCTCATAAATCAAAAACTTTGTTAATAGTCTTGTGAAGCCTTTGCTTGCATGATTATTAACAATGAGGTACTAGTGGTGATCACTTGGAGCCTTTGCTCAATTGATCATCATGAATGCCTGAATTTTCCTAAGGAGTTTCACTAAATCAAAAACTTTGTTAATAGTCTCGTGAAACCGTTGCTTGCATGATTATTAAACAATGAGGCACTAGTGGTGATCACTTGGAGCCTTTGCTCAATTGATCATCATGAATGCCCAATTTTCACAATTAAACAAGGTAAAAAAAAACAAAAACCTTTTTCTAGACAACCCAGAACTACGTAGCTTTGAATTCTCCATCACACCGGGAGATACGTAGGAGCGAGAGGCTAATTCTCGTCAAGCGCCCTCTTCTAAAAAAACCATTTTTTCCCCCTTTTCATAATAAATAAAGATTTTTACTAAGAATTTTTCAACAAGAAGTAGAGAGGCAAAATTAAATATTTTCAGGTCAACATACAAAAACCACACATTTAATTAAAGGTTCCCTCTCAGTAGAGAGGATGCGTGGGGTGCTAATACCTTCCCCGCGCGTAGCCGACCCCCGAACCCAAAACTCTCAGTTTTCAAAGGCCAATCGCTTTCTAAAAAAGGTTTTTCTAATACTTTCCTTAAATAAGTATTGGTGGCGGCTTCATTGTCATTGTTTTTTTAGAAAAGTTGTAAACGAGGAAGGTTCTCCCTCGGGGGCTTTTTCGGGCGCAACAGCTGGCGACTCCACTGGGGAATAAAAAAAAAACATTTTTTTAAAAAGTGGGTCAAGCCTAATTAATTAAGTTTGTGGTTTATATGATTGATTCGAATATCTTGCTTTGCCTCTCTTCTTCTTCCTTTTTCATAAGCATATTACATCCATGTGCATTCTTCTTCTATGTTTGTTTTTGTTTAAGCATATTACATCCATGTGCATTCTTCTTCTATGTTTGTTTTTGTTTAAAGCAATAGATAGTTACTTCCTTTGCTAAGTTCCCTCATGCATTTCTTCCCCATATTGTCATGTCCCCTTCTTCTTTGCTCCCTTTCTTGAGGTAAGTAGTGCAATGTTGTTGGCACTCTAGATTAGTTGTATTTGATGATATTAAACCCTAGGGTAGACAACATGTTATCGCTTGCATTTGTCTGGACTGCTCTGGATTTTCATTTGCAGGTGGGGAAGGGTAGTTATTCCTAGGTGTTGTGCCCTCGACACACACTTCACATCCTATACTTGTGAGCATTGAGTGGGGCCTAAAACCCAAGGTCTGAACAAAAACCTAGGAGAGTGGGAATGATTAGTGACTGCCATTCGTAGACCTTTGTCTGTATGGCTCTCATGAAAGTTCCACCCAAGAGTGCGCTTTGTCATGATGCCTCACACTCGGTAGCTTTCTACGATTGTGGGTGCCATCATGAGAGAAACTTTAGCTCTTGGTTGCCATTGTAAGGAAGTGATTAGAACCTACATGGGAGGATTACCCCTTTCGTCGACTTTAGACCCTAGGATTTCCACCCTTTGTAGGACACGGGGGCACGCCTTTGTTTGTTGCATTAGTTTAGGCATTCCTTTTTCTTAAACTCTCTTTCAAAAATCGTAGAAAATAATATCCTTATTTTCTTACCCTCTTTTTATGTAAATGACACATCATTTCGCATCCACATCATTTCGCATTCACATCGTTTCGCACCATTGCATTTGCATCTAACAAAAGTTTGAAAAAAAAAAAAACTTTCATCATTTGCATTCTTCATGCATTAAAGTTTGTTTGCCGGAGATCGCAACGTAACACCGAACCTTGTCATAGGTGTGTAAGAAGCAACATGGAATCCAAAGGCAAAACCGCATTCAAGTCGAGGTTCCCCATTGTAAAGAAGATTGATGTAACTAGTTTGAAGGAATATGCTTCCCTATTAGGTCATATTGAGCTTCGGTCCTTCGACAAGACTTATGGGAATATCCGCAAGTTATTACAGTTAGAAGTACAAGAGAGCGCCATCGCCGCCCTATGTTGGTTCTATGACTGAGATTAGATGTTTTCTTTTCAAGAACTTCCAAATGGCACCTACCCTAGAGGAGTATGAGAAGATTCTGGGTTTTGATCGCTCAGAGGCTAGACCTTACCAGTATCAGAGGCAGTATTATTCAGATGAGAAGTTTGCTTCCTTGTTACAAATCAGTGTAGAAGAAGTGCGGTCCCACAAAGTTAAGCGTAACAAGATATTTGGGTTTCCTCAGGAGTACTTTGAGAGTTTGATGACTAGTTATGTAACATCAAATGATTGGGTTTCTTTCAAGCAAGTACTAGCTTTGACCATCTTCGGCATTGTTCTTTTCCCTCAGATTGAGAAACATATAGATGAAACCGCTGTTGGTGTGTTCCTAGCTTTCAAGAGTGCAAAAAGTCTCATCAACCCGGTTCCCGCTATTCTTGCCGAGACCTATCGTGCCTTCACCCGCCATCATGAGTTCCGAAAGGATAAGAAGTGTTGTTCCTTCCCTGTGCTATACGCTTGGTTGATCATTCATGTGTGCATTAACAAAAGTGAAGTTGGGGACCTGCTTTCCCACACCTTGGGTTGCAATCCGAAGACTATGAGCCCTCAGGAGTGGAAGGATACTCTTAAGAATCTTGATGCTCTTCAAATTCGGTGGTACTTGCACAAGTTTTGGGAAGATAGACCCTCAGTGATATTCCAATGTGGCAGTTTCCAGAACGTTCCTCTCATGGGAACACAGGGATGCATCAACTATAACCCGTCTTTGGCCTTGAGACAACTCGGGTACCCTATGCAGGACTCACCCTCCGAAGCTATGTTGTTCCGTTTTTACCTCCATGAGGGGATCCCTAAAGACGAGGACTTACTTCGGCGAGTCTTGCAAGCTTGGGAAACCGTGGTACGGGAAAACAAGGGCGAGTTATCTAAAAGGACCACTGCTATCTCCTTCACTCAATGGCTAGAAAAGAGGATTAAGGAAACTCGATCATCCAACCAAGGAATGCCATCACTCGAAGAGAAAATACCAGAACCCCACGTTCCCCTAATTGAAGAACTAGAAGAGGTTAAGTTGGCCTTATCGAAAGCGGAAGAAGAGAAAAGGGCTTTGCAAAACAGATTGGGAAAGGTGATGCAAGACAAGCGGAAGCTAGAAAATGAAAATGTTCTTCAAGCCGCCGCTATTGAAGCAACCAATAGGAAGCTTGAAATAGAAGAAGAGAGCAAGAGGGGAATTCAGAAACATTGGGAGGGAGCTAAAGAAGAAGTAAAGAGGTGCGCCTCAAAGATGAATGAGGCTGTGGCGGAAGCATGGGAATGGAAGAAATCATATGCCAAGTCAAGGAGAGATGAGAAAATGGTTAGAGAGGCGCTAGCTAAGTCAAAAGAGGAATTCCAAAGGATGAAGTTTGATATGGAGAACCAAGTGAAAAATATCAGCAAGATAGAGAGTCTATCATAGGGATCTTGAAAGAATATCAACAAGCTTTGGAGTTTGAACAAGGAAGGTCGGATGAACTGAAGAGGAATTTCCAATACCTAAGGGAATCTTATGGGCAAGTGCAAGCAGAAAGCCAGTACTGGGAGGAACGCTTCATGGCATTAATTGGCAGAATAGAAGACCAAGAAGTCATCAAGTAGCTAAGGGATGAGATTCAGCTTTGGAGGAGCAAATTTTCAAAGCTAGCAGGGCTAGCTAATCAAGCTGTGAGAAATGATCCCAAGAAGCTAAGAAGAGCTGAAGCAGAATTGAACCCTTGCAACACTCCGGCCAAGGTGCGTGAGTTTGTCGAGTATTGTAAGATCCTGACAGAAGAACTCATGGAGAAGGCCAAGGGAGCGGCCGAAAGCAAGAAGAGAAAGAGGAAGGAGAAATTGAAGGCTATATGCCTCTGAAGTTCACTTTAGAACATTGCAATATTTCTTAGGAAATTGTAATTTTCTCTAAAAAGTTGTAATTTTCTTTGGATATTGTACTTTGTCCTCAGAATATTGTACTTTGCTTTTCTCTCGAGTTTGAAGTATTCTTTCCTTTTGAATAAAGTGTGTTCGTTTTGCCTATTGCTTCCAATTTCGTTGCAAAAAAAAAAAAAAAATAATAATAATAATAATAATAAAAATAAAAACAAAAATGTTAGAGCTTTAGACCTACACGCCTATGACAAGACGAATTACACCGCGATTCCCGGCACCCAAACAAACATAAAATCATGCATATTGCATT
Source organism: Astragalus membranaceus (assembly GCA_039519185.1). Taxonomy (NCBI): domain Eukaryota; kingdom Viridiplantae; phylum Streptophyta; class Magnoliopsida; order Fabales; family Fabaceae; genus Astragalus; species Astragalus membranaceus. The sequence continues at coordinate 31,605,373 of CM076852.1, read as the reverse complement.
GCATCTGCATTCATTTATTTAATCTTCGTGCTCATAAAGTGTATTCCCTCAATAGAAAAAGACAAGCTGGTTCGCCAACATCGATACCTGACTCGTCTACAAGCAAGGCTCATGGAAACTAACCAGAATGACCGGGGCCGTCCTGTTATTGAAGACTTAGGAAGTGGGGAATCAGACCATGGTAACACCGCTGCTGAGGTTCCCAATCCAGAGCAATTGGCTCAAGAGAATCGGGAGTTGAGAACGAAAATCGGGGCAATGGAAGCACAGATGACGAAAATGATGGGCATACTACAAGCTTTGAGGAACGGAACTACCGCTGAAAGTCTCGCCGTCACTACCGGAGTTGCTGTCACTCTTCCCCCTCCGAGTCTCGAGACTAACACCTTTGCTCATACTTCAGGAACCAACAACCAGGGCCAACCAGTTATGCATGGGATGCCTTGGGGACTCCCATCCGGATACGCACCTCCAGGAGCCGAGGCTAATGCGGGAGGTAATCCCCTTAGGGTTGCAGAACAAGTCCGACCCATCTCAGCCACAAACAGTGGAGGAGCGGGAGCGCCTCAGGGCCAAATTCAGATTCCTATTCCGCCGGGAACTCCGTTTGACTTTCATTCACCAGTAACGATCCACCCCCAATTCAGGGACCAATTCTTGGGAATATCACTCACTCACGTGACCCACACGTGAACCCAGCCGTAGTGTCGATGAGTAATCCTCACTACGGTGTGAATAGTTTTCCTCAGAACTATCCTGCTGAAGCTCCTCAAGCTAGAGACAGGTATCATATGTTAGAAGAACGCTTAAGGATGATTGAAGGGTCGGGCTCTAGAGCAAGAAAAGCTCGTGATCTGTGTCTCATCCCTGATGTGGTTTTACCTCCCAAATTCAAAGTGCCCGACTTTGACAAGTACCGAGGCGTGACTTGCCCTAAAAGTCATCTGATCATGTACTGTAGAAAAATGGGTGCACACTCTCATGATGACAATTTGTTGATCCATTACTTCCAAGAGAGCCTTGCGGGAGCATCTCTCAACTGGTACATGCAGCTAGAACCGTCCCATATCCATTGTTGGAAGGACTTGGCTGATGCTTTCCTCAGACAGTACCAGTACAATACAGATATGGCGCCAGACAGAACACAGTTGCAGAGTCTGGCAAAAAGAGATAATGAGTCATTCAAAGAGTATGCCCAGCGGTGGAGGGCTTTGGCTGCACAGGTAACACCCCCTTTGTTAGAGAAGGAATTAGTCTTCATGTTCATGGAAACCCTGCCGCCGTTATACTACGATCGGTTGATTGGTAGCGTGTCTTCCAATTTCTCAGACATGGTAATCATCGGTGAAAGACTAGAAAACGGAATGAGAAGCGGCAAGATTGCACATGGTTCCACAGGTACAACCACCCAGAAAAAGCCATTCTCCGGATTTTCAAAGAAGAAAGAAGGAGAGACCAACGCCATCACCATAAGCCCACCTTATCAAACACAAAACATCCCTGTCCCCACTCAAACACGACCAACCCTTCCACCACAAAATAACTACCACAAAAGCTACCCAGACAAAAAACAGACCACCTTTGATCCCATCCCCATGTCCTATACTGACCTCTTCAACTATCTTTTTACAAACAAACTCATCAATACCAGACCCATGAGACCAGTTCAGCCACCCTATTTCCAAGGCTACAATCCCAATGTTACCTGTGCATTTCATGAAGGGGCAGTGGGACACGCTGTTGAGGACTGCAAGGCATTCAAAATTGTGGTGCAAGATCTTATTGATGCCAAAGGGATAACCTTCAAACAAGAAAACCCGAGTATCACAACTAATCCGCTGCCTGGTCATCAGAAACATGCAACCAATGCCATCCATGATATGGGGAGTCAGTCCTTAATCAGAACTGTGGAGTGTATCCAAACACCCTTAGAGGTTATTCATGCAGAGCTATGCAAGTTCGGGGTCATTGAGAGAGGATGTACTCAGAGAGAAGTCTGTGTCGATGTTAATTGTGATGGGGCATGTGAGGCTTTCAGGACAGTTTTGCAGGACCTATTGGATCGTCATGTAATCCAAATAGGTGTGCAAGAGAAAGAGGAGGACGTGCTGACTTTGCAATCAGATAGGAATATAAATGTTCAGAAACCCATTGAGGTCCCGTATAGCCGAAAGCCGATCGAGGAGAGACTTAAGACCATTGTGATTCCTGTCCCAGCTCCTCATCAAAAGAACAATGCTGTTCCATGGAGCTATGGGGTGTCAGTTCCAATTCAGACGCCTCAGGTTGTTCCCGATGTCACCAACATTGCGGGAAGCAGCGGAGTCACTACAAGCGGACGTGTTTATGTCCCTGAAGTCCTGAAAGAAGGTCCCTCAAAGGAGGAGGAGGAAAGAATTCGCAAAGGCAAAGCGCAAGAACCCAAGGAAAGTAGGAAAGCGTCAGAACAAGAAGCCACTGAATTTCTGAAGATCATGCGTCAGAGTGATTACAAAGTGGTGGACCAGCTGCACCACACTCCTGCAAAGATCTCTATCATGTCCCTACTGCTCAATTCTGAGGCTCACCGTACAGCCCTAATGAAAGTATTGAATGAAGCCCATGTAGCTGAGAACATCACTGTTGACCAGCTCGATGGCATTGTAGGGAATATTGTTGCATCCAATTATATTACTTTTACCGATGATGAGCTCACCCCTGAGGGAAAGGGGCATAATCAGGCACTTCACATTTCAGTTAGATGTGGTGAATATACACTCTCCAGGGTCCTCATCGATAATGGATCCTCTTTGAATGTCATGCCCAAATCTACTATGAGCAGATTAAATGTAGACTGTTCATATATGAAGCCTAGCTCAACACTAGTTAGGGCATTTGACGGATCCAAGAAAGAGGTTATGGGAGAAATGGAGTTCCAGATGCAGATAGGGCCAGAAGTATTTTATGTGAATTTTCAGATCATGGACATTGCATCATCCTACAGTTGTCTCCTGGGGAGACCCTGGATTCATGCTGCCGGTGCTGTTTCTTCATCCCTCCACCAAAGGCTTAAGTTTAGAGTCGACGACAAGCTGATAGTCGTTTTTGGAGAAGAAGAGTTCATCGTTAGCAAACCCCATCCCTCTCAATACATTGAGGCTGCAGAAGAATCACTTGAATCTGCCTTTCAATCACTAGAAATTGCAAATGCTGCTTTTGTGGGGGAAGAAGCCCCGTTGCCCGTACCAAAGATATCTAATGCTGCTGTCATGGTAGCCAAAGTCATGCTGCAAAATGGTTACCAGATCGAAAAAGGGTTGGGAAAGTCCGAGCAAGGAGTTCTGACGCCGGTTCAGCTGCAAGAGTACAAGGATAGGCGTGGGTTAGGATATTGGCCCACTCAGGCTGACAAGAAGAGAATGGCTGAGGAAAAGCGAGAAAGGAGGCTAGCTAAGCTTCAGGGACGGGAACCAAGCTGGAAGAAGATTCCTATCCATGATCTCTCTCGGAGCTTTAGGAATGCGGGTATGCTGGATCCCAATCAGGTGGCCGTCATTGAGAAAGAATCAGTTGTGGAAAACAAAGGAGTGGACTTGGTGCGTCGCAGTGCAGCAGATGAAGAGCTTGATAATTGGAAGATCATTGATTTCCCTGTTATTTTCATTCCAAAGTAATGATTTTGTAATGCAAATTCTTTGGCTCTGCCCAAGGCCTTAGGATATTTCATAAGGGCATGCACGTTTTTCCTTCAAATATCATCTATCAATAAAATGTTGTTTTGAATTCTCAAATGAATAAATTTGCTTTTCATTATCATACGTCTCCATCTTGTGTTTCTATTTTTGCCTGTTCATTTCTTTCTATTCCCGCAAATGCAGATCTAAAATGAATATCTTTGAGAATAACGATGCCAACGATTCATATGTTAATTTTGATCACCCCGTTAACCAAGCTGAGGAGGATGTTGAGGATGACTGGGAAACTCCTCCAGAGTTGATGAGAATGGTTGAACAAGAGGAAAAGGTTATTCAGGCACATGGGGAGTCCGTTGAGATAATTAACCTAGGCACAGAGGACAGCAAGAAGGAAGTAAAGGTGGGTACTTCAATGAAGGAAGGTGAGCGCAAGAAACTAATTGAACTCCTACATGAGTATGTTGATGTCTTTGCATGGACTTATCAAGATATGCCAGGTTTAGATACTGACATAGTGGTGCATAAGTTGCCAGTCAAGCCAGAATGTCCTCCGGTAAAGCAGAAACTGAGAAGAATGAAGCCAAAAATGTCCTTAAAGATCAGGGATGAAGTGAAAAAGCAGTTTGACGCTGGGTTCCTAGTGGTAGCCAAGTATCCGCAATGGGTTGCCAACATCGTGCCAGTTCCCAAAAAGGACGGGAAAGTTAGAATGTGCGTTGATTACAGAGATCTGAACCGTGCTAGTCCCAAAGATGATTTTCCCCTGCCCCATATTGATGTCTTAGTGGATAGTACGGCACAACATTCACTTTTCTCCTTCATGGATGGGTATTCAGGGTATAACCAGATCAAGATGGCTCCTGAGGATATGGAGAAGACGACTTTCACAACTCTTTGGGGAACATTCTGTTACAGAGTCATGCCATTCGGGTTGAAGAACGCCGGTGCTACCTATCAAAGGGCTATGGTAACATTGTTTCATGACATGATGCACAAAGAAATAGAGGTCTACGTGGATGATATGATCTCCAAGTCTAAAACTGATGAGGAACACATTGTCAATTTGCAAAAGCTCTTCGAGCGGTTGAGAAAATTCAAGCTCAGATTAAATCCTGCCAAGTGTACCTTTGGCGTGCGATCAGGAAAGTTGTTGGGGTTCATCGTCAACCAAAAGGGGATAGAGGTCGATCCAGACAAGGTGCGTGCGATTCTTGAGATGCCAGTCCCTAAAACAGAAAAAGAGATTCGAGGTTTTCTCGGAAGACTGAACTACATCTCTAGGTTCATATTCCAGTGACTGCCACTTGTGAACCAATCTTCAAACTTTTGTGCAGGAATCAAGAGACCAAATGGAATGATGATTGTCAAGAAGCATTTGAAAAGGTCAAAAAATATCTTCAGAATCCACCTATATTGACGCCTCCTGTACCCGGCAGACCTCTGATCCTGTACCTAACCGTGCTAGACAGCTCAATGGGTTGCATGTTAGGGCAACATGATGAATCTGGGAAGAAAGAGCATGCCATTTACTATTTGAGCAAGAAATTCACTGACTGTGAGACAAGGTACTCGCTTCTAGAAAAGACTTGTTGTGCTTTAGCTTGGGCTGCTCATCGTTTGAGGCAGTACATGCTAAGTCACACTAGTTGGTTGGTATCTAAAATGGATCCTATCAAGTATATCTTCGAGAAGCCGGCACTTACAGGGAGGCTTGCCCGTTGGCAAATGCAGTTATCAGAATATGATCTCCTATATGTCACTCAGAAAGCAATTAAAGGTAGTGCGTTGGCTGAGTACCTGGCACATCAGCCCGTTGAAGATTATCAGCCTATGCAGTATGACTTTCTTGATGAAGATATCATGGCTTTGTTTGAAGAAGGGAAATCCCTAGAAGATGAAAGGTGGAGAATGGTGTTCGATGGTGCCTCCAATATATACGGGCACGGAGCAGGGGCAGTGCTGATTTCCTCTGATAATCACTTCATCCCATTCACTACCAGACTAAGCTTCTACGTCACTAATAATATCGCAGAGTATGAGGCATGTATTCTTGGTATCCAGGCAGCCATTGATTGGAAAGTTAAGAGACTTGATGTGTATGGAGATTCAGCCCTAGTAATTCACCAAGTGAACGGTGATTGGGAGACCAGGGACTCCAAGTTGATCCCTTACCGAGATTACATTCTAAAGCTGGTTGAGCTTTTTGAGGAAATCACATTCCAGCACCTTCCTCGCAATGAGAATCAGTTGGCTGATGCACTAGCTACTTTGTCTTCAATGTTTAATATCAGCTGCGACAAAAGCTTGACTCACATCGAGATTCAGCATCGAGATTTGCCAGCGCATCATTATTGCATGGTCATCGAGGAAGAGTCTGATAACAAGCCCTGGTATTATGACATCAAGCAGTACGTCTTGAGCAGAGAATACCCTCCTGGAGCGTTAGGGAATGACAAGAGAACCCTCAGAAGATTGTCAAGGAATTTCTTTTTGAGCGGTGAAGTCCTATACAAGAGAAATTATGACATGGTCCTTTTAAGGTGTGTGACAGAAGAAGAGGCAACAAAAATCGTGAGAGAAGTCCATGAAGGCTCATTTGGGGTTCATTCCAGTGGGCACACCATGGCAAGAAAAATCTTAAGAGCTGGCTATTATTGGTTGCAAATGGAATCAGATTGCTATAGTTTCGTAAGAAGATGTCACAAGTGTCAAATCTACGCTGATCATATTCATGTACCACCTGCTTCCCTAAATGTCTTGACTGCCTCTTGGCCATTCTCAATGTGGGGCATGGACGTCATAGGTCCTATCGAGCCTAAGGCGTCAAATGGGCATCGCTTCATCCTGGTCATTATTGATTACTTCACCAAGTGGGTTGAAGCTACTTCATATTCCAGCATTACCAGCTCTGTGGTTGCTAAGTTTGTAAAGAAAGATTTGATTTGCCGCTATGGGCTTCCGGATAAGATTATCACAGATAATGGCAGCAACTTGAACAGTAAGATGATGAAAGAGTTATGCGAGGACTTCAAAATCCAACATCATAATTCTTCTCCATACCGTCCAAGATGAATGGGGCAGTTGAAGCGGCCAACAAGAATATCAAGAGGATTGTGCAAAAGATGGTAGTAACCTATAAAGATTGGCACGAGATGCTTCCTTTCGCCTTGCATGAGTATCGTACCTCAGTGCGTACTTCAACTGGGGCAACCCCTTTCTCTTTGGTGTATGGGTCGGAAGCAGTCCTCCCCATTGAAGTTGAGATACCCTCTCTGCGGGTACTGATGGAAACCAAGTTGGAAGAAGCAGAATGGGTCCAAGCTCGTCTGGATCAGCTGAATCTCATTGAGGAGAAAAGAATTGCTGCCCTGTGTCATGGCCAGTTGTATCAACAAAGAATGAAAACAGCTTTCGACAAGAAGGTTCGTCCCCGAGAATTCAGCGAGGGAGACCTTGTGCTCAAGAAGATTCTGCCTATCCAGAGTGACCCCCGTGGGAAATGGACTCCTAGCTATGATGGACCATATGTGGTAAAGAAAGCCTTTTCTGGAGGAGCATTGATACTCACCAACATGGATGGTGAAGAACTTAGAAACCCAGTCAATTCAGATTCAGTCAAGAAATATTACGCCTGAGAAAAATAAAAAGGAAAATGAAAAAATGAGTCAAGCAAGAATTAGCTCGCTAGGTTGAAATCCCGAAAGGGCGGCCTAGGCAAAAAAAGAGCGACCCGGTGGACTGAAAACTCGCAATGAGCGGTCCAGGCAAAAATTAGGGTCAGAAAGGTTGGACTTAAAAAAAAAAAAGTAAAAGAGGCAAGCAGCGTCTCCAAAAGCTTGGGTAAAAGGGTGGTCAAGGATATAAGTATGGGTGATTGGCATCAACACTTCAAAGACGAAAAACGCTCATAAGATCTGTTGCGTCCATTTTTCTTGCTTTTTCTTAGTTTCAAAGTTCTCAATGTACTCTTTTCAGTCGGCGCGACCTTTTGCGCGTTCGATTTCCATATGAATAAAAGTCCAAACTCCCCACTCCGTCTGCTTATTGTTTTGTCATTGCTTCCTTTTCATTTGTGCTTTAAAATGATGTTTTATGGTAGATGATAAATGAATTATGAAAAGGTGCATAAATCAGAGCATTAAACTCATTGCGAAACTTTTGAAAATCATGAGAAAAGAAATGATCTCTCAATCAGGTAAATTCATAAAAGCCAAACAAAAGCACTGAGTGCGTCCAAATAATTCACAAAAAAGGCTGAAGCATGACCCTCACACCATTATGGACGATCATCGTGCCTCGTAGCGCAAGTCCTACGATTTGGTTGAACCGGCGAATGAAAAGCCAAAAAGAGCAAAAGAGCAACAAAAATAAGAAGAAAAGAAAAAGAAAACAAGAAAAAAGGGGATTAGAAAAAAAAAGAGAGCAAAAGAGCAATAAAACGAATGAAACTCATGCATTGCATTCATCAAACATAGACAAAAAAGAAAACTCATGCAAGCAAGAAGAAACTCCTGCATCACATCACGTTCATCCCATCAAAAAGCAATCATGGCATTTGCATTGCATACATTTGTTCATATCACTTGCAGGTACAAAGGCGGATAAATACTTCGGTGTTAATCCTCGCCCTCAGTTCCCAGAGAATGCTCCCTTAGTTCGGAGTTCAAATGCTTTTCAGTTCAGCGCTCAAGCGTGCATTGCAGTTTGGAGTTCAAAATCGCTCTCGTCGGAGTTCAACGCTCCCTTCTGTCCAGGTCTCACGTCGTGTACGAGCAACGCGATGGACCGCAGCCCCATGTGAGGTTCAACGGAATAGTTGTATCAGCCTAAGATACAGTGGACGCCGTGCATTGATCAGTATATCAGTTCCGGAGCTGATAACGATCCCCCCGGTCGCTCGAAAAGGCCAACAGGAAGCGTGCTCCTCAAAGCCACGTGCAAACTCGGATTCATCAAGAGTCCGTTTAAGGATTACAGGTTTTAGGCAGCCTGGGCAATTTACCGCTTTCTGCACACCAAGTGCCCATTTACCGCTTTCTGCACGCCAAGTGCCCGTTTTACCTTTTTTGCCCGCACGTCAGTGTTCATTTACTGTTTTCGCATCGACACGAAAGTGCCTACTCTTTATCTTCATTTTGCCTCGGAATATGTTTCGGCCAATTCATATTCTTTGTTAAAATCCAGATAAAAAAAAAGAAAAAGAAAAAAAGAGAAGGAAAAGGAAAAGAAAACTCAGATTTCTCTAGGTAGACAAAATTGGTATAATTTCTGAATTCTTTATTTCCATTTTGCCTCGGAATATGTTTCGGCCAATTCATATTCCTTGTCAAAATCCAAATAAAGAGGGGCAGCTGTTATACCCCAATTTTGTCCGTCTTCTTTTTTCTAGTTTTAGTCGTTTATTTTACTTAAATCGAGTTTTGAAGTCGCGTGATTACGAGAATTATCAGTATGGCATCTCAGTTACTAACCCTGGCCAATTTCAATTACCCAATTCAACTAAATCGAAATACCGTTGATTTAAATTAGGCATGCACGCGAATGATCGATCTTTTCGTGCGTTCTTCAATTTAATCTTCGTATTTGGATTTAGTCGAACCTAATTGGGACTAACAAAGTCATTTTTCTCGCGATTGGGCTTGTCGTTTCAATTTGGGCTTAAGAACGCGATTCTGAGATAATTTTAGCGTTTTGTGGTCAACGGGCTTATTTATTCTATTTGGGCCTCGTTCTCACACACTTGTCTAGTTGGGTCCGATATCGCTTTTGTATTTGGCCCGATTTCTTTTATTATTTTTACTTTGCCTATTCATTTATTTTGAGTAGTATATATAGTCTAAAAATGTCAAAAAAATCTATTTATTTTTATTTACAATTTAATAGTGTTTAGGAGTCCAATTGTCCAAAAAAATACAAAAAAATTACATCAAAAGGGCCAAAAATGGCCAGATCCGAAAATACACATTAGGCAGCAAATTAGGGTTTCTCTAAAGCTGTTGCTGCAACTGTTGGGCCTGGATTGATCCACTCCAAAACCTGAAAAATAGCTAATTCAAATCAACAGCTAAAAAGGGAGGAGGTGGAGTCAGCCCTGAGTCAGCTACTAGCTGTCCAGGAGACAAGGCCATTAACCAGTAATAATCAGTAATCAAAAAATTAATTTTCGGTTTCAAAATATGGCTATAAAATGCTAATCTGAAAACCAAATTGAAGGAAGAAAAGACAGCAATTTTCACAGAAAGATTCACACACATAAGTTCAGGAAAAAAAAGAATCACAACAACAGAGAAAAGAAGGCAGCAGCAGTTGTTCTTCTCGTTTCAGTAGCAAAAGTGAGTCATTTCAGAAGCTGGAGATTTAGAGGAGCAGTAGCAATTTTCAGTCCAGGAAGCAAAAAAGAGGGAAATAACAGCAAGAGGAGCAGCAGTAGCTGGGCAAATAAGAGAGTTCTCAGAAGCTGGAGTTAAGGTTGGTTCCACTAAACCATTAACTAAGGAAATATGTGCTGAAATTATTTATATATAATCTGTTTGAGTTTAAATGGGTATATAAAAACAACAAATAACAGAGACATAGGGAAGAAGAGGATCAAAAAACCAAAACTAAGAATAAAAAAAATTAATTAAAAAACTGACCTTTGAAGTTTCGCCGGAGACTTCGTCTTCTCCGGCGAAGCTCCGACGAGCCACCAAACCGAACCAACCCCTTCCAGATAACTCCAGCTGCCATGAAACACCAACACTCCGGCGAACCCCACCTGAAATCACCATCGTGAGTCACCCCTCAGCTCATCACAGACCCCCCTACAGCAACCGCCACCACCGTGGCCTACTCAACCCACCACCGTACGCCCCAAAACACCACAAACAGCCCATCCACTGGAACCACCCCTCGCACCAAACCCTCACCATCGCACCGTCCACCAGCCCACCACCGCACGCGTCAACCCCAACCACCGTGCGACAACCCAAACAACCACCGTACGCCTCAAAACGGCACCGTGAGAGAGATTAGGACGGCGAGGAGAAATCCAAAAAAAAACGAAACTGAGAATCGGTGAGGAGGAGCAGAAAAATGAAGCTAGGGAAAAGATGAGAAGAGATACGGCGCAATAAGGAGGAGAGGCGTCGCGGATAAGGCGCTAAGGAGAGAAAAAAATGGAATTAGGGTAAGGGAATGGGGGAGTGCGGCGCACTGGTAGGGAAGAGGTTAGGAATTAGGTTTAGAATTTTTTTTAGGTTTTGCATTATATACGCAGGGTTTTAATTAACTTTTATTTTAAATTTATTTTTATTCTCAGAATACTATTAACACCCCCTTCAATTCATGCGCGCACCCTCCCTCACTTAAGCCCAGCTTCGCATTCTGGGCCCTCCAATGCGAACTGGGCTTCCTTTTTACACCTGCTATTAATTATACAACCCCTTGCGACTAATAATACCCTATTTTACCCTTTCACCCCCCCTTTTCGTTTTGTTTTAATTTAATTTAATTCTCTTCAAGACAAAATAGTTTCTCATAAATCAAAAACTTTGTTAATAGTCTTGTGAAACCTTTGCTTGCATGATTATTAACAATAAGGTACTAGTGGTGATCACTTGGAGCCTTTGCTCAATTGATCATCATGAATGCCTGAATTTTCCTAAGGAGTTTCACTAAATCAAAAACTTTGTTAATAGTCTCGTGAAGCCGTTGCTTGCATGATTATTAAACAATGAGGTACTAGTGGTGATCACTTGGAGCCTTTGCTCAATTGATCATCATGAATGCCCAATTTTCACAATTAAACAAGGTAAAAAAAAACAAAAACCTTTTTCTAGACAACCCAGAACTACGTAGCTTTGAATTCTCCATCGCACCGGGAGATACGTAGGAGCGAGAGGCTAATTCTCGTCAAGCGCCCTCTTCTAAAAAAACCATTTTTCCCCCTTTTCATAATAAATAAAGATTTTTACTAAGAATTTTTCAATAAGAAGTAGAGAGGCAAAATTAAATATTTTCAGGTCAACATACAAAAACCACACATTTAATTAAAGGTTCCCTCTCAGTAGAGAGGATGCGTGGGGTGCTAATACCTTCCCCGCGCGTAACCGACCCCCGAACCCAAAACTCTCAGTTTTCAAAGGCCAATCGCTTTCTAAAAAAGATTTTTCTAATACTTTCCTTAAATAAGTATTGGTGGCGGCTTCATTGTCATTGTTTTTTTAGAAAAGTTGTAAACGAGGAAGGTTCTCCCTCGGGGGCTTTTTCGGGCGCAACAGGGTGTTCTAAGCTCTCTAAGGTTTGCATCTTCAGACGGTTTCCAATGGCGTCTAACACATAGCTTAGTATTCTCGATTTTCTGAGTAGGTGAAGAAGTATTAGCATCAACATCCCCATCCAATTTCAAAGGCAACGTACTTTTCTCATCCACAAAAGATCTTTCATCCCCTTCACCATGAAACGGTATATCATACCTTTCAACTTGATCCATCACCCTAGTAGGGTTAGATTTGGAAATTTGAGGAACCAGATCAGAAAAACAAGAAGAAATAGTAGTTGAAGGATTTTTCATGTTTAGTGAACTCATTAAGAAAGGTATATCATACTTTTGAAGTCAGGCTATATACCACCTTGTCTTAAAATGTTAGAACTTTTCACTTTTGAAGTCAAGCATGTTTACGCTTGACTTAAAAACACGCGCGTCAAATAAAGATTTTCATCTTAAATAGAAATTTGCCACCGCATCAACGTATTAAGTCAGGCATCTGAGCGCCTGACTTTAAATGTCTAATTCTTTTCCTGATTTTGCACTAGTGCTTGTAGCAGCCAACAACACAAAAAGTGGAAATGAGGGTGAGTGAACGAATGAGGATATGAGGAACTAAGGGAAAATTTTGAAGGTGTGGTCTACTTTTGGTTTCTTTAGTAAATTCAGCATTGGAGTGACTATTTTAACCTATTCTTAAACATGAGGTGGCTTAACATCTGTTTGTTCGAAACTATCAGATAGCAGATAAACTAACTTATAGCGTATAAGCTATTAGTGTGAATATATAATGTTTGGTAAAATTAGCAAGTGAACAAGCTTATGAATAAAAAATGAAATAAATGAGCATTCACTAAAACAGATTTGGGGATGGGCAGAACTTTTTTTTTAGTCATGGGTAGCGCTTCTGAGCGCTGCTAAACTTGGCGTTGTTGATTCCACTCCCACAATGGGCAGCACTTAAAAAGCGCTGCTCATTGATAGCCATGGGTAGACCTCCTGGGAAAAGCGCCGCCCATCGCCCTAGCTCCTTTTGGGCATGGGTAGCGCTTTTCAGTGTAAGCGCTGCTCATGGGTAACACAATGGGTAGCGCTTACAATCAAAAGCGCTGCCCATTGTATAGTTTTTTTTATTAATTTTTTTCTGATTTTGTTTATTTCCCTTTTTTCTGTTTTGGTTTATTTTCCTTTTTTCTATTTTTTTAATTAAACATAATGTACTTTATGCATCCTTGTGTGCTTTCTGCATCATTGCTTTCTTCCTTGTGATATTTAATTAAACAATATCTTTACCCTAAGTGATATTTTCTTCCTTGTGTGCTTTCTGCATCATTTCTTTCTTTGAGCGCCTTGTATCTTCAACAAGTGGTTGAAGGATCTCACAAAGAAAGAAACCAAGTGTTAGTAGATTTTCAGTGGCTGAAACAGAAAAATAAGAGAGAAAGTAAGGAGAGAGTGTAAAGAAATTACCTCTGTGGTCTTAAGAAGAAGATCCACAATAGGGAGAGGGTGTAAAGAAATTACCTCTATAAAGAAATAACATCAACAAAAACGAAGTTAAAACACAAGTGTTTGGATTTGGGGTTAAAGAAATAACATCAACAAGTGTTTAAAGAAATAACATCAACAAGTGTTTAATGAAATAACATCAACAAACCTGAAGTGAAGTGAAGGAAGCTGCTGAAATGGAAGCAGATGGAGGCGAAAGGGTTTCTGGTTCGCAACTCTTCATTTTGAGAGTGAGTGAGAGGAATTAGATTTTTATTTCTGGTTCGCAACAATAGGAACCAGATTTTTATTTCTGGTTCGCAACAAAAGCAGCACTTACAGCAGGAGCGCTGCCCATTCCCTGCGCGTTTTAAGTAAATATAGCGCTTACATCAAGAGTGCTGCCCAATAGGGCGCCCTTTTTTCAACATCTGCGCAGTGATTTTCAATCAGTACATAAAAATGAGAGACGCTAGTTGTTCATTTAGTATATGATAAATAAGGAATTTAATTAAAATAATAACAATAAAATATATAAAAAAAATTAAACGCTATAAGTTATAAGCTCAAACACTACTTCAGGTGACGTCTGGAGAAACGCTATAAGCTAGTGAAAAATAAATATATGCTAGAGGTTGTCAAACACATCTATTTTGTATCTACAAGTGTATCCACTACAAGCTATCGTTAAACGCTAGTTGTTTGACCTTGCTAAATAGAGGTTAAGACTAAAAATGGGATAAAAACTCAAGTTGGGTTATATGGTTGCAGTTGTCCACCAAAACAAAATTTGATTTGAAACATTGTAGTTTTTGGACAACATAAGAAGTGAATTAAGACGTGTTTTCGTTCAAGAAAATGCAGCTTAAATGCCTATTTATCACATTATCTAAAACTAGCTTTTATTTTTCAAAAAAACAATAAAACTAGCTTTTATTTTTTAATCTCTCGATGCCATATATCCATTTCCTAATTGATCAAAAAAATATATACCCATTTACTAGTTTTCATATAGTTTCATTCTTTCTTTCTATATATCCACTATTGTAATTAAATTGCTCATTCCCTCTTTCAAAAATTTAATCCGTTAAAGACTTTCACCTTGGTAACACACGCTACGTACTATCTACAACTTCAGGTTTGCCCTCGTTTTTTTCATTGCTTTTACTTTTACTATTGATTAGTGTGCTTTCTTTTTTCTTCTTTTTTGGTCATTTTATCTTTAAGTTAAGTTTACTTCATTCTATCAAACCAAAATTCTTTTGATTGTATTTTTAATATATGTTTTCCGAGCATAAATCTAAAACAACTTTGGTCTTTTCTAAATTTGATTCTACAAAAATTAGGTTTTTTCGGCTTAATCTAAAACCAATTGTCTTTAAACAAGGTTATTCGTGTTTAGGTCTTCACTGTACCAATTCTTCTATTGATTTTCTATATATTTTAATAAAATTGTCTGTTGTAAATGATAGTTGATGACTACACCGAAATGTTCTAGTAAAATTATATCATAAAAAAATTATAGTCGGTGGTTGTAGTACCAATTTTTCTTGAACTGCTTTTGTTCTGGAGTGGGCTCGAAGGCCACTTTCGTGCAGTAGGCCCATCGCAGCCCAATATCTAGCTTGCTCCGCAAGATGCGGCCGGCCCCGCAAAAGCCGCAATGGCCAGAACGCCAACGTTATATATACCACACCAGCATGTGGCTTCAGGTACGTTTTACTCACCTTGTGACCCTGCCCGTTGAAGCACCTCTGACTTGAGCGTTGGAGTGCCTTTGCAGGTACCACCCGCGTGCGGCCTACCACTCGGTCCTTCATCCCAGCGACCGAGCAACATCATCAAACAGCAGCAACCCATCGTATTGATCAGGTACGATCAATTGGCGACCACAGTGGGAGGCCCGAGCGCTATTCCACATCAAACCATGCCGCCACGCCAGAAACGCACTTCTTCCAGGCTCAACACCTCTGGGCAGAACCGACCTCAACGGACCCAGAGGGCATGCCTGTGACTGTTCATGAATCACAAGATGAGCCTCGCCAAGAACCCTCAGTACAGGGCGGCCGCGGGCCAGTTACCCAACCAGCCCCGCAACTACCGGCCGAGCTGGCCGAAGCGGGAATTCCAGAAGCATTGCCAGAGCACGTGACCCAAGCGCTCATACAAATTCTGGAGCAAAAGAATCAGGTGATTGCTGATCGAGACGAACTGATCGAACGCTATGAGAGAGGCTCGATCTCGATCCGCCCGCGTGCGGACAGCGGTCACCGAGGCCAACCATCCCGGCCCCATCGTTCACCACCACGAAGAGAAGCTCCTACTCGTCGAGGCGTATCCCGACGCAATCCTTCAAGAAGGGCGATCGTCCACAGGTCGCCTCCTCATCGAGGAAGTCGCCATCGTCGTTCCCCCGTGGAAGACTACGACTATGCTGACTCAAGCTACCGACCAGAGTCTGATAGGTCGCCAACAAGATACTCATCCAACGAGTCCTCAGGATCCCGCCGGTCAAGAAGCAGGTCGTGGGACTCGAACGAGGAGTTTGACGACTACTGCAACGGGGAGATTAGAGATGTCTCCCGTGCCATCAGCCGACCAAGAAGAAACTACTCAGAGCGACCTAGAAGACGCTCGTCGTCGCACGCTCCACAACATCATGGACCCCCTCCAATTGCTGACAGGTTCCATGGGCAGCCGGTCGGCCTTTACGGTCTGCCCATTGACCAAACTTATGCCGCCATGCAGCCCTACGGGCAGAATCACATCCCGACCGGACAAGGACCCTTCACCAGCGAAATCAGGCGTTATCGTATTCCAAGGGATCTGAGGAAACCCCCAAACCTAAACAAGTTTAACGGCCGCGGGGATCCAGATAAACACCTCATGTACTTCAACAACTACTGTAGCTATAGAGAGCTAGGCCGGACGATGAAGTGCAGACTATTCCCTCAGTCACTCGAAGGCCGGGCGTTAGAATGGTGGGAATCCCTGCGTCCCAACTCCGTCTCTTCTTGGGAAGGTCTTGTGGCAATGTTCTTGGCCAATTATACAGCCAACCGTTGTCAGTATCGTTATGAAGAGCACTTGGACTCGGTCGTCCAAGGAGAGAATGAATCGTTGAGGGAGTTTATCGACCGGTTCATGACAGAGGCTGACACGGTTCGCAACCTATCAGACACGGACAAGCTGAAGTATCTCAAACGTGGTATAAGAAAGAACCACAGATTTGCTGAAGAGTTCTCTTTGAACCGCTATTACGACCTCAGACTGTTCCTTAGAAGGGCCAACGACCATATGGGCTATGAAGAACAATTGGCCGCCGACAAGGGCGCCCGCGCGCGTCCCAAGGAAGAGAATGGCAGGCCGGCCAAGGGGCAAGAAAACTACCGTGACAGTAAGCCCGAGTACCGGCCTAAGAAGTACGAGCATCGTACAAAGTTGAACACTCCGATCGCCCAGATCTTCACGGAGTGCCAGAATAACGAGTTCACTGGTGTGAGGCGACCTGATCCCCTAGTGTTGAAGAAAGGAGGTCGGCCCACCAAGAAATACTGCAGATACCACAAGAGTAAGGGGCACGATACCAATGACTGTATCGCCCTAAAAGATGACATAGAAGATCTCATACAGAAGGGCAAGTTAAGGCAATATGTCAAAGATGAAGGTAACGATCGCCCTAAACAAAGAGCTGCTGGCCAACCCGGCAATGACAGAGGTAAAGCGATCGTCAACTCGACGGTCGAGCAAGAGCGTAACAATTCTGAGGAAGGTCGCGACCCCAGACAGTCAAAGGGCCGCAATGTAGCCATGGTCATCCATGGTGGTAATCCGTTGGATATCAGAGAGTCCAACAAAGCAATGAAGAGGAAGTGGAACGAACTCATGATGGTCGGCTCAACTTCAACCCCACGGCCGGCCTCGAATAGGCCGCCCATTTCCTTTGGGGACGAAGACTTGCTCGATGGTAAAGTCAATAATTATGTCCCTTTGGTAGTATCGGCCGTAATGGCCAACACTGAGGTCAGAAGAATACTGGTCGACCAAGGGAGCTCGGCCGACATCATGTTCGAAGAATTGATTGACAAGTTAAATGTAGATAGGAGCGAGATTATTCCCCAAGCGGTACCAACCCCATTGACCGGGTTCAATGGGGCCACCACCTACCCACTGGGGACGATAGAATTACTTGTTACCTTTGGAGATGATACGAGCGGCAGCACGTCGTACAGGACGGTCAGAACGACGTTCTTAGTTCTGCCAATCAAATCGTGTTACCACTGCATCGTTGGCCGCCCAACTCTGGGAAAATTGGAGGCCGTAGCCTCAACTGTACATCTGAAGATGAAGTTTTACAGTAAAAACGACCAAGTTGTGACAGTGATGGCCGACATGGAGGCGGCCATGAGGAGCCATTTCCTCTATCAAGAAATTTGTGACATGGAGGTGACGATTGCTAAACCTCAGAATCTTGGAGAGGGGCATCAGGTCAATGTGGCCGACCTGGATGCTCGATACGACCCTGATAGCGACCCTGAGGACGACGACGACGATTTAGCCCGCGAGCTAAAGAATAAACTCAAGAGGCCTGAGCCCCACGGGGAATTGATCGATGTTCAGTTAATGGACGACCCAACTAAGACAGTTAAGTTGGGGAGCGACCTACCTGAAGAAGACAAGCAAGAGCTCATCACCTGCCTCAGGGATTACGCAGACCTTTTTGCATGGCAGGCATCAGACATGCCCGGGATCCCAATTGAAATTGCCTGCCACCAACTGTCCGTTGATGAGACAGCAAGGCCGGTCGCACAAAAGAGGCGAACTCAGAGCGAAGAGAAAGCATTGGCGGCCGCCCAGGCAGTCGACGACCTCATCAAGGCCAATTTCATTGAGGAGATAAAGTATACAACTTGGCTTTCCAACGTCGTGTTGGTGAAGAAGAAAAATGGTAAGTGGCGCATGTGCGTCGACTATACCGACCTGAATAGGGCATGCCCGAAGGACGCCTTTCCCCTACCAAACATTGACAAGCTGGTCGACGGGGCTGCGGGCTATAAACTCTTATCTTTTTTAGATGCCTATTCAGGTTACAATCAAATCACCATGTACCCACCCGATCGTCATAAGACCGCGTTCATGACCGATCGTGGGAATTTCCAGTACAAGGTAATGCCTTTTGGTCTGAAAAACGCCGGGGCGACCTATCAAAGAATGATGAATAAGGTCTTCAGGCAGCAGATCGGTCGGATATCAGAGGTCTACTTGGATGATATGATCATTAAAAGCAAGACCGACCGAGACCATATCGACGACCTAAAGGAAGTTTTTGAAGAAGCAAGGAAGAATTCCTTGAGGTTGAATCCAGAGAAGTGCACCTTCGGAGTAAGAGCGGGCAAGTTCCTGGGCTTCCACTTAACAGAGCGAGGGATCGAAGCAAACCCTGACAAGTGCAAGGCGGTCGCTGACATGAGGCCGCCCACTACGAAGAAAGAAATTCAGCAGCTGAATGGCATGGTCGCTGCCCTGTCACGGTTTATACCGAAATCAGCGTGCAAATCTCTTCCACTGTTCAAGCTCTTGAAGAAGGAGATCGAGTTTGAGTGGACCGACCAATGCCAGCGAGCATTGGACGAGCTGAAGGCGGCACTCACCAACCCGCCCATCATGACCAAGCCACAACCAGGGGAGACGCTTTACTTATACTTGGCCATAACAGACGAGGCCATGAGCGCTGTTCTTGTAAGAGAAAGCGATCTGAAGCAGAATCCGGTCTACTTCATCAGTAAGGTATTTCAAGGCCCAGAGATCAGGTACCAGAAGATCGAGAAGCTAGCCTTAGCGTTACTCGTGACCACTCGTAGATTGCGCCCTTATTTCGTAGCCCATCAGGTCGTGGTAAGGACCGACCAGCCTATTAGGCAAATCCTTCACCGACCCGACCTAGCAGGGCGTATGATCAAGTGGGCTGTCGAACTCAGTGAGTTTGGGATCAAGTTCGAATCTAGATCGGCCGCTAAGGCACAAGTGTTGGCCGACTTCATAGCTGAAATGACCCCAATACCAGACGATCAGGCCATCACGACCTGGACTTTACACGTGGACGGGTCCTCGAACAACAAAGGAAGTGGGGCCGGTTTGATACTGGAAAACTCAGAAGGACTTACTGTTGAAGTATCATTGACTTTTGCATTTCACACTTCAAATAACCTGGCCGAGTATAAAGCGTGCATTGCCGGGCTGCAGCTAGCCAAAGAGTTCAACGTCGACCGTGTCGAACTTCACTCCAACTCTCTACTGGTTGTATCCCAAATCCAAAACCTATACGACGCAAAGGATGATATCCTGAAGAATTATTTGGCTAAGGTAAGGGATCTGCTCAAGCAATTCGACCGAGCAGAAGTTAAGCATGTCCCCAGGACAGAGAACGTTCGGGCTGATATCCTATCAAAGCTAGCTAGTACAAAGACTCCTGGGAACCACAGAAGTCTAATCCAAGAGACGTTAACGCGGTCGAGCGTATCAACCAAGCCTGCCCAACCATTAGCCATTCTGGCGGTCGACTTGGATAAAGACTGGATCACTCCGATCCAACAATATATTCTTAATGGGGTAGAACCTTGCGACCGGAAGGCAGCAAAACTCCTGAGGTTGCGGGCGACCAAGTATTCAGTGATCGAAGGAAGACTGTATAGAAGGGGCTTTTCATCCCCACTGCTAAGATGCCTTACTCGGTCGAGGCCGACCATGTACTAAGAGATATACACGAGGGAGATTGTGGTAGCCACCAAGGTGGTCGGTCGATTGCTAAGAAGGCACTCAGGGCCGGATACTATTGGCCGACCATGGATGAGGACGCTAAGATACTTGTTCAGAAGTGCAAGAAATGCCAAATCCATGCCGACGTACACATAGCGCCCTCATCAGAACTACACAGCTTAACCCCACCATGGCCGTTCGCTTGGTGGGGCATGGATTTGCTCGGCCCTTTTCCACCTGCACCAGGACAGCTGAAATTCCTCATCGTTGCGATCGACTACTTCACCAAATGGATAGAAGCAGAGCCACTTGCAACCATTACCACAGCGAAGGTATCCAAGTTTTTTGGCCGAAATGTGCTCGCCCGCTTTGGTGTCCCCCAACAACTGGTGATCGACAACGAGCCTCAGTTCGCAGACAGAAAATTCAGAGAAATGCTGGCCGGCCTAGGGGTGAAACAGCGTTTCACCTCGGTCGAGCACCCACAAACCAATGGCCAGGCAGAAGCGGCCAACAGGGTGATACTACGCGGACTGAAAAGGAGGTTGGACGAAGCCAAGGGCAACTGGGCAGAAGAGCTACAGTCGGTCCTTTGGGCCTACAGAACGACCCCCCACTCATCGACCGGGGAGTCACCTTTCAGACTTGTCTACGGTACTGACGCTGTCATCCCGATTGAGATGGGAGAGCTAAGTTGGAGGACGACCAACCCACCAACCCCGGCCGCAAACGAACGAGCAACAAGAGAAGAGCTCGACCTGGTTGAAGAGCTACGAAACAAAGCGTCACTTAGGGAGCAACTCATCAAACAGAAGGTCGCTGCCAGGTACAATGCCCGCGTCCAGAAGAGAGAATTCTCCATTGGACAGCTAGTCCTTAGAAGGGCCGACGTAGGGAATAAGAACGCTCGCCAGGGAAAGCTCGCCCCCAATTGGGAAGGACCATACCGTGTCATCAGCAAGACTGGAAAGGGCGCGTACGAGCTGGAAACCATGGAAGGGGCGACCATCCCCAGAACATGGAACGCTGACAAGTTGAGAAAATATTATGTTTAAGTTGTAAACATTGATTGATCAATAAAGAACAGGCGGTCGCTCTTTTTCCCCACAGGGGTTTTTTACTGAGGACCGACCTTAAAATCCGACTTGTGTACTTTATTTTCATACAAATTGTATGCACGGTCGCTCACCATGCGAGTAGCAGTCGAGCGACCAGTAGAGCGCCATCGAATGGGCCAAACGAGAGCCGCCGAGCGGCCTAAAAAGAGTGCCATCGAATGGCCCAAACGAGAGCCGCCGAGCGGCCTTAAAGAGTGCCATCGAATGGCCCAAACGAGACCCGCCGAGCGGCCTAAAAAGAGTGCCATCGAATGGCCCATTCGAGAGCCGCCGAGCGGCCTAAAAAGAGTGCCATCGAATGGCCCAAACGAGAGCCGCCGAGCGGCCTTAAAGAGTGCCATCGAATGGCTCAAACGAAAGCCGCCGAGCGGCCTGAAAAAGTGTTACCGAATAAAGAGTGACCCATAAGAAATTCAAGGTCGCGACCGACCGTAGTAAAAAAAATCAATTCGAATTACAAAAGCGATTAAACAGGTCATATTCATGATAAAATTGTCATTGATTACAAGCAAAGACGCCTTGGTCGAAGCCAGGGCGCCAATTAAAACACCGCTCTGTTGACTCCCAGTCATATGATGTAAGTTAGGCATTTTTAGGACCAATTGTGCAGGGTTTTTATTGTATAACAGTCATTATCTGGGATTTAGTTTAGTTTTAGATCATTGTAGTAGGAAGTTCAATTGTAAGTAATTCCTTCACTTGTGGAGCTAAATGGGACTTGAAGACCTCTTATTTGGTTGTGGCATCTTTCGGCGAACCAGACACTTGCCCAGAAATGCAGCAATCTGGAGGAATTTTGCAAGCCAGGACTTTCTGTCATTCTTCGCGTCGCGATCAGGAGGTTTCGCGACGCGATCTGGAGGAATTTTACAAGCCAGAACTTTCTGTCATTCTTCGCGTCGCGACCAGGAGGGTTCGCGACGCGACCGGGAGCAGTTTTGCGAGATCTGAAGATTCTGTCATTTGTCGCGACGCGACGGCCACGGGCCGCGTCGCGATGGTGCGTAAAAATTAGGGTTTTTAAAGCTGTTTCAGGAATTTTGGAAGGCACTTCGTTTTGGGGGATTGGAGCTACGATTTGGAGCAGCTGGAGGTGCGAATTTGGAGCCTTCTCACCACTTGGGAACAAGGGATTGAAGGTTCTAAATGTCTTCCTTTATGTTTGTTTTCTATTCTATGTTGGTTTCCACCCTTAGGATGATTTGTAACTAATTCTTTAGATTAGGGAGAGATGAATCTCCCAACCCTATCATGTGAACCATTGATTTAGTTAATTCAGTTGTTATTCGATTTGCTTGTCTAATTACCTATGTTCTTAACGCTTTTCAATTACATATGATAATTGCGATGATCCAGGCTAGTGATTGCATAGGGATATGAATTAGTAGCTGGAAATTGGGTATTTAGATCACATGCTAGTAATCACCATAGGAATATGTGATAGCTTATGTGAATTCTTATTAATTCTTAATCTTAATGCGTTACCCTCTGGCATGACTCACCTAAGGAATTAGGGTAACTCTTAGGGTAATAGGGGTCTTGAGACAAGGAATTGCCCTTGACCTAAATTGGTGAATTGAATCTAGAAATTGAATAATTAACTTGAATTGGCTGAGGTTCATGTGATAGGCGAGGTGAGAGGATTCGATCCCTAGTCGTTTTTCTTGCATTATTAATTCACGTTCGTATTCTGTCACCAAAATACTCGATTAATCACCTATCTACAATCTACGAATTTACAAATTTGCTATTGTTGTCAACGCGCAATCCCTGTGGATCGACCGGTTCTTACCGATAAATTGTATTACTTGCGACAATTGGTACACTTGCCAAATTGTTAACACGCTCGCAGGCGGGCCAAGATTACAATTCAGAAGAAAATCACAAGTTAAAAGTCGCTGGGGGCCTGATAGATGACCGCCTCTTCTTGAAGGACCTTCCCTTTCACAACCTTCTTGGGGCGGACGATCTGATGATCGATCGCACGATGTGTGCTGTGCACAATCTCGCGATCGACCCCCAAATCAGGGTAGAGGATCTTGATCTGGCTGACAGCATTTTCGAATTGACCCTCCGCAGCTCCCTTTGCCCGGTCAAGAACGTCCTTGTAGCGACCTCTAAAATTGTTCTTTTCCACCTCCATTGCATCCAGCTCAGTTTTCAGCCCAACGACCTGGCTCGACAGCCCTTGATTCTTGGAAGAGAGGCGTTCGACCTCTTTCTCAGCTGTTTCCTTGTCAGCGACCGCCTTATCCAGAGCAGACTCGGCCAGTGTTTGAGCAGAGATAGCAGCCACAAGCTGGCGTTCTGCTTCGACAAGCTTCTTCTCATTGTCAGCGGCCGCTTCGATTCTCGGTTCGAGCTCCTTCATTTTCTTGAGCAGGTCGTCTCGCTCGCCCCTCATTTCTGCGAGCAATGACAAGGCAGAATTCAATTTAAAATTTTTATCGACTAGGTCGTCTTCAAGCAATGAATATCTATGGGCAAGGCGCCTACCTTCCAGGCGATCTGATTCTTCATCTTGGTACTTCTTGAAGAGAATACCAGCGGCCTTCATTGCCTCGGCCATCACCTCGAAAGGTTCCTCCTAGAAACGAGCACAGTCTTCATCACCCAGCCCAAGCAGGTCGATTTTGGGCGACCGGTTGTGCCCGTGGCTTTTCCCACTCTTGTGCTTCTTTTTCTCGCCCCCGTCATCGACCGACCTATTCCTTTTGGACTTTCCTTGATTTTTGGGTGGGCTGCTTAGGTCAATGGCTTGTGCTGGTGTGCCCGCGCGAGGAGTATGGCGACCGGGCTGAGACCCAGTTCCGGCAGGTAGGGGCGTGCCTTGGGGTTGAGCTTCAGGAATGCCGCGCACGGGCGAGGCATCGCCATCCTCGGCCGCCCACTGCTCCAAAAGGTCAAAGTCATTCATGGTCGTCATAGCATCTGCAAAGGACAAAGAAGATGGTTAGAAACAAACAAAACTACTAAGTGACAGAAAATAAAGTAGGCGAGCGACCACCGACCAAGAGCGGCCTTGACTCTTTTCTTGCCCCGAGCATCCACAACGTTCTTGACCTTGATGCGACCCTCAGGGACCAGGGACGCAATCTTTCTCAGCCTGTGGATCGTCCCCCTGTCCAGGTCGTCAAGATCAGTGTCTTTGAAAGCATATTGGCCTGGTTTCTTTGAGAAATGGTTGAAACTCCACACTGTGGGAAACAGGGGCGTTCCTTCCTCATCATTGGACATTTGGGCGATCCCTCGATGGGCTTCGGCCGACTCAGGAACAACCCAAAAGAATTCCCTCTTCCACCCGGTCGTCAACGATTCCAGGTAGGGCTTGAAAAAGTTATATGTCGACCGGTTTTTGAATGAGACCGCCTCCTTGCGGGCGCCCTTGGAGCCTTTTTCATAGACATAGCTCATTTCAAACAAAATGAAGAACAGCCGTATTGAGACCGGTCGTCTCAGAACCGCGAGCACATCCTCGTAGGCCTGCAGGAACGCCCAAGCGTTCGGGTTCAATTGAGAAGGGGCGACCAGAAGATAGCGTAGAACTTGGCGCTGAAACCTGGTGAACGGCGGAATGATACCTATACGTTCGAAAACGATGCGGTACATTGTAAATTTTAGCACATCAGTCCAGGTCGCTACATCTTCCCCTTTTGCCATACCCTCGACTCTCCAACCTTCATTCAACCCGGTCGCCAGATACTCTAGTTCCTGGCTTCCCTGTTGAATCTTGCTGCGTTGACTTCTCAGGTTAAGAGAAACCCAAGACATCTCCTTCGCAGCTGCGACCTCAGGATCTCCTCTTTGGTCGCTTCCTTGGCCTCTGTCGATCGTTGCAGCGTCGGCCGCTGCCCGGCCAATACCCTCATCGCTGGCAACCCATCGTATTGATCAGGTACGATCAACTTTCATCATTGTGATTCTCTTGCATACCAATTCCATATTTGAAAAACTATAGTACACCACAAAATAACAAAACCCAAATATTGTCTATTGAAGTTTGCTCGATTAATCCAACCTAAAGGGAGTTATAACTTCATTACAACTAATGAGTCTGATAACACCCACACACGCACACACTCCCACACACACATTTTTCTTTAGTTGCACTTAGCTTTCTATGCAACAAACATTACACAATGAGCAGATTGAACCTACAGCATCACAAAACTAATGGCACAAAACTAATTACCACTATTTCTATTCCACCAGTTCCTAACACATATCTTCCACTTTTACCTCTTCGGCCTTTTGATCCCTTAAGAAAGCACTACTTCACGAACAATTTCTCATAATGTTTGGTAAAAATTGCAGTTGAACAAAGTTATATATATAAAATGAAATAAATGAGCATTTTCAATTATTCCCTAAATATGAGAGACTCTTTTCATTTAATATATGATAAATAAGGAATTTAATTAACTTACAACATCACCAAACTAAAGCCACAATGGTTTTAGTTTTTACCACTATTTCTTTACCGGCAGTTCCTAACAGATCTTGCACTTTTACCTTTTTAGTCTTTTGATCCTTTGAGAAAAGACTACTTCACCAACAATTTCTCTATGTATTTCCTACTCCAAGAAAGTCAATAAAATGGTGCTTTTAGTTTATCCCCCATGTTTTCACTTTCCCACAGAATTGCTTGATTGTTCGTGTCAGTGGCAACTAACTCAGGTACTGTAACAACTTTTGATTTTGATTGGTCCACACTCATCGCAAGATTTTCCCTGTGACCATAACTCTTCATAGCACTGAATAACTTCCCAATAGCCAAATCCTCATCTAGCTCCTTGCTTCCTCCTAGCATACCTAAAACCTCCACAATACCTAAATGTTACTGTAACGCCCTAAATATTTAATTAAATTATTTAATTAAGTATTTAGGAATTTAAATTAATTAAGTGGATATAGTTTAATTATTAGAAATTGTATTAAAAGGTGTAGGGGGTATTAGAAGATGGAGGTGCCAAATTAGATGGACTTGGGCTTAAGTGAGAAGCCCAAGCCCATGAATCAATCATATGCGAAGTGGAGTAGTGTTTGGGGTTAGGGTTGTTGGCTTATTGTGCGAAAATTTCAAGAGAGGGAGCAAGAGAGAAAGAGAATAGCGTGAGAAAGAGAGAGAGCAAGGCGGCCAAGAGGAGAAGGGGAAAGAATTTCGAAGATCAAGGAGGAAGGAGATCTCCGTTGTTGCTGTGGATCTGTAGGTGACTGCATCCTAGGCATCGAATTCTTCTTGAAAAGGTTAGGGGAGCTCTATCATTCTATTTAATAAATTATATGATGGGTCCTAGATCTAAGGTTTCTACTAGATCCATGATGTTATTGATGTTCTTTGGCGTTCTTGATGTTCTTGATGATTCCTTTGCGTTTTCTTGATGTCCTTGAATGTTAACTTCCTTCTATGTTCATTATAATGTGTTTTGCGAATTTGATTCATTGAGTGGTGTGATCTATGAAGTTGTTTTTATGGGTGGTGATATGCGCATATGTTGAGAATCCAAAATTGAGATCCATGTGTTTGGTTTGGTTGAGGTGAGGTCGCATAGGGGTTGTGGTTTGGGCGCCTAGGGTGCTAAGATGATTGTTGGTGACGCTTTCAATTGAATTTTTGGGTATAATTGAGTTTGGTGATTTTCGAAAATAATTGGATGCATTTTTGGTTGCTGGAAAATTGGAGTGTTTACGCTTTAGAATTGTTAAGAAAACCAATTTTAGTGTTAAAAAGTGTTGAACAAGAATTCTGGGCGTTGCTGCAGTTTCCTGGGCGCTAAGCGCCTGTCCTGGGCGCCAGGCGCCCGTGTTGTGTTGTGCTGTGCGTGTGTGCGCGCCTGGGCGCTGGGCGCCTGTGGCGTGCGTGTTGCCTGCGTTGTTGCGCCTGGGCGCTAGGCGCCCGTGTCTGTGTTGCGTGTTGCGCTGTGTGGCGCGCTGTTGTTCCCCCTGGGCGCTAGGCGCCTGTGTTGTGTTGCGTTGTTGTTGCCTGGGCGCTGGGCGCCTGTGCACTTGTTGCCTGGTTGCCTGGGCGCCTAAGGCGCCTGTTCCCAGGATGTTGCCTAATTTTTCCCAAAATTGTTTTTTATCATAACTTTTGACTCAGACGTCCGTTTTGAACGATTCGAAAAGTGTCGTGAAGCTTTTTACGTTGTCCATCTATGGGTCCAAATTTTTAAATTGAAAAGTGTTATTTTCTGACTGTTTGTGGACGCCAAGTGGCTGTACCCGGTGACCGTCCCAGTGACATTGAAAAATGATATGAAGCTCTTTAGAAATCCTTTTTGGTGTATAAATGACAGTTTTAGCAAAATAATGTCAAAAATGATGATTTTGACGATGATGCCTTCGGGGCTAGTTAAATGACTGTCCCGCCCTCAGTGGCTATTATTATTATTATTTATGAAGTGTAAAAGACTGTTTTGCCCCTAGTGGCCAAAGTTGTAGATAATGATGTGTAAATGACGAGGATGCCCTTGGTGGTTAGTCAAATGACGTTTTTGCCCTCAGTGGCTAATGTTTGAGTTGAATGATGTTTATGTGTAAGTGATTTTTGGGGCCTGAGTGGCTAAGTGATGTTAAGGCCTAAAAGGTAAGTGACGTTATTGTGTGTGAATTGTGAAATGACAGGTGCTGTGCCTGTATTGGGCAAACCGGTAAGTGACGGGTCACATAGTTGACTATGAATTGAGTAATTGTGTATTTGTGTATTGTGAATTGGTGCATGTCATAGTGTCTCATGCCCATATGCATAAACCCAGTGATGTTTTAAGGCCTGAGTGGCTAAGTGTTGATGAGGCCTGAGTGGCTAAGCGACGTTTTGTGAAAAGGTACCTTCATGCATATACCCGCGAGTGGGTTGCATTTCATAAATCTACATGACATGAGATGAGTTATGGTGAGTGATGCGAATGATGACTGTGATGTGATATTTGGTGTTTTTGGATGCTGATTGTTCTAGTGCGTGGCCTATGATTAGTACTTATCATATTTTCTATTATATGGATTGAAATGATGCTCACCCTTTCCTGTTTGAATGTTGCCCCCATGTTGGTAACGTGCAGGTGATTTCTTAGTGAAGGCCTTTAGCTTCACTTCTTGAGTCGAGTCGTCATGCTCTGATATGTAACACTAGGGAGGGGGGATGAATGTTGTTTAAGTCATTTATGACTGTTGTAGTTATCAGATTTTAGTAATGCAAGCCGGGCATAGTTGCAATGCCTTTTATGATTAAACAGTTGGATTTTAGATGCGAAGTTGTAATTTAATTGATAATGATGTTTTAAAGTTATTATAAGACTGTTTTCGAAAAGCGAGTCATTTGAAGTGTGACGTTTAACGAAGTAAGTGTGACATCCCTTGAGGTGTAATCAAATTTTGAAAACTCTGATATTTTTATTAAACAAATTACCGCATAGAAAAAGGGGTGTTACATTAGTGGTATCAGAGCAGTTCGGTCTGTCCGGCCAAGTTGTCCAGTGTCGAGTCTAGCTATCTCTCGAGTCTTGGTACTCGTTCTAACCATAATTTGTGTTACAGTGATTAGCTAAATTGGTCAGACGGTATGACTGCTATTGTGGTTACTGGCGCTGCTTAGTGTCTTATTGCTGCTATGTGTGTTTTTTCTCTGAGTACTTTGTGTATGACTGTAATGTGTTGCTTGGTGTGTTTTCTGTGTCTCTCGTCGATTTTCGACGAAGACCTTGTGGTGGATTTTGCTTGTTTGCCGTTGGATGTTTTTAGTATTGTTGTGATTTGACGAGTAGGTGTAAAATTGATGAGGAAATTGAGTACATTGTGATGTTGATGTTGTCACGTGTAATTTCGTGCCTTGATGTTTGATGATGATTGAGGTTGAATTAAGATGAGGAGTATGATGTGTTATAAATTTTAATAATTAATTTGTATGTTTTGACGTGTGAATGCAATGAGTTGGGACGTTTTAAAAAGAAAATTAAATGTTTTGAAAGTATGTATTCTATACATCCCCACGGGTGTATAGGCGCCAAATTCTAATTGTGTGTATGTGTTACTGTTTTGTTTTAAAGATAAATAGTGTACTGTTTTTACACTGTTTCGAGTTGCCGTTTTGTTTGGAAACAATGGTGTGTTGTTTTTACCTCGTTTAAAGTGCTGTTTGTTTGTGAAAAAATAATAGTAAGCTGTTTTTATGTTGAAAAGGTGTTGCCGCTTCATTGTTTAAATTAGATATATGAGCTACTGTCTTTACAAGTAAATGGGTTGCTGTTATTCACTCGGTTTTGCATGCTGTTTCTATGGGCAGTTTTGTTTTAAGCGCTGTTTTTGTAGGTGCTGTTTTTCCTCAGCTTAAAATGTGATGTTTTCTCCATTTGAAATGTGGTATTTTCTAAAAGAACAGAGTGTATTTTTTTTTAATAGAAAGTGATGATTAAATTGAATCGAATTGAATTGAATTGATACTAGTTCGTAGGGTTGATAATTGGATTTGATGTTTTCAAAGAAATCAAAGTTACAATTGTATTTAAAATAAATGGTGTGCTGTTTGACAGTGTTTCAGGTCGCTGTTCTATTTTTTTTTTAAAATGAATAGTGTGCTGTCTTATATTGTTCAAAGTTGTTATCTTGCTTTTGAAAATAAGAGGGGGCTGTTTTCATGCTGTGAAATGAGTTGCTGTTTTTATGGAATAATCGTATTGCTGTTTTACGAAAATGAAGCGCTATTTTTATGTTGTGAACGTGCTGTTTTCCACTGCCGTTGCGCGCTAAAAAGAAGTATTATTTTCACTCCGTGTTTTGCTGTTGTTGCGCGCTAAAAGACCACCGTTTACGCCTTATTGTTGTTGTTGTTCTTCTTGGTCTTGCTGTTGCCGTTTTACTCAAATAATGTGGTGGTTTTCACACTGTTTTGTTGTTGTTTTTGATGATGTTTTGCGCTAAAGGGCGCTTTGCCACTGCTCTTATAAATTTAATGTACTGTGTACTCATTTTCAAGCACACTGTTTACCCAAAATTTTACGAGGATGTTTTGCTTTTCCCAAAGTTAAAGAGTTGGTTATATGGTTTACAGTTGCTGTTCGTTTTGAAAATAATAGTGCGCTATTTTATATTGTTTAAAGATGCTGTTTTATTTTGAGATTAATAGTGTGCCATTTTTTTTTTATGTCGTTAATGTTGCCGTATTTGCTGCTGTTTTCGCACATTAAAGTGTACTGTTCTCTACAATCTAGAGTGTTGTTTTCTTCGACTTAAATGTGATGTTCACTCAAATATAACGTGTTGTTCTCTTAATAATTTAAAGTGCCGAGTTCTTAAAATTAAAATGATGTTTTCTTGAATCAAGTGGGCCGTTTCGAAAATTTTAAAAAGGGCTGTCTTCCTATTTTCTTTAGTACCGTTACTGTATTGTGAGGGGTTGCTGTCTCGATTTTTTTTATCATTATGTATTATTTTATTTTATGTGCTGTTTGGTCCCTATGTACGTTGACTTAGTCCTTTATTGACAAAGGAGTCGCGTAATTAATTGTGATTGATGTGATTGACGTGGTGTGTGTTTCACTTTGGTGAAGTTATGATGTGTTGTTGATGAGTCGGTTCTATGAAGGACCTAGGGGGGGAAATGGGAGTTGAGGAACTCTCAGCGCAAAGATGTCGTGGTTGGTGTTGTCACTTTCGTTGAAGTACTTTAATGGGTGTCTCGCCAATTTCAAGTGAATGGGTGTTGTAGTCGTAGCTAAGTTCGATCATAGTGTGGGAGGACCAAAGAAACAAGAAGAGATGAAGGTTAGGTGTGTAGGGTGACATAAGAGCCGAGATGTGGTTACCTGACTATAAGTGGGTCGAACTGAATGGGAGTCGACGTGTGGTGTTGTCGAAGTATATGGAAATCGAAGTATAAGTGGGACGAAGTGCAGTGTTGCAGCGTTATCAATGTATGTAGAAGCTAGTGTGGTTGAAGCATAAAGTGCCTAAGGGCAGCGTATGGGTGGCAAGGAGAATGATGGAGAACCGGAGTAGATGTAACCGAAGTAGTTGTAGAGGTGAGTGATGATGAGGTGGGGTTGCCTAAGTGAAGTGTCGCGGTGTTTGAGTAGTTGAGCATGACTTTGATGACCTTCAGATTAGAACATCTAATTAAGAGTAACAATGTGGAGAAGGGTGATGGACGGGGATGGTTGGAAGTGACCAGAAGATTGGGTTTCGTTTCGTGGGTTGGAGTAAATTTTCGAGGACGAAAATATTCTAAGTGGGGGAGAGTTGTAACGCCCTAAATATTTAATTAAATTATTTAATTAAGTATTTAGGAATTTAAATTAATTAAGTGGATATAGTTTAATTATTAGAAATTGTATTAAAAGGTGTAGGGGGTATTAGAAGATGGAGGTGCCAAATTAGATGGACTTGGGCTTAAGTGAGAAGCCCAAGCCCATGAATCAATCATATGCGAAGTGGAGTAGTGTTTGGGGTTAGGGTTGTTGGCTTATTGTGCGAAAATTTCAAGAGAGGGAGCAAGAGAGAAAGAGAATAGCGTGAGAAAGAGAGAGAGCAAGGCGGCCAAGAGGAGAAGGGGAAAGAATTTCGAAGATCAAGGAGGAAGGAGATCTCCGTTGTTGCTGTGGATCTGTAGGTGACTGCATCCTAGGCATCGAATTCTTCTTGAAAAGGTTAGGGGAGCTCTATCATTCTATTTAATAAATTATATGATGGGTCCTAGATCTAAGGTTTCTACTAGATCCATGATGTTATTGATGTTCTTTGGCGTTCTTGATGTTCTTGATGATTCCTTTGCGTTTTCTTGATGTCCTTGAATGTTAACTTCCTTCTATGTTCATTATAATGTGTTTTGCGAATTTGATTCATTGAGTGGTGTGATCTATGAAGTTGTTTTTATGGGTGGTGATATGCGCATATGTTGAGAATCCAAAATTGAGATCCATGTGTTTGGTTTGGTTGAGGTGAGGTCGCATAGGGGTTGTGGTTTGGGCGCCTAGGGTGCTAAGATGATTGTTGGTGACGCTTTCAATTGAATTTTTGGGTATAATTGAGTTTGGTGATTTTCGAAAATAATTGGATGCATTTTTGGTTGCTGGAAAATTGGAGTGTTTACGCTTTAGAATTGTTAAGAAAACCAATTTTAGTGTTAAAAAGTGTTGAACAAGAATTCTGGGCGTTGCTGCAGTTTCCTGGGCGCTAAGCGCCTGTCCTGGGCGCCAGGCGCCCGTGTTGTGTTGTGCTGTGCGTGTGTGCGCGCCTGGGCGCTGGGCGCCTGTGGCGTGCGTGTTGCCTGCGTTGTTGCGCCTGGGCGCTAGGCGCCCGTGTCTGTGTTGCGTGTTGCGCTGTGTGGCGCGCTGTTGTTCCCCCTGGGCGCTAGGCGCCTGTGTTGTGTTGCGTTGTTGTTGCCTGGGCGCTGGGCGCCTGTGCACTTGTTGCCTGGTTGCCTGGGCGCCTAAGGCGCCTGTTCCCAGGATGTTGCCTAATTTTTCCCAAAATTGTTTTTTATCATAACTTTTGACTCAGACGTCCGTTTTGAACGATTCGAAAAGTGTCGTGAAGCTTTTTACGTTGTCCATCTATGGGTCCAAATTTTTAAATTGAAAAGTGTTATTTTCTGACTGTTTGTGGACGCCAAGTGGCTGTATCCGGTGACCGTCCCAGTGACATTGAAAAATGATATGAAGCTCTTTAGAAATCCTTTTTGGTGTATAAATGACAGTTTTAGCAAAATAATGTCAAAAATGATGATTTTGACGATGATGCCTTTGGGGCTAGTTAAATGACTGTCCCGCCCTCAGTGGCTATTATTATTATTATTTATGAAGTGTAAAAGACTGTTTTGCCCCTAGTGGCCAAAGTTGTAGATAATGATGTGTAAATGACGAGGATGCCCTTGGTGGTTAGTCAAATGACGTTTTTGCCCTCAGTGGCTAATGTTTGAGTTGAATGATGTTTATGTGTAAGTGATTTTTGGGGCCTGAGTGGCTAAGTGATGTTAAGGCCTAAAAGGTAAGTGACGTTATTGTGTGTGAATTGTGAAATGACAGGTGCTGTGCCTGTATTGGGCAAACCGGTAAGTGACGGGTCACATAGTTGACTATGAATTGAGTAATTGTGTATTTGTGTATTGTGAATTGGTGCATGTCATAGTGTCTCATGCCCATATGCATAAACCCAGTGATGTTTTAAGGCCTGAGTGGCTAAGTGTTGATGAGGCCTGAGTGGCTAAGCGACGTTTTGTGAAAAGGTACCTTCATGCATATACCCGCGAGTGGGTTGCATTTCATAAATCTACATGACATGAGATGAGTTATGGTGAGTGATGCGAATGATGACTGTGATGTGATATTTGGTGTTTTTGGATGCTGATTGTTCTAGTGCGTGGCCTATGATTAGTACTTATCATATTTTCTATTATATGGATTGAAATGATGCTCACCCTTTCCTGTTTGAATGTTGCCCCCATGTTGGTAACGTGCAGGTGATTTCTTAGTGAAGGCCTTTAGCTTCACTTCTTGAGTCGAGTTGTCATGCTCTGATATGTAACACTAGGGAGGGGGGATGAATGTTGTTTAAGTCATTTATGACTGTTGTAGTTATCAGATTTTAGTAATGCAAGCCGGGCATAGTTGCAATGCCTTTTATGATTAAACAGTTGGATTTTAGATGCGAAGTTGTAATTTAATTGATAATGATGTTTTAAAGTTATTATAAGACTGTTTTCGAAAAGCGAGTCATTTGAAGTGTGACGTTTAACGAAGTAAGTGTGACATCCCTTGAGGTGTAATCAAATTTTGAAAACTCTGATATTTTTATTAAACAAATTACCGCATAGAAAAAGGGGTGTTACAGTTACGCCCAATTTTTTTAAAAGATCTTATTTCGTATTCAAAATTGTATTATTTGGTGGTAATTCTTTACAATATAAAAAGTTGTGACATCAGCCTTATTTTATTTTAATTCTTTGTAATATTAAAAATTGTGATGTGTCTGTGACTACGATTTAAAAAACGTGGTTATAGAGAATTTTCAGGCCAAAATAATGGACTAAAACATACCCATTTGTGATTCATATGTCTGATAATTCTGAATGGGGTTCTGAAATTGAAAAGGTACGGGAGTAAGGGAGAGCTTGGTGCATGTCGAAGTGCTTGAGATGGTTGATCTACTAACTGTACAGAAAGTCATATTCTCGAAACCCTATGAAGGGATTTCAAATGTGGGCTTTCTTCTCTTATCGAAACTTGAGTGCTCCCTTTGCTTCCTCGCCATGAGCACATGGCAATGATTCTTCACTGCATTATATGTCCTTCCAGGTAAGAGTCTACAAATGATGGCCCAATGGGAAGAACAAGAAGAAATAATAATAGATGACGCATTTTTCATGGTTAGTGAACTCATTAAGAAAGAAAAAAGACTTTAACTTTTGAAATCGAAAATGGGTTTTCTTTCTCAATGCTAGTAGTTAAAAGAATGTAAAAAAAAAACTGAGTTTTTTAGATGAGAAAAGAAAACCAGAGGAAAAGAAAATCAAAAGATAGAAATATTTTGTAAGATTGAATATTTCATCTCTCTTTCATCCATGACTGAAACATGAGACACAATCACTAAGAGAAAGGGAGACTAACAGAAAAACTATGAGAGATAGAGAGAGAGAGAGAGAGAGAGAGAGAGAGAGAGAGAGAGAGATTCTTATGAAGTTCAGTTACATGAATGAAAAGATATGAAGAAGATGAGCCTTTTAAAGAAGAGTTGAAGCACAAATAAAAAAAATGATATTTTTTTATTACGATTCATTTTTTATTTTCAATGTTGAAAAAGGGAGAAAAAACAAACAATAAAAAAGGGTGAGAAAAGCGTATAGCCCACACAATTCTGCTTATTTGCATTTGTTAATACTTTTTCTTTTTTTCTTAGGAAACTAATAATACTTTAATTAAATTAAGAAATCAGTTTCGTACACGAGTGTGTGTTACGCACGTATTTCAAGAACTGTTTGTGTGGGTTTCCAATAGCACAAAGCGTTTCCAGTTGTGTTTGTGTGGGGGGAAGGTATTAGTACACTTTTTAATTACTCTTTTTCTCTGTTGTGCTTTAGCTTTATTGGGTGTTGAGCAAAAACCCAAAAATATGTTGGAATGAGTATGAAAACTCAAAACGGATTAAGTTGGGTTTAATATTATATTTGCTCCTAAACATGTGATGTTTTGTGTATATAATGCTTGACTATGTTGAACTTTCAAAATCATCTTTGAGTTTATTTTTGTACGTAATTTTAGGGACTAAACTCAACAAAACCTAAAGAGAAAAAAAAGACGTTAAAAAGAATTTAATTTGTATGTACTATAAAATTAAAAATATTTTACACACGCATCTAATGATGTCTTGTCACATTATTAACAAGTATGAAAAGTTATATATTTTTAAACTCATTGAATAAGATAGTAACACATTATTTAATAAAACATAAATGGTTATGAATAACTTTAACCTGTAATGAGAGAGTAAGCTTTAAACTGATTTGATAGTTTAAATCAATTTTTGAAATGATTTGATAGATTAAATCAATCTAACTTGATTTGATAATGAAAAACAGAAGTGGTTATGAATAACTTTAGCTTGCAATGAGAGAGTAAGCTCTGAAATGATTTTCGAAGAATTGAAATGATTTGATAGTTTAAATCAATTTTGAGAAGGTTGGAGAAACGAACGTTCTCTTTGTTTGAAAACAAAAGCAATTTATAGCAAACGAGAGAATAGAAGGAAATCAAGAAAATAACACAGTAGAGTTATAGAGGTTCACCCAATCTTTGGCTACGTCATCTTCCCACTTCGTTGTGAGTATTTCCACTATTTCCCAAATAGTTATTACACTTGCTTTTGATCAAACACAAAAGACTTACACCAACACTTGCTTTTGATCAACACCCAAAAGGCTCAAGTGCTCTCTTTACACAGCTACTCCCAGCTGTTTCCACCTACTAGAAAACTCTCTACTAGTTTCCTAAATTTTCCTCTATCAAGTAAGGTCAACACCAACCCTCACCTTTCTCTAGGTAGCTTGATGGAATGTTACAAGATAGTGTTTACAATTAGGAATTTTGGGTTTTTGTGATATTTAAGAGCTTGAAGATAAACTAAACAAAGTGTATACCAAAATGCTTATCAAGATAACACACACTCAACAAAAGTATCCCAAAATTTAAACTTTAGAAGCTTTGAGTGTGGGATGAGAAGCATGGATATTTGAGAAGGATGAACTTGAGAAGGTTCCAACTAAAACTCATGCTTTGTAATAGCCCTTGGTTGTTGCAAATAGCTGTTGGAAGTGTCCATTGGTCCATAGGAGTGATTTGGAGTGATTTGATGGAAGTTGATAAAGTAGACAGCTTTTTAACCTTCTCATCTGCACACTATACTATTTCTGCACACTGTGAACCATCTCATTTGCTATTGTACTTCCCTGTAGGCTTTTTCTGCACCTTCAAACCTTCTCACATTTCATTCTTCTAAAAAACACCTTTTGTGCATCCTAGGAATAATCACCGAGTTCTTGACTAGTTTTAAACCTTCCAAAGTCATTTAATACTTCAATTATGCATTTAAATCTTTTCTTCATCATTTGAGAGGGAATGTTCTTGAGTTGTTAAGCATCTATTGTTTGAGGAGGTTGCTATCTTGAACCTTCTGAAGCCTTAACCTTCTCAACTCTTGAACCTTCTGAACTATGAGCCTTCTCAACTATGAACCTTCTGAAGTCAGAATTTAGTCAAACCTCTCAGACTCAAACCTTCGCAAGTCATGACTACCTTTGATTTCATATACGTTTGTGTCCTTTAGGTAGAATAATATTTTGCTTTTTAATGACATGTTCTTTGCACTTGACAAACATGTTAGATTACTAGCAAAATAAACATTGAACATGTTAAACAGTTTGAGAACATTATTAGCAAAAGGATAGTTATCATTAATCGTATGTAGCTTTTTTTTTTAAACAAAAAGGAAATGAGCCTCGTTAAAACCTTCTGATGCAAAACCCTCCTTAGGGATAAAAACATCTAGAAGGAAAGAGTACTCCCTCCTATTTCATTAATAAACAAAAAACAAAAATACAAGAAACATGGGGGGACATATACCAAAACCGATGCGAACAAAAATAAAACATTATTGCCTGAAACGAAAATAAGGAAGGCCAATCCTATTACGGAGAAAATCATCCTTAATGAAATAGGGAACCGAATTCCACCATTGGAAACCAGACAAGTTGATCCCATATTGAGACGCAAGCTTATCAGCGCAGTGATTCCCTTCCCGAAAAATATGAGTGCAAGTGACAGTCATTGATTTGAGCAGACCCATGCAATTAAGCGTATGTAGCTTGAGTACAAGAGTTTGATAATTATCAATACATAAAAAACAGAAACAAAAACAACATTTGTGTGACAATTTTTTGATGTAACAAGTCACAAAGAAAAATATCCAAAAGATTCCTAAGTTTTCAACATAAACCCCAAAACACTAACTAAGTAGCTAAATTAAAATGTAATCTCCATTCTACCCCTTTTGTCAACAACAAAAAGGAAGGAAGACAAGAAATTAAGCTGCTACTTTGTAGGAGAGGAATCATGAGAGGAGTTGGAGGGGGCAGCTGGTTGAGGGTTGTCTTGAAAGGGCTGAGGTGGAGGAAATTCTGGTGGTGAGACATTTGGGATAGCAGAGAGAATGACATTTTGAAGCACCTATTGTTGATATATGAAGTTCCTTTGAGCTTCAATCCTATGCTCCTGTTGCAATATTCTCATGCTCATCAAAAGGTTGTTTTGTTGAACTCTCATTTTCTTCATCTGTTTTTCATGCTGAACTGTCATCTTCTCCATTGACGTTCATAATCTTCATCCTCTCAATAGAAGGATGAGAATCATTCTTGTCCATCGAGGGCTTGTTTCTTGGAGGTCCCTTGTCAGAGGAGAAGAGAGGTGCATTTGAGGTTTTGTAGAAAGAGCTAAGAGACCCAAATTGGGCAGAGAGATCAGGAGGGAATTTAGAAGGACCGGAACCTTCTGGAGTTCTGGGAATGGATGAGTCATATCTACGAGTTTGTGATTGAAGGAACCTGTTGATGTTTTTTGAGGCCAAAGTACTTCTAGTTTTGGCATAATAATACATTTGGAAAAAGGGTTCACAAATTGTCTTGTAGAGCCTTGAACTTCATTGTGGAGTGGAGTGGAAGGTGGAATAGTGGCTGGAGCTGGTGTGGTGAACATTTCTGTGAGGACCATGGAGACAATAGCTTCTAAACTGATATCTTCAAGGATGTGTGGATTCACTGGTGGAGGCGAGGTGTGTTCTTTTTGAACAACTTCATGAATTGCTTGAGTGATTGGAGATGGATTGTTGTGGAGAGGAGAGGTATCATAGGGTTTATCTTCCAATAATGGGGGTTTTATTAATATCAAGCTCCCCCCTGAATCAAACCATTTGTTGTTTCAACATGAGTTTCATGCTCCCCATGCGAGGATCCATATGGAACTAAGGGCACTCCTTGAGAAGGAAGATTTTCAACTTGCTCATCAGCAATAGAAGGTTCCGCAACATAAGGCACCACATGAGAAGGTTTCTCATCAACTAAAGGAACATTTTTAGAGTGTTTCTCTTCAACATCTTCAGCAATAGGAGGTTCCTTTGTGGTATCTTCATGATCCGAAGGTTCCTTGAATACTTCCATCCAACTTTGAGAAGTTATGTTTCAACATAAGATACATCTTGAGAAGGTTGAACAGCTTTGGAAACCTTAAAGTTAGGAGGATATTCAACATTAAGGGGTTGAATATCTTGATTATTATCAAACTCTTCCTGAGGAACGGCTTCTTCTCGATGGGATTCTTCAACTACTTTCTCAGGTGAAGTTTCTTATTGGATGTTTTCTTGATCAACTTCATTTACAGAAGGTTGATCTATATCAGAGGGTTGGATAGGAACTTGAGTTGGTTCTGGGTTATCTTCATAAGATTCTGGAGATGGTTCTATGTTGCTAGTTTTAAGTCTAATTTTCTTAACACTCTTAGACTAGAAAATGGTCTTATCCCTAATGAACTCCTAATTCCCTAATGGAACTTGATTGATTTTGAATAGTCACTACAACATTTGGAACCTATGGCAACGCCTAAAATTGCAACGCCAAAAAACCGATGCCTTAGCCGACAATGGAAACGGTTTTTTGAACCCGTTGCTGATTCATTTTTTTTTTAATTTTTTTAATGGCAACGGCTGAAAACCGTTGCCATAAGGTCTACGGCAACGGTTTTTTGTTTAACTTTTAGTCAACGGTTCAAAAGCGTTGCCGTAGAGACAATTATTAAAAAATAAAAAAATTGGGCGCTCCAAAAATAAACTAAACAAAAAAACGCAAACCCACCCTCACAAACCCTCACGTTTCTTCTCCGCAAGCTCACAGCCTCACGTTCAAGCGATCTCAACGATTACCCCTCACGTTCACAGCGATTACCCCTCACAAACCCTCAAGTTCACAGAAACCCTCACGTTCGCAAGTCACAACCCTCACAAACCCTCACGTTCTCAGCGATTACCCTAAGTTCACACCAAGATCGTGAAAACCCTAACCAAGGCAGCATTCACGATTTCCCCAATCAATGTTTCAACGATTTTGGAAGTCAGATTTCTCCAAGCAAGAGTTCAGCGATTTTGGGTTTAGGGTTCATCGATTTCTCCAAGCAAGATGCAGCAAGGTTCCAGCGATTTCTCCCAAATCGTCTCTCTCTGGTTCGTCTCTCTCTCTCTCTCTCTTTATCTCTCTCTCTCTCTCTCCAAGAAAAGCTGTTGTCATTATTTTCTTGCGCTGCATAACTTTGATGCATAAATCTCTGATGTTGTTTTGTAGTTTTTAGGCATATTACCAGGTGTATTTATATGTTGTTCATAACAAATATGCTTCATCTTCTGATTTTCTTTGACTTCTTTACTGGTTGAAGGTAGGGTTTCTAATTGATTTTTTGTTGTTGTTCCTTTTTAAAATAATTAATTTTCTCCTTTTTGTATAGGAATTGTGCCATGAATTAAATGCTTATGAACGTTTTGAACAAGATTATCAGCAAAAGACTAAGGAGATGGAGTCCTTGAATCTTCCTCTAAAAGGTTAGAAACATTATAATATAGTTTTCTGGCTTTTCCCCATGAATTAAATGCTTATGAAGTTGCGTTTTCAATCTGTCTTACATACTATCAGAAGGACACCAATCCGCAAAAATTAACTTATGATTAACAGCTATACACTCTTTATAAATGCAGGGGAGAGTATCACAATTTTTCAAAGTGAGCTAAAGCATCAAAAAAGGCTTGTGAGGAACTTGAAAAAGAAGTCTCTTTGGTCCAGAAGTTTAGAGGAGGTATGTTATTATGAATGAATAGTTTCTGGTTTTTCCTCTGCTGAATTCAGCATTTACCAGCATTTAGGTGCTTTCTCACTTTCAATAACTGAATGCCTGGGCCGGGGCATGGTACTTCCCCAATTGTAAAAGAGCCATGGGATAGGGTTTAATCATTGTAAAAGCATTCATCGAGTTATTATTCATTTAATCATTCCCATTTCAGGTTATTTCTCTTCTATCATAATACCAAGACAAGTAGACAACTGATGTTACTTGTAGCAAGATTGCAAACATAAATAATTTTATTCTAAATTGAAATTAATACTATTTATTTTTGTCGGCTCTTTTATAAGAAAATGTTAGTTGTTAGTTAGTTAGAGTGTAGTTAGTTAGGGGAGAGGTAAATGTTAGTTTCCGGGATTTGAACTTTTTACCTCCGGCATGTACTCCTTTGAGGTTTGTCCGCTTATTTTTTCAGTCTCATCTCTTTCTTTTTAGAGTTTAATTGGTATGTGTGTAAAGATTTTTTACACCTATAAGAAATCATGGTATGTGCCCCTTCTAAGAGGAATGAGATAAAATTCAAACATTTTTATGATGTGTGAATTTGTGATTGGTTGGTATTGTAAAATATTTATACACCGTAGGTGCATAGTAATTAAATTCTTCTTCTTTTCATGTAGATTTTAAGTTGGAAACCAAGGATAATTTACTTTCCAAACTTCACTAGTGCAGAAGCATGTCAGCAAATAATTGAAATGGCAAAGCCAAAACTTGAACTATCAAAATTAGCTTTGCGGGTGGGAGAAACTGCTGAGAGCACAAAAGACACTAGAACAAGGTACTTTCATGAGCAAGGTCTCATTAGTGGCTTCCTATCTTTAGTACAAAAAAACACTAAACTATGATGTCACGTGATGAGCTTTACCACTCATTTTTATGGATTGGATCCGTTCTAATTTTGAAATATAAGAGATGTTGAATATGTTAGAGCAGATATAGTCATTGAAGATGAACGAGAGAGATCTGTGTTGCTGCTGTATGTAAAGTTCAATGCTAAATTTTTAGCTGGCAACAGTTCAGGCGCATTCATTAAAGCATCAGAAGACAAATCTGGCATATTGGACTTCATTGAGAGGAAAATTGCCAAGGTTACAATGATTCCAAGGACCTATGGAGAAGTATGTTTCTTTTTAAATCACTTTATGACCTTCCATGATAGTGTAAAAGTTATGTAATATGTGTAAAGTTGGATGCTCTCACTGTTTTCAGGATTTCAATATATTGCGGTATGAAGTTGGCCAAAAATATGTTTCTCATCATGATGCATACGACCCAGCTGAATACGGTCCTGTTAAGAACCAAAGGGTATATTAACTACTTCAACTTGTCAAACATTTTCTTCAAACTTCTTTAATCACATAAATCATTTGCTACTCTCCATGAGTTGATTCCATGTGATCTTGCTTAATAGTGCAGGTTGCTTCATTCTTGTTATACCTGTCAAATGTAGAAGCAGGGAGGGAAACAATGTTCCCTTTGGAGGCAGGGTAGGGAATTTACAACTATCTGTCTTATATTTTACACTGATTCTTTGTGTAAATAGTCATTTTACTTATTTTAGTATTCCAATTTGTAGGATGGTTTAGATATTGATAAAATCAATGATTACGAAAAATGTGCTGGATTCAAGGTGAACAATTTTGTTAGAGGTATTGAACAATTTTGATTCCTCTGTTTCTTCAAGCGATTGTGTCGAGGAAGGAACTCTGTTCCTCGACTATGGGTTCCCTAACTCCTCCAAAGAGTGTTTGGTTAGGTAAGAGGGATGTGGGGCTTGGATTATCTAACAACTAATAAAACAAAAAGAAAACTATAAAGGATAAAGTAAAGTGCGAGAAAAATTAGTAGTTTGATTGATTGATGTGTCTTTTGAAATGTACAAGTGCTACTATATATATACATGAGCCTTCAATGGCCACTATCCAAGCCAACATCTGCTCACTGTTGGACTACCTAAGATCAACAATTATAATTAATCCTAATCTCTGGAAACTCGGAGTCATTTCTCCACGACCTCACTAGCACAAGTTAGTGGGGTAAACCCTAGTCACTCCTATTTCCACAGCGTCTTCTGTTGGTTGACCTTAACCGCTCCAATATTGTGTATCCACGTGCATTGAATACTTGCGCTCCAAGCAAGCATTCCTTGCCTCGGCCACAACCTTCTTCAGGCATGTCTCATTCTCGGCCTTTGGCCATCGGTTCCTTAGCCGAGTCACCCTGTGGTTGAGGTACCCTCCAACTAAGTCTCACTATACGTCGGTGATCCTTATCTTTCCCTCGAGGACTCAGTCTTTCTGGATATTCCTCTCCGTGCTTCCAAATTGAGCTTACTCTGTGATCTGGCAAGTATTGAATTGTCCATGCCCTAGTGTCTTTATAGTTGCCTCGGCCTTATCCTAGCCTTGAATTCTTCATTTTCCCTCGGCCAACAACTTTATTTAATTTGGGTGTTAACACTTTCTTTCTCATCCTTCTCCTGAGAGGCCAGTTCGTTCTCAACTGCTGAACTTCAGTTGCCAAATCTTGTTGGCTAGCCAGAGTCTTTTTGGCAGCCTGAAGTTCCTTCTTGTTTTGACACTCATGGAGCTGGAATTTGCTAAACTCGTCACCAAAGACGTGGCCTAAAACAGTCGCCTTTAACGTGAGCGATGGCAATGTGAGACACGCATGGTTCAGGACAAGACTCTCAATATGACCAAAATCATCTTGAGTCACCAGTCGTTCTCGCACAAGTCCTTCTGCTGTGAATCTAATTGATTCCATAACAAATAA
Organism: Astragalus membranaceus; assembly: GCA_039519185.1. Classification (NCBI taxonomy): domain Eukaryota; kingdom Viridiplantae; phylum Streptophyta; class Magnoliopsida; order Fabales; family Fabaceae; genus Astragalus; species Astragalus membranaceus. The sequence continues at coordinate 31,561,899 of CM076852.1, read as the reverse complement.
AGGATCTAACCAAGTGATTTCTTGAATCAAATAAGACTAAAAGATAAAGGGGAAAAGAAACATACAAATGGGATTAGGCAAGAAGACGGAGAAATCGCCACATCCAAGAGGATGATAAGATCAAGGTGGAATCACCACAAGAGTAAGAGGCTGTTGATAAGACTCAAATTTGGTTCTAAGAAGAACCCTAGAGAAGCACTCTTTATTCTCGCAATATCATAAAATGATCAAAGGTCCGTTACATGAAACAACACCAACCCTTATATAGGTAGGGTTTGGCCATGGCAACACAAGCAAAATAAGGCCCACATACAAGCCCAAACATGGCCCACTAGTTTAGCACATGCCTACATATTTAAAACCCAAGTTTCAAACTTAAAGTATAGCCTTTCATCCTATTTTTAATAATAATTAGATTATCTCGATGCTCTTGTGGTCCTCATCATTCCCTCCTTCTTGAAGAAATTCGACCTCGAATATGATCTCCGTTGTATCCTGCATAAAGAAAGAACTCAATTAAATACAAACGTACCACCGGGGTCAAATGGAAATTGGGAAAAATCAACACATTTGACGAAGATAAACAACAACCAACTCCATGCAATAGTAATCAATGAAAAGTGAAAGTTAGGAAGCAACTTATACCTTTTGGAGTAGATACCTATAACCAAATTTACCTTTGTTTGCTTGAACATTGAAATAACAACATTGTTTCTTTCTCCTTTCAAGGTTGGAGGAATAATTGACCCCACATGAGGACTCTCATTTTCAAACTTAGGCAATAGGCACAAGTTAGACCATCCCATCATCAAATTTGCAAGATTTTCAAACACACAGGAAAAGTAAAACTTAAGCAATGCAAGACAAAAGTTGTTCATCATGAATTTAGAAAGCTTAATTGATTTGACACTTGTGTAAGGAATCAAACCAAAAGAAACTTCATTGGGATTAACTTCTTCAAGAACATGCTTGGAAACTTGCAACTTGGGAGTAGCACCATAAAGCACCAAACCATGGGGTACCTTTCTTGAATATTCATCCTTATGCATGCTCAAAAAGAGATCAACAACACTAGGGAAATTGTTAGCATAAGAAGACAAACAATTAATTGGACCTTCAAGTTTAAGCATAGGTCTTACCAACAATGCTCTATTGACCTCAACCCCCCTTTTTAAGAGATTTTTATTTTTCATCACTTCTTTCTTTTCATTCCTTTTATGGTCTATCTTTGCTTCTCTTTTACCACACTCCTTTTCATTTTCTTTCAACTCTTCTTTTTCTTTTTCTAATTTAAGTTTCAAAGCCAACATGTCATCTTTAGCCTTATTTGGACTAAGAGGGTGAAGAGTGAAATTGATCCTATTGTGAACAAAAGTGTATTTGTTGGATTCACCATCATGGATAACTTTCCTATCAAATTGCCAAGGTCTCCCTAGCAATATGTGACTAGCCTCCATGGGTGCCACATCACATAAAACCTCATCACAATATTTATCAATGGAAAATGATATCTTGACTTGTCTATTTATCTCTAATTCTCCATGATCACTTAACCATTGCACTTTATATGGACTAGGATGTGGAGTAGTTTCAAGATTGAGCTTTGACACTAACCTAGTACTTGCAACATTTGCACAACTACCTCCATCAACTATCAAACAACATACTTTTCCTAGAATGAGACACATAGTTTGGAAAATGTTATTTCTTTGTAAATCATTCTCATTTTTATCATAGGCCCCAACAAAATTATTAACCATGAACAAATCTCTCTCTTGAGGTTTTTTCTTACATTCACTCTCATTTGAACTAATGCAACCATTTTTCCTTAGGACCAAAAGTCTCTTAGTTGGGCAATTTAATGCAATGTGCCCATACTCCAAACATTTAAAACATTTCATGTTCCTTAACCTAGGGTTTAAAGAAGAAGAGTTAGAATTTGTACATTTACTCTTGGAGGTTGTGACATCATGACTTTTGGATGTAGGCCCCTCCTTCTTGGAATTGACCTTCCAACTTGAAGAGTGGTATTTTGAAGAGGATCTTTTGTAGAATTTCTTTCTTTGCAATTGTGTTTCCACCTTAATGGCTTGGTGGACAAGATCTTCAATCTTTACAAAATGGCGATGCCCCACTTCCTCCATTATATCTTCATTTAAACCATCAAGAAACCTATCTATGGTATCCCCCAAATTCTCCTCCACATTAGCTCTAGTCATAGCCAACTCTAACTTCTCAAAGTACTCACTAACACTTTTACTTCCTTGAGCAAGTCTATGCAATTTGTCACACAACTCCTTATGGGTATGAGAAGGAACATGTCTCCTCCTCATATGGCCTTCAAATCTTTCCATTTTGCAATTGACTCAAGTTCACAACTCTTCCTAAGCTTTTTTTCTTTATCCCACCAAATAAGTGCATAATCTCTAAACTCCAACACAACCAACTTCCACATTTTCTCTTCACTAACATCATAACAAGAGAAAATTTGTTCTACTTGAAGCTCCCAATCAAGATATGCTTCGGGGTCACTCTTCCCATGAAACTTTGGAATGCTCACTTTTTCTTTCAACTCATTTTCTCTCAAATAATCTCTATGATTTCTCTCTTTTTCTCTATCTCTCCTCTCATAGCTTCTTTCTTTTTTATACTTTTTATGTTTTTCTCTCACATTCTCTTCATACCTCTCATGCATCTTCCGAATCAAATCACCAACCTTATACTGCTTAAGAGTTTTTTGCAACACATTCTTTTTTATAGTCCAAACCTCTATTCATGATTCCAACAAGCTAACAAGTACCACAATGATAAAAAAAAGTAACAAAATCAAAAGTCCTCACCACTCACTAAGTGTTTACGCTCAAGAAATGTATCACTCGTGTATGTCACTCAATTATGGATTTTTCTATAATGTTCATTCTAGCCTTTTTCCACTCCCTAATGCAACTCTTCAAGTTCTTAAAACAAACCAAACAAGTCTAAATCAAGTTTGTGGAAAACCTCTACACAATTGTAACAAAACACGCATGAAAGTTATCATTCAAGAGGCCAACAAAGACAAGAGAAACTTCAAAAGACAAAACTAAGGAATTTAAAAGACACGAAAGCAAGATGAAAAAAGGCAAAGGAAGACACACTCAAATAGATAAACAAGGAGACGACTCAAAAGAAAAGAATAAAACTAAATGATTAAGTGGTTCAAATATGTGGAAGGTAATAAGATATTAAAATCAACTTGCAATGTTTAATGGAAGCAACAAAGATGCAAAAATGATTGATGTATCAAAATGAACAATTCTGGATTTTTTGTATATGCCCTTTTAAAGTGCTTTTTTTTTGCATAATCACTTTTTTTTGCGGCACTTTTCTTTTCAGTTTTTTTTCTGCAGATTTGAATTCTTCTTTTTTTTTCTAATTAATTTAGGCTTTTGAATTTCCAGAACCGGACATGTATGGAAGAAATAACATCAAAAACAAGTTTGCAATTAAGATTTTGGATCAAACTATTGCAAGTCAGAAGGCTACAATATGGAAAAAGTCGATCAGACACAAGGCTACAATATGGAATTATCAGACACACATAAAAACGTGAATAAAACCCAAATTAAGATGTGGGATGGAAAAAAAAAAGTCGATCAGAAACAAAGCCCCTCTATTAGTTTTTTTTTTTTGGATTTTTTTTCTTGATTCAAGAACAAAATAACACTTGATAATATCTTGTCCCGTAAAGACTTAATGTCCCCTTCACCATCGAACTCGGCCAAGATGTCTGACCAGCTCACCTCTTCTCCATGCATAACCTTCCTCTTGAATGCCAGAGCACAAGGAGTCCTTTCGCGTGCATTGGAAGGTCGATAATCGCAACGGTATTAAAAGGGATCGCAGGAATGGGGGTAGATCCATCGAAGTGCACTTTCTTGAGGTAGCTCCGCATATCCTTCTCTTTTAGAGGCCCCATCTGTAGTGCAAGACAAAGCAAGAAAACAAAAATAAAAAGGTTAGAAAGAAGTCAGCGAAATAAAACATCTGTACTCAGAAATTGAAAGAGAAAACTCAGAGAGAAAATCAAAGCTTTCTTTATAGTCCTTGGGGAGGTCTTCCTCAACAACACCCGTTATGGAGTAGGGCTCGCTCTGCCAGTATAAAGGGAAGTGATGCGCCGCTTGGGAATAAACAAACATTTCCGGGCATGAAGCACTCCCTCGAACCAGGAAAAACTCTTTATTAAAATCTTTATAGGACGAGACAAACAGTGTCAAGAGCCTTTTCTTAGAGTGGCTGGCGAGGGATATCCACTTACCTAACCCTTCACATTTAGTGCGGTAAAAAGCAACAAAGAGGACCACCTTGGGATTCAGCTTTAGAGCTCAGCATAATTTCTCAAAACTCTGAATGAAGCCCCAGCTATTCGGGTGCAGTTGTGTGGGGGCAACGTTCAACTACCAGGTCCTCTAATTCATTTCCAGTAGAAGATAATTTCTTCCCAGTGCGGAACCTCTACACTGATGCCTCGTCCAGGTAAATGGAAGAAAAACCGCGATCCTCGAAGTTAAAGAGCTCGGCCACCTGCCGCTCGGAGTCCATTATGATTTTAATCTTCCTATAGGGAAGTGTGAGGAGTGGTTTGCTGGCTATCCGAGTTTCTGAGAAATAAGTAGCACAGTATGACCTAGCCTATCACTTCAGAGAGAGGGAGATTATGAACTATCCCTTTCCACTGCTCCTTATACCTAGCCTAACTCTCCTAGGACTCCCGTATAATAATCCTCAAAGGAGAGGGAACCTCAGCGACCTCTCTCCCACTCTCGTCAAATTTCCATATTTTGGATTCCTAAGACACTATGCAAAGTATTAAAGAGAAGAGTAGATGAGAAACAGGAAGTACCTTAGATGAAACTAGCACACCGCCTCCTGACAGCTATAGAAGAAAAGAACGCCGAAATCGCCAAGATCCAGAGCCACGGAGGAAATGGTGAGACATGGTTCAAGTGAGTGTGTCCAGTCTTTAACTAAGCCCTATGAAGGAGCTTAAAATACCATATTGAACAGAGAACCAACGTGTTTTCGCGCGCCTCCGAAGCGAGGTACCCAGTCACTTCATCTACCTCCCTTTTCTCTCTCCTCTTCACATTGAGGTGACATAATTGCTGCTAGCATGTTGCCTAGGCATGGGGAGACGTGTGTAATCACTTGGGTCACCCTTCAGTTATCGTGCCCGTCCGGAGTCAAACATCCCATCAAGAACACCTCAAAAGGCGCACGGAAAAAGGAAAGAAGGTTCACTCGAAAGAGCAGCTCGAGACAAATGGATTCGAACAAGGTCTTAAGCTCTTCGCTCATACGAAGCTCACGCATGGAGGGCTGTGGACCATCATAGATATTGAGATTTCCAAGTGGCCGTAGATATAGGAGCTCGGCCCAAGTGTACAGAGGTCGTGCCAAGCCCGCAAGGATTGAAGGTGTAACAGACCGACCTGATGAGCTGGAAAAGATATAACTTCCAAGGCAATTGCCGAGACGGTTACCAGGAGAACAGGCTAGATATAGCGATCAGGCTGAGAGAAATATAATGGACATGATTCTAAATACACACACTCACTATAGAAAAAAGAGCTTAAGACCGTGATTAATAAATTCTATTCAGGTACAACTTGTTTGTGGAATGTCCTATGGAAATCTCTGTAGCACAAACATTACTGGACGAAGACGTGTCTAGAGTCCAACACGTATCGTGTCGGACACCGACATTGACACATAAATTACTTGTATTTTTCAAATTAAAACTGGTGCCTCTGAGTCCGTGTCTATGTTGGTAATTCACAGATGGCAATTAACTGTTGGAGGAAGCTAAATATTCACAACACAGTGGAGTCTCAAGCTCAGCAATGCAGTAATTTTGTAGATGTATTATTTGGATTAATTGGCCGGTGATGATGAACTGAAGGACAATTGCATGAATATTTGGAGCTTGTGGTGCAACCGGAATCTATTAGTGTGAGAGGATGATGTTGCAGCCATAATTTACAGAGGCTATGAGCTGATCATGGAGTAGACCACTTAGCAACAGGACAACACAGATGTGATTGTCAAGTGGGGCAAACCTTCTAGGGATTTTATTAATGTGGATGTCGTATTTTCAAAGAAAAAAAATGAAAATACAACGGCCATTGGTATGTGTATTTGCGATGCACGTGGTAATTTTTATGGAGTCAAATTTCTATCATATTCCCTTGTGTATTATGCATCTTCTCCAAAATCAAATGAAATAGATGATTTCAGTCGAAAAATAATCATATTGTCATTGAGTTATATACTCATCTTAAGTTGAAGTTGTAATTAATTCAACTATTTCCTTAGGTTAGTCTTAAACCAAATCTTTCGTTGTTGGGTCTTCGGGTTTTTGAGGGTCACAACCTTTAGATGACTTGTGTCACAAATTGTGACATCAATGATTATCATGTCTTAAAGAGATCACTAAGAATTGTTCTTTAGGTGGTTGTTTAATACAAGGACCAGGGTCTTATTTTCTGCATCATTGAAGTGCATTGACATAGAGAATAGGGTGGATAACACTTACTCCAAAAAAAAACCTCTCAATACTCATTCTCGTAGAAGCCAACAATAGGAAAAAGTGGTAATGAGGATGAGTGAACAAATGAGGATATGAGGCATTAAGGGGAAATTTCGAAAATGTGGTCTACTTTTGGGTTCTTGACTAATTGTAGCATTGGAGTGGAGATTTTAACCTATTCTTAAACGTGAGGTGGCTTAAGTACTATTTGTTAAAAAATTGCAGATAACAGATAAACTAACTTATAGCGAATAAGTTATTAGTGTGAATATAAATTGTTTGGTAAAATTATCGGTGAAACAAACTTATAAATAAAAACCTAAATAAATGAGCATTTTCAATTGGTCTATAAAAAGAGAGTCTTTCATTTAGTATATGATAAATAAGGAATTCAATTAAAATAGTAGGGATAAAAAAGAGAGAAAAATGAAAGATTGTAATATTTAATCCTAAACACTACTTCAAGTAGCGTTTGGAGAACACAATCAGTTAGTGAAAAATAACTATATGCTAGAGCCGCTTATCAAAAAATATATATGTTAGAGCCAAACACTTCTATTTAGTGTCTACAAGTTTATCCACTACAACCAATCTCTAAATGCTAGTAGTTTGGCCTTGCTAAATAGAGCTTAATATGAAACTAAAGATGAGATAAAAAAAGGGAATAAAAACTCAAGTTGGTTTATATGGTTTAATCTCTTAATTATCACATTATATCTTGAACTGAGAGCGGGTACGAGTAGTCGAGTCTGGAGTCCACTTGTGTGAGTTGATGGGGTGAATGATATCTGGTCGCTCACAGAGTTCTGCCCGGGTTGTACCTGCAATGACACTCCGACGCCCAAGTAAGTGGAGTAAGAGTTTGAGCAGAGTAATAGTATGGGCTGAGATTATGTCTACCTGCTTAGTGAGAGCAATCACTCTTTATATAGTATAAGAGGGGCAGTGCTGGCCATCGGATCAGTATGGTCGATCTCGACCGTTTGATCAAGCGAGCATCCACGAGGGTTGTAACGCCCCAAAAATAATTGGTTAATTATTTAATTAATTAAGGGGAATTAGTTGTGGAGAAATATTAGAAATAATAATATGGTGCTAATTAAATTAGGGAGTGGTAGAATTAATCGAGGAGGGGTGTGAATAAGGTCAATGGCCCAAAAGCTATTAGTTGGGCCTAGGGTTAAATGAATTAGAGAGAAGAAGTAAAAGAAAGGAGCAGCCGAGAGTGAGAGAAGGAAAGAAACGTAAGACACAAAAAGAAAGAAGAAGAAATCGTGACAGGGAAAGAGAGAAGCGTGACCGAGAAAGAGAAGAGAAAAACCTAGAGAGAGAGAAGGAGAGAACGCGAGAGTGAGAAGGGAAAAAGGAAAGGAAGCACACGGCTGAAGGAGGGAGCAGAAACGCGAAGAAGAGGAAAGGAGAAGAGGGAAGGGACTCGCGAAGGAGAAGAGGGAAAGAAGAAGAGGTTCGCAAGTCTTCAAGGGCCAGTTCGTGTGTTGCTGTGGTTCTGATCGTGATCACCTTCCCATTAATCCGGAGCTCACGTTTTCGAGGTAAGGGTGGGTTTAACGGTTATAATGGGTTATGATGGTGGTTTATGGGTAGTTAGGTGTTGTGTATTTGCATGATTAAAGTAGATATGAAATTGAGTGATTGAGATGTGGATTATTGTGTGCTACAATTTTGATTGAGATGTGAATTATTGTGTGATACAATTTTAATTGAGATGTGAATTATTGTGTGATACAATTTTGATTGAGATGTGAGTAAGATTTGTATTGTATGCCAAATAATTGATAAAATGTGTAATTGAAGATATGAGAGTGAATTTGAGGTGTTTGAAATAATTATTGAATGATTGAGCATATGAAATTTGGAAGAAAATTGAGTTTGAAGGACCCTAGGCGCCTTAGGCGCCATTGTTGTTGTCAATCCGTGCTTTGTTGCTGCTGTCTGGGCGCCTGTCGCCAATTCTGTCAATTTGCGCCTCACTCGCGCCTAAGTCGCGCGCCACGCGCGAATGTCACTGGGCATTTCTGCTAATTTGCTCCTCACTTGCGCCTAACTCGCGCTCCACGCGCGAAGTCTCGGTTTTGTCCCAAATTTGTTTTTGACATATCTTTTGACTCGGGTGTCCGTTTTAAGTGCTTCAAAATGCGTTGGAAAGCTTATTCAGAGGCCTAACTGAATATTCTACTTTTAAGGCAAAAATAAACCGTTTATTGTTGCTGTGTTGCTGTTTTTAATTGTTATGTGAGCTGCTGTTTATAAAAATAAATGTTGCTATCTTGCTGTTTTTAATTGTTATGTGAGTTGCTGTTTATAAAAATAAATGTTGCTATCTTGCTGTTTTTAATTGTTATGTGAGCTGCTGTTTATAAAAATAAATGTTGCTGTCTTGCTGTTTTTATTCAGTATATGAGCTGCTGTTTTATAAAAATAAATTTGTGCCGTTGTACAGAAAATGAGATGCTGTTTTTATGTTATAAAATGTGCTGTTTTGTTGTTGTTTTTATAAATAAAATGCTGCTGTTTTCACAATTTAAAGTGCTGTTTCCTTAAATTAAAAGATGTTGTTTCTTGAGTTTAAAGGTGTGGTTTTCTTCAATTTGAAGATGCTGTTTTCTTAAGTTCATAGGTGCTGTTTTCCGGAATTTACAGGTGCCGTTTTCGTAAATTTAAAGGGGCTGTTTTCCTATTTTTTTTCCTTAGTGCTGTCACTGTATTTTAAGAGGTTGCTGCCTCGATTTTATATGCTGTTTGGTCCCTATGGACGTTGACTTAGTCCTTTATTGGCAAAGTGGTCGCGTAATTAATTGAGATTGGTGTGGTTGATGTGATGCCTTAGAGCAACTAAATTGAGATGTGTCTGTGGTGGTGAATATTATTTGATGAGCTGAATAATTTTTGATGAGCTGAATATTTATTGATGAGCTGAAATATTTATTGGTGAGAAATTACGAGGTAGCTGTGATGCTACAACACGAGATAGTTGTTAATGTGGTATAGTATTAGTTACGTGCTTTGTTGTGGTTATGTGACGAGGTAGCTGTGATGCTACAACACGTGGTATTTTTATGAAATGATTTATAACGAGATATGGTGATATGGTATTTATTAATTGAATGCTTGAGTTAGTGTAATTGGTGCATGAGTCATGAGTCGCATTGTCATATGCATTCCTACGAGGTAGCTGTGATGCTACAACACGAGGTTTATTACGAGTTGCGCCCGTCGTGGCCTTTACGAGATCGGTACCGCATGCATATGCCCGGAGGGGTTGCATTTCATACATTCCTTCATGGTCCATGTGTACATAACTATTGTGGTTGGCGTTTTATGTCTGATAGAGATATGAATCTTGTGCTGTTGTGTGATATGGTATATACGTGTTTTCTGTGTTGTGCCTGCTGCTTATGTACTGCTGTCATGTGCTTATTATTTCTGTTAAACTCACCCCTTCTGCTTGGAATGTTGCTCTTGTGTGGCAATGCTGCAGGTGATCGTTAGCACTCGTGGAGGATTGCTAGGTGTAGTCTCCTTCTCGTTGGGTCTGTGTCAGCTCTGATGCGTAGCACCGGGGAGGGGTTTTAGGGGTCGTTTATGTTTTATTATGTTGTTTACTGCTGGAGACTGATGTCTTAATTATTCATGGGGATGTTTGCACGAGTTTGAGATTCCGCTGTTTAATGTTATTCTAAGATTAAGTGTTTTTGAGGATTTTAAATCATTTGTTATTTGTTTTTGGTGAGAAAAATGTAGCGCCCTTCTGAGGTGACTCTGATATTTGTTCATTTAATTATAAATTAGAAAGGGGGTGTTACAAGGGTAGATCTGAACCGTTGATCTCAGAAGATCCAAGGCCCAGTCATTACTTCTCCATTTTGGTAATGGGCCGGTCCTGGCCAGTTCAGCATCGGATTGGGCCGAAGGCCCAGTCCAGAACAGTTGCCCCCCAAACCGAAGTTGTCCTTGAGGCGGGTTCAGGCATGAGATCGATTGCCCCCAGTGTAGTGGCCTATTTTCTGGGCGGTCACCTGTGCTGAGGTAACTCGTTTATACATTTTATGTTGGAATCAAGCTGAAGTCGTCCTTGTGATGACGTGGCAGTCAAGCTTTGATGGATATGACGTTTTTCTTTTGATGTGATGGACGTCACGTTTCGCGTTTTCCAAATGGGGGTGTAATTATGTTGGCTCAATTTCCAAGAAATGCAATTAATGCTGAAGAAGGAGGGTTGTGTCGCTTCGACTTTTTGCCTGGTCCCTTATATATAGGGCTCTCATTCCTTCATTTCGTACGTTACCTTCGCATTAGTTGCTCTGAGAACGACATGCATTTGCTCTGAGAACGACTTGTATTCTCCGGCGAGCGACCACTACTTCGGTGATATTCTGGCAAGGTGTTCCCCGGTGAGCGACTTAATACTCTGGCGTGACTCTACTCAGGACATTCTCGTCCTCGTGATTGCTGGGGCGGCCAACCTATCTCCCACTCCAGGTAATCAGCTCTTCATTATTCTTTAGTTTAATTATTATCTTTACTTTTGTGAGGAGGGGGTGTCAGGCCCGGGGTCGACCTTGTCTCCCCCTTCTACAAATTCTAGACGGTCCTGACTCCCTTGCCCCCTCCTTACAGGGTAACTTTCTTTTGGCGCGGATATCGTGATCGCCCAGTCGAGAGTGGAGTTATGAGTGATTCTCGTGATTCTCAATCTGAAGACAGTCCGCCTACATCCTCTACAGACCTGTCTAGCTCAAGTACATCTTCCGAGAGTACTCCTTCCATCGATACTTCTATTCATCCTTCCCTCATGAGGGCGTCAGAGTCCGCCACTTTCGCCGAACGGTCGCCCTCTCAATTAACGGAATACACCATTGAGCCTTCTGGCGACGAGGTCGCCCATTCTGGGCAGGGGAACGACCAAGTTGACGAAGTTGAGGAACCGGAATGGGGCGGCGCGATAGAGGAAGATCGCTCTTGGGTTTCGCTGGGTGTGATTGACAAAGTGCCCTCGATACTGTCCTGGGGATGAGTTGCTGCAGTACTATGCGGAAATGGTAGGCGAACCGGGTCAGACATGGGCGCTTGAAGGACGAGCATGTAGCGGTTGTTCCGTCGACCCTAAAATTTATCATGTATTCAAACGTTCTACGCGACATGAGGGTTCGTCCACCGTTCACCCCTTTTCAACGCTCTGTTCTTCGCTATCTTGCGGTCGCCCCGTCCCAATTGCATCCAAATACCTGGGCATTCATCAAAGTGTTTGAGCAACTCAGGGGCGTGATGGGGCATGATTGCTCTCGCTCACTCTTTTTCAAGATCTTCGAGATGAGCAGGCGGTCCGAACCTGGAGCAACAGGAATCGGTGGGAGCATCTAAGCATCAAAGGTCAGCAAGACTTCAAAATCTTCAAGCCCTACTCCGACTCCTTAAAGCCCTGGAAGCATTCTTTCATGTGGGTCGTGCCTGTTTGTGAAAATTCTCGCAAAATGGTCGGGTCTCTTGATACTCGGGGTCGAGTGACCGGTCATAAATTCCCTATTGCAAGGACGTACGCGCATTATCGCCGTAGCCCAATCACTTATAGGACCAGATGTCGACTTGGTGAGGACGATCCAGAAACCCTAAGATTGCTTGAGAACATGGCCTCCTGGATGGATGAGGAATTGATTAAGTGCTACCATTTGACTCGGACTCGGGGCGACGACTAATTCAAAGTCATTCTTGGTGCGAGTCGTTCTCATTTTTTCATGTTTTTACCTTTGCGCTCTTGGCGGGGATGAATTCAAATTGTTTCTGACCGTTCTTCTTTTTGCTTGTAGGTGAAATGGCCGGTATGGGATATGAGGAACTTATGAGGAAAGCCGGGAGGGGAAAGAAACCCCCAACCGCCCCTTCAGCGATTGTTGACGTTCCGTCCCGGGGCGCGGGGAAACGACCACAGGTGCAGATCGAGGAGGTGACTCGCTTTCCTCCGTGCCTGGCTCTGGGAAGAAGAGGGATCGCCATCAGCACGCTGCTGGAACCAGTGGAAAATACGCTGAGATCGACCCCCCGCACAAGAAGACCAAGGCAGTGAAGGAGGTTCTGAGGAGGTCGACCTCTAACTTAGACTTGAACGAGATCTCTGAGGCAGATTTTGACCGCTTTTGTCAAGACCCTCTCCTCTTCATGGCTGAGGTGGCCAAGGTTGGTTCACGCCTGATTGCAAAACTCAAACAAGGGGAAGCGGATCGGATCGTAGCTAAACGTCTTCTCGCTCAAAATTTGGGGTTGGAGGGTGATAATTTAGATAAAACCGATAACCTAAATCGTGTATATGAATATATCTCAGAGTTGCGGGGGGAGTTGGAATCCCTAAAGAAGTAGTATCAAGAATCTGAGGCCGCACTCAAGCCTACTGCTGATGCTCTTACGGAGACAAAGAAGTCGCTCTCCACCATGACCACAGAGCGCGACGAGGCCCTGGCCGCCCAAGCTGAAGCAGAGCGGAAGGTGCAGTTGGAGACGACCAAGGTTGACCAGTTGTCGAACCAGGTCAAGGAGCTGGGGAATGAAGTGGTCGGCCTGAAGAAGAACGTTAATGTCCTAGAGAAAGAGCGGAATGAGGCTTTGGAGGAATGTGACTGGGTGGTCGGGTCTACACTGGCCATCTGTAAAGACCATTTTGATGAATCATTAGCCCAAGTTTAATACGTCTATCCCGACCTCGAGATCAACCCTAATATAATCAATCATGCTCACTCCCTCAACGATGGTCGCATAGTATATCTCGTGGAGAGGGACGAGCAGGGGAAGATCATAAGGGAGGAGTCTGTGGTATCTGCAATTCTTCTGACCGATGATGGCTATTCGGAGGACCTTGGCAGAGTTCTTCGATTAAATCTAGTTCTTCTCTTAGGGCGGCCTGTGAACAGAGTTCTTCGATTAAATCTAGTTCTTCTCTGATTGCCTCCTTATTTTCTTGGAGAGGCTTGGGGTTTGTTGTTTTCAGCTCAGTTCCCTGATCTCGACCGGGATAACCTTGTCCGTGCCATATACTAGTTTGAAAGGAGACTCGCCTGTGGTAGAGTGGGGGTTGTTCTGTAGAGTGGGAGTTCTTCTACCCACTTTCCTTTTGCCTCATCTAACCGCCACCGTTTGCGGCCTCCGTCTGACCGTTGGTCTGGGTGTGCTCAACTGAGGTGAAGCGCTGCTTCACTCCTAGATCGGTCACGTACTCTTGAAAGTTTTTATCCGTAAACTGGGTACCGTTATCCGAGACCAGTACTTCAGGAATCCCGAAATGGGTGAGGCTGTTTTTCTTGAAAAATTCACACAATTCCTGGCTGTGATGGTAGCCAGAGGTTCGGCTTCCACCCAGTTGGTGAAATAATCCACCGCAACAATCAAGTATTTGAATTGCTCAGGAGCGACTGCAAACGGACCCATGAGATCGATCCCCCACCATGCAAACTTTTCAATCAATTTGCCCTTGCTAACTTTTCAATCTCTGGGTCACACAATAATTCTTGTGCACCCTTGCTCTGCATACACAAATCCCTGAAACACTAAGCAAACCGTTAACAAGTCCGAGAAAATCACTAAGTAGCAAAAATAAGTAACTAAAAGATACAACAAAAACGTAAAACTAAAATCTAAGAATCAACTCGTTTGCCTTGTTGACAACGTAATCAACAATCCCTGGCAACGGCGCCAAAAACTTGTTAAAGATTCAGCAAGTGTACTGAAACGTTGCAAGTAATAAAAATAACGGTAAGTACTGGTCGTATCCACAGGGATTGCGCGTTGTTTTCAATAGCAAAGTTATGAATTCTTAGATGTACAAATTGGTATAAACTTGGAATTTCAGTGACGCGAAATAAAATAGTTGTTCAATAAAGCAAGAAAAGCGATTAGGGATCGAATCCTCTCCCCTCACCTATCATATGAACCTTCAGTTAATTCAAGTTATTTCTCCCAGATATCAGATTCAATTCACTAAAGTAGGTTAAGGACAATCTCTTGCCTCAAAACCCCTTTCACCTAATTGAGATACCCTAATTCATTAGGTGATTCATGCCAATAGGTAAAGCCTTAAACCCTAGAACTAGAGAATTCACATATCCAACCCCATATTCCTATGGTGATCACAAGTATGTGATCTAAACCTCATATCAAGTATGCAAACCCATATCCCTATGGTGATCACAAACCCTAAATCAGTAAAACTAGCAAATGTATTAATAAGTCAATGCCAACATCAAGTGGGAAAATCCTGCTTGGTCGCAACACGACGCCTCCAGGTCGCGACGCGAAATCTGCCCGAATCACATCCTTCATATTCCTGCTGCATCACTAGGCAAGTGTCTGGTTCGCTAGTTGATGCCACAATAACTTGAAGGCTTTCTTTTGCATTTGGCACCATAATTGAGAGAAATAGCTTACAAAATAAATCCTAATACATCAATCTAAAACTAAGCTAATTCCCCAGCAATTAACCGAATTACAACTAAATCCCCACAGTTTTGGTTCTAACATTACATAACTTATTACATATGATAGAGAGTCAACACAACCCCAAACTTAAACTTTTGCTTGTCCTCAAGCAAACATTCAATTCAGGCTGTGGCTAGTTTTTTTTAATTTAGCTGTCACACATTCCACACAAACCAGTTAACCACACAGCATATCAAAAATCATCATCAACCTAATACAGTAGCAAGACAACCGAATTGGAAAATACAAGATCATAAGCAGGCAAGCGTTCTCAAGTTCTCTCTTTTTCACATATCTCACCAATCTCTCTTTGAAGTGTCTAAGGTGGTCACTCAATTCACAATGCCTGCATCATCGTTTCATAGGCTTGAACAAGTTCTATACACATGATACACATACACACTATTTGAGGACTTTCAAGGTTGTAACGGGGCTTAGGTAAGGGTGGATAACATTTGGATAAGTAGTTTACAATGTGGAGTTAGGCCTACTTCTCTTTTTGTCAATTTCGACAATCTCACTCACTTACCCATTTTCCCCAAAGCATTCCACATGAGAAGGAATTATTTGTTTTTTTTTTGAAATATATATATATATATATATATATATTTTATTTTTCTTTCTTTTCTTTGTATGTTCCTTTCTCTTGTATACCACCCAAACTTAGAATGTTGCTATTCCATGAGCAACCCCAAACTTAGAATTTTTCCCACTCACATACATTTGTCTACCTAACTCCAAGTTAAGAAACAACTAGGCATCTGATTTGCAGAAAAATTTAAAAACAACAATTAGGCTCAGAGGGGCTAACAAAGGATAAACAATAATTGGGTGGCTTGAAAGGCTCAGGGCTTGAGCTCTGAAACTGCTGGCGGAAAGATGGGCCTGCTGGCTGCTGCTGCTGTGGAGATGATGTCTGTGGTACTGCCCCTTCCATCGGCCCCTCTGGCTGCTTCATAATCCATGCTGCTGTGATAGGCTCCCTGAGGTCAATGAGTAGGTCATCAGGGTCACTATATCTGCAATACTGATGGAGATGGTTCGTCCCAGGTTCAACCTCTGTCTTCTCGTGATAGCCAGTATCCCCATTGCTGCATTGACTTTCACATCTGAAGAATTTGAGCATGACACAATTGTTTGGTTGAAAAAAGAATTCCAAGCCTTAGGAATAGGCTTCAGTGCCATGTTGTTGAAACGACGGGAGAAGCTTTGTAGTCCTGGCGCATACTTGTCCCATTGTGCTCCCTGACAGCACAATTCTCTCAGTGTCCCTTCATAGTCAATCTCCCTATAATTTGCCATAGCCTCTCTCATAGCACAGTAGGATGACCCAGGTAGCCCAAATAGTCTGTTGATGCTCTCCGGTAAGTAAGATACTGCTTTCCCCCGAACAAAGGAGGTGGTCGACTTGTCCTGCTGCTCTGCCACGTAAGCATTTGCATAAAATTCTCTCACCAGGCTCTGGGAAAGCCTGTTTGATCATGGAGTTGAGAGGAAGCCACCCCAGTTCCCTGAGTGTAGAGCTGATAATTGGAAATTCCCCCGTGTTGAGGTCAAATGCCCTCTCAGGGTTGAATTTTTTGCCTTTGACTAAGTTATGGAACCTCTCCTCATGCAGGGCTGACTTGAACCTGTCAGCATCAAACATTTGCTCTTCTTGACTATGGTTCCCCCTCCTTCACTTGGAAGTGCCGGCGTTGCTTGGTTTTACCATTTTGCACCTGTTAGAAAATGACCTGCAACAAAACCAAATTCCAGCAACAAGTTGTTAGTTCTCGGGGGATCCTTGGTGTAGGCCCCACTCACAGCAGAGAATTTAATCAAAAACAGCCAAATTATAATTTCTAGGCACTAAGACAACTACCCTAAAGTCCCATGATCATTGACACAATTTAAGCACAATCTAGCAACCAAAAAGTTCGTTCAGGCATTTTCACAAA
The DNA here is from genome assembly GCA_039519185.1 of Astragalus membranaceus. NCBI lineage: Eukaryota > Viridiplantae > Streptophyta > Magnoliopsida > Fabales > Fabaceae > Astragalus > Astragalus membranaceus. The sequence continues at coordinate 31,544,907 of CM076852.1, read as the reverse complement.
CAGTTGGTTTGCATAGCAAAAATTCATTGAGACATTTTATCAAACACTTGGCTTACACAGTTTTTTCATTGAGGCATTTTGTCAAACACCTCTCCTACACTCTAAAAACCAAATTTTTCCACTTCCAATTCAAATGATGCTGTACCAATTCAGAGGAACAATCAAATGGCATGCAAATTAGAACGTGGGGTGCATCAACAAATCCAAATTTTACTTCTAGCCAGTTTGGGCACCATTTTCGCACCCCCACCAAGACAACCATCAAACAAATTAAGGCTTTAAATTTAAGTACAAGAGGGAGCATTACAATACCTGGAGATGTTTGACAATGAGAAGTGCGTGCAACTTGTGCTCTACCACCAATTTGAGTGCAAAAACCGTAAAGGGAGGGAGAGGAAAACTGCTGTTCACGCACAAGGAGTGGGGGGGAAATTTGTGTGTGCTGTGTCTGGCATAACTGCCTGATAACGGCTAAAAAACGTCGCGTCGCGACGCGACACGTTACTATCGCGACGCGAAAAGTAACCGAAAATTTTTTTTCCAAAAGTTTTTTGCCGCGTCGCGACGCGACACAGTGTCTTCACGACGCGAAGAGAAGTAGAACCCAATTTTTCATTTTCTTGGTATTAGAATTAAACTAAATACTTGAAATTAAACTAAAATAAAGACTTGTTACCTCACAGTGGGTTGCCTCCCACTCAGCTCTTCTTTAACGTCACTAGCTTGACGGTTTTTTAGAGGGTGTTTCACATTGGCTCAGGTGGAGAAATCAGTTTCTCTGGTGCCTCCTTGAATGCTCCTTGGGTACCTTTTCCTTTCAGCTTGCAGTCAAATGATGCATGAGGGGACTGCAACAACGGATCCCCAACTCACAACTTCTTTCAGATCTTCCCATATCACCCCGGTGTCCTCAACAGTTGAGTAGAGGTGAACTCCGTTTTCAACCATCGGAGTAGGCACCTCAATGCGGTGACACTCCCTTTCTTTCTGCTTCGGGTCATTGGGCTTAAGTACACTGAATATCACAGCTTCCTCTTGGACTCTTAGTGTAACAGTCCCACTTGCCACATCAATCACAGACCTACTAGTAGCGAGGAAGGGTCTTCCCAAAATGAATGGGATGTCACTGTCTCCATCCACAGTACTCTTGATATCGGTGTCACCATCAAGTTGTAGGATCACAAAATCCACTCGGAAGAGGAATTTGTCGACCTTAACCAAAACATCTTCTACAACTCCATAAGGATGCCGTATTGACCTATCAGCAAGTTGTAGAGTCATGTGAGTCGGCTTAACCTCACCTCCGCCAAGTTTTCTCCACATAGCTAATGGCATCAAATTGATGCTTGCCCCCAAATCACATAGTGCCTTCCCTATTTTAACATCACCAATTTCACAAGGTATGGTGAAACTCCCTGGATCTTTCAACTTAGGGGGGACCTTGTTCTGGATGATGGCACTACACTCTTCTGTCAATGCCACTGTTTCATCTCCCTTAAGCTTCTTCTTCTTTGTCAGCAACTGCTTCATCAACTTAGCATATACCGGCATTTTCTCAAGAGCTTCAGCAAATGGTATGTTGATGTGGAGGCTTTTGAAAACATCCATGAATTTTGAGAATTGCTCATCCTTTTGCTCCTTCTTCGCCAATTGCGGATATGGTAACTTCATGTACGAAGGAAGTTCTTTGGGCTTCTCGTCTACCTGCACATTTTCAGAAAACAAATTTTTTATTGGGTTAGACTTCACCGCTCCCTCAGTTTTTCTACTAAGCTCATTTTCAACTCCTTCATTTTCATTTTTCAACTCCTCCCTCAACACCTCAATCTCACTACTTCTTTTTCCAGGGTTAAGCTCTCTACCACTTCTCAATGAAATAGAATTGCAACTCTCGTTTTTGGGATTATCAACAGTGCTAGCAGGAAAACCTCCACTAGATGTCTCAGCAAGTTGCTTTGACAACTGACCAATCTGAACCTCCAAGTTCTTCATCGAAGCCTCATGGTTCTTCCCCATGTTCTTCATAGCTTGTTCTTGGGCTTGGAAGGTATTTTTGGTCATGCTCATGAATTGGGTCAAAACATCTTCCAATCGAGAGGGGGTCTTCTGTTATTGGGTAGGTCTCTGAGATTGTTGTTGGTTTGAACCTGTGGCCTCATTATTGTTCTTCCAAGAGAAGTTGGGATGATTCTTCCACCCCTGATTGTAAGTGTTAGAAAACGGGTTCCCACATTGTCTTTGAAAGTTTCCCATATAGCTGGCCTGCTCAATTGCTTCTCCATGAGTTGCGGAGTCACCCTCGTGGGGTTCTCTACCACAATAAGTGCACCCACTTGTCTGTACGGATTGAACTGTCGCTTGAGCCTTTGAACCCACTTCACAAGCTGCGGTTAACTGCTTAGTGAGAGCTTCAATTTGCATAGACATTAACTTTTGTTGGGCCAACACAGCGCTGTTAGAGTCCAACTCCAAAACACCCTTTTTACCTACTGCACCACGATCATTCTGAATCCTGTACTCATTAGAAGCCATATCTTCCACCAACTGTTTTGCTTCCTCCCATGTTTTTGTACCTAAAGATCCTCCAGCTGAGGCATCTAACATCATTCTGGTCTGAGGCCGCAACCCATGGTAGAACGTTTGTAGCTGCAGAAAGTCATCAATACCATGCCCAGGACATTTTTTTAGTAACAACTTGAATCTTTCCCAGGAATCGTATAGGGACTCAGAATCCCCTTGTGCAAAGTTGGAGATTTCTGCTCTCTTTTTGATGAACTTGGAGATTGGGAAGAATCGTTCCAAGAACTTGTTCTCCAGCTCACTCCAAGTGTTGAAAGTTCCTGTTGGGATAGTATTCAACCAATCCTTTGCCCTGCCCGTCAGTGTGAATGGAAACAGGTGCAATTTCTTGGAGCTCTCATTAATTCCCTCAGGATGTGTGGTCCCACAAATCTCATAAAACTGGAACAGGTGTTGGTTGGGGTCTTCTGCATCTGACCCAGAGAACTGCTCTGATTTCAGGGCAGTGAGAACAGAAGATTTGATATCAAATTGGGAAACTCCCACGGGTTGAAAAGTGAATGCTTGAGCGCCCTGATTTCTCCTCCCGAAGTCACCGAGAGTGCGTCTTGGAGGTGGATTCCCAGCCATTTCAACTTCTGAAACTGAGTGTACCTGTGACTCTACCTCGGCTTGTTGCTTAGCTAGCCTTGTTTTCGTTCGATTTGCCCTTGCTAACTTTTCAATCTCTGGGTCACACAATAATTCTTGTGGGCCCTTGCTCCGCATACACAAATCCCTGAAACACTAAGCAAACCGTTAACAAGTCCGAGAAAATCACTAAGTAGCAAAAATAAGTAACTAAAAGATACAACAAAAACGTAAAACTAAAATCTAAGAATCAACTCGTTTGCCTTGTTGACAACGAAATCAACAATTCCCGGCAACGGCGCCAAAAACTTGTTTAAGATTCAGCAAGTGTACTGAAACGTTGCAAGTAATAAAAATAACGGTAAGTACCGGTCGTATCCACAGGGATTGCGCGTTGTTTTCAATAGCAAAGTTATGAATTCTTAGATGTGCAAATTGGTATAAAATTGGAATTTCAGTGACGCGAAATAAAACAGTTGTTCAATAAAGCAAGAAAAGCGATTAGGGATCAAATCCTCTCCCCTCACCTATCATATGAACCTTCAGTTAATTCAAGTTATTTCTCCCAGATATCAGATTCAATTCACTAAAATAGGTTAAGGACAATCCCTTGCCTCAAAACCCATTTCACATAGTTGAGATACCCTAATTCCTTAGGTGATTCATGCCAATAGGTAAAGCCTTAAACCCTAGAACTAGAGAGTTCACATATCCAGCCCCATATTCCTATGGTGATCACAAGTATGTGATCTAAACCTCATATGAAGTATGCAAACCCATATCCCTATGGTGATCACAAACCCTAAATCAGTAAAACTAGCAAATGTAGTAATAAGGCATTAAACATAGAGGTCTAGACATATGACAAATCAAACAAATACTCAATTAACTATAGCAAAGTGTTCAATAGATAGGTTTGGGGAGAATCATCTCTCCCTAATCAAAGAAGTTTAGTTACACATGATAAGTGAAATGCTAACTAGAGTAAAAGGGAAGATACAAGTAAAGGAAAACATGGAAACCTTCAAACCCTTGTTCCCAAGTGCTTGGATGCCTCCAAATTCGCCTCTCCCAGCTGCTCCAATACTCAGATCTGCTCCCAAGACGAAAATCCCCAAAGTTTTGCTTAAAACTGCTTAAAAACCCTAGTTTTCGGTCAACCATTGCATCGCGACACGAGCCCGTCGCGACGCGACATAAGTCATTGCCAACATCCAGTGGGAAAATCCTACTTAGTCGCAACGCGACGCCTCCAGGTCGCGACGCGAAATCTGCCCGAAGCACATCCTTCATATTCCTGCTGCATCACTAGGCAAATGTCTGGTTTGCTAGTTGATGCCACAATAACTTGAAGGCTTTCTTTTGCATTTGGCACCAGAATTGAGAGAAATAGCTTACAAAATAAATCCTAATACATCAATCTAAAACTAAGCTAATTCCATAGCAATTAACCGAATTACAATTATATCCTCGCAGTTTTGGTTCTAAAATTACACAACTTATTACATATGACAGAGAGTCAACAAGAATCCTCTTCGAAACAGCTTCCCCTCAATCACTGAGTAAGATGTTGCTCGCCTACGTATCAAGGAAGATTTTTTACAATCGCCTGGTTCTTCTCCATCTCTAATGTATCAGATGATGGGGTCGATCTAGCAATCTTCTAGATCGACCATGGAAATATCCGAAGGCAAAGCGGTGTCTAGTCGTACACTAGGTTAAAGTAGGACTTTCTGAATGACGCTTCTGTGGTTCCCAAGGTTTTTCGTGCTGGCCAACTTTGATAATATGTTCGCCCTAACGTTTTCAGATCGAGGGACGTGTTTCACTCTTGCCTATTCGAAATGTCCGAGTAGTTCTCTCACTCTTGCCAGATACCTTTGCAAGATTACGTCCTTGGCATCGAACACTTCTTTGATTTGGTATATAGCCAGGAGTGAGTCTTAGTGCAGCTCTACTCCCTTTATGTTAAACTCGCGAGCAAGCAAAAGTCCAGCAATACATGCTTCGTACTCCGTCTGGTTGTAGGACGTTGAAAAAGAGAGAGTCAATAAACCACTTCGATAGTCGTTCCTGTTGCCAAGTGGCTTCAGTCTCAAGAGGGGGGTGAATTGAGATTTAAAAACTTTTGAAAACTTTTTCCCCTTTTCAATGACTTAGATTAATTTTCGCGCAAGTTAAGTGGAAGCGAAGGAATTGGAAAATAAAGCAATAAAGCACGCAGAGATTTATCCTGGTTTGGTTACCTCCCAGTGACCTACTGTAACACCCCGGTATTTATATCGAGTAAAAATGCCCAAGTGTACCATTCCTAAAACATCAGAGATATATTTCCTGTTTAAATACTGAACATCACTATAAAATTTTCACTGAATAACCACAGAACAGTCTTAAACATAACTAAGACCATAACCCATCAGTGAAATACAGTGTTCAATATCAAACAAGAAAGCGAAAATAAATACATAACTTTTACAACATCTAAAGCCATAATGTTGTGATACATAACTAACACGGGAAAAATATAACTTAAGCATAAAAGCTAAGTCTTCAGCAACCATCCGAGTACCACCTACTCGTGCCTCTTGGATCTCCACTTTCCCTGCTATCTGTAAAACCACAACATATAAACAATGAGATACAATCTCAGTGAGTTCTACCGAGACCCCTACTAGCGCTCTCGGTCCAGTTTTTAAAATATTGTTAACTCAACACGGCATCGACTGCGCGAACGCTAACTCCTGATGAACCGCATTATTTTACACATAGCATTTCACCGACTGCCCCAGGACTAAATCCCGGCGAATCTGCTATAACTCAGTGCGTCACCGACTGCCCCAAGACTAAATCCCGGCGAACACACTGCACAACAACAGTAACGTACCACCGACTGCCCCAAGACTAAATCCCGGTGGACGTTACTCAATACTCTTTGACACACCGCCGACTGCCCCAAGACTAAATCCCGGCGAACCCCTATCCAATAACAGTTCCGCTATTGGCCTCAGAGCCTAGGGTGGGGGATCATGACTGCCCCTCCTAGTATGTCAACATGGGTCGTCACCCAAACCAGATATATAAATAAATATATCTACAATCGATGACCTGTTAGTTCACCTACACTCAATGAACATTTAGTCCATCTACCTTTGACTGTTAATCGAACATAATCCCCGCATTGGGTTGTTTCCTATAGTCGATATAATAGATATATATATATCGTGAATCGTAGACCGGTTTAGATGAATAAATAATAATCATCCCGCGTCAGTTATACCATACCACGTAGGACTCATAGCCCGCTTTATTATTAGTAAAACATATTCGCACAAGTGTACTATTGTTCAGCTTTTCGATAAAAACATTAAGTCCACATTCGCTCTCGCATACTAACTCGACACTTTTCAACATAATTTTCAATATCAAAAACAGTTCATTTTGCCTTAAAAATAGAATATTCAGTTAGGCCTCTGAATAAGCTTTCCAACGCATCTTAGAACACCTCAATCGGGTTCCCGGATCAAAAGTTATCGCGAAACGAAAAACAGTGTTTGGTTGCTGAAATTCTGCCAACTGGCGCGCGAGTGGCGCGTGGCGCGCAGGAGGCGCGCGAACTGACAGCAGGTTCTGCCCACTGGCGCGCGAGTGGCGCGCGGCGCGCAAGTGGCGCGCTAACAGACAGCAGGGGGGTCTGTCAAGGGCAGATTTTGGCGGTTTCGCGCGAAAACCGCGATTCCGCTCAATTCCGATTTTAATTCCGATCGAAAACAGTTTTCACACACATATAATCAAACCCAATCAACATCAAACAATCAATCAAAATCTTAATCAACTCGAAGTTTATCAAATTACGGCGATTTTCCAAATAACGGTTTTAAATCAAAATCTCTCGAATCAAATCACCAAAAATTCCATTTTTAACACGACGCAACCCGAGACTCGCCCCAATCGATTCCTAACCCGAATCAGACAGTATCACATAATATTCCAGTCCAGCGAAAGCGATAAAACACTTTATCAATTAATTCGAAACGTAAAATCCTAAACGTGAGTAGAACTCACCCTTGAAGCGTGAACCACGATCGAGCCGAAATCACTGAGTAGCCACACGAACGCTCCCCGCTCCGGCGACACCCAATCCGCTTTCAAAGCTTCCCACTCGATCACGAAACCGCTTTTGACCGAAATACCGATTTCCCCGAAATTCTCCACGGACACTATTCATCATCTTCCTCCTCATGAAGCACTATTCACACAAAACCCAATTTTGAACCCTAACCTTCAATTCTTCAAAAACTCCAAATCGGACTTCAATATTCGCGTATTCCACCTTGAGCTCGCTCCTCACCACCATTCTAGGCTTTCCTTTGAGCTTGAACCACAAAACCTCCATTTTTTCCTCCCAAGTCGAAAATGGCAAAGTGAGAGAGAGAGAGTTGATGATGTTGATGTTGGTACCAAATCGAAGAGGGAGTAACGCTGAGCGTTTTTCGTGTTGGAAGGAAGTCGTTTCGTTGAGCGGAAGTACCCCCTTTTTCCTCTTCTTCTTCCTCCCTCTTTCTTTCTCTCTTCTTTTCTTTTTCTCATCTCCTCTCTGTTTCTCGCCTCCTCTCTTCTTTCTTTCTTCTTTTTATTAATTCTTTCCATTCACACTCACACACATACACGTATATACATATATTTATTTAATATATAATTGGTAACGCGGTCAAATTACCACATTGATCTAAATCTCCTATTTCGATTCCAAAACTTCCTTGGTCCGTATTATCCGGTTAACGATCCGATGACAACAATTAAATAATTTTAGCACTCGATAAATTTACCAGTCAAGTACTAAATTAATTCAATTGGGTTAACATCCCAATAATTCGGTTAATTATTTTGCGGATGTTACATTCTCCCCAACTTAAAAGAATTTTGTCCTCAAAATTTCGTCAAGTCTTTCATCCGACTACCCGAGGATCGATATCCTCAGAAAGGTCTTAAGTTGCTGGAACATAATCTTGAATTAACGAAATGCGTGCAGAAAATCTTCCCAAGTTGGCACATCAATCTCCAAGTATGATCCACTACTGCCTTGATACGAACTCTCTGGTTTCGAATCAACACGAGAAACTTCTCTTTCGCCTACATAGGCTCGGCACCGCGTTCGAAAACACTTTCGAAGCTTCATTCCAGTTATCCTCGCTTACTCCTCAACTTTGATTAATCTAAATCAAAGGGTTTAATACAAGACACTTGATAGAGATACAGGTCGAAGATGAGATCCACAAATTGGTACTCCTCGGCAGAGGTAAAAACAATCACGATTTCCTCAGAGGGTGTAAACACGTTCTCCGCAAATTTTCTAAAAATCCATAACAGTTCCTGTACACATTGAAAAATGTGACGGAAAGTCACTGTGAATTTCCTTGACTCGCTTCCAAGTCTTCGAGGTAAAACTTTTTCAAAAAGATGAGATTTGGGTTTTATCAAAAGCTCTGACCTTAAACGTAGAAATAAACCACGGGGACATCAAATAAATTGAACGTAAAGAAAATCACCTCAGTTGTTCTCCAAACAACTATCAAACAGAACTCAGAGCTCCTTTCCGAATTAGTTAGTAGCGTTGAGAGCTTCCCCTCAACCTAAGTAATCCTCCTAGGATTTTCCTCCTAATCATATCCTATTAGCCTCTTAATTCGTTCCCAAAATTAACTTTAGCATGCGGGTTTTCACAAAAACGATTTCTCAAAACTATTACACCGCACGCCAAGCTTCACTTTGGAAATTTCTGTCACTTATAAGCAGATCCATCAATTAATCCTTTGATGGTCATTCGCAACGTGAAAACAGTTAGCAGTTACCTCACTTACATATCCGTATTCACGTTCGACTTGCCAAACGAAATCTCATAATACTATCTCATGCATCAATAAACTTGGCGATGTGGATGGACTTCCTACTCAGTGCATCAGTCACAACACTGGCCTCTCTTGAATGCTACATCCACACGAATTTATAATCCTTCAGGAATTCAACACACTTCTCTGCCTGCTATTCAGTTCTTTCCGATCAACAGATACCCTAAACTCTTGTGATCACTAAAGACATCGAAACGAGACTCATACAGGTAACGTCTCCAAATCTTCAGTGCATACACAATAGCTGCCAATTCCAAATCATGTGTTGGATAATTCTCTTCACGAGACCTTAATTGTCTGGACGCATAAGCTACCACTTGCTGATTTTGCTTTAGAACACATCCTAAACCCTTCCCTGAAGCGTCATCGAAGATTTGAAATTTCAATGACGGATCGGAAGAATCAGGATTGGAGCAGAAGTCGAAATCTTCGACTCTTGAAAACACTCTTCACAATCGGCATCCACGTAAACGGATGACCCTAACGAGTTAACCGAGTAAATGGAAAACTAACTGTGAGAACTCTTTAACAAATCTCTTATAGTAATCGGCTAAACTCAAACTTTTGATCTCTGCGACTGATGTCGGTCACTCCCATTCAACATCGCTTCCTTCTTACTAGAATCTACAGAAACTCCCGACTTGGGAAATCACCTGTCCCAAAGACTTTACCTCTGACACCCAAAAACCACACTTCGACGGCTTGGCATACAATTTCTTTTCTCGGAGTACTTTCAGAACAATGCGGAGATGTTAGACATGCTCCTCAATGGTCTTCGAGCACATCGAGATACCACCAATGAAAACGACTACAAATTGATCTAGGTAATTGAGGAAAAACTCGGTTCATGTAATCCATGAATACCGCTGGAGCATTAGGTAGACCGAAAGGCATCACTACTAACTCGTAATGTCCATACCTAGTACGGAAAGCTGTCTTCGGAATATCTAAGGCTCTAACTTTTATTTGATGACATCCTGACCTCAGGTCGATTTTTAGAAAACACAGCAGCGCCTCAAATTGTTCAAGCAATTCGTCTATCCTTGGTAAGGGATATTTATTCTTGATCGTCACTTTGTTAAGTTGTCGATAACCGATGTACAATCTCATGCTATTAACCTTTCTTTTGACTAATCACACCAGAGCACTCCTTGGAGAAGCACTCGGTCGAAAGAATTTCTTTAACATCGACTTTTCAAGTTGAGACTCCATTTCCTTTAACTCTAAAGAAACATTCAATAAGAAACAATAGATATTGATCCCGTGCCCGGAACCAATTCTACGGTAAACTCTACCTTTCGCTCTGGAGGTTCAGAAGAAACTTCATCGTGAAAAACATCCAGAGAACATCCAAAAAGTCATTCACAACTTGTACAAATGATAAATCTAATACTAGTTCCAGTAGATGCAGATAACATACTAACATGTGCTTCCGCACCTTGGAATGAGGATTGACCGTCTAAGGTGAACTGGGTAACCGCCTCAGAATTTGTCTTAGACAATTCAACTGATTCTGAAGCGAAGCTGATAGTTGATTAACACAGTCGGTTGCAACATGATTTGCAGTCATCAAATCCATACTCAAAATGGTGTCCACACTTCTCATAGACAAACAATAAATTCTACAACTAAATTTCTGCCTCCTATGACAAGTAGACAATTCTATACAAAGATTAGGTTTGGACACGACCCTTAGCAGCAGTTTAAAACAGTTATCGGCTCGGATAGCGATGATAAGGCTAATCCCAACCGATTCACACGCGATCGGGATATACAGCAATAGGATGCACCCGAATCATATAATATACTGATCGAGTTATTGAAAACTGATCCCATACCCCTTAGTAGATTGTCTGCAGTTGTAACTGTCTAAACATCCCGAGTGTTGACTCGTCCTTACAGGGCACTCTATACCATAGTGACCCTCTACACTTCTATAATAACACCGATTAGATCTTCGCTTGCAATCACCGCTGTGAGGCTTTCCACAGTTAGAACATCTTCTGACCTTTGAAGAATCAAAGAGTTGCATCTGCTTTTCCTTTGATGAAATTATCTTAGGACTTTGCATTCGGAGTTGATATTTCAACTACCTTCTTTCCTTTCCCATATTTCCTATGAGATCATCCTCGGCGACATTAGATGATTGCACCAAGGCAACATAATTGGTAGCAGTATAAGAACTGAGACCATAAATCATAAAAGCACTTATGCCCGTCTTATACTTCTGCATTCTCCGTTCGTCATCCGAAGCTTACTTTACCACTTGGTAAAACTGAGACAACTTTTCAAACTTAGCGGTGTATACTTCCACCGTTATGTCACCTTTCCTGAGGATGCACCGGTTGAAGATTCCGATTGTGGTCGAGGATTGCATCTTGATCATCCAGTCATAATTCCGCTTATGATGCACTAAGTATTAAGTTGATCAGGCTCAATGTCTCTTAGCATCACAAGTGTAATTACAAAAAGGACTAGCAAGGAATCGACTCAACCCTAAACTAAGTTCGACTAGGTCGAACTGCTCTGATACCAACTGTAACACCCCGGTATTTATATCGAGTAAAAATACCCAAGTGTACCATTCCTAAAACATCAGAGATATATTTCCTGTTTAAATACTGAACATCACTATAAAATTTTCACTGAATAACCACAGAACAGTCTTAAACATAACTAAGACCATAACCCATCAGTGAAATACAGTGTTCAATATCAAACAAGAAAGCGGAAATAAATACATAACTTTTACAACATCTAAAGCCATAATGTTGTGATACATAACTAACACGGGAAAAATATAACTTAAGCATAAAAGCTAAGTCTTCAGCAACCATCCGAGTACCACCTACTCGTGCCTCTTGGATCTCCACTTTCCCAGCTATCTGTAAAACCACAACATATAAACAATGAGATACAATCTCAGTGAGTTCTACCGAGACCCCTACTAGCGCTCTCGGTCCAGTTTTTAAAATATTGTTAACTCAACACGGCATCGACTGCGCGAACGCTATCTCCCGATGAACCGCATTGTTTTACACATAGCATTTCACCGACTGCCCCTGGACTAAATCCCGGCGAATCTGCTATAACTCAGTGCGTGACCGACTGCCCCAAGACTAAATCCCGGTGAACACACTGCACAACAACAGTAACGTACCACCGACTGCCCCAAGACTAAATCCCGGTGGACGTTACTCAATAATCTTTGACACACTGCCGACTGCCCCAAGACTAAATCCCGGCGAACCCCTATCCAATAACAGTTCCGCTATTGGCCTCAGAGCCTAGGGTGGGGGATCATGACTGCCCCTCCTAGTATGTCAACATGGGTCGTCACCCAAACCAGATATATAAATAAATATATCTACACTCGATGACCTGTTAGTTCACCTACACTCAATGAACATTTAGTCCATCTAACTTTGACTGTTAATCGAACATAATCCCCGCATTGGGTCGTTTCCTATAGTCGATATAATAGATATATATATATCGTGAATCGTAGACCGGTTTAGATGAATAAATAATAATCATCCCGCCTCAGTTATACCATACCACGTAGGACTCATAGCCCGCTTTATTATTAGTAAAACATATTCGCACAACTGTACTATTGTTCAGCTTTTCGATAAAAACATTAAGTCCACATTCGCTCTCGCATACTAACTCGACACTTTTCAACATAATTTTCAATATCAAAAACAGTTCATTTTGCCTTAAAAATAGAATATTCAGTTAGGCCTCTGAATAAGATTTCCAACGCATCTTAGAACACCTCAATCGGGTTCCCAGATCAAAAGTTATCGCGAAACGAAAAACAGTGTTTGGTTGCTGAAATTCTGCCAACTGGCGCGCGAGTGGCGCGTGGCGCGCAGGAGGCGCGCGAACTGACAGCAGGTTCTGCCCACTGGCGCGCGAGTGGCGCGCGGCGCGCAAGTGGCGCGTTAACAGACAGCAGGGGGGTCTGTCAAGGGCAGATTTTGGCGGTTTCGCGCGAAAACCGCGATTCCGCTCAATTCCGATTTTAATTCCGATCGAAAACAGTTTTCACACACATATAATCAAACCCAATCAACATCAAACAATCAATCAAAATCTTAATCAACTCGAAGTTTATCAAATTACGGCGATTTTCCAAATAACGGTTTTAAATCAAAATCTCTCGAATCAAATCACCAAAAATTCCATTTTTAACACGACGCAACCCGAGACTCGCCCCAATCGATTCCTAACCCGAATCAGACAGTATCACATAATATTCCAGTCCAGCGAAAGCGATAAAACAGTTTATCAATTAATTCGAAACGTAAAATCCTAAACGTGAGTAGAACTCACCCTTGAAGCGTGAACCACGATCGAGCCGAAATCACTGAGTAGCCACACGAACGCTCCCCGCTCCGGCGACACCCAATCCGCTTTCAAAGCTTCCCACTCGATCACGAAACCGCTTTTGACCGAAATACCGATTTCCCCGAAATTCTCCACGGACACTATTCATCATCTTCCTCCTCATGAAGCACTATTCACACAAAACCCAATTTTGAACCCTAACCTTCAATTCTTCAAAAACTCCAAATCGGACTTCAATATTCGCGTATTCCACCTTGAGCTCGCTCCTCACCACCATTCTAGGCTTTCCTTTGAGCTTGAACCACAAAACCTCCATTTTTTCCTCCCAAGTCGAAAATGGCAAAGTGAGAGAGAGAGAGTTGATGATGTTGATGTTGGTACCAAATCGAAGAGGGAGTAACGCTGAGCGTTTTTCGTGTTGGAAGGAAGTCGTTTCGTTGAGCGGAAGTACCCCCTTTTTCCTCTTCTTCTTCCTCCCTCTTTCTTTCTCTCTTCTTTTCTTTTTCTCTTCTCCTCTCTGTTTCTCGCCTCCTCTCTTCTTTCTTTCTTCTTTTTATTAATTCTTTCCTTTCACACTCACACACATACACGTATATACATATATTTATTTAATATATAATTGGTAACGCGGTCAAATTACCACATTGATCTAAATCTCCTATTTCGATTCCAAAACTTCCTTGGTCCGTATTATCCGGTTAACGATCCGATGACAACAATTAAATAATTTTAGCACTCGATAAATTTACCAGTCAAGTACTAAATTAGTTCAATTGGGTTAACATCCCAATAACTCGGTTAATTATTTTGCGGATGTTACACCTACGTCCAGTCCTCACACCCTTGTGAGATTTTCCACTAACACAACAAGGCTTACAGGTGCCTTGGAAACCCTTACGGACTCAGGCACTCTTCTCCTAGGATACCCCACCTATGAAGAGCCCTCAAATCTATTACAACAATAACAAGAGATACCCCACCCCTGTTACAACTAGCTGCCCCAGAAAGATACCCCACTTCCTAGTACAAACAGCTACCCTAGAGAGATACCCCACTCCCTAGTACAAGATACAACAAATAAACAATTACAAACTTAAAGACCGACATACTTCTAATGTAGGCAGATAATACAACTTGAAGATTCCAACCCCGACTAGCCCTTGCGAGAGATCAGCTCCGACGGACCAACAGTGCGTGAAGAGCAGAAATGAAAATGTAAAGGGCTTTTCAAATGATGCGATTGATCGTGAAATGGGTTGATTCAAAATGTGAAGTATGAAGCCTCTATTTATAGGCTATGAGAAAAATATTACCATTGAAACAAAAATAGAAATGCTAGAATCGATTGTTTTCTTGAATAAACTAAAAGTAAAAATCAATTTCATGCTTTATTAGATCTAGGATGAGAAACCGATTATGTGCTTGTTTGAAGTAAGATGGAAATCGATTCATGGCTTTAAAACAGGTAAAAAATCGATTTTGTTATAAGTGAAAGATAGTGTGAATCGATTCTTTGCTTGTTAAGAGAGATGCAAATCGATTGTGTGCTTCTCTAAAACAAAGATGAAATCGATTATGGTCTCATAGAAAATAATAGGAATTGGTTATGTGCTTCCTAATCGATTGTGTAGTTGAATAAAGGAGAGGGAAAATCGATTGTATGCTTAGTAAAATCGATTATGCACTTTAGAAAAGGGAGTAAGAAATCGATTTTGATATTTAGATCAAATAAGTAATCGATTTCTTTCTTTCTTAAAATTGGTTTTTGTGTTTACATGTGCATGCATGCATTTTGAAAAACGTGGGACTTTGAGAGATGAGCTGACCTTCGTAAGAGCTTACACTTTTTCCTAAGACACACCCAAACCCTAAGGACTACCCTTATTTATAAGGACTACCCTTATATCTTGAAACTTCAATTCTTGAGCTTGATTGTCTTGGATTGTGACTTTAATACTTTGTCACTTTCATCACCTTTGGCCATCAACTTTGGCTTTGGTCAACTTTTACTCTTATCACCTTTAGCTCTAGTCTTTTTCATCATCAAAACTTTAACCTGCAATACAAGTCCTGCAGTACAAGATATCTACAGCTCCCTCAGTGTTCTCAAGAATCAAGCCCGCCCCACTGCCTCTACTGTTTGACGAGCCGTCCACATGTAAGGTCCAAACTGGCATTATCGTTGCAGGGATCGGGGTCATCTCGGCCAGAAAGTTTGCCAATGCTTGAGCTTTAGTGGCCGACTTGGAAAACTTTATTCATCATTCGTTGATAGGTCGCTCCTGCATTTTTCAGCCCAAAGGACATAACTTGATAGCAGTAGTTTCCTTTTCCCATCATAAATGCTGTCTTATCTTGGTCAAGTGGGTACATGACGATCTGGTTATATCCCGGGTATACATCTAAAAATGATAGTAGTCGGAACCCACTGGCATTGTCTACCAATCGATCCACACTTGGGACTGGGAAAGCATCTTTAGGACATGCGCGATTGAGGTCGGTGTAATCTACACACATGCGCCAATTCCCATTGGCTTTCTTGACTAGAACTACGTTAGATAACCATGTGGTATATTTGATCTCTTTGATGAAGCCTTACTCGATCAAGTCTTCGACGGCCTTTACGGCAGCTTGTGCCTTTTCCTCTTTCTGAACGCGCCTCCGTTGAGCAACCCACTTGGCTGAAGGGTCGACAGCCAAGTGGTGGCAGGCTACCTCGGGCGGGATCCCTGGCATATCGGCCGCGCTCCAAGGGAACAAGTCAGAATGGTTTCTCAGACACTGGATTTAAGTGAATTCTTCATCAGGCTCTGGCCTCTTAATTCTCTTCTTCAGCTCTCTGGTTAGGAGGTCGTCTTCCTCCTTCACCTCGCTATCAGGATCGTAATGAGCATCTAGGTCGGTCATGTTGACTTCGTTTCCTCCTTCTCTAGGGTTATTCGCTCCTTTCGTTTCTCGTTCCTCGTGCTCCTTCAAAATCATATAGAACGTCCTCTTTAATGAGAGGAGGCCGACTTGGAGGGTGACCACTTCTCCTTCATCAGAGTAGAATTTCATCTTAAGATGGAAAGTAGTGGGAACTGCTTTAAGTCATCCCAAGGTTGGTCGACCATTTATACATTGATAAATCGATCTTATCGAGAGCACTAGGAATTCGGTTTTTACTGTTCTACACAATGGTTTTTCTACACTATCGTCACCAAAGGTGACCATTAACTCGATGCGCCCGAGTGGTGTTGTGGACGTCCCATTGAAGCCGGTCAAATCTGATCCCCGGTAAGGTCTTAGATCTTCTCTAGAAATTTTCACACGTCCAGGAGGTCTTCAAAAATGATGTCGGTTGAGCTCCCTTGGTCGACCAAGATCCTCCTAACCTCCACATTGGCCATTACAGCACTATTAGTAGTGGAATCTGTTTGTTTGGCTTTCCATCTAGCAAGTCGTTGTCTTCAAAGGATATGGGCGGTCTCTTTTTGAGAACCCTGGGAATGGATGTATAAGCGACGCTCATAATTTCTTTCCATCTTCTTTTCATGGACTTGTTAGTTTCCCTTTCATTACCAGGGCATCCCCCGGTAATCACCATAGTGATTTGGCGCCCTTTAGATTTTGGTAGTACCTCATCTTCATCGTCCTCCTTCTCTCTTGTTTTGGACCTTTCGTTGAACACTGTCTTCTCCTTTGGAGAAGAGCAACTTACTGGCTTATCATCTCGTTCATCTGTCTGTCCCTTCTTAACGTATTGCGTAAGCTTTCCCTTTCTGGTCAGGTCTTCTATATCATCCTTCAAGGCCATACAGTTGTTGGTGTCGTGACCGTTACTCCGGTGATAGCGGCAGTATTTACGGGACGGACGCTGTCCTTCTTTAAGAACCAATGGTTCCGGTCTCCTCATAATTTTGAATTTTGTATTTGCACATTCATTCAGAATCTAGGCGTAGGACGTGTTCAACTTAGTGCGGTCTGAGAACTTTCTGGATTTGAGGTCCCTAAAGGGCCTTCCTGGATCCCTTCTCGATCTCTGGTCACGCTCCCCTTGGTTTTCTTTAATCGTTCCCCCCGCGAGGGCTTGCGTTGCCATTGCCCTCTCTTCATAGTTCATGAATCTCTGAGATCTGCAGAGGAAAGTTTCCAAATCAGGCGGTTCGTTCACGCCCACTTCAATTTCGAACAAAGTGCCTGTACGAAGTCCGTCCCGGAGGAACCGTAGTCTCATGTCGTCCTCCAGTCCTCTTACGTCGGCAGCCTCTTTGTTAAACGGCTCTACATAGTCGCGGAGTGTCTCACCAGGTTCCTATCTGATCGCTTTCAGGATTGCATGTAACTTGGGTTTCACCCTCGAAGATGTAAAACGAGCGGAAAAAACCCTAGCGAGCTATTCCCAGGATGAGATGGTGTTCAGCCTCAGTTCCGTGAACCATTCTAAGGTCGGCCCCTCCACGGTTAGGGGAAATATCTTGCACTTAACTGCCCCGTACGCTCCCCGGTATTGCATCATCAAATCAAAGTATCTCAGGTGGGCATCTGGATCTGTGACGCCATTGTACACTCTTAAGTACGACGGGGGTTTTTCCAGGGCACGAGGGACGGGATACTCGTCAATGTCTCAGGTAAAGGGTCCCATCCACATACCAATCATTTCTCTGCGAGGTGGTCGGTCCTCAAAGAGTCGGCCTCGATGACCACGTCGCTCTGGAGAGCTTCCGTAGTGGTTCTGTCGTTCTGGTGACAGATTCTCGTAATGAGAACGGGCATACCGGTCAGATGACCTGCTTCTCGACCGAGCAGGCAACCCAGACGAGTCGTATGAAGATTCTTGGTAAGAGGACTCTTCTGGCCAATAAGTAGGATCGGTCGAGGAGGGTGTTGTTCGATGTGGCATCAGAGCCCGTCCTTGATTCCTTCGTCGAGGGTGGGGACCGGTGGACGAGATGCCTTCTTGGAGGTGATCTATATCGCCTAGATTGATTCCTTCTTTCGAGTGTGGCGTTCGCCCGCCTTGAAGTCACTTGAGTCAGTATTTCCAGAATCTGTTGTACGACGTTGGCTGGTAGTACGATGTTTCCCTGAGTGGCCGGTCCAGACAGTGTGCCTTGAACAGTGTTCTCAGTGGTAATCGGGACACCCTCCGGGGTCGGTTGTGGTTGGTCAGGGGTACCAACCACGCTTTGCAAGAGCGGGTTCCTCTGGCGGGGTGGTCTGCCTCGCGGAGCCATAGGAACGGAGGCGGGATAACGCCTGGAGTGGCTCTCCCACTGTGGTTGCCAATGAACTGAGGTGCTCGACCTGGAGCGGGTACGAGTAGTCGAGTCCGGAGTCCAACTGTGTGAGTTGATGGCGTGAGTGATATCTGGTCGCTCGCAGATTTCTGCCTGGGTTGTACATGCAATGCCACTCCGACGCCCAAGTCAGTGGAGTAGGAGTTTAAGCAGAGTAACATTATTGGTTGAGATTATGTCTACCTGTTTAGTGAGAGCAATCACTCTTTATATAGTATAAGAGGGGCAGTGCTGGCCATCAGATCAGTATGGTCGATCTCGACCGTTTGATCAACCGGGCCTCCACGAGGGTAGATCTGAACCGTTGATCTCAGTGGATCGAAGGCCCAGTCATTACTTCTCCATTTTGGTAATGGCCCGGTCCTGGCCGGTTCAACATCGGATTGGGCCGAAGGCCCAGTCTAGAACATATCTCAAACTAGCTTTTGGTTTTGAATCTCTCAATGTCAGATAGATATCCATTTACTATTTTACCCATAATTTCTTTCTTTCTTTATATACTCACAATATTGGTTACATCCCTACTATTGTCGTCAAATTGTTCGTTCCCTCTTTCAAAAAATTTAATCTGTTAAAGACTTACACCCTTATTAGTGACGCATGCTACGTACTATGCAAAACTTCATGTTTGTCCTCTTTTTTGTATTGGTTTTTCTTTTACTATTGATTTGTGTCTTTTCTTTTTTCTCCGTTTTTTGGTCATTTTATTTTAAGTTAAGTTTGCTTCATTCTATCAAACCAAAATTCCTTTAATCCTATTTATACAGTATGATTTCCGAAAAGAAATCCAAAATAATTTAGGTCTTTTCAAAATTTAATTCTACAAAAACTAGCTTTTCTATGCTAAATCTAAAACAACTAATTTTAAACAAAGTGATTCCTGGTTAGGACATCACCATGCCTATTCTTATATTCGTTTTCAATTTATTTTAATAAAACTGTTTGTTGTAAATGATAGTTGATGACTACACGAAAGGGTTGGTGCACCCGCTTCAATAAAATTGCTTATTAAAAAAATACCAAAATATACTAGCAAATTATTTATTAAAAAAATGATAGTTGGTGGTTGTAGTACTATCCTAGCTTGAGCTCCTTTCATCATTGTCATTCTCTTGCACACCAATTCCGTCTTTGAATAAAAATAGTAATCCACAAAATAACAAAACCCAAATATTGTCTATTGATGTTTGTGCAATTAATCCAAAGTAAAGAGAGTTATAATTTCATTACGGCTAATGAAATCTAATTCATATAGCCCACGCACACGCACACACCCGATAAACACCCACACACCCTGATTGAACCTACAACATCAAATAAATAACGCCACAATGTTCTTTACTTACACTACAAGAATTTCTGCAATTACCGGCGGCCAAAATCCTCCTGTAATCGCAAAAATCCGCCGGAAATTGGGAATTACCGGCGGATTTTTTCCGCCGGAAAGGCGCCGGAAATTCACCCGCAGGTAACGGTTACCGGCAGATAATCCGCCGGTTGGCACCGGCGGATTTGTGGCGGGTACCGGCGGAATATCCGCTGGTACCCGCCACAAATCCGCCGGTAAACTATTTACGTTTAAATTCAAAATCCGCCGGTAATATATAATATCCGCCGGTAATTATTTTTATTATAATAAAAAAAACGTTTTAAATTCGTTTATTTTAAAAAAAATAATTTTATTATTATTTGTTAATTAAAATATTTTTTTTAATTCATATTAAAAAAGTTTTTAATTCGTTTATTTAAAAAAATAGTATTATTATTCGTTAATTAAAAAATATATTATTCAATTAATAAAAATTAAATTAAATTTATAATATAAATATTAATTAAACGATAATTGAATAATGCTTTAAATGATAAAAAAATTGCATAAACATTAAAAAATTAAAATATTTATTACAAAATACATATTAAAATATCGTAGATCTAATAAAACTGCTAGTCATAGTAGCGCTGATCAGACGGGTTACTCAACCATGTATCTAACTCAGTGTTGATGTCTAGATTTGTGTTGATCTGCTGCTATTGCTCGGGCTGCTGCTGGGACTGCTGGGGCGGCCGCTGGGACTGCTGCTGGAACTGCTGCTGGGGCGGCTGCATATGCATCTGTTGCTGCATCCCGTAAGGCTGATTCATCCCGTAAGGCAGAAATGCAGAGCCGTAAGGTTGGTGCATCTCGTAAGGCGGTTGCATCTGCATCTGCTGCGGTGGATAAAATGATGATGATGATGATGATGATGGCATAAATGGCCTCGAGTATTGAGCCATAGTATCCATCATTTGCTTATAGCGCGCTTCATTTATCCGTTGCAACTCTGCCTGCTGCTCCCGCATCTGCTGCATTTCGTCATTATTTTACTAAAAAATTTATTTTTTTACAAAAAATGCAAATAACAAACAATTATTATAATTTATTTTATTTTATTTTCGAATAATTTCTATAACACCAATAATTTCCATGAAAAATTTTATTTTATAACACCAATAATTTCTATAACACCAATAATTTTATTCTATTTTATTTTCAAATAATTTCTATAACACCAATAATTTCTATAACACCAATATTTTATTTTATTTTCATGAAAAATTTCGGCTAATAACATCAAATAACATTAAAATAATTTGTTTTTAATTTTACTACAAAATAACTAATAATTTTTCGATTTTTAACTAATAAATAAAATAATTCGTATTTTAAAAATCTCAAAATTTTGAGATAATTATTATTATACAAATAGTGTAAACGTAATTTAATTATTACAGAATAAATAAAATTTATTTTATTTTTGTAAAAAACTTATAATTTATAATAACACCAACAAATACATTTAATAACGAATAAATTTGTTAACTAACCGGTAATGCAGTGACTAAACTCAAAACTAACAACTCCAAAGTGGCAACTCCAAAGTGGCAACTTCAATCAACTGCAAAACAAATAATAACAAAAAATACTAAACAACACAAATTTAAAAATTAAATATTAACTAAAACAATCCAAATTTAGTTAAACAACATACCTTAAACAAAACTGACTTCGAAAAGAGTGAATCGAGAGAAAATGAGAAGAAAATAGTGAGAGATTTGGGAGAAAAGAGTGAGATTTGGGAGAAAAGAGTGAGATTTAGGAGAAAAGAGAGAGATTTCGGAGTAGAGAGTGAAGAGTGAGTGAAGCGGAAGTGAGGAGGGGTGGGAATATATAAGGGAAGAGGCGCCAACGGCTATATTCGAAAATCCGCCGGAAATTACGCTTACCGGCGGATACTATGTTTACCGGCGGATACCAACGGGTATGACCCAACGGTCAGAACCTACCGGCGGATAAAATAGCATTACCGACGGATTTTAAAAATACCGGCGGATTATTAATTTTTAAAATTTAAATAATATCCGCCTGTAATAGGCGTTATCGGCGGATTATTTGGCGTGTTGTTACCGGCGGATATGATGTTGCTTACCGGCGGATTGTCAAAATTTAAATAATAATAATTTTTTAAAGCGGCGGCTGTATCCGCCGGTAAATGGAATTACCGGCGGATTTGTTTTTAAAAATTCTGCGCAACATATATCCGCCGGTAAGGGAACAAAATCCGCCAGTAATTTAACAGTCGGAATATAATCCGTCGGTAACTTTGTCAAATCCGTCGATAAGATACTGGGGGATCTCAGCCGCTGGTAACGTGCCAAAATCCGCCGGTAATTTACCGGCGGACTAAATCCGCCGGAAATTGCCCGCCGGAAATGACTGAAATTCTGGTAGTGTTATTACCACTATTTCTTTTCCACCAGTTCCTAACACAACTTCCACTTTTACCTATTCAGCCTTTTGATCCTTTGAGCATAGATTACTTGACCAACAATTTCTCTAACACCCACGCACACACCCGATAAACACCCACACACCCAGATTGAACCTACATCATCACAAAAATAATGCCACAATGCTCTTTACTTATTACCACTATTTCTTTTCCACCAGTTCCTAACACAACTTCCACTTTTACCTGTTCAGCCTTTTGATCCTTTGAGCATAGATTACTTGACCAACAATCTCTAACACCCACGCACACGCACACACCCGATAAACACCCACACACCCAGATTGAACCTACAACATCACAAAAATAATGCCACAATGTTATTTACTTATTACCACTATTTCTTTTCCACCAGTTCCTAACACAACTTCCACTTTTACCTGTTCAGCCTTTTGATCCTTTGAGCATAGATTACTTGACGAACAATTTCTCTATGTATTTCCTACTCCAAGAAAGTCAATAAATGGCACTTTAAGTTTGTCGTCCACGTTTTCACTTCCCCACAGAATTGCTTGATTGTTCCTGTTGATAGCAGCTGACTCAGATAATGTAACAACTTCTGATTCTGACTCGCAATAATTAGATTGGTCCACCCTCATCACAAGCTTTCCCTTGTGACCATAACCCTTCATAGCACTGAATAACTTGTCAATACATAAATCCTCGGCTGGCCCCTTACTTCCTCCTTCCATACCTGAAACCTCCACGATATCTTAATGTTACGACCAATTTTATAAAAAAAATAGTGATGTGTTTGAGACTACGATCTAAGTAACATGGTTAATCTGAAACATACCCATTTGTGATTCATATGTCTGATAATTCTGAATGTTATTCTGGAATTGAAAAGGCACAGTAGTTAGGGAGGGGTTGGTGCACGTTGATGTGCTTGAGATGGTCGATCCACTGATTGTATTATTGTTTGACAAAGCCATTTTCTTGAAACCCATTGGAGGGCTTTCAAATGTGGTCTTTCTTCTCTTCTCGAAACTTGACTTTTCCCTTTGCTTCCTTGCCATGAGCACATGCCAATGGTTCTTCACTGCATTGTCCGACCTTCCTGGGAAGAGTTTACAAATGATGGCCCATTTGTTACCGTGCACATTTTGAGCAGCCAATAGCCTCTCCTCTTCTTCCGCAGTGAATGTTGTTTTGTTAATTGTAGGATCTAGATGATTAAACCACCTCAATCTACAACTTTTCCCTGCAAATAGTTACCATTGAACAACAGAACAACAATTATAAACCATCAAGTGCCACTTGACATACATTTTAATAGAAAAACAACACTGAACTTTAAAATTGAAATTTTTCCTTATTACATAAAAGAAATCCTTTTTTTAACAAAAAAACTATTAACAAGATTAAAAAAAAATTGAAAAATGAACTTTAACAATTTTGCTCGTTTATTATAGCTTTTTTTTAATAAAATAATAACTTGAAAGTTTTTTATCCATTGCTACAGTTTTTTAAAATAGTAACAATCTGAAAATAATCTAAAAAATAACTTCAAATTAGCATCTGTTTTGAGTAGATTCTCATAAAAATCATTTTTTTTAAAAAAGTGATTTTCATTAAACACAAACATAAAACTTCTACTTTTTTAATAAATCTCTAAATTATTTATTATCAAAGTCACTTATTTTTTAATCTATAACAAACGGGTCCTTAACAAAAATGAGTTTGTGTTTTGGATTAGAATACCTGATCTTCCCTCAAGATGTTCTGCTATGTTGTTCCAATTGTGAGGACCAAATTGAGCTACAACCTCTCTAAGCTTTGCATCTTCAAACGGTTTCCAATGGTGTCTAACACATAGCTTAGTATTCTCGATTTTCTCAGTAGGTGAAGAACTGTTAGCATCAACATCCTCATCCAATTTCAAAGGCAATGTATTTTTCTCATTCACAAAAGATCTTTCATCCCCTTCACCATGAAACGATATATCATACCTTTCAACTTGATCCGTCACCCTAGTAGGGTTAGATTGGGAAAGTTGAGGAACCAGATCAGAAAAACAAGAAGAGATAGTAGTTGAAGGATTTTTCAAGTTTAGTGAACTCATTAAGAAAGAAAAAGACTTCAACTTTTGAAATCAAAAATGGGTTTTTTTATTTCTCAATGCTAGTAGTTAAAAGAGTACTATAGCAAAAAAAGTTGAATTTTTTAGGTGAGAAAAGAAAACCAGAGGAGAAGAAAATTAAAAGATAAAGAGATTCAGTAAGATTGAAACAGCTGTGAGACTCAGTCACTCTAAGAGAAAGAGAAACAGAGAGACTATGAGAGAGAGAGAGAGAGAGAGAGAGAGAGAGAGAGAGAAGGTTTTTTATGAAGTTCAGTTACATGAATGAAAAGATATGAAGAAAGGGAGCATTTTAAAGAAGATTTGAAGCACAAATAAAAGATAATGAAAAAGGGAGAGAGAACAAACAACAACAAAAAGGGTGAGGAAAGTGTAGATCCCACACGATTATGTTTGAATCTGTTAATTCTTTTTCTTTTTATCTTAGGAAAGTAATATTACTTTAAATAAATTAAGAAAACTGTTTGATACACGGGTGTGTGTCGCGCATGTTTGAATCCGTTCATGTGGGTTACCAGTAGCGCAGAGCGTTTCAATAACCGTTTGTGTGGGGTACGTATTAGTACTCTTTTTAATTGCTCTTTTTTCTATTATGCTTTAGCTTTTTGGCGGTTGAGCAAAAACCCAAAAGTATGTTAGAATGATTGTCAAAACTAAAACATATTAAATTTGCTTTAATATTTTTTTTCCTAAATGTGTGAGGTGTTGTGTATATAATGCGAGAATAGGTCAAAATTTCAAAATTATCTTTGATTTTATTTCTATACGTAATTTTAGGGACCAAAATCAATAAAAGATATATTTGAGGACTAAATTGACTAATGAAAGATAAAATGTGAGGATGTTTTGTCATTTTACTTTATTATTTGGAAGAAAGTGAAAAAGCGAAAAAAAAATACTTTACACACGCATCTAATGATATCTTGTCACATCATTTAACTAGTATGACAAAATTTATATTTTTGAACTCAATAAATGAGATAGTAACACATTATTTAATATTTATATAAGTTAAACTCAACCAACAATATCTTTAAAACATCAGCTCTTCCAATAATTAAATAACAAAAACAAAATGATTAAGTAATTATATATGAATAAATAATATTAACATTATTAATAATAATAAATAAATAATGAATAAAATAAATCTTCTCCTATATGTCATTTTCACCTTTTACATTCCAAATTTATGTCATTTTTAATTTCATACTTAAAGAGTTGTCTTCCTTTTTTTTCTGTTGCGTAGTTTTACTATTGTTCCGGACTGGGCCAGGAGCCCAATCTTCGTGTTGGGCCGCGACCGGCCCAAAAAGCGGTACTCCGCCCAAGAAGGCGCATGAAACTCACCAAGACAACTACCAACAACTGAGATTCCTTCGCCTGATCCAACGGCAGTCTTGCGCCGCCTCGCTCTATAAATACGGGCCAACTCCTCCGACTCTCCAAGGTACTCACGATGCAGAACCCCCACCAGACACAACCAGCAACACAGACCAAGATAGTCCCCGAGCTGACGTGACTGTCGGGATTACGATCTCGGGGACAGGTCGCCTCGCCGGCGGTCCGAACATTCTCGCTTAGGACCGTTTGTAAGGGAGATTGACGAATACCCAATTCCACCCTCCGTAGAGAAGCCTCCGATTCTGAGCTTATATGATGTGATCGGAGATCTAGATAATCACCTAGACTACTTTGAGCTATAGTGTTAGATGCTAAAGTACTGGGAATTTGATGAACAGATTTAACTGCAATGTCCTCATTACTGAACTCCTTATCTGAATTTTTTTTAAACACATTATTGGAACAGTTCAGCTTTTGCTTCGGGCAATTGCAGATTTTTACAATATACATGACCATTTGTACACTTTGAGATCCTATTGCACTGACCATCCTATGATCTTCATACCTAGCCTTAATATAACCGATGCACCCCCAAACTTAGCTTCAAAAGCTACTCTAAATTTTTAGTAAAAACTTGACTCAACCTTGGTTAACCAGGACTAACTTCAGCATCAAATAGTCCCTAGCTAACTAGGTTTCTCCCTAAGTTTAGAGTTTTGTGTAAAAGCAGCAATAAGACTAGTCATTCATCAAGCAAGGCTACACTACACTTATGCACTTAATCATCATTAAAATTAGCCCAAAAAGAATAATTTCTAATATTGCAAGGCTAGAAACATCAACTGATCATGCTTTTTATTCATAATTACTCAGAAAAGTAAACATAAACATGCAAAGTCCTCCCCCCAACATAAAACCTAGCAGTGTCCCCACAGCGCATGCATACTAAAGGGAGAGGAGAACAGATATTGAAAACAGGAAAAAGACTTCTTTTTTTTAGAAAGGGAAGGTCACTTCTTTGCTACACCTGATTTGAGCCTGTTGCTTGCTCTAGGATGCTTTTTCAGTGGCTTCTGTTCTACTACCACTTGGGGCGCTACAGCGTCAGGTGCTGTAGCAGCAACTTCAGATGCTTCAGGCTCCAGATTGGCATCCATTTTTGCAGACTTTGATTCTGCTTGTTTCTTTGCATCAGACTTGTGAGGCACCTCCTCAAATATGGCTACTTTGACAGGCTGATCTTCAGGTGCTGTGGCATCAAACGCTATAGCGGCAACTTGCATTCCTGATGCGGCCTCTTCTTCTGCAATATCAGCAAGCTTAGCACCAGGATTTTTCCTTGTTACAGTATAGGATAGAAGGTTTCTCTGGCCAGCTACATGCTTCTCTTTCATTTTAGGTGCTATAACACTTGCAGATTGGTCAGCAGATGCCTCTTCCTTTTCAGCACCTGACTCAGTAACCAATTGTGGGGGCAGCTGTTGTGGTTCTAACTCTGTAACCAATGGTTCTTGTGGGGATAGGGGTGTGTTATACCCCAATTTTGTCCGTCTTCTTTTTTCTAGTTTTAGTCGTTTATTTTACTTAAATCGAGTTTTGAAGTCGCGTGATTACGAGAATTATCAGTATGGCGTCTCAGTTACTAACCCTGGCCAATTTCAATTACCCAGTTCAACTAAATCGAAATACCGTTGTTTTAAATTAGGCATGCACGCGAATGATCGATCTTTTCGTGCGTTCTTCAATTTAATCTTCATATTTGGATTTAGTCGAACCTAATTGGGACTAACAAAGTCATTTTTCTCGCGATTGGGCTTGTCGTTTCAATTTGGGCTTAAGAACGCGATTCTGAGATAATTTTAGCGTTTAGTGGTCAACGGGCTTATTTATTCTATTTGGGCCTCGTTCTCACACACTTGTCTAGTTGGGCCCGATATCGCTTTTGTATTTGGCCCGATTTCTTTTATTACTTTTACTTTGCCTATTCATTTATTTTGGGTAGTATATAGTCTAAAAATGTCAAAAAAATCTATTTATTTTTATTTACAATTTAATAGTGTTTAGGAGTCCAATTGTCCAAAAAAATACAAAAAAATTACATCAAAAGGGCCAAAAATGGCCAGATCCGAAAATACACATTAGGCAGCAAATTAGGGTTTCTCTAAAGCTGTTGCTGCAACTGTTGGGCCTGGATTGATCCAGTCCAAAACCTGAAAAATAGCTAATTCAAATCAGCAGCTAAAAAGGGGGGAGGTGGAGTCAGCCCTGAGTCAGCTACTAGCTGTCCAGGAGACAAGGCCATTAACCAGTAATAATCAGTAATCAAAAAATTAATTTTCGGTTTCAAAATATGGCTATAAAATGCTAATCTGACAACCAAATTGAAGGAAGAAAAGACAGCAATTTTCACAGAAAGATTCACACACATAAGTTCAGAAAAAAAAAGAATCACAACAACAGAGAAAAGAAGGAAGCAGCAGTTGTTCTTCTCGTTTCAGTAGCAAAAGTGAGTCATTTCAAAAGCTGGAGATTTAGAGGAGCAGTAGCAATTTTCAGTCCAGGAAGCAAAAAAAGAGGGAAATAACAGCAAGAGGAGCAGCAGTAGCTGGGCAAATAAGAGAGTTCTCAGAAGCTGGAGTTAAGGTTGGTTCCACTAAACCATTAAGTAGGGAAATATGTGCTGAAATTATTTATATATAATCTGTTTGAGTTTAAATGGGTATATAAAAACAACAAATAACAGAGACATAGGAAAGAAGAGGATCAAAAAACCGAAACTAAGAATAAAAAAAATTAATTAAAAAACTGACCTTTGAAGTTTCGCCGGAGACTTCGTCTTCTCCGGCGAAGCTCCGACGAGCCACCAAATCGAAGCCAACCCCTTCCAGATAACTCCAGCTGCCATGAAACACCAACACTCCGGCGAACCCCACCTGAAATCACCAT
This sequence comes from Astragalus membranaceus, assembly GCA_039519185.1. Taxonomy (NCBI): domain Eukaryota; kingdom Viridiplantae; phylum Streptophyta; class Magnoliopsida; order Fabales; family Fabaceae; genus Astragalus; species Astragalus membranaceus. The sequence continues at coordinate 31,516,019 of CM076852.1, read as the reverse complement.
CGTGAGTCACCCCTCAGCTCATCACAGACCCCCCTACAGCAACCGCCGCCACTGTGGCCTACTCAAACCACCACCGTACGCCCCAAAACACCACAAACAGCCCATCACTGGAACCACCCCTCGCACCAAACCCTCACCATCGCACCGTCCACCAGCCCACCACCGCACGCGTCAACCCCAACCACCGTGCGACAACCCAAACAACCACCGTACGCCTCAAAACGGCACCGTGAGAGAGATTAGGACGTCGAGGAGAAATCCAAAAAAAAACGAAACTGAGAATCAGTGAGGAGGAGCAGAAAAATGAAGCTAGGGAAAAGATGAGAAGAGATACGGCGCAATAAGGAGGAGAGGCGTCGCGGATAAGGCGCTAAGGAGAGAAAAAAATGGAATTAGGGTAAGGGAATGGGGGAGTGTGGCGCGCTGGTAGGGAAGAGGTTAGGAATTAGGTTTAGAATTTTTTTTAGGTTTTGCATTATATACGCAGGGTTTTAATTAACTTTTATTTTAATTTTATTTTTATTTTCAGAATACTATTAACACCCCCTTCAATTCATGCGCGCACCCTCCCTCACTTAAGCCCAGCTTCGCATTCTGGGCCCTCCAATGCGAACTGGGCTTCCTTTTTACACCTGCTATTAATTATACAACCCCTTGCGACTAATAATACCCTATTTTACCATTTCACCCCCCCCCCCTTTTCGTTTTGTTTTAATGTAATTTAATTCTCTTCAAGACAAAATAGTTTCTCATAAATCAAAAACTTTGTTAATAGTCTTGTGAAGCCTTTGCTTGCATGATTATTAACAATGAGGTACTAGTGGTGATCACTTGGAGCCTTTGCTCAATTGATCATCATGAATGCCTGAATTTTCCTAAGGAGTTTCACTAAATCAAAAACTTTGTTAATAGTCTCGTGAAGCTGTTGCTTGCATGATTATTAAACAATGAGGTACTAGTGGTGATCAATTGGAGCCTTTGCTTAATTGATCATCATGAATGCCCAATTTTCACAATTAAACAAGGTAAAAAAAAACAAAAACCTTTTTCTAGACAACCCAGAACTACGTAGCTTTGAATTCTCCATCGCACCGGGAGATACGTAGGAGCGAGAGGCTAATTCTCGTCAAGCGCCCTCTTCTAAAAAAACCATTTTTTCCCCCTTTTCATAATAAATAAAGATTTTTACTAAGAATTTTTCAACAAGAAGTAGAGAGGCAAAATTAAATATTTTCAGGTCAACATACAAAAACCACACATTTAATTAAAGGTTCCCTCTCAATTGAGAGGATGCGTGGGGTGCTAATACCTTCCCCGCGCGTAACCGACCCCCGAACCCAAAACTCTCAGTTTTCAAAGGCCAATCGCTTTCTAAAAAAGGTTTTTTTAATACTTTCCTTAAATAAGTATTGGTGGCGGCTTCATTGTCATTGTTTTTTTAGAAAAGTTGTAAACGAGGAAGGTTCTCCCTCGGGGGCTTTTTCGGGCGCAACAGCTGGCGACTCCACTGGGGAATAAAAAAAAACATTTTTTTAAATAGTGGGTCAAGCCTAATTAATTAAGTTTGTGGTTTATATGATTGATTCGAATATCTTGCTTTGCCTCTCTTCTTCTTCCTTTTTCATAAGCATATTACATCCATGTGCATTCTTCTTCTATGTTTGTTTTTGTTTAAGCATATTACATCCATGTGCATTCTTCTTCTATGTTTGTTTTTGTTTAAAGCAATAGATAGTTACTTCTTTGCTTAGTTCCCTCATGCATTTCTTCCCCATATTGTCATGTCCCCTTCTTCTTTGCTCCCATTCTTGAGGTAAGTAGTGCAATGTTGTTGGCACTCTAGATTAGTTGTATTTGATGATATTAAACCCTAGGGTAGACAACATGTTATCGCTTGCATTTGTCTGGACTGCTCTGGATTTTCATTTGCAGGTGGGGAAGGGTAGTTATTCCTAGGTGTTGTGCCTTCGACACACACTTCACATTCTATACTTGTGAGCATTGAGTGGGGCCTAAAACCCAAGGTCTGAACAAAAACCTAGGAGAGTGGGAACGATTAGTGACTGCCATTCGTAGACCTTTGTCTGTATGGCTCTCATGAAAGTTCCACCCAAGAGTGCGCTTTGTCATGATGCCTCACACTCGGTAGCTTTCTACGATTGTGGGTGCCATCATGAGAGAAACTTTAGCTCTTGGTTGCCATTGTAAGGAAGTGATTAGAACCTACATGGGAGGATTACCCCTTTCGTCGACTTTAGACCCTAGGATTTCCACCCTTTGTAGGACACGGGCGCACGCCTTTGTTTGTTGCATTAGTTTAGGCATTCCTTTTTCTTAAACACTATTTCAAAAATCGTAGAAAATAATATCCTTATTTTCTTACCCTCTTTTTATGTAAATGACACATCTTTTCGCATCCACATCATTTCGCATTCACATCGTTTCGCACCATTGCATTTGCATCTAACAAAAGTTTGAAAAAAAAAAAACTTTCATCATTTGCATTCTTCATGCATTAAAGTTTGTTTGCCGGAGATCGCAACGTAACACTGAACCTTGTCATAGGTGTGTAAGAAGCAACATGGAATCCAAAGGCAAAACCGCATTCAAGTCGAGGTTCCCCATTGTAAAGAAGATTGATGTAACTAGTTTGAAGGAATATGCTTCCCTATTAGGTCCTATTGAGCTTCGGTCCTTCGACAAGACTTATGGGAATATCCGCAAGTTATTACAGTTAGAAGTACAAGAGAGCGCCATCGCCGCCCTATGTTGGTTCTATGACTCTGAGATTAGATGTTTTCTTTTCAAGAACTTCCAAATGGCACCTACCCTAGAGGAGTATGAGAAGATTCTGGGTTTTGATCGCTCAGAGGCTAGACCTTACCAGTATCAGAGGCAGTATTATTCAGATGAGAAGTTTGCTTCCTTGTTACAAATCAGTGTAGAAGAAGTGCGGTCCCACAAAGTTAAGCGTAACAAGATATTTGGGTTTCCTCAGGAGTACTTTGAGAGTTTGATGACTAGTTATGTAACATCAAATGATTGGGTTTCTTTCAAGCAAGTACTAGCTTTGACCATCTTCGGCATTGTTCTTTTCCCTCAGATTGAGAAACATATAGATGAAACCGCTGTTGGTGTGTTCCTAGCTTTCAAGAGTGCAAAAAGTCTCATCAACCCGGTTCCCGCTATTCTCGCCGAGACCTATCGTGCCTTCACCCGCCATCATGAGTTCCGAAAGGATAAGAAGTGTTGTTCCTTCCCTGTGCTATACGCTTGGTTGATCATTCATGTGTGCATTAACAAAAGTGAAGTTGGGGACCTGCTTTCCTACACCTTGGGTTGCAATCAGAAGACTATGAGCCCTCAGGAGTGGAAGGATACTCTTAAGAATCTTGATGCTCTTCAAATTCGGTGGTACTTGCACAAGTTTTGGGAAGATAGACCCTCAGTGATATTCCAATGTGGCAGTTTCCAGAACGTTCCTCTCATGGGAACACAGGGATGCATCAACTATAACCCGTCTTTGGCCTTGAGACAACTCGGGTACCCTATGCGGGACTCACCCTCCGAAGCTATGTTGTTCCGTTTTTACCTCCATGAGGGGATCCCTAAAGACGAGGACTTACTTCGGCGAGTCTTGCAAGCTTGGGAAACTGTGGTACGGAAAAACAAGGGCGAGTTATCTAAAAGGACCACTGCTATCTCCTTCACTCAATGGCTAGAAAAGAGGATTAAGGAAACTCGATCATCCAACCAAGGAATGCCATCACTCGAAGAGAAAATACCAGAACCCCACGTTCCCCTAATTGAAGAACTAGAAGAGGTTAAGTTGGCCTTATCGAAAGCGGAAGAAGAGAAAAGGGCTTTGCAAAACAGATTGGGAAAGGTGATGCAAGACAAGCGGAAGCTAGAAATTGAAAATGTTCTTCAAGCCGCCGCTATTGAAGCAACCAATAGGAAGCTTGAAATAGAAGAAGAGAGCAAGAGGGGAATTCAGAAACATTGGGAGGGAGCTAAAGAAGAAGTAAAGAGGTGCGCCTCAAAGATGAATGAGGCTGTGGCGGAAGCAAGGGAATGGAATAAATCATATGCCAAGTCAAGGAGAGATGAGAAAATGGTTAGAGAGGCGCTAGCTAAGTCAAAAGAGGAATTCCAAAGGATGAAGTTTGAAATGGAGAACCAAGTGAAAAATATCAGCAAGATAGAGAGTCTATCATAGGGATCTTGAAAGAATATCAACAAGCTTTGGAGTTTGAACAAGGAAGGTCGGATGAATTGAAGAGGAATTTCCAATACCTAAGGGAATCTTATGGGCAAGTGCAAGCAGAAAGCCAGTACTGGGAGGAACGCTTCATGGCATTAATTGACAGAATAGAAGACCAAGAAGTCATCAAGGAGCTAAGGGATGAGATTCAGCTTTGGAGGAGCAAATTTTCAAAGCTAGCAGGGCTAGCTAATCAAGCTGTGAGAAATGTTCCCAATAAGCTAAGAAGAGCTGAAGCAGAATTGAACCCTTGCAACACTCCGGCCAAGGTGCGTGAGTTTGTCGAGTATTGTAAGATCCTGACAGAAGAACTCATGGAGAAGGCCAAGGGAGCGGCCGAAAGCAAGAAGAGAAAGAGGAAGGAGAAATTGAAGGCTATATGCCTCTGAAGTTCACTTTAGAACATTGCAATACTTCTTAGGAAATTGTAATTTTCTCTAAAAAGTTGTAATTTTCTTTGGATATTGTACTTTGTCCTCAGAATATTGTACTTTGCTTTTCTCTCGAGTTTGAAGTATTCTTTCCTTTTGAATAAAGTGTGTTCGTTTTGCCTATTGCTTCCAATTTCGTTGCAAAATAATAATAATAATAATAATAATAATAATAATAATAATAATAATAATAATAATAATAATAAAAATAAAAACAAAAATGTTAGAGCTTTAGACCTACACGCCTATGACAAGACGAATTACACCGCGATTCCCGGCACCCAAACAAACATAAAATCATGCATATTGCATTGCATCTGCATTCATTTATTTAATCCTCGTGCTCATAAAGTGTATTCCCTCAATAGAAAAAGACAAGCTGGTTCGCCAACATCGATACCTGACTCGTCTACAAGCAAGGCTCATGGCAACTAACCAGAATGACCGGGGCCGTCCTGTTATTGAAGACTTAGGAAGTGGGGAATCAGACCATGGTAACACCGCTGCTGAGGTTCCCAATCCAGAGCAATTGGCTCAAGAGAATCGGGAGTTGAGAACGAAAATCGGGGCAATGGAAGCACAGATGACGGAAATGATGGGCATACTACAAGCTTTGAGGAACGGAACTGCCGCTGAAAGTCTCGCCGTCACTACCGAAGTTGCTGTCACTCTTCCCCCTCCGAGTCTCGAGACTAACACCTTTGCTCATACTTCAGGAACCAACAACCAGGGCCAACCAGTTATGCATGGGATGCCTTGGGGACTCCCATCCGGATACGCACCTCCAGGAGCCGAGGCTAATGCGGGACGTAATCCCCTTAGGGTTGCAGAACAAGTCCGACCCATCTCAGCCACAAACAGTGGAGGAGCGGGAGCGCCTCAGGGCCAAATTCAGATTCCTATTCCGCCGGGAACTCTGTTTGACTTTCATTCACTAGTAACGATCCACCCCCCAATTCAGGGACCAATTCCTGGGAATATCACTCACTCACGTGACCCACACGTGAACCCAGCCGTAGTGTCGATGAGTAATCCTCACTACGGTGTGAATGGTTTTCCTCAGAACTATCCTGCTGAAGCTCCTCAAGCTAGAGACATGTATCATATGTTAGAAGAACGCTTAAGGATGATTGAAGGGTCGGGCTCTAGAGCAAGAGAAGCTCGTGATCTGTGTCTCATCCCTGATGTGGTTTTACCTCCCAAATTCAAAGTGCCAGACTTTGACAAGTACCGAGGCGTGACTTGCCCTAAAAGTCATCTGATCATGTACTGTAGAAAAATGGCTGCACACTCTCATGATGACAAGTTGTTGATCCATTACTTCCAAGAGAGCCTTGCGGGAGCATCTCTCAACTGGTACATGCAGCTAGAACCGTCCCGTATCCATTGTTGGAAGGACTTGGCTGATGCTTTCCTCAGACAGTACCAGTACAATACAGATATGGCGCCAGACAGAACACAGTTGCAGAGTCTAGCAAAAAGAGATAATGAGTCATTCAAAGAGTATGCCCAGCGGTGGAGGGCTTTGGCTGCACAGGTAACACCCCCTTTGTTAGAGAAGGAATTAGTCTTCATGTTCATGGAAACCCTGCCGCCGTTATACTACAATCGGTTGATTGGTAGCGTGTCTTCCAATTTCTCAGACATGGTAATCATCGGTGAAAGACTAGAAAACGGAATGAGAAGCGGCAAGATTGAACATGGTTCCACAGGTACAACCACCCAGAAAAAGCCATTCTCCGGATTTTCAAAGAAGAAAGAAGGAGAGACCAACGCCATCACCATAAGCCCACCTTATCAAACACAAAACATCCCTGTCCCCACTCAAACACGACCAACCCTTCCACCACAAAATAACTACCACAAAAGCTACCCAGACAAAAAACAGACCACCTTTGATCCCATCCCCATGTCCTATACTGACCTCTTCAACTATCTTTTTACAAACAAACTCATCAATACCAGACCCATGAGACCAGTTCAGCCACCCTACTTCCGAGGCTACAATCCCAATGTTACCTGTGCATTTCATGAAGGGGCAGTGGGACACGCTGTTGAGGACTGCAAGGCATTCAAAATTGTGGTGCAAGATCTTATTGATGCCAAAGGGATAACCTTCAAACAAGAAAACCCGAGTATCACAACTAATCTGCTGCCTGGTCATCAGAAACATGCAACCAATGCCATCCATGATATGGGGAGTCAGTCCTTAATCAGAACTGTGGAGTGTATCCAAACACTCTTAGAGGTTATTCATGCAGAGCTATGCAAGTTCGGGGTCATTGAGAGAGGATGTACTCAGAGAAGTCTGTGTCGATGTTAATTGTGATGGGGCATGTGAGGCTTTCAGGACAGTTTTGCAGGACCTATTGGATCGTCATGTAATCCAAATAGGTGTGCAAGAGAAAGAGGAGGACGTGCTGACTTTCCAATCAGATAGGAATATAAATGTTCAGAAACCCATTGAGGTCCCGTATAGCCGAAAGCCGATCGAGGAGAGACTTAAGACCATTGTGATTCCTGTCCCAGCTCCTCATCAAAAGAACAATGCTGTTCCATGGAGCTATGGGGTGTCAGTTCCAATTCAGACGCCTCAGGTTGTTCCCGATGTCACCAACATTGCGAGAAGCAGCGGAGTCACTACAAGCGGACGTGTTTATGTCCCTGAAGTCCTGAAGGAAGGTCCCTCAAAGGAGGAGGAGGAAAGAATTCGCAAAGGCAAAGCGCAAGAACCCAAGGAAAGTAGGAAAGCGTCAGAACAAGAAGCCACTGAATTTCTGAAGATCATGCGTCAGAGTGATTACAAAGTGTTGGATCAGCTGCACCACACTCCTGCAAAGATCTCTATCATGTCCCTACTGCTCAATTCTGAGGCTCACCGTACAGCCCTAATGAAAGTATTGAATGAAGCCCATGTAGCTGAGAACATCACTGTTGACCAGCTCGATGGCATTGTAGGGAATATTGTTGCATCCAATTATATTACTTTTACCGTTGATGAGCTCACCCCTGAGGGAAAGGGGCATAATCAGGCACTTCACATTTCAGTTAGATGTGGTGAATATACACTCTCCAGGGTCCTCATCGACAATGGATCCTCTTTGAATGTCATGCCCAAATCTACTATGAGCAGATTAAATGTAGACTGTTCATATATGAAGCCTAGCTCAACACTAGTTAGGGCATTTGACGGATCCAAGAAAGAGGTTCTGGGAGAAATGGAGTTCCAGATGCAGATAGGGCCAGAAGTATTTTATGTGAATTTTCAGATCATGGACATTGCATCATCCTACAGTTGTCTCCTGGGGAGACCCTGGATTCATGCTGCCGGTGCTGTTCCTTCATCCCTCCACCAAAGGCTTAAGTTTGTAGTTGACGACAAGCTGATAGTCGTTTTTGGAGAAGAAGAGTTCATCGTTAGCAAACCCCATCCCTCTCAATACATTGAGGCTGCAGAAGAATCACTTGAATCTGCCTTTCAATCACTAGAAATTGCAAATGCTGTTTTGTGGGGGAAGAAGCCCCGTTGCCCGTACCAAAGATATCTAATGCTGCTGTCATGGTAGCCAAAGTCATGCTGCAAAATGGTTACCAGATCGAAAAAGGGTTGGGAAAGTCCGAGCAAGGAGTTCTGACGCCGGTTCAGCTGCAAGAGTACAAGGATAGGCGTGGGTTAGGATATTGGCCCACTCAGGCTGACAAGAAGAGAATGGCTGAGGAAAAGCGAGAAAGGAGGCTAGCTAAGCTTCAGGGACGGGAACCAAGCTGGAAGAAGATTCCTATCCATGATCTCTCTCGGAGCTTTAGGAATGCGGGTATGCTGGATCCCAATCAGGTGGCCGTCATTGAGAAAGAATCAGTTGTGGAAAACAAAGGAGTGGACTTGGTGCGTCGCAGTGCAGCAGATGAAGAGCTTGATAATTGGAAGATCATTGATTTCCCTGTTATTTTCATTCCAAAGTAATGATTTTGTAATGCAAATTCTTTGGCTCTGCCCAAGGCCTTAGGATATTTCATAAGGGCATGCACGTTTTTCCTTCAAATATCATCTATCAATAAAATGTTTTTTTGAATTCTCAAATGAATAAATTTGCTTTTCATTATCATACGTCTCCATCTTGTGTTTCTATTTTTGCCTGTTCATTTCTTTCTATTCCCGCAAATGCAGATCTAAAATGAATATCTTTGAGATTAACGATGCCAACGATTCATATGTTAATTTTGATCACCCCGTTAACCAAGCTGAGGAGGATGTTGAGGATGACTGGGAAACTCCTCCAGAGTTGATGAGAAGGGTTGAACAAGAGGAAAAGGTTATTCAGGCACATGGGGAGTCCGTTGAGATAATTAGCCTAGGCACAGAGGACAGCAAGAAGGAAGTAAAGGTGGGTACTTCAATGAAGGAAGGTGAGCGCAAGAAACTAATTGAACTCCTACATGAGTATGTTGATGTCTTTGCATGGACTTATCAAGATATGCCAGGTTTAGATACTGACATAGTGGTGCATAAGTTGCCAGCCAAGCCAGAATGTCCTCCGGTAAAGCAGAAACTGAGAAGAATGAAGCCAGAAATGTCCTTAAAGATCAGGGATGAAGTGAAAAAGCAGTTTGACGCTGGGTTCCTAGTGGTAGCCAAGTATCCGCAATGGGTTGCCAACATCGTGCCAGTTCCGAAAAAGGACGGGAAAGTTAGAATGTGCGTTGATTACAGAGATCTGAACCGTGCTAGTCCCAAAGATGATTTTCCCCTGCCCCATATTGATGTCTTAGTGGATAGTACGGCACAACATTCACTGTTCTCCTTCATGGATGGGTATTCAGGGTATAACCAGATCAAGATGGCTCCTGAGGATATGGAGAAGACGACTTTCACAACTCTTTGGGGAACATTCTGTCACAGAGTCATGCCATTCGGGTTGAAGAACGCCGGTGCTACCTATCAAAGGGCTATGGTAACATTGTTTCATGACATGATGCACAAAGAAATAGAGGTCTACGTGGATGATATGATCTCCAAGTCTAAAACTGATGAGGAACACATTGTCAATTTGCAAAAGCTCTTCGAGCGGTTGAGAAAATTCAAGCTCAGATTAAATCCTGCCAAGTGTACCTTTGGCGTGCGATCAGGAAAGTTGTTGGGGTTCATCGTCAGCCAAAAGGGGATAGAGGTCGATCCAGACAAGGTGCGTGCGATTCTTGAGATGCCAGTCCCTAAAACAGAAAAAGAGATTCGAGGTTTTCTCGGAAGACTGAACTACATCTCTAGGTTCATATTCCAATTGACTGCCACTTGTGAACCAATCTTCAAACTTTTGTGCAAGAATCAAGAGACCAAATGGAATGATGATTGTCAAGAAGCATTTGAAAAGGTCAAAAAATATCTTCAGAATCCACCTATATTGACGCCTCCTGTACCCAACAGACCTCTGATCCTGTACCTAACCGTGCTAGACAGCTCAATGGGTTGCATGTTAGGGCAACATGATGAATCTGGGAAGAAAGAGCATGCCATTTACTATTTGAGCAAGAAATTCACTGACTGTGAGACAAGGTACTCGCTGCTAGAAAAGACTTGTTGTGCTTTAGCTTGGGCTGCTCATCGTTTGAGGCAGTACATGCTAAGTCACACTACTTGGTTGGTATCTAAAATGGATCCTATCAAGTATATCTTCGAGAAGCCGGCACTTACAGGGAGGCTTGCCCGTTGGCAAATGCAGTTATCAGAATATGATCTCCTATATGTCACTCAGAAAGCAATTAAAGGTAGTGCGCTGGCCGAGTACCTGGCACATCAGCCCGTTGAAGATTATCAGCCTATGCAGTATGACTTTCCTGATGAAGATATCATGGCTTTGTTTGAAGAAGGGAAATCCCCAGAAGATGAAAGGTGGAGAATGGTGTTCGATGGTGCCTCCAATATATACGGGCACGGAGCCGGGGCAGTGCTGATTTCCTCTGATAATCGCTTCATCCCATTCACTACCAGACTAAGCTTCTACGTCACTAATAATATCGCAGAGTATGAGGCATGTATTCTTGGTATCCAGGCAGCCATTGATTGGAAAGTTAAGAGACTTGATGTGTATGGAGATTCAGCCCTAGTAATTCACCAAGTGAACGGTGATTGGGAGACCAGGGACTCCAAGTTGATCCCTTAGCGAGATTACATTCTAAAGCTGGTTGAGCTTTTTGAGGAAATCACATTCCAGCCCCTTCCTCGCAATGAGAATCAGTTGGCTGATGCACTAGCTACTTTGTCTTCAATGTTTAATATCAGCTGCGACAAAAGCTTGACTCACATCGAGATTCAGCATCGAGATTTGCCAGCGCATCATTATTGCATGGTCATCGAGGAAGAGTCTGATAACAAGCCCTGGTATTATGACATCAAGCAGTACGTCTTGAGCAGAGAATACCCTCCTGGAGCGTCAGGGAATGACAAGAGAACCCTCAGAAGATTGTCAAGGAATTTCTTTTTGAGCGGTGAAGTCCTATACAAGAAAAATTATGACATGGTCCTTTTAAGGTGTGTGACAGAAGAAGAGGCAACAAAAATCATGAGAGAAGTCCGTGAAGGCTCGTTTGGGGTTCATTCCAGTGGGCACACCATGGCAAGAAAAATCTTAAGAGCTGGCTATTATTGGTTGCAAATGGAATCAGATTGCTATAGTTTCGTAAGAAGATGTCACAAGTGTCAAATCTACGCTGATCATATTCATGTACCACCTTCTTCCCTAAATGTCTTGACTGCCTCTTGGCCATTCTCAATGTGGGGCATGGACGTCATAGGTCCTATCGAGCCTAAGGCGTCAAAGGGGCATCGCTTCATCCTGGTCATTATTGATTACTTCACCAAGTGGGTTGAAGCTACTTCATATTCCAGCATTACCAGCTCTGTGGTTGCTAAGTTTGTAAAGAAAGATTTGACTTGCCGCTATGGGCTTCCGGATAAGATTATCACAGATAATGGCAGCAACTTGAACAGTAAGATGATGAAAGAGTTATGCGAGGACTTCAAAATCCAACATCATAATTCTTCTCCATACCGTCCCAAGATGAATGGGGCAGTTGAAGCGGCCAACAAGAATATCAAGAGGATTGTGCAAAAGATGGTAGTAACCTATAAAGATTGGCACGAGATGCTTCCTTTCGCCTTGCATGGGTATCGTACCTCAGTGCGTACTTCAACTGGGGCAACCCCTTTCTCTTTGGTGTATGGGTCGGAAGCAGTCCTCCCCATTGAAGTTGAGATACCCTCTCTGCGGGTACTGATGGAAACCAAGTTGGAATAAGCAGAATGGGTCCAAGCTCGTCTGGATCAGCTGAATCTCATTGAGGAGAAAAGAATTGCTGCCCTGTGTCATGGCCAGTTGTATCAACAAAGGATGAAAACAGCTTTCGACAAGAAGGTTCGTCCCCGAGAATTCAGGGAGGGAGACCTTGTGCTCAAGAAGATTCTGCCTATCCAGAGTGACCCCCGTGGGAAATGGACTCCTAGCTATGATGGACCATATGTGGTAAAGAAAGCCTTTTCTGGAGGAGCATTGATACTCGCCAACATGGATGGTGAAGAACTTAGAAACCCAGTCAATTCAGATTCAGTCAAGAAATATTACGCCTGAGAAAAATAAAAAGGAAAAAGAAAAAATGAGTCAAGCAAGAATTAGCTCGCTAGGTTGAAATCCCGAAAGGGTGACCTAGGCAAAAAAAGAGCGACCCGGTGGACTGAAAACTCGCAAAGAGCGGTCCAGGCAAAAATTAGGGTCAGAAAGGTTGGACTTAAAAAAAAAAAAGTAAAAGAGGCAAGCAGCGTCTCCAAAAGCTTGGGTAAAAGGGTGGTCAAGGATATAAGTATGGGTGATTGGCATCAACACTTCAAAGACGAAAAACGCTCATAAGATCTGTTGTGTCCATTTTTCTTACTTTTTCTTAGTTTCAAAGTTCTCAATGTACTCTTTTCAGTCGGCGCGACCTTTTGCGCGTTCGATTTCCATATGAATAAAAGTCCAAACTCCCCACTCCGTCTGCTTATTGTTTTGTCATTGCTTCCTTTTCATTTGTGCTTTAAAATGATGTTTTATGGTAGATGATAAATGAATTATGAAAAGGTGCATAAATCAGAGCGTTAAACTCATTGCGAAACTTTTGAAAATCATGAGAAAAGAAATGATCTCTCAATTAGGTAAATTCATAAAAGCCAAACAAAAGCACTGAGTGCGTCAAAATAATTCATAAAAAAGGCTGAAGCATGATCCTCACACCATTATGGACGATCATCGTGCCTCGTAGCGCAAGTCCTACGATTTGGTTGAACCAGCGAAAGAAAAGCCAAAAAGAGCAAAAGAGCAACAAAAATAAGAAGAAAAGAAAAAGAAAACAATAAAAAAGGGGATTAGAAAAAAAAAGAGAGCAAAAGAGCAATAAAACAAATTAAACTCATGCATTGCATTCATCAAACATAGACAAAAAAGAAAACTCATGCAAGCAAGAAGAAACTCCTGCATCACATCACGTTCATCCCATCAAAAAGCAATCATGGCATTTGCATTGCATACATTTGTTCATATCACTTGCAGGTACAAAGACGGATAAATACTTCGGTGTTAATCCTCGCCCTCAGTTCCCAGAGAATGCTCCCTTAGTTCGGAGTTCAAATGCTTTTCAGTTCAGCGCTCAAGCGTGCATTGCAGTTTGGAGTTCAAAATCGCTCTCGTCGGAGTTCAAGGCTCCCTTCTGTCCAGGTCTCACGTCGTGTACGAGCAACGCGATGGACCGCAGCCCCATGTGAGGTTCAACGGAATAGTTGTATCAGCCTAAGATACAGTGGACGCCGTGCATTGATCAGTATATCAGTTCCGGAGCTGATAACGATCCCCCCGGTCGCTCGAAAAGGCCAACAGGAAGCATGCTCCTCAAAGCCACGTGCAAACTCGGATTCATCAAGAGTCCGTTTAAGGATTACAGGTTTTAGGCAGCCTGGGCAATTTACCGCTTTCTGCACACCAAGTGCCCATTTACCGCTTTCTGCACGCCAGGTGCCCGTTTTACCTTTTTTGCCCGCACGTTAGTGTTCATTTACTGTTTTCGCATCGACACGAAAGTGCCTACTCTTTATCTTCATTTTGCCTCGGAATATGTTTCGGCCAATTCATATTCTTTGTTAAAATCCAGATAAAAAAAAAAGAAAAAGAAAAAAAGAGAAGGAAAAGGAAAAGAAAACTCAGATTTCTCTAGGTAGACAAAATTGGTATAATTTATGAATTCTTTATCTCCATTTTGCCTCGGAATATGTTTCGGCCAATTCATATTCCTTGTCAAAATCCAAATAAAGAGGGGCAGCTGTTATACCCCAATTTTGTCCGTCTTCTTTTTTCTAGTTTTAGTCGTTTATTTTACTTAAATCGAGTTTTGAAGTCGCGTGATTACGAGAATTATCAGTATGGCGTCTCAGTTACTAACCCTGGCCAATTTCAATTACCCTGTTCAACTAAATCGAAATAGCGTTGTTTTAAATTAGGCATGCACGCGAATGATCGATATTTTCGTGCATTCTTCAATTTAATCTTCGTATTTGGATTTAGTAGAACCTAATTGGGACTAACAAAGTCATTTTTCTCGCGATTAGGCTTGTCGTTTCAATTTGGGTATAAGAACGCGATTCTGAGATAATTTTAGCGTTTAGTGGTCAACGGGCTTATTTATTCTATTTGGGCCTCGTTCTCACACACTTGTCTAGTTGGGTCCGATATCGCTTTTGTATTTGGCCCGATTTCTTTTATTATTTTTACTTTGCCTATTCATTTATTTTGAGTAGTATATATAGTCTAAAAATGTCAAAAAAATCTATTTATTTTTATTTACAATTTAATAGTGTTTAGGAGTCCAATTGTCCAAAAAAATACAAAAAAATTACATCAAAAGGGCCAAAAATGGCCAGATCCGAAAATACACATTAGGCAGCAAATTAGGGTTTCTCTAAAGCTGTTGCTGCAACTGTTGGGCCTGGATTGATCCACTCCAAAACCTGAAAAATAGCTAATTCAAATCAGCAGCTAAAAAGGGGGGAGGTGGAGTCAGCCCTGAGTCAGCTACTAGCTGTCCAGGAGACAAGGCCATTAACCAGTAATAATCAGTAATCAAAAAATTAATTTTCGGTTTCAAAATATGGCTATAAAATGCTAATCTGAAAACCAAATCGAGAGAAGAAAAGACAGCAATTTTCACAGAAAGATTCACACACATAAGTTCAGAAAAAAAAAGAATCACAACAACAGAGAAAAGAAGGCAGCAGCAGTTGTTCTTCTCGTTTCAGTAGCAAAAGTGAGTCATTTCAGAAGCCGGAGATTTAGAGGAGCAGTAGCAATTTTCAGTCCAGGAAGCAAAAAAGAGGGAAATAACAGCAAGAGGAGCAGCAGTAGCTGGGCAAATAAGAGAGTTCTCAGAAGCTGCAGTTAAGGTTGGTTCCACTAAACCATTAAGTAGGGAAATATGTGCTGAAATTATTTATATATAATCTGTTTGAGTTTAAATGGGTATATAAAAACAACAAATAACAGAGACATAGGGAAGAAGAGGATCAAAAAACCGAAACTAAGAATAAAAAAAATTAATTAAAAAACTGACCTTTGAAGTTTCGCCGAAGACTTCGTCTTCTCCGGCGAAGCTCCGACGAGCCAGCAAACCGAAGCCAACCCCTTCCAGATAACTCCAGCTGCCATGAAACACCAACACTCCGGCGAACCCCACCTGAAATCACCATCGTGAGTCACCCCTCAGCTCATCACAGACCCCCCTACAGCAACCGCCGCCACCGTGGCCTACTCAAACCACCACCGTACGCCCCAAAACACCACAAACAGCCCATCCACTGGAACCACCCCTCGCACCAAACCCTCACCATCGCACCGTCCACCAGCCCATCACCGCACGCGTCAACCCCAACCACCGTGTGACAACCCAAACAACCACCGTACGCCTCAAAACGGCACCGTGAGAGAGATTAGGACGGCGAGGAGAAATCCAAAAAAAAACGAAACTGAGAATCGGTGAGGAGGAGCAGAAAAATGAAGCTAGGGAAAAGATGAGAAGAGATACGACGCAATAAGGAGGAGAGGCGTCGCGGATAAGGCGCTAAGGAGAGAAAAAAATGGAATTAGGGTAAGGGAATGGGGGAGTGCGGCGCGCTGGTAGGGAAGAGGTTAGGAATTAAGTTTAGAATTTTTTTTAGGTTTTGCATTATATACGAAGGGTTTTAATTAACTTTTATTTTAATTTTATTTTTATTATCAGAATACTATTAACACCCCCTTCAATTCATGCGCGCACCCTCCCTCACTTAAGCCCAGCTTCGCATTCTGGGCCCTCCAATGCGAACTGGGCTTCTTTTTTACACCTGCTATTAATTATACAACCCCTTGCGACTAATAATACCCTATTTTACCCTTTCACCCCCCCTTTTCGTTTTGTTTTAATTTAATTTAATTCTCTTCAAGACAAAATAGTTTCTCATAAATCAAAAACTTTGTTAATAGTCTTGTGAAGCCTTTGCTTGCATGATTATTAACATTATTAACAATAAGGTACTAGTGGTGATCACTTGGAGCCTTTGCTCAATTGATCATCATGAATGCCTGAATTTTCCTAAGGAGTTTCACTAAATCAAAAACTTTGTTAATAGTCTCGTGAAGCCGTTGCTTGCATGATTATTAAACAATGAGGTACTAGTGGTGATCACTTGGAGCCTTTGCTCAATTGATCATCATGAATGCCCAATTTTCACAATTAAACAAGGTAAAAAAAACAAAAACCTTTTTCTAGACAACCCAGAACTACGTAGCTTTGAATTCTCCATCGCACCGGGAGATACGTAGGAGCGAGAGGCTAATTCTCGTCAAGCGCCCTCTTCTAAAAAAACCATTTTCCCCCCTTTTCATAATAAATAAAGATTTTTACTAAGAATTTTTCAATAAGAAGTAGAGAGGCAAAATTAAATATTTTCAGGTCAACATACAAAAACCACACATTTAATTAAAGGTTCCCTCTCAGTAGAGAGGATGCGTGGGGTGCTAATACCTTCCCCGCGCGTAACCGACCCCCGAACCCAAAACTCTCAGTTTTCAAAGGCCAATCGCTTTCTAAAAAAGATTTTTCTAATACTTTCCTTAAATAAGTATTGGTGGCGGCTTCATTGTCATTGTTTTTTTAGAAAAGTTGTAAACGAGGAAGGTTCTCCCTCGGGGGCTTTTTCGGGCGCAACAGGGTGTTCTAAGCTCTCTAAGGTTTGCATCTTCAGACGGTTTCCAATGGCGTCTAACACATAGCTTAGTATTCTCGATTTTCTGAGTAGGTGAAGAAGTATTAGCATCAACATCCCCATCCAATTTCAAAGGCAACGTACTTTTCTCATCCACAAAAGATCTTTCATCCCCTTCACCATGAAACGGTATATCATACCTTTCAACTTGATCCATCACCCTAGTAGGGTTAGATTTGGAAATTTGAGGAACCAGATCAGAAAAACAAGAAGAAATAGTAGTTGAAGGATTTTTCATGTTTAGTGAACTCATTAAGAAAGGTATATCATACTTTTGAAGTCAGGCTATATACCACCTTGTCTTAAAATGTTAGAACTTTTCACTTTTGAAGTCAAGCATGTTTACGCTTGACTTAAAAACACGCGCGTCAAATAAAGATTTTCATCTTAAATAGAAATTTGCCACCGCATCAACGTATTAAGTCAGGCATCTGAGCGCCTGACTTTAAATGTCTAATTCTTTTCCTGATTTTGCACTAGTGCTTGTAGCAGCCAACAACACAAAAAGTGGAAATGAGGGTGAGTGAACGAATGAGGATATGAGGAACTAAGGGGAAATTTTGAAGGTGTGGTCTACTTTTGGTTTCTTTAGTAAATTCAGCATTGGAGTGACTATTTTAACCTATTCTTAAACATGAGGTGGCTTAACATCTGTTTGTTCGAAACTATCAGATAGCAGATAAACTAACTTATAGCGTATAAGCTATTAGTGTGAATATATAATGTTTGGTAAAATTAGCAAGTGAACAAGCTTATGAATAAAAAATGAAATAAATGAGCATTCACTAAAACAGATTTGGGGATGGGCAGCACTTTTTTTTAGTCATGGGTAGCGCTTCTGAGCGCTGCTAAACTTGGCGTTGTTGATTCCACTCCCACAATGGGCAGCACTTAAAAAGCGCTGCTCATTGATAGCCATGGGTAGACCTCCTGGGAAAAGCGCCGCCCAACGCCCTAGCTCCTTTTGGGCATGGGTAGCGCTTTTCAGTGTAAGCGCTGCTCATGGGTAACACAATGGGTAGCGCTTACAATCAAAAGCGCTGCCCATTGTATAGTTTTTTTTATTAATTTTTTTCTGATTTTGTTTATTTCCCTTTTTTCTGTTTTGGTTTATTTTCCTTTTTTCTATTTTTTTAATTAAACATAATGTACTTTATACATCCTTGTGTGCTTTCTGCATCATTGCTTTCTTCCTTGTGATATTTAATTAAACAATATCTTTACCCTAAGTGATATTTTCTTCCTTGTGTGCTTTCTGCATCATTTCTTTCTTTGAGCGCCTTGTATCTTCAACAAGTGGTTGAAGGATCTCACAAAGAAAGAAACCAAGTGTTAGTAGATTTTCAGTGGCTGAAACAGAAAAATAAGAGAGAAAGTAAGGAGAGAGTGTAAAGAAATTACCTCTGTGGTCTTAAGAAGAAGATCCACAATAGGGAGAGGGTAGAAATTACCTCTATAAAGAAATAACATCAACAAAAACGAAGTTAAAACACAAGTGTTTGGATTTGGGGTTAAAGAAATAACATCAACAAGTGTTTAAAGAAATAACATCAACAAGTGTTTAATGAAATAACATCAACAAACCTGAAGTGAAGTGAAGGAAGCTGCTGAAATGGAAGCAGATGGAGGCGAAAGGGTTTCTGGTTCGCAACTCTTCATTTTGAGAGTGAGTGAGAGGAATTAGATTTTTATTTCTGGTTCGCAACAATAGGAACCAGATTTTTATTTCTGGTTCGCAACAAAAGCAGCACTTACAGCAGGAGCGCTGCCCATTCCCTGCGCGTTTTAAGTAAATATAGCGCTTACATCAAGAGTGCTGCCCAATAGGGCGCCCCTTTTTCAACATCTGCGCAGTGATTTTCAATCAGTACATAAAAATGAGAGACGCTAGTTGTTCATTTAGTATATGATAAATAAGGAATTTAATTAAAATAATAACAATAAAATATATAAAAAAAATTAAACGCTATAAGTTATAAGCTCATACACTACTTCAGGTGACGTCTGGAGAAACGCTATAAGCTAGTTAAAAATAAATATATGCTAGAGGTTGTCAAACACATCTATTTTGTATCTAGAAGTGTATCCACTACAAGCTATCGTTAAACGCTAGTTGTTTGACCTTGCTAAATAGAGGTTAAGACTAAAGATGGGATAAAAACTCAAGTTGGGTTATATGGTTGCAGTTGTCCACCAAAACAAAATTTGATTTGAAACATTGTAGTTTTTGGACAACATAAGAAGTGAATTAAGACGTGTTTTCGTTCAGGAAAATGCAGCTTAAATGCATATTTATCACATTATCTAAAACTAGCTTTTATTTTTCAAAAAAACAATAAAACTAGCTTTTATTTTTTAATCTCTCGATGCCATATATCCATTTCCTAATTGATCAAAAAAATATATACCCATTTACTAGTTTTCATATAGTTTCATTCTTTCTTTCTATATATCCACTATTGTAATTAAATTGCTCATTCCCTCTTTCAAAAATTTAATCCGTTAAAGACTTTCACCTTGGTAACACACGCTACGTACTATCTACAACTTCAGGTTTGCCCTCGTTTTTTTCATTGCTTTTACTTTTACTATTGATTAGTGTGCTTTCTTTTTTCTTCTTTTTTGGTCATTTTATCTTTAAGTTAAGTCTACTTCATTCTATCAAACCAAAATTCTTTTGATTGTATTTTTAATATATGTTTTTCGAGCATAAATCTAAAACAACTTTGGTCTTTTCTAAATTTGATTCTACAAAAATTAGGTTTTTTCGGCTTAATCTAAAAACAATTGTCTTTAAACAAGGTTATTCGTGTTTAGGTCTTCACTGTACCAATTCTTCTATTGATTTTCTATATATTTTAATAAAATTGTCTGTTGTAAATGATAGTTGATGACTACACCGAAATGTTCTAGTAGAATTATATCATAAAAAAATTATAGTCGGTGGTTGTAGTACCAATTTTTCTTGAACTGCTTTCATCATTGTGATTCTCTTGCATACCAATTCCATATTTGAAAAACTATAGTACACCACAAAATAACAAAACCCAAATATTGTCTATTGAAGTTTGCTCGATTAATCCAACCTAAAGGGAGTTATAACTTCATTACAACTAATGAGTCTGATAACACCCACACACGCACACACTCCCACACACACATTTTTCTTTAGTTGCACTTAGCTTTCTATGCAACAAACATTACACAATGAGCAGATTGAACCTACAGCATCACAAAACTAATGGCACAAAACTAATTACCACTATTTCTATTCCACCAGTTCCTAACACATATCTTCCACTTTTACCTCATCGGCCTTTTGATCCCTTAAGAAAGCACTACTTCACGAACAATTTCTCATAATGTTTGGTAAAAATTGCAGTTGAACAAAGTTATATATATAAAATGAAATAAATGAGCATTTTCAATTATTCCCTAAATATGAGAGACTCTTTTCATTTAATATATGATAAATAAGGAATTTAATTAACTTACAACATCACCAAACTAATGCCACAATGGTTTTTACTTTTTACCACTATTTCTTTACCGGCAGTTCCTAACAAATCTTGCACTTTTACCTTTTCAGTCTTTTGATCCTTTGAGAAAAGACTACTTCACCAACAATTTCTCTATGTATTTCCTACTCCAAGAAAGTCAATAAAATGGTGCTTTTAGTTTATCCCCCATGTTTTCACTTTCCCACAGAATTGCTTGATTGTTCGTGTCAGTGGCAACTAACTCAGGTACTGTAACAACTTTTGATTTTGATTGGTCCACACTCATCGCAAGATTTTCCCTGTGACCATAACTCTTCATAGCACTGAATAACTTCCCAATAACCAAATCCTCATCTGGCTCCTTGCTTCCTCCTAGCATACCTAAAACCTCCACAATACCTAAATGTTACGCCCAATTTTTTTAAAAGATCTTATTTCGTATTCAAAATTGTATTATTTGGTGGTAATTCTTTACAATATAAAAAGTTGTGACATCAGCCTTATTTTATTTTAATTCTTTGTAATATTAAAAATTGTGATGTGTCTGTGACTACGATTTAAAAAACGTGGTTATAGAGAATTTTCAGGCCAAAATAATGGACTAAAACATACCCATTTGTGATTCATATGTCTGATAATTCTGAATGGGGTTCTGAAATTGAAAAGGTACGGGAGTAAGGGAGAGCTTGGTGCATGTCGAAGTGCTTGAGATGGTTGATCTACTAACTGTACAGAAAGTCATATTCTCGAAACCCTATGAAGGGATTTCAAATGTGGGCTTTCTTCTCTTATCGAAACTTGAGTGCTCCCTTTGCTTCCTCGCCATGAGCACATGGCAATGATTCTTCACTGCATTATATGTCCTTCCAGGTAAGAGTCTACAAATGATGGCCCAATGGGAAGAACAAGAAGAAATAATAATAGATGACGCATTTTTCATGGTTAGTGAACTCATTAAGAAAGAAAAAAGACTTTAACTTTTGAAATCGAAAATGGGTTTTCTTTCTCAATGCTAGTAGTTAAAAGAATGTAAAAAAAAACTGAGTTTTTTAGATGAGAAAAGAATACCAGAGGAAAAGAAAATCAAAAGATAGAAATATTTTGTAAGATTGAATATTTCATCTCTCTTTCATCCATGACTGAAACATGAGACATAATCACTAAGAGAAAGGGAGACTAACAGAAAAACTATGAGAGATAGAGAGAGAGAGAGAGAGAGAGAGAGAGAGAGAGAGAGAGAGAGAGAGAGAGAGAGAGACATTCTTATGAAGTTCGGTTACATGAATGAAAAGATATGAAGAATGATGAGCCTTTTAAAGAAGAGTTGAAGCACAAATAAAAAAATGATATTTTTTTATTACGATTCATTTTTTATTTTCAATGTTGAAAAAGGGAGAAAAAACAAACAATAAAAAAGGGTGAGGAAAGCGTATAGCCCACACAATTTTGCTTATTTGCATTTGTTAATACTTTTTCTTTTTTTCTTAGGAAACTAATAATACTTTAATTAAATTAAGAAATCAGTTTCGTACACGAGTGTGTGTTACGCACGTATTTCAAGAACTGTTTGTGTGGGTTTCCAATAGCACAAAGCGTTTCCAGTTGTGTTTGTGTGGGGGGAAGGTATTAGTACACTTTTTAATTGCTCTTTTTCTCTGTTGTGCTTTAGCTTTATTGGGTGTTGAACTTTCAAAATCATCTTTGAGTTTATTTTTGTACGTAATTTTAGGGACTAAACTCAACAAAACCTAAAGGGAAAAAAAAGACGTTAAAAAGAATTTAATTTGTATGTACTATAAAATTAAAAATATTTTACACACGCATCTAATGATGTCTTGTCACATTATTAACAAGTATGAAAAGTTATATATTTTTAAACTCATTGAAAAAGATATGAACACATTATTTAATAAAACATAAATGGTTATGAATAACTTTAACCTGTAATGAGAGAGTAAGCTTTAAACTGATTTGATAGTTTAAATCAATTTTTGAAATGATTTGATAGATTAAATCAATCTAACTGGATTTGATAATGAAAAACAGAAGTGGTTATGAATAACTTTAGCTTGCAATGAGAGAGTAAGCTCTGAAATGATTTTCGAAGAATTGAAATGATTTGATAGTTTAAATCAATTTTGAGAAGGTTGGAGAAACGAACGTTCTCTTTGTTTGAAAACAAAAGCAATTTATAGCAAACGAGAGAATAGAAGGAAATCAAGAAAATAACACAGTAGAGTTATAGAGGTTCACCCAATCTTTGGCTACGTCATCTTCCCACTTCGTTGTGAGTATTTCCACTATTTCCCAAATAGTTATTACACTTGCTTTTGATCAAACACAAAAGACTTACACCGACACTTGCTTTTGATCAACACCCAAAAGGCTCAAGTGCTCTCTTTACACAGCTACTCCCAGCTGTTTCCACCTACTAGAAAACTCTCTACTAGTTTCCTAAATTTTCCTCTATCAAGTAAGGTCAACACCAACCCTCACCTTTCTCTAGGTAGCTTGATGGAATGTTACAAGATAGTGTTTACAATTAGGAATTTTGGGTTTTTGTGATATTTAAGAGCTTGAAGATAAACTAAACAAAGTGTATACCAAAATGCTTATCAAGATAACACACACTCAACAAAAGTATCCCAAAATTTAAACTTTAGAAGCTTTGAGTGTGGGATGAGAAGCATGGATATTTGAGAAGCATGAACTTGAGAAGGTTCCAACTAAAACTCATGCTTTGTAATAGCCCTTGGTTGTTGCAAATAGCTGCTGGAAGTGTCCATTGGTCCATAGGAGTGATTTGGAGTGATTTGATGGAAGTTGATAAAGTAGACAGCTTTTTAACCTTCTCATCTGCACATTATACTATTTCTGCACACTGTGAACCATCTCATTTGCTATTGTACTTCCCTGCAGGCTTTTTCTGCACCTTCAAACCTTCTCACGTTTCATTCTTCTAAAAAACACCTTTTGTGCATCCTAGGAATAATCACCGAGTTCTTGACTAGTTTTAAACCTTCCAAAGTCATTTAATACTTCAATTATGCATTTAAATCTTTTCTTCATCATTTGAGAGGGAATGTTCTTGAGTTGTTAAGCATCTATTGTTTGAGGAGGTTGCTATCTTGAACCTTCTGAAGCCTTAACCTTCTCAACTCTTGAACCTTCTGAACTATGAGCCTTCTCAACTATGAACCTTCTGAAGTCAGAATTTAGTCAAACCTCTCAGACTCAAACCTTCGCAAGTCATGACTACCTTTGATTTCATATACGTTTGTGTCCTTTAGGTAGAATAATATTTTGCTTTTTAATGACATGTTCTTTGCACTTGACAAACATGTTAGATTACTAGCAAAATAAACATTGAACATGTTAAACAGTTTGAGAACATTATTAGCAAAAGGATAGTTATCATTAATCGTATGTAGCTTTTTTTTTTAAACAAAAAGGAAAGGAGCCTCGTTAAAACCTTCTGATGCAAAACCCTCCTTAGGGATAAAAACATCTAGAAGGAAAGAGTACTCCCTCCTATTTCATTAATAAACAAAAAACAAAAATACAAGAAACATGGGGGGACATATACCAAAACCCATGCGAACAAAAATAAAACATTATTGCCTGAAACGAAAATAAGGAAGGCCAATCCTATTACGGATAAAATCATCCTTAATGAAATAGGGAACCGAATTCCACCAATGGAAACCAGACAGGTTGATCCCATGAGACGCAAGCTTATCAGCGCAGTGATTCCCTTCCCGAAAAATATGAGTGCAAGTGACAGTCATTGATTTGAGCAGACCCATGCAATTAATATGTAGCTTGAGTACAAGAGTTTGATAATTATCAATACATAAAAAACAGAAACAAAAACAACATTTGTGTGACAATTTTTTGATGTAACAAGTCACAAAGAAAAATATCCAAAAGATTCCTAAGTTTTCAACATAAACCCCAAAACACTAACTAAGTAGCTAAATTAAAATGTAATCTCCATTCTACCCCTTTTGTCAACAACAAAAAGGAAGGAAGACAAGAAATTAAGCTGCTACTTTGTAGGAGAGGAATCATGAGAGGAGTTGGAGGGGGCAGCTCGTTGAGGGTTGTCTTGAAAGGGCTGAGGTGGAGGAAATTCTGGTGGTGAGACATTTGGGATAGCAGAGAGAATGACATTTTGAAGCACCTATTGTTGATATATGAAGTTCCTTTGAGCTTCAATCCTATGCTCCTGTTGCAATATTCTCATGCTCATCAAAAGGTTGTTTTGTTGAACTCTCATTTTCTTCATCTGTTTTTCATGCTGAACTGTCATCTTCTCCATTGACGTTCATAATCTTCATCCTCTCAATAGAAGGATGAGAATCATTCTTGTCCATCGAGGGCTTGTTTCTTGGAGGTCCCTTGTCAGAGGAGAAGAGAGGTGCATTTGAGGTTTTGTAAAAAGAGCTAAGAGACCCAAATTGGGCAGAGAGATCAGGAGGGAATTTAGAAGGACCGGAACCTTCTGGAGTTCTGGGAATGGATGAGTCATATCTACGAGTTTGTGATTGAAGGAACCTGTTGATGTTTTTTGAGGCCAAAGTACTTCTAGTTTTGGCATAATAATACATTTGGAAAAAGGGTTCACAAATTGTCTTGTAGAGCCTTGAACTTCATTGTGGAGTGGAGTGGAAGGTGGAATAGTGGCTGGAGCTGGTGTGGTGAACATTTCTGTGAGGACCATGGAGACAATAGCTTCTAAACTGATATCTTCAAGGATGTGTGGATTCACTGGTGGAGGCGAGGTGTGTTCTTTTTGAACAACTTCATGAATTGCTTGAGTGATTGGAGATGGATTGTTGTGGAGAGGAGAGGTATCATAGGGTTTATCTTCCAATAATGGGGTTTTATTAATATCAAGCTCCCCCCTGAATCAAACCATTTGTTGTTTCAACATGAGTTTCATGCTCCCCATGCGAGGATCCATATGGAACTAAGGGCACTCCTTGAGAAGGAAGATTTTCAACTTGCTCATCAGCAATAGAAGGTTCCGCAACATAAGGCACCACATGAGAAGGTTTCTCATCAACTAAAGGAACATTTTCAGAGTGTTTCTCTTCAACATCTTCACCAATAGGAGGTTCCTTTGTGGTATCTTCATGATCCGAAGGTTCCTTGAATACTTCCATCCAACTTTGAGAAGTTCTGTTTCAACATAAGATACATCTTGAGAAGGTTGAACAGCTTTGGAAACCTTAAAGTTAGGAGGATATTCAACATTAAGGGGTTGAATATCTTGATTATTATCAAACTCTTCCTGAGGAACGGCTTCTTCTCGATGGGATTCTTCAACTACTTTCTCAGGTGAAGTTTCTTATTGGATGTTTTCTTGATCAACTTCATCTACAGAAGGTTGATCTATATCAGAGGGTTGGATAGGAACTTGAGTTGGTTCTGGGTTATCTTCATAAGATTCTGGAGATGGTTCTATGTTGCTAGTTTTAAGTCTAATTTTCTTAACACTCTTAGACTAGAAAATGGTCTTATCCCTAAAGAACTCCTCATTCCCTAATGGAACTTGACTGATTTTGAATAGTCACTACAACATTTGGAACCTATGGCAACGCCTAAAATTGCAACGCCAAAAAACCGATGCCTTAGCCAACAATGGCAACGGTTTTTTGAACCCGTTGCTGATTCATTTTTTTTTAATTTTTTTAATGGCAACGGCTGAAAACCGTTGCCATAAGGTCTACGGCAACGGTTTTTTGTTTAACTTTTAGTCAACGGTTCAAAAACGTTGCCGTAGAGACAATTATTAAAAAATAAAAAAATTGGGCGCTCCAAAAATAAACTAAACAAAAAAACGCAAACCCACCCTCACAAACCCTCACGTTTCTTCTCAGCAAGCTCACAGCCTCACGTTCAAGCGATCTCAACGATTACCCCTCACGTTCACAGCGATTACCCCTCACAAACCCTCAAGTTCACAGAAACCCTCACGTTCGCAAGTCACAACCCTCACAAACCCTCACGTTCTCAGCGATTACCCTAAGTTCACACCAAGATCGTGAAAACCCTAACCAAGGCAGCATTCACGATTTCCCCAATCAATGTTTCAACGATTTTGGAAGTCAGATTTCTCCAAGCAAGAGTTCAGCAATTTTGGGTTTAGGGTTCATCGATTTCTCCAAGCAAGATGCAGCAAGGTTCCAGCGATTTCCCCCAAATCGTCTCTCTCTGGTTCGTCTCTCTCTCTCTCTCTCTCTCTCTCTCTCTCTCTCTCTCTCTCTCCAAGCAAAGCTGTTGTCATTGTTTTCTTGCGCTGCATAACTTTGATGCATAAATCTCTGATGTTGTTTTGTAGTTTTTAGGCATATTACCAGGTGTATTTATATGTTGTTCATAACAAATATGCTTCATCTTCTGATTTTCTTTGACTTCTTTACTGGTTGAAGGTAGGGTTTCTAATTGATTTTTTGTTGTTGTTCCTTTTTAAAATAATTAATTTTCTCCTCTTTGTATAGGAATTGTGCCATGAATTAAATGCTTATGAACGTTTTGAACAAGACTATCAGCAAAAGACTAAGGAGATGGAGTCCTTGAATCTTCCTCTAAAAGGTTAGAAACATTATAATATAGTTTTCTGGCTTTTCCCCATGAATTAAATGCTTATGAAGTTGCGTTTTCAATCTGTCTTACATACTATCAGAAGGACACCAATCCGCAAAAATTAACTTATGATTAACAGCTATACACTCTTTATAAATGCAGGGGAGAGTATCACAATTTTTCAAAGTGAGCTAAAGCATAAAAAAAGGCTTGTGAGGAACTTGAAAAAGAAGTCTCTTTGGTCCAGAAGTTTAGAGGAGGTATGTTATTATGAATGAATAGTTTCTGGTTTTTCCTCTGCTGAATTCAGCACTTACCAGCATTTAGGTGCTTTCTCACTTTCAATAACTGAATGCCTGGGCCGGGGCATGGTACTTCCCCAATTGTAAAAGAGCCATAGGATAGGGTTTAATCATTGTAAAAGCATTCATCGAGTTATTATTCATTTAATCATTCCCATTTCAGGTTATTTCTCTTCTATCATAATACCAAGACAAGTAGACAACTGATATTACTTGTAGCAAGATTGCAAACATAAATAATTTTATTCTAAATTGAAATTAATACCATTTATTTTTGTCGGCTCTTTTATAAGCAAGTGTTAGTTGTTAGTTAGTTAGAGTGTAGTTAGTTAGGGGAGAGGTAAATGTTAGTTTCTGGGATTTGAACTTTTTACCTCCGGCATGTACTCCTTTGAGGTTTGTCCGCTTATTTTTTCAGTCTCATCTCTTTCTTTTTAGAGTTTAATTGGTATGTGTGTAATGATTTTTTACACCTATAAGAAATCATGGTATGTGCCCCTTCTAAGAGGAATGAGATAAAATTCAAACATTTTTATGATGTGTGAGTTTGTGATTGGTTGATATTGTAAAATATTTATACACCGTAGGTGCATAGTAATTAAATTCTTCTTCTTTTCATGTAGATTTTAAGTTGGAAACCAAAGATAATTTACTTTCCGAACTTCACTAGTGCAGAAGCATGTCAGCAAATAATTGAAATGGCAAAGCCAAAACTTGAACTATCAAAATTAGCTTTGCGGGTGGGAGAAACTGCTGAGAGCACAAAAGACACTAGAACAAGGTACTTTCATGAGCAAGGTCTCATTAGTGGCTTCCTATCTTTAGTACAAAAAAACACTAAACTATGATGTCACGTGATGAGCTTTACCACTCATTTTTATGGATTGGATCAATTCTAATTTTGAAATATAAGAGATGTTGAATATGTTAGAGCAGATATAGTCATTGAAGATGAACGAGAGAGATCTGTGTTGCTGCTGTATGTAAAGTTCAATGCTAAATTTTTAGCTGGCAACAGTTCAGGCGCATTCATTAAAGCATCAGAAGACAAATCTGGCATATTGGACTTCATTGAGAGGAAAATTGCCAAGGTTACAATGATTCCAAGGACCTATGGAGAAGTATGTTTCTTTTTAAATCACTTTATGACCTTCCATGATAGTGTAAAAGTTATGTAATATGTGTAAAGTTGGATGCTCTCACTGTTTTGCAGGATTTCAATATATTGCGGTATGAAGTTGGCCAAAAATATGTTTCTCATCATGATGCATACGACCCAGCTGAATACGGGCCTGTTAAGAACCAAAGGGTATATTAACTACTTCAACTTGTCAAACATTTTCTTCAAACTTCTTTAATCACATAAATCATTTGCTGCTCTCCATGAGTTGATTCCATGTGATCTTGCTTAATAGTGCAGGTTGCTTCATTCTTGTTATACCTGTCAAATGTAGAAGCAGGGAGGGAAACAATGTTCCCTTTGGAGGCAAGGTAGGGAATTTACAACTATCTGTCTTATATTTTACACTGATTCTTTGTGTAAATAGTCATTTTACTTATTTTAGTATTCCAATTTGTAGGATGGTTTAGATATTGATAAAATCAATGATTACGAAAAATGTGCTGGATTCAAGGTGAAGCCACGACAAGGTGACGGGCTTTTATTTTACTCGCTGTTTCCAAATGGGAAAATTGATAACGTAATCTTTTCATTTGTAGAACAATCATGTTGTTAGTTTGTTTATTTTACCATAGGTAGTGAGACTGTGATAGACAAAAGCAAATCTATCAAGGCTTTCTTGATGCATATATTTGAGGAGAGAGAGATCCTAGTGTAGGCCTTCAGTCGTGTATAATTTCTTTCTATTTGTTCTCTTTTCCCATAGTTGAATAGATCTGTTCCTGGACTGATATGATATCCCACTCACATCACCAACAGTGGTCTTTAGTCAGAGTTATTCAATAAACTTTCTGTCCTATTTGTGGTTTCATGTCACATGGTTTATGGCAAAGAGTAATAGTTATGTGAGCTTAGCTATTATTTTCCTTAAGAAATCACTTTATCTTAAGAAGCAATTGACATATCTGCCCCCCAGCCAAATAGCAAGGCATCTTTACGTTTCATTTTTCTGTAGCCAGGCTTGGTTCTCACTCTGGGAAGTTCGCAGTGACACAACTTTTATCCTATCATTGTTATATCTCTTCTAACTAGAAATTTGATCTAGGGAGGATTTGATTGGAGTTTATACCCTGGATTTTTTTTTTCAGGAAAAGAGGAGTGTCCGACCAACATTGGGCAATATGCTCAAATGATTTCATCTGCTTTTATGATTGGGCTGAATGCAGGTTGATTTATCGCATTGATGTCAATGTGAAAGTAAGTGCTTTGATTAGTTGACATCTAATTCTTCATTTTCCCCCTTTTTAACATCTAATTTATTTTTGTCAATTTTTATGTGTCAGAACCTCTACTGGTCTGATAGTGGTGACCTAGTAACAGTTGCTAGCGATACATCATTCTACATCCTGAAGTATAATGTGAGTATTCTCGTGAACTTAATTCTTTTCTTATAGTTTCTGGCTTGCTTTTGCAGAACGGATATTTTATAGATCTTTACTGACGAGCACTGAACATTTCGATTTCCATTGTTGCAGCGTGATGTTGTTGCTTCACATTTAGATAGTGGAAAACCTGTAGATGAAGAAGGTGTTGAAGATGCATTTGAGCTCCTTGATGAAATGAATGAACGTGTAAGGACAGGTATCTGGGTTGGTGATTGCTTTATTCACAACAATTCCTCTTGGAGACTTAATTACTGTGTTGGCGGAAAGGTATTAGCTCTACCCGTGTCCCTTCTACGATTGAAAAAGAATTGCATTTTTTTTACTTAAATACAAGAATCATATATTGTGTTACAGTATAAGACAATGATTAAGTTATTTTCATCATGCAGAAATATGATTGATATGTATAGAAGATCCTTTTGGTAACAGAATTGTTCTTGATGAAATTATGTATATCTAGATAATATTCATACATGTGACATTCCCTCTACTTTTTGTTTTGTCCAAGAATGTGTGACATCTCAACCTATTGGAAAATTGAATTTAAGCATTTGTGGTTGACCAGAGAATCTTTTGATTGTCATAATTTTGTATGAATAATCATTACATTTATTCTTAACTTTGTACAGTTTTTTTACTCCTCCATCATTGATATTTTCTTGTCATGCTTATATAATATGAATACATTATCTAGTATGAATAACTATTACACATTGATTTTCCCATTACTTTGATCTAGAACTTTGTTCTGTTAGTGTTGGCCATGTGGTGTTTATTCAAACTTCAGAGTACAGTTTTTGGAATGCTAATTTATATACCTGATTTTATGGTAGTGTGGCTCAGTTCCTAGAATCAAGAGGGATGATAGAGGATGCTCTTGAAGTGTCTACAGACCCTGACTACAGATTTGAACTAGCAATACAGCTTGGAAGATTAGAAGTTGCAAAGGTATGTTCATGTAAAGTCTGTTGAGAGATATTGCGCGACTTGTAAAAGTTAACTTTGATATCTAATTTTTCTGTCTCGCCTTTCTGAGTTTGATTTGTATTTTGTATCATAAATAATATTAGCTCTCATTCCTTGCAGAGCATTGCAACATAAGTGCATAGCGAGTCTAAATGGAAGCAATTGGGAGAACTGGCTATGTCTACTGGAAGCAATTGGGAGAACTTTCCATATGATAAAATCTTCAAATTTAGTAATATGTCCAACACTTCAGCTTGATTTCTTTCCTAAATATCCATGTCCTAATGTAATAAGGTGAACTCCTTGATGATGTACGACCGAACATGATCATGCACATGATGAATATAGGCCTTATTGAAGCTTTTGAGATGCAAAAGACTACAAAGGAATAAATTGGTTTTTTGTAATTTGTTTTGTAATTTTTTTTCTTTTTTTACAATTTATGGCAACGGTTTAAAACTGTTGTATTTACTAGAGAATAGCAACGGTTTTATATCTGGCTACGGTTTTATATTTGGCAACGGTTTTTAGGTGTTGCCATAATTGTCAACGGTTTGTGCCTGTTGCCATTGTGTGAAAATAAAAACCGTTGCGTTTAAGTTATCAATGGCAACGGTTTTAGGTTTCCGTTGTATTTGGTCACAAAAACCGTTGCCTTTAGCTTAAGCAACGCCCGCAAAAACAACGGTTTCAAAACCGTTGCCGAAAGTAAAGGTAACGGTTTTTTTGGCTTTACACAACGGTTTATAGGCGTTGCCTTTGGGTTAAAATGTTGTAGTGAGTTTGGTTAAAAACATTCCATAGGGAAAGAGATGAGGTTTGTCTAACGAATTGGGTAATATACACCATGTAATGGAAGATAATGTGTGGTAGATTTATCACATACCTTTTTCACATGTGATAGACAAGAAGTAGATCTATTGGTTTAACTCTCTGAAAGCTTTTAGCTCTGGGTACTAGAGAATGTACACATATGTTGTGCAAAATTCTTACTTGATCCTTGAGGGTTGATGACATAAGCTTAGTTGTAGGATCCTTCATAACTTCAGCAAAAACCTCTTCCCTAGTAGTATTAACTTTTTCAAACTAATCTTCTTCATAGATTGTTGCTATAGAGAGAGGTACATTGAAAGCATCTTCTAGCATCTTAGGAGTGACTACCAAGGTTTTAACTCTCACTTGGGCAGTGAAGTTTTCCACATCTTTGCTTACAACAATGCCCTCATAAAATTCTCTAACCAACTCTTTGTAGGTATTCTCTTCTTGAGTTAAGCAGTCCATCCTTGCCTTGCAATTAGTGGACAAATATCCCAACCAGTTTCCTTTAACTTATTTACCAAGTAGATTCTTCCAACCAAAATGTCTTTTCAATTCCATTTGTTATGATCATATACTTGCGAAAGGTCCAAATCCGGGGACAAGAACTCAACTTACTATTTGGCCTTTGTGAAACCCTTAGAAGGCCCATAGCAGTCTCCAGCTTCAACTCCTCAACCTCAACTTCTTTCTGTTAGAGGTATTGAACAATTTTGATTCCTCTATTTCTTCAAGCGATTGTGTTGAGGAAGGAACTCTGTTCCTCGACTATGGGTTCCCTAACTCCTCCAAAGAGTGTTTGGTTAGGTAAGAGGGATGTGGGGCTTGGATTATCTAACAACTAATAAAACAAAAAGAAAACTATAAAGGATAAAGTAAAGTGCGAGAAAAATTAGTAGTTTGATTGATTGATGTGTCTTTTGAAATGTACAAGTGCTACTATATATATACATGAGCCTTCAATGGCCACTATCCAAGCCAACATCTGCTCACTAATGGACTACCTAAGATCAACAATTATAATTAATCCTAATCCCTGGAAACTCGGAGTCATTTCTCCACGACCTCACTAGCACAAGTTAGTGGGGTAAACCCTAGTCACTCCTATTTCCACAGTGTCTTCTGTTGGTTGACCTTAACCGCTCCAATATTGTGTATCCACGTGCATTGAATACTTGCGCTCCAAGCAAGCATTCCTGGCCTCGGCCACAACCTTCTTCAGGCATGTCTCATTCTCGGCCTTTGGCCATCGGTTCCTTAGCCAAGTCACCCTGTGGTTGAGGTACCCTCCAACTAAGTCTCACTATACGTCGGTGATCCTTATCTTTCCCTCGAGGACTCAGTCTTTCTGGATATTCCTCTCCGTGCTTCCAAATTGAGCTTACTCTGTGATCTGGCAAGTATTGAATTGTCCATGCCCTAGTGTCTTTATAGTTGCCTCGGCCTTATCCTTGCCTTGAATTCTTCATTTTCCCTCGGCCAACAACTTTATTTAATTTGGGTGTTAACATTTTCTTTCTCATCCTTCTCCTGAGAGGCCAGTTCGTTCTCAACTGCTGAACTTCAGTTGCCAAATCTTGTTGGCTAGCCAGAGTCTTTTTGGCAGCCTGAAGTTCCTTCTTGTTTTGACACTCATGGAGCTGGAATTTGCTAAACTCGTCACCAAAGACGTGGCCTAAAACAGTCGCCTTTAACGTGAGCGATGGCAATGTGAGACACGCATGGTTCAGGACAAGACTCTCAATATGACCAAAATCATCTTGAGTCACCAGTCGTTCTCGCACAAGTCCTTCTGCTGTGAATCTAATTGATTCCATAACAAATAAAGGATCTAACCAAGTGATTTCTTGAATCAAATAAGACTAAAAGATAAAGGGGAAAAGAAACATACAAATGGGATTAGGCAAGAAGACGGAGAAATCGCCACATCCAAGAGGATGATAAGATCAAGGTGGAATCACCACAAGAGTAAGAGGCTGTTGATAAGACTCAAATTTGGTTCTAAGAAGAACCCTAGAGAAGCACTCTTTATTCTCGCAATATCATAAAATGATCAAAGGTCCGTTACATGAAACAACACCAACCCTTATATAGGTAGGGTTTGGCCATGGCAACACAAGCAAAATAAGGCCCACATACAAGCCCAAACATGTCCCACTAGTTTAGCACATGCCTACATATTTAAAACCCAAGTTTCAAACTTAAAGTATAGCCTTTCATCCTATTTTTAATAAAAATTAGATTATCTCGATGCTCTTGTGGTCCTCATCATTCCCTCCTTCTTGAAGAAATTCGACCTCGAATATGATCTTCGTTGTATCCTACATAAAGAAAGAACTCAATTAAATACAAACGTACAACCGGGGTCAAATGGAAATTGGGAAAAATCAACACATTTGACAAAGATAAACAACAACCAACTCCATGCAATAGTAATCAATGAAAAGTGAAAGTTAGGAAGCAACTTATACCTTTTGGAGTAGATACCTATAACCAAATTTACCTTTGTTTGCTTGAACATTGAAATAACAACATTGTTTCTTTCTCCTTTCAAGGTTGGAGGAATAATTGACCCCACATGAGGACTCTCATTTTCAAACTTAGGCAATAGGCACAAGTTAGACCATCCCATCATCAAATTTGCAAGATTTTCAAACACACAGGAAAAGTAAAACTTAAGCAATGCAAGACAAAAGTTGTTCATCATGAATTTAGAAAGCTTAATTGATTTGACACTTGTGTAAGGAATCAAACCAAAAGAAACTTCATTGGGATTAACTTCTTCAAGAACATGCTTGGAAACTTGCAACTTGGGAGTAGCACCATAAAGCACCAAACCATGGGGTACCTTTCTTGAATATTCATCCTTATGCATGCTCAAATAGAGATCAACAACACTAGGGAAATTGTTAGCATAAGAAGACAAACAATTAATTGGACCTTTAAGTTTAAGCATAGGTCTTACCAACAATGCTCTATTGACCTCAACCCCCCTTTTTAAGAGATTTTTATTTTTCATCACTTCTTTCTTTTCATTCCTTTTATGGTCTATCTTTGCTTCTCTTTTACCACACTCCTTTTCATTTTCTTTTAACTCTTCTTTTTCTTTTTCTATTTTAAGTTTCAAAGCCAACATGTCATCTTTAGCCTTATTTGGACTAAGAGGGTGAAGAGTGAAATTGATCCTATTGTGAACAAAAGTGTATTTGTTGGATTCACCATCATGGATAACTTTCCTATCAAATTGCCAAGGTCTCCCTAGCAATATGTGACTAGCCTCCATGGGTGCCACATCACATAAAACCTCATCACAATATTTATCAATGGAAAATGATATCTTGACTTGTCTATTTATCTCTAATTCTCCATGATCACTTAACCATTGCACTTTATATGGACTAGGATGTGGAGTAGTTTCAAGATTGAGCTTTGACACTAACCTAGTACTTGCAACATTTGCACAACTACCTCCATCAACTATCAAACAACATACTTTTCCTAGAATGAGACACCTAGTTTAGAAAATGTTATTTCTTTGTAAATCATTCTCATTTTTATCATAGGCCCCAACAAAATTATTAACCATGAACAAATCTCTCTCTTGAGGTTTTTTCTTACATTCACTCTCATTTGAACTAATGCAACCATTTTTCCTTAGGACCAAAAGTCTCTTAGTTGGGCAATTTAATGCAATGTGCCCATACTCCAAACATTTAAAACATTTCATGTTCCTTAACCTAGGGTTTAAAGAAGAAGAGTTAGAATTTGTACCTTTACTCTTGGAGGTTGTGACATCATGACTTTTGGATGTAGGCCCCTCCTTCTTGGAATTGACCTTCCAACTTGAAGAGTGGTATTTTGAAGAGGGTCTTTTGTAGAATTTCTTTCTTTGCAATTGTGTTTCCACCTTAATGGCTTGGTGGACAAGATCTTCAATCTTTACAAAATGGCGATGCTCCACTTCCTCCATTATATCTTCATTTAAACCATCAAGAAACCTATCTATGGTATCCCCCAAATTCTCCTCCACATTAGCTCTAGTCATAGCCAACTCTAACTTCTCAAAGTACTCACTAACACTTTTACTTCCTTGAGCAAGTCTATGCAATTTGTCACACAACTCCTTATGGGTATGAGAAGGAACATGTCTCCTCCTCATATGGCCTTCAAATCTTTCCATTTTGCAATTGACTCAAGTTCACAACTCTTCCTAAGCTTTTTTTCTTTATCCCACCAAATAAGTGCATAATCTCTAAACTCCAACACAACCAACTTCCACATTTTCTCTTCACTAACATCATAACAAGAGAAAATTTGTTCTACTTGAAGCTCCCAATCAAGATATGCTTCGGGGTCACTCTTCCCATGAAACTTTGGAATGCTCACTTTTTCTTTCAACTCATTTTCTCTCAAATAATCTCTATGATTTCTCTCTTTTTCTCTATCTCTCCTCTCATAGCTTCTTTCTTTTTTATACTTTTTATGTTTTTCTCTCACATTCTCTTCATACCTCTCATGCATCTTCCGAATCAAATCACCAACCTTATACTGCTTAAGAGTTTTTTGCAACACATTCTTTTTTATAGTCCAAACCTCTATTCATGATTCCAACAAGCTAACAAGTACCACAATGATAAAAAAAAAGTAACAAAAACAAAAGTCCTCACCACTCACTAAGTGTTTACGCTCAAGAAATGTATCACTCGTGTATGTCACTCAATTATGGATTTTTCTATAATGTTCATTCTAGCCTTTTTCCACTCCCTAATGCAACTCTTCAATTTCTTAAAACAAACCAAACAAGTCTAAATCAAGTTTGTGGAAAACCTCTACACAATTGTGACAAAACACGCATGAAAGTTATCATTCAAGAGGCCAACAAAGACAAGAGAAACTTCAAAAGACAAAACTAAGGAATTTAAAAGACACGAAAGCAAGATGAAAAAAGGCAAAGGAAGACACACTCAAATAGATAAACAAGGAGACGACTCAAAAGAAAAGAATAAAACTAAATGATTAAGTGGTTCAAATATGTGGAAGGTAATAAGATATTAAAATCAACTTGCAATGTTTAATGGAAGTAACAAAGATGCAAAAATGATTGATGTATCAAAATGAACAATTCTGGATTTTTTGTATATGCCCTTTTAAAGTGCTTTTTTTTGCATAATCACTTTTTTTTGCGGCACTTTTCTTTTCAGTTTTTTTTTCTGCAGATTTGAATTCTTCTTTTTTTTTTCTAATTAATTTAGGCTTTTGAATTTCCAGAACCGGACATGTATGGAAGAAATAACATCAAAAACATGTTTGCAATTAAGATTTTGGATCAAACTATTGCAAGTCAGAAGGCTACAATATGGAAAAAGTCGATCAGACACAAGGCTACAATATGGAATTATCAGACACACATAAAAACGTGAATAAAACCCAAATTAAGATGTGGGATGGAAAAAAAAAAGTCGATCAGAAACAAAGCCCCTCTATTAGTTTTTTTTTTTGGATTTTTTTTCTTGATTCAAGAACAAAATAACACTTGATAATATCTTGTCCCGTAAAGACTTAATGTCCCCTTCACCATCGAACTCGGCCAAGATGTCTGACCAGCTCACCTCTTCTCCATGCATAACCTTCCTCTTGAATCCCAGAGCACAAGGAGTCCTTTCGCCTTCAATCGCAGAAGGAGGAACCTTGGTCGCGTGCATTGGAAGGTCGATAATCGCAACGGTATTAAAGGGGATCGCAGGAATGGGGGTAGATCCATCGAAGTGCACTTTCTTGAGGTAGCTCCGCATATCCTTCTCTTTTAGAGGCCCCATCTGTAGTGCAAGACAAAGCAAGAAAACAAAAATAAAAAGGTTAGAAAGAAGTCAGCGAAATAAAACATCTGTACTCAGAAATTGAAAGAGAAAACTCAGAGAGAAAATCAAAGCCTTCTTTATAGTCCTTGGGGAGGTCTTCCTCAACAACACCCGTTATGGAGTAGGGCTCGCTCTGCCAGTATAAAGGGAAGTGATGCGCCGCTTGGGAATAAACAAACATTTCCGGGCATGAAGCACTCCCTCGAACCAGGAAAAACTCTTTATTAAAATCTTTATAGGACGAGACAAACAGTGTCAAGAGCCTTTTCTTAGAGTGGCTGGCGAGGGATATCCACTTACCTAACCCTTCACATTTAGTGCGGTAAAAAGCAACAAAGAGGCCCACCTTGGGATTCAGCTTTAGAGCTCGGCATAATTTCTCAAAACTCTGAATGAAGCCCCAGCTATTCGGGTGCAGTTGTGTGGGGGCAACGTTCAACTACCAGGTCCTCTAATTCATTTCCAGTAGAAGATAATT
This sequence comes from Astragalus membranaceus, assembly GCA_039519185.1. NCBI lineage: Eukaryota > Viridiplantae > Streptophyta > Magnoliopsida > Fabales > Fabaceae > Astragalus > Astragalus membranaceus. The sequence continues at coordinate 31,477,935 of CM076852.1, read as the reverse complement.
TCTTCCCAGTGCGGAACCTCTACACTGATGCCTCGTCCAGGTAAATGGAAGAAAAACCGCGATCCTCGAAGTTAAAAAGCTCGGCCACCTGCCGCTCGGAGTCCATTATGATTTTAATCTTCCTATAGGGAAGTGTGAGGAGTGGTTTGCTGGCTATCCGAGTTTCTAAGAAATAAGTAGCACAGTATGACCTAGCCTATCACTTCAGAGAGAGGGAGAATATGAACTATCCCTTTCCACTGCTCCTTATACCTAGCCTAACTCTCCTAGGACTCCCGTATAATAATCCTCAAAGGAGAGGGAACCTCAGCGACCTCTCTCCCACTCTCGTCAAATTTCCATATTTTGGATTCCTAAGACACTATGCAAAGTATTAAAGAGAAGAGTAGATGAGAAACAGGAAGTACCTTAGATGAAACTAGCACACCGCCTCCTGACAGCTATAGAAGAAAAGAACGCCGAAATCGCCAAGATCCAAAGCCACGGAGGAAATGGTGAGACATGGTTCAAGTGAGTGTGTCCAGTCTTTAACTAAGCCCTATGAAGGAGCTTAAAATACCATATTGAACAGAGAACCAACGTGTTTTCGCGCGCCTCCGAAGCGAGGTACCCAGTCACTTCATCTACCTCCCTTTTCTCTCTCCTCTTCACAATGAGGTGACATAATTGCTGCTAGCATGTTGCCTTGGCATGGGGAGACGTGTGTAATCACTTGGGTCACCCTTCAGTTATCGTGCCCGTCCGGAGTCAAACATCCCATCAAGAACACCTCAAAAGGCGCACGGAAAAAGGAAAGAAGGTTCACTCGAAAGAGCAGCTCGAGACAAATGGATTCGAACAAGGTCTTAAGCTCTTCGCTCATACGAAGCTCACGCATGGAGGGCTGTGGACCATCATAGATATTGAGATTTCCAAGTGGCCGTAGATATAGGAGCTCGGCCCAAGTGTACAGAGGTCGTGCCAAGCCCGCAAGGATTGAAGGTGTAACAGACCGACCTGATGAGCTGGAAAAGATATAACTTCCAAGGCAACTGCCGAGACGGTTACCAGGAGAACAGGCTAGATATAGCGATCAGGCTGAGAGAAATATAATGGACATGATTCTAAATACACACACTCACTATAGAAAAAAGAGCTTAAGACCGTGATTAATAAATTCTATTCAGGTACAACTTGTTTGTGGAATGTCCTATGGAAATCTCTGTAGCACAGACATTACTGGACGAAGACGTGTCTAGAGTCCAACACGTATCGTGTCGGACACCGACATTGACACATAAATTACTTGTATTTTTCAAATTAAAACTGGTGCCTCTGAGTCCGTGTCTATGTTGGTAATTCACAGATGGCAATTAACTGTTGGAGGAAGCTAAATATTCACAACACAGTGGAGTCTCAAGCTCAGCAATGCAGTAATTTTGTAGATGTATTATTTGGATTAATTGGCCGGTGATGATGAACTGAAGGAGAATTGCATGAATATTTGGAGCTTGTGGTGCAACCGGAATCTATTAGTGTGAGAGGATGATGTTGCAGCCATAATTTACAGAGGCTATGAGCTGATCATGGAGTAGACCACTTAGCAACAGGACAACACAGATGTGATTGTCAAGTGGGGCAAACCTTCTAGGGATTTTATTAATGTGGATGTCGTATTTTCAAAGAAAAAAAATGAAAATACAACGGCCATTGGTATGTGTATTTGCGATGCACGTGGTAATTTTTATGGAGTCAAATTTCTATCATATTCCCTTGTGTATTATGCATCTTCTCCAAAATCAAATGAAATAGATGATTTCAGTCGAAAAATAATCATATTGTCATTGAGTTATATACTCATCTTAAGTTGAAGTTGTAATTAATTCAACTATTTCCTTAGGTTAGTCTTAAACCAAATCTTTCGTTGTTGGGTCTTCGGGTTTTTGAGGGTCACAACCTTTAGATGACTTGTGTCACAAATTGTGACATCAATGATTATCATGTCTTAAAGAGATCACTAAGAATTGTTCTTTAGGTGGTTGTTTAATACAAGGACCAGGGTCTTATTTTCTGCATCATTGAAGTGCATTGACATAGAGAATAGGGTGGATAACACTTACTCCAAAAAAAAAACCTCTCAATACTCATTCTCGTAGAAGCCAACAATAGGAAAAAGTGGTAATGAGGATGAGTGAACAAATGAGGATATGAGGCATTAAGGGGAAATTTCGAAAATGTGGTCTACTTTTGGGTTCTTGAGTAATTGTAGCATTGGAGTGGAGATTTTAACCTATTCTTAAACGTGAGGTGGCTTAAGTACTATTTGTTAAAAAATTGCAGATAACAGATAAACTAACTTATAGCGAATAAGTTATTAGTGTGAATATAAATTGTTTGGTAAAATTATCGGTGAAACAAACTTATAAATAAAAACCTAAATAAATGAGCATTTTCAATTGGTCTATAAAAAGAGAGTCTTTCATTTAGTATATGATAAATAAGGAATTCAATTAAAATAGTAGGGATAAAAAAGAGAGAAAAATGAAAGATTGTAATATTTAATCCTAAACACTACTTCAAGTAGCGTTTGGAGAACACAATCAGTTAGTGAAAAATAACTATATGCTAGAGCCGCTTATCAAAAAATATATATGTTAGAGCCAAACACTTCTATTTAGTGTCTACAAGTTTATCCACTACAACCAATCTCTAAATGCTAGTAGTTTGGCCTTGCTAAATAGAGCTTAATATGAAACTAAAGATGAGATAAAAAAAGGGAATAAAAACTCAAGTTGGTTTATATGGTTTAATCTCTTAATTATCACATTATATCTTGAACTGAGAGCGGGTACGAGTAGTCGAGTCTGGAGTCCACTTGTGTGAGTTGATGGGGTGAATGATATCTGGTCGCTCACAGAGTTCTGCCCGGGTTGTACCTGCAATGACACTCCGACGCCCAAGTAAGTGGAGTAAGAGTTTGAGCAGAGTAACAGTATGGGCTGAGATTATGTCTACCTGTTTAGTGAGAGCAATCACTCTTTATATAGTATAAGAGGGGCAGTGCTGGCCATCGAATCAGTATGGTCGATCTCGACCGTTTGATCAAGCGAGCATCCACGAGGGTTGTAACGCCCCAAAAATAATTGGTTAATTATTTAATTAATTAAGGGGAATTAGTTGTGGAGAAATATTAGAAATAATAATATGGTGCTAATTAAATTAGGGAGTGGTAGAATTAATCGAGGAGGGGTGTGAATAAGGTCAATGGCCCAAAAGCTATTAGTTGGGCCTAGGGTTAAATGAATTAGAGAGAAGAAGTAAAAGAAAGGAGCAGCCGAGAGTGAGAGAAGGAAAGAAACGTAAGACACAAAAAGAAAGAAGAAGAAATCGTGACAGGGAAAGAGAGAAGCGTGACCGAGAAAGAGAAGAGAAAAACCTAGAGAGAGAGAAGGAGAGAACGCGAGAGTGAGAAGGGAAAAAGGAAAGGAAGCACACGGCTGAAGGAGGGAGCAGAAACGCGAAGAAGAGGAAAGGAGAAGAGGGAAGGGACTCGCGAAGGAGAAGAGGGAAAGAAGAAGAGGTTCGCAAGTCTTCAAGGGCCAGTTCGTGTGTTGCTGTGGTTCTGATCGTGATCACCTTCCCATTAATCCGGAGCTCACGTTTTCGAGGTAAGGGCGGGTTTAACGGTTATAATGGGTTATGATGGTGGTTTATGGGTAGTTAGGTGTTGTGTATTTGCATGATTAAAGTAGATATGAAATTGAGTGATTGAGATGTGGATTATTGTGTGCTACAATTTTGATTGAGATGTGAATTATTGTGTGATACAATTTTAATTGAGATGTGAATTATTGTGTGATACAATTTTGATTGAGATGTGAGTAAGATTTGTATTGTATGCCAAATAATTGATAAAATGTGTAATTGAAGATATGAGAGTGAATTTGAGGTGTTTGAAATAATTATTGAATGATTGAGCATATGAAATTTGGAAGAAAATTGAGTTTGAAGGACCCTAGGCGCCTTAGGCGCCATTGTTGTTGTCAATCCGTGCTTTGTTGCTGCTGTCTGGGCGCCTGTTGCTAATTCTGTCAATTTGCGCCTCACTCGCGCCTAAGTCGCGCGCCACGCGCGAATGTCACTGGGCATTTCTGCCAATTTGCGCCTCACTTGCGCCTAACTCGCGCTCCACGCGCGAAGTCTCGGTTTTGTCCCAAATTTGTTTTTGACATATCTTTTGACTCGGGTGTCCGTTTTAAGTGCTTCAAAATGCGTTGGAAAGCTTATTCAGAGGCCTAACTGAATATTCTACTTTTAAGGCAAAAATAAACCGTTTATTGTTGCTGTCTTGCTGTTTTTAATTGTTATGTGAGCTGCTGTTTATAAAAATAAATGTTGCTATCTTGCTGTTTTTAATTGTTATGTGAGCTGCTGTTTATAAAAATAAATGTTGCTATCTTGCTGTTTTTAATTGTTATGTGAGCTGCTGTTTATAAAAATAAATGTTGCTGTCTTGCTGTTTTTATTCAGTATATGAGCTGCTGTTTTATAAAAATAAATTTGTGCCGTTGTACAGAAAATGAGATGCTGTTTTTATGTTATAAAATGTGTTGTTTTGTTGTTGTTTTTATAAATAAAATGTTGCTGTTTTCACAATTTAAAGTGCTGTTTCCTTAAATTAAAAGATGCTGTTTCTTGAGTTTAAAGGTGTGGTTTTCTTCAATTTGAAGATGCTGTTTTCTTAAGTTCATAGGTGTTGTTTTCTGGAATTTATAGGTGCCGTTTTCGTAAATTTAAAGGGGCTGTTTTCCTATTTTTTTCCTTAGTGCTGTCACTGTATTTTAAGAGGTTGCTGCCTCAATTTTATGTGCTGTTTGGTTCCTATGGACGTTGACTTAGTCCTTTATTGGCAAAGTGGTCGCGTAATTAATTGAGATTGGTGTGGTTGATGTGATGCCTTAGAGCAACTAAATTGAGATGTGTCTGTGGTGGTGAATATTATTTGATGAGCTGAATAATTTTTGATGAGCTGAATATTTATTGATGAGCTGAAATATTTATTGGTGAGAAATTACGAGGTAGCTGTGATGCTACAACACGAGATAGTTGTTAATGTGGTATAGTATTAGTTACGTGCTTTGTTGTGGTTATGTGACGAGGTAGCTGTGATGCTACAACACGTGGTATTTTTATGAAATGATTTATAACGAGATATGGTGATATGGTATTTATTAATTGAATGCTTGAGTTGGTGTAATTGGTGCATGAGTCATGAGTCGCATTGTCATATGCATTCCTACGAGGTAGCTGTGATGCTACAACACGAGGTTTATTACGAGTTGCGCCCGTCGTGGCCTTTACGAGATCGGTACCGCATGCATATGCCCGGAGGGGTTGCATTTCATACATTCCTTCATGGTCCATGTGTACATAACTATTGTGGTTGGCGTTTTATGTCTGATAGAGATATGAATCTTGTGCTGTTGTGTGATATGGTATATACGTGTTTGCTGTGTTGTGCCTGCTGCTTATGTACTGCTGTCATGTGCTTATTATTTCTGTTAAACTCACCCCTTCTGCTTGGAATGTTGCTCTTGTGTGGCAACGCTGCAGGTGATCGTTAGCACTCGTGGAGGATTGCTAGGTGTAGTCTCCTTCTCGTTGGGTCTGTGTCAGCTCTGATGCGTAGCACCGGGGAGGGGTTTTAGGGGTCGTTTATGTTTTATTATGTTGTTTACTGCTGGAGACTGATGTCTTAATTATTCATGGGGATGTTTGCACGAGTTTGAGATTCCGCTGTTTAATGTTATTCTGAGATTAAGTGTTTTTGAGGATTTTAAATCATTTGTTATTTGTTTTTGGTGAGAAAAATGTAGCGCCCTTCTGAGGTGACTCTGATATTTGTTCATTTAATTATAAATTAGAAAGGGGGTGTTACAAGGGTAGATCTGAACCGTTGATCTCAGAAGATCCAAGGCCCAGTCATTACTTCTCCATTTTGGTAATGGGCCGGTCCTGGCCAGTTCAGCATCGGATTGGGCCGAAGGCCCAGTCCAGAACAGTTTCCCCCCAAACCGAAGTTGTCCTTGAGGCAGGTTCAGGCATGAGATCGATTGCCCCCAGTGTAGTGGCCTATTTTCTGGGCGGTCACCTGTGCTGAGGTAACTCGTTTATACATTTTATGCTGGAATCAAGCCGAAGTCGTCCTTGTGATGACGTGGCAGTCAAGCTTTGATGGATATGACGTTTTTCTTTTGATGTGATAGACGTCACGTTTCGCGTTTTCCAAATGGGGGTGTAATTATGTTGGCTCAATTTCCAAGAAATGCAATTAATGCTGAAGAAGGAGGGTTGTGTCGCTTCGACTTTTTGCCTGGTCCCTTATATATAGGGCTCTCATTCCTTCATTTCGTACTTTACCTTCGCATTAGTTGCTCTGAGAACGACATGCATTTGCTCTATGAAGGACTTGTATTCTCCGGCGAGCGACCACTACTTCGGTGATATTCTGGCAAGGTGTTCCCCGGTGAGCGACTTAATACTCTGGTGTGACTCTACTCAGGACATTCTCGTCCTCGTGATTTCTGGGGCGGCCAACCTATCTCCCACTCCAGGTAATCAGCTCTTCATTATTCTTTAGTTTAATTATTATCTTTACTTTTGTGAGGAGGGGGTGTCAGGCCCGGGGTCGACCTTGTCTCCCCCTTCTACAAATTCTAGACGGTCCTGACTCCCTTGCCCCCTCCTTACAGGGTAGCTTTCTTTTGGCGCGGATATCGTGATCGCCCAGTCGAGAGTGGAGTTATGAGTGATTCTCGTGATTCTCAATCTGAAGACAGTCCGCCTACATCCTCTACAGACCTGTCTAGCTCAAGTACATCTTCCGAGAGTACTCCTTCCATCGATACTTCTATTCATCCTTCCCTCATGAGGGCGTCTGAGTCCGCCACTTTCGCCGAACGGTCGCCCTCTCAATTAACGGAATACACCATTGAGCCTTCTGGCGACGAGGTCGCCCATTCTGGGCAGGGGAACGACCAAGTTGACGAAGTTGAGGAACCGGAATGGGGCGGCGCGATAGAGGAAGATCGCTCTTGGGTTTCGCTGGGTGTGATTGACAAAGTGCCCTCGATACTCTGTCCTGGGGATGAGTTGCTGCAGTACTATGCGGAAATGGTAGGCGAACCGGGTCAGACATGGGCACTTGAAGGACGAGCATGTAGCGGTTGTTCCGTCGACCCTAAAAATTATCATGTATTCGAACGTTCTACGCAACATGAGGGTTCGTCCACCGTTCACCCCTTTTCAACGCTCTGTTCTTCGCTATCTTGCGGTCGCCCCGTCCCAATTGCATCCAAATACCTGGGCATTCATCAAAGTGTTTGAGCAACTCAGGGGCGTGATGGGGCATGATTGCTCTCGCTCACTCTTTTTCAAGATCTTCGAGATGAGCACGCGGCCCGAACCTGGAGCAACAGGAATCGGTGGGAGCATCTAAGCATCAAAGGTCAGCAAGACTTCAAAATCTTCAAGCCCTACTCCGACTCCTTAAAGCCCTGGAAGCATTCTTTCATGTGGGTCGTGCCTGTTTGTGAAAATTCTCGCAAAATGGTCGGGTCTCTTGATACTCGGGGTCGAGTGACCGGTCATAAATTCCCTATTGCGAGGACGTACGCGCATTATCGCCGTACCCCAATCACTTATAGGACCAGATGTCGACTTGGTGAGGACGATCCAGAAACCCTAAGATTGCTTGAGAACATGGCCTCCTGGATGGATGAGGAATTGATTAAGTGCTACCATTTGACTCGGACTCGGGGCGACGACTAATTCAAAGTCATTCTTGGTGCGAGTCGTTCTCATTTTTTCATGTTTTTACCTTTGCGCTCTTGGCGGGGATGAATTCAAATTGTTTCTGACCGTTCTTCTTTTTGCTTGTAGGTGAAATGGCCGGTATGGGATATGAGGAACTTATGAGGAAAGCCAGGAAAGGAAAGAAATCCCCAACCGCCCCTTCAGCGACTATTGACGTTCCGTCCCGGGGCGCGGGGAAACGACCACAGGTGCAGATCGAGGAGGTGACTCGCTTTCCTCCGTGCCTGGCTCTGGGAAGAAGAGGGATCGCCATCAACACGCTGCTGGAACCAGTGGAAAATACGCTGAGATCGACCCCCCGCACAAGAAGACCAAGGCAGTGAAGGAGGTTCTGAGGAGGTCGACCTCTAACTTAGACTTGAACGAGATCTGAGGCAGATTTTGACCGCTTTTGTCAAGACCCTCTCCTCTTCATGGCTGAGGTGGCCAAGGTTGGTTCACGCCTGATTGCAAAACTCAAACAAGGGGAAGCGGATCGGATCGTAGCTAAACGTCTTCTCGCTCAAAATTTGGGGTTGGAGGGTGATAATTTAGATAAAACCAATAACCTAAATCGTGTATATGAATATATCTCAGAGTTGCGGGGGGAGTTGGAATCCCTAAAGAAGTAGTATCAAGAATCTGAGGCCGCACTCAAGCGTACTGCTGATGCTCTTACGGAGACAAAGAAGTTGCTCTCCACCATGACCACAGAGCGCGACGAGGCCCTGGCCGCCCAAGCTGAAGCAGAGCGGAAGGCGCAGTTGGAGACGACCAAGGTTGACCAGTTGTCGAACCAGGTCAAGGAGCTGGGGAATGAAGTGGCCGGCCTGAAGAAGAACGTTAATGTCCTAGAGAAAGAGCGGAATGAGGCTTTGGAGGAATGTGACCGGGTGGTCGGGTCTACACTGGCCATCTGTAAAGACCATTTTGATGAATCATTAGCCCAAGTTCAATACGTCTATCCCGACCTCGAGATCAACCCTAATATAATCAATCATGCTCACTCCCTCAACGATGGTCGCATAGTATATCTCGTGGAGAGGGACGAGCAGGGGAAGATCATAAGGGAGGAGTCTGTGGTATCTGCAATTCTTCTGACCGATGATGGCTCTTCGGAGGACAAGCAGTCCTAGTGCAAAATCTCTTGGGACGACCTTGGCAGAGTTCTTCGATTAAATCTAGTTCTTCTCTTAGGGCGGCCTGTGAACAGAGTTCTTCGATTAAATCTAGTTCTTCTCTGATTGCCTCCTTATTTTCTTGGAGAGGCTTGGGGTTTGTTGTTTTCAGCTCAGTTCCCTGATCTCGACCGGGATAACCTTGTCCGTGCCATATACTAGTTTGAAAGGAGACTCGCCAGTGGTAGAGTGGGGGTTGTTCTGTACGCCTGTGGTAGAGTGGGGGTTGTCTGTAGAGTGGTAGTTCTTCTGCCCACTTTCCTTTTGCCTCATCTAACCGCCTCCGTTTGCTGCCTCCGTCTGACCGTTGGTCTGGGTGTGCTCAACTGAGGTGAAGCGCTACTTCACTCCTAGATCGGTCACGTACCCTTGAAAGTTTTTTTCCGTAAACTGCGTACCGTTATCCGAGACCAGTACTTCAGGAATCCCGAAATGGGTGAGGCTGTTTTTCTTGAAAAATTCACACAATTCCTGGCTGTGATGGTAGCCAGAGGTTCGGCTTCCACCCAGTTGGTGAAATAATCCACCGCAACAATCAAGTATTTGAATTGCTCAGGAGCGACTGCAAACGGACCCAAGAGATCGATCCCCCACCATGCAAACTTTCCAATCGATTTGCCCTTGCTAACTTTTCAATCTCTGGGTCACACAATAATTCTTGTGCACCCTTGCTCCGCATACACAAATCCCTGAAACACTAAACAAACCGTTAACAAGTCCGAGAAAATCACTAAGTAGCAAAAATAAGTAACTAAAAGATACAACAAAAACGTAAAACTAAAATCTAAGAATCAACTCGTTTGCCTTGTTGACAACGTAATCAACAATCCCCGGCAACGGCGCCAAAAACTTGTTAAAGATTCAGCAAGTGTACTGAAACGTTGCAAGTAATAAAAATAACGGTAAGTACTGGTTGTATCCACAGGGATTGCGCGTTGTTTTCAATAGCAAAGTTATGAATTCTTAGATGTACAAATTGGTATAAACTTGGAATTTCAGTGACGCGAAATAAAATAGGTGTTCAATAAAGCAAGAAAAGCGATTAGGGATCGAATCCTCTCCCCTCACCTATCATATGAACCTTCAGTTAATTCAAGTTATTTCTCCCAGATATCAGATTCAATTCACTAAAGTAGGTTAAGGACAATCTCTTGCCTCAAAACCCCTTTCACCTAATTGAGATACCCTAATTCATTAGGTGATTCATGCCAATAGGTAAAGCCTTAAACCCTAGAACTAGAGAATTCACATATCCAACCCCATATTCCTATGGTGATCACAAGTATGTGATCTAAACCTCATATCAAGTATGCAAACCCATATCCCTATGGTGATCACAAACCCTAAATCAGTAAAACTAGCAAATGTATTAATAAGTCAATGCCAACATCAAGTGGGAAAATCCTGCTTGGTCGCAACACGACGCCTCCAGGTCGCGACGCGAAATCTGCCCGAATCACATCCTTCATATTCCTGCTGCATCACTAGGCAAGTGTCTGGTTCGCTAGTTGATGCCACAATAACTTGAAGGCTTTCTTTTGCATTTGGCACCATAATTGAGAGAAATAGCTTACAAAATAAATCCTAATACATCAATCTAAAACTAAGCTAATTCCCCAGCAATTAACCGAATTACAACTAAATCCCCACAATTTTGGTTCTAACATTACATAACTTATTACATATGATAGAGAGTCAACACAACCCCAAACTTAAACTTTTGCTTGTCCTCAAGCAAACATTCAATTCAGGCTGTCGCTAGTTTTTTTTATTTTAGCTGTCACACATTCCACACAAACCAGTTAACCACACAGCATATCAAAAATCATCATCAACCTAATACAGTAGCAAGACAACCGAATTGGAAAATACAAGATCATAAGCAGGCAAGCGTTCTCAAGTTCTCTCTTTTTCACACATCTCACCAATCTCTCTTTGAAGTGTCTAAGGTGGTCACTCAATTCACAATGCCTGCATCATCGTTTCATAGGCTTGAACAAGTTCTATACACATCTATACACATGATACACATACACACTATTTGAGGACTTTCAAGGTTGTAATGGGGCTTAGGTAAGGGTGGATAACATTTGGATAAGTAGTTTACAATGTGGAGTTAGGCCTACTTCTCTTTTTGTCAATTTCGACAATCTCACTCACTTACCCATTTTCCCCAAAGCATTCCACATGAGAAGGAATTATTTGTTTTTTTTTGAAATATATATATATATATATATATATATATATATATATTATTTTTCTTTCTTTTCTTTGTATGTTCCTTTCTCTTGTATACCACCCCAAACTTAGAATGTTGCTATTCCATGAGCAACCCCAAACTTAGAATTTTTCCCACTCACATACATTTGTCTACCTAACTCCAAGTTAAGAAACAACTAGGCATCTGATTTGCAGAAAAATTTAAAAACAACAATTAGGCTCAGAGGGGCTAACAAAGGATAAACAATAATTGGGTGGCTTGAAAGGCTCAGGGCTTGAGCTCTGAAACTGCTGGCGAAAAGATGGGCCTGCTGGCTGCTGCTGCTGTGGAGATGATGCCTGTGGTACTGCCCCTTCCATCGGCCCCTCTGGCTGCTTCATAATCTATGCTGCTGTGATAGGCTCCCTGAGGTCAATGAGTAGGTCATCAGGGGTCACTATATCTGCAATACTGATGGAGATGGTTCGTCCCAGGTTCAACCTCTGTCTTCTCATGATAGCCAGTATCCCCATTGCTGCATTGACTTTCACATCTGAAGAATTTGAGCATGACACAATTGTTTGGTTGAAAAAAGAATTCCAAGCCTTAGGAATAGGCTTCAGTGCCATGTTGTTGAAACGACGGGAGAAGCTTTGTAGTCCTGGCGCATACTTGTCCCATTGTGCTCCCTGATAGCACAATTCTCTCAGTGTCCCTTCATAGTCAATCTCCCTATAATTGGCCATAGCCTCTCTCATAGCACAGTAGGATGACCCAGGTAGCCCAAATAGTCTGTTGATGCTCTCCGGTAATTAAGATACTGCTTTCCCCCGAACAAAGGAGGTGGTCGACTTGTCATGCTGCTCTGCCACCTAAGCATTTGCATAAAATTCTCTCACCAGGCTCTGGGAAAGCCTGTTTGATCATGGAGTTGAGAGGAAGCCACCCCAGTTCCCTGAGTGTAGAGCTGATAATTGGAAATTCCCCCGTGTTGAGGTCAAATGCCCTCTCAGGGTTGAATTTTTTGCCTTTGACTAAGTTATGGAACCTCTCCTCATGCAGGGCTGACTTGAACCTGTCAGCATCAAACATTTTCTCTTCTTGACTATGGTTCCCCCTCCTTCACTTGGAAGTGCCGGCGTTGCTTGGTTTTACCATTTTGCACCTGTTAGAAAATGACCTGCAACAAAACCAAATTCCAGCAACAAGTTGTTAGTTCTCGGGGGATCCTTGGTGTAGGCCCCACTCACAGCAGAGAATTTAATCAAAAACAGCCAAATTATAATTTCTAGGCACTAAGACAACTACCCTAAAGTCCCATGATCATTGACACAATTTAAGCACAATCCAGCAACCAAAAAGTTCGTTCAGGCATTTTCACAAACAGTTGGTTTGCATAGCAAAAATTCATTGAGACATTTTATCAAACACTTGGCTTACACAGTTTTTTCATTGAGGCATTTTGTCAAACACCTCTCCTACACTCTAAAAACCAAATTTTTCCACTTCCAATTCAAATGATGCTGTACCAATTCAGAGGAACAATCAAATGGCATGCAAATTAGAACGTGGGGTGCATCAACAAATCCAAATTTTACTTCTAGCCAGTTTGGGCACCATTTTTGCACCCCCACCAAGACAACCATCAAACAAATTAAGGCTTTAAATTTAAGTACAAGAGGGAGCATTACAATACCTGAAGATGTTTGACAATGAGAAGTGCGTGCAACTTGTGCTCTACCACCAATTTGAGTGCAAAAACCGTAAAGGGAGGGAGAAGAAAACTGCTGTTCACGCACAAGGAGTGGGGGGGGGGGGGGAAAATTGTGTGTGCTGTGTCTGGCACAACTGCCTGATAACGGCTAAAAAACGTCGCGTCGCGACGCGACACGTTACTATCGCGACGCGAAAAGTAACCGAAAATTTTTTTTCCCAAAATTTTTTTGACGCGTCGCGACGCGACACAGTGTCTTCACGACGCGAAAGAGAAGTAGAACCCAATTTTTCATTTTCTTGGTATTAGAATTAAACTAAATACTTGAAATTAAACTAAAATAAAGACTTGTTACCTCACAGTGGGTTGCCTCCCACTCAGCTCTTCTTTAACGTCACTAGCTTGACGGTTTTTTAGAGGGTGCTTCACATTGGCTCAGGTGGAGAAATCAGTTTCTCCGGTGCCTCCTTGAATGCTCCTTGGGTACCTTTTCCTTTCAGCTTGCAGTCAAATGATGCATGAGGGGACTGCAACAGCGGATCCCCAACTCACAACTTCTTTCAGATCTTCCCATAACACCCCGGTGTCCTCAACAGTTGAGTAGAGGTGAACTCCATTTTCAACCATCGGAGTAGGCACCTCAATGCGGTGACACTCCCTTTCTTTCTGCTTCGGGTCATTGGGCTTAAGTACACTGAATATCACAGCTTCCTCTTGGACTCTTAGTGTAACAGTCCCACTTGCCACATCAATCACAGACCTACTAGTAGCGAGGAAGGGTCTTCCCAAAATGAATGGGATGTCACTGTCTCCATCCACAGTACTCTTGATATCGGTGTCACCATCAAGTTGTAGGATCACAAAATCCACTCGGAAGAGGAATTTGTCGACCTTAACCAAAACATCTTCTACAACTCCATAAGGATGCCGTATTGACCTATCAGCAAGTTGCAGAGTCATGTGAGTCGACTTAACCTCACCTCCGCCAAGTTTTCTCCACATAGCTAATGGCATCAAATTGATGCTTGCCCCCAAATCACATAGTGCCTTCCCTATTTTAACATCACCAATTTCACAAGGTATGGTGAAACTCTCTGGATCTTTCAACTTAGGGGGGAGCTTGTTCTGGATGATGGCACTACACTCTTCTGTCAATGCCACTGTTTCATCTCCCTTAAGCTTCTTCTTCTTTGTCAGCAACTGCTTCATCAACTTAGCATATACCGGCATTTTCTCAAGAGCTTCAGCAAATGGTATGTTGATGTGGAGGCTTTTGAAAACATCCATGAATTTTGAGAATTGCTCATCCTTTTGCTCCTTCTTCGCCAATTGCGGATGTGGTAACTTCATGTACGAAGGAAGTTCTTTAGGCTTCTCGTCTACCTGCACATTTTCAGAAAACAAATTTTTTATTGGGTTAGACTTCACCGCTCCCTCAGTTTTTCTACTAAGCTCATTTTCAACTCCTTCATTTTCATTTTTCAACTCCTCCCTCAACACCTCAATCTCACTACTTCTTTTTCCAGGGTTAAGCTCTCTACCACTTCTCAATGAAATAGAATTGCAACTCTCGTTTTTGGGATTATCAACAGTGCTAGCAGGAAAACCTCCACTAGATGTCTCAGCAAGTTGCTTTGACAACTGACCAATCTGAACCTCCAAGTTCTTCATCGAAGCCTCATGGTTCTTCCCCATGTTCTTCATATCTTGTTCTTGGGCTTGGAAGGTATTTTTGGTCATGCTCATGAATTGGGTCAAAACATCTTCCAATCGAGAGGGGGTCTTCTGTTATTGGGTAGGTCTCTGAGATTGTTGTTGGTTTGAACCTGTGGCCTCATTATTGTTCTTCCAAGAGAAGTTGAGATGATTCTTCCACCCCTGATTGTAAGTGTTAGAAAACGGGTTCCCACCTTGTCTTTGAAAGTTTCCCATATAGCTGGCCTGCTCATTTGCTTCTCCATGAGTTGCGGAGTCACCCTCGTGGGGTTCTCTACCACAATAAGTGCACCCACTTGTCTGTACGGATTGAACTGTCGCTTGAGCCTTTGAACCCACTTCACAAGCTGCGGTTAACTGCTTAGTGAGAGCTTCAATTTGCATAGACATTAACTTTTGTTGGGCCAACACAGCGCTGTTAGAGTCCAACTCCAACACACCCTTTTTACCTACTGCACCACGATCATTCTGAATCCTGTACTCATTAGAAGCCATATCTTCCACCAACTGTTTTGCTTCCTCCCATGTTTTTGTACCTAAAGATCCTCCAGCTGAGACATCTAACATCATTCTGGTCTGAGGCCGCAACCCATGGTAGAACGTTTGTAGCTGCAGAAAGTCATCAATACCATGCCCTGGACATTTTTTTAGTAACAACTTGAATCTTTCCCAGGAATCGTATAGGGACTCAGAATTCCCTTGTGCAAAGTTGGAGATTTCTGCTCTCTTTTTGATGAACTTGGAGATTGGGAAGAATCGTTCCAAGAACTTGTTCTCCAGCTCACTCCAAGTGTTGACAGTTCCTGCTGGGATAGTATTCAACCAATCTTTTTCTTGCCCGTCAGTGTGAATGGAAACAGGTGCAATTTCTTGGAGCTCTCATTAATTCCCTCAGGATGTGTGGTCCCACAAATCTCATAAAACTGGAACAGGTGTTGGTTGGGGACTTCTGCATCTGACCCAGAGAACTGCTCTGATTTCAGGGCAGTGAGAACAGAAGATTTGATATCAAATTGGGAAACTCCCACGGGTTGAAAAGTGAATGCTTGAGCTCCCTGATTTCTCCTCCCGAAGTCACCGAGAGTGCGTCTTGGAGGTGGATTCCCAGCCATTTCAACTTCTGAAACTGAGTGTACCTGTGACTCTACCTCGGCTTGTTGCTTAGCTAGCCTTGTTTTCGTTCGATTTGCCCTTGCTAACTTTTCAATCTCTGGGTCACACAATAATTCTTGTGGGCCCTTGCTCCGCATACACAAATCCCTGAAACACTAAGCCAACTGTTAACAAGTCCAAGAAAATCACTAAGTAGCAAAAATAAGTAACTAAAAGATACAACAAAAACGTAAAACTAAAATCTAAGAATCAACTCGTTTGCCTTGTTGACAACGAAATCAACAATCCCCGGCAACGGCGCCAAAAACTTGTTTAAGATTCAGCAAGTGTACTGAAACGTTGCAAGTAATAGAAATAACGGTAAGTACCGGTCGTATCCACAGGGATTGCGCGTTGTTTTCAATAGCAAAGTTATGAATTCTTAGATGTGCAAATTGGTATAAAATTGGAATTTCAGTGACGCGAAATAAAACAGTTGTTCAATAAAGCAAGAAAAGCGATTAGGGATCAAATCCTCTCCCCTCACCTATCATATGAACCTTCAGTTAATTCAAGTTGTTTCTCCCAGATATCAGATTCAATTCACTAAAGTAGGTTAAGGACAATCCCTTGCCCCCTTTCACATAGTTGAGATACCCTAATTCCTTAGGTGATTCATGCCAATAGGTAAAGCCTTAAACCCTAGAACTAGAGAATTCACATATCCAGCCCCATATTCCTATGGTGATCACAAGTATGTGATCTAAACCTTATATGAAGTATGCAAACCCATATCCCTATGGTGATCACAAACCCTAAATCAGTAAAACTAGCAAATGTAGTAATAAGGCATTAAACATAGAGGTCTAGACATATGATAAATCAAACAAATACTAAATTAACTATAGCAAAGTGTTCAATAGATAGGTTTGGGGAGAATCATCTCTCCCTAATCAAAGAAGTTTAGTTACACATGATAAGTGAAATGCTAACTAGAGTAAAAGGGAAGATACAAGTAAAGGAAAACATGGAAACCTTCAAACCCTTGTTCCCAAGTGCTTGGATGCCTCCAAATTCGCCTCTCCCAGCTGCTCCAATACTCAGATCTGCTCCCAAGACGAAAATCCCCAAAGTTTTGGTTAAAACTGCTTAAAAACCCTAGTTTTCGGTCAACCATTGCATCGCGACACGAGCCCGTCGCGACGCGACATAAGTCACTGCCAACATCCAGTGGGAAAATCCTGCTTAGTCGCAACGCGACGCCTCCAGGTCGCGACGCGAAATCTGCCCGAAGCACATCCTTCATATTCCTGCTGCATCACTAGGCAAATGTCTGGTTCGCTAGTTGATGCCACAATAACTTGAAGGCTTTCTTTTGCATTTGGCACCAGAATTGAGAGAAATAGCTTACAAAATAAATCCTAATACATCAATCTAAAACTAAGCTAATTCCATAGCAATTAACCGAATTACAATTATATCCCCGCAGTTTTGGTTCTAAAATTACACAACTTATTACATATGACAGAGAGTCAACAAGAATCCTCTTCGAAACAGCTTCCCCTCAATCACTGAGTAAGATGTTGCTCGCCTACGTATCAAGGAAGATTTTTTACAATCGCCTGGTTCTTCTCCATCTCTAATGTATCAGATGATGGGGTCGATCTAGCAATCTTCTAGATCGACCATGGAAATATCCGAAGGCAAAGCGGTGTCTAGTCGTACACTAGGTTAAAGTAGGACTTTCTGAATGACGCTTCTGTGGTTCCCAAGGTTTTTCGTGCTGGCCAACTTTGATAATATGTCCGCCCTAACGTTTTCAGATCGAGGGACGTGTTTCACTCCTGCCTATTCGAAATGTCCGAGTAGTTCTCTCACTCTTGCCAGATACCTTTGCAAGATTACGTCCTTGGCATCGAACACTTCTTTGATTTGGGATATAGCCAGGAGTGAGTCTTAGTGCAGCTCTACTCTCTTTATGTTGAACTCGCGAGCAAGCAAAAGTCCAGCAATACATGCTTCGTACTCCGTCTGGTTGTTGGACGTTGAAAAAGAGAGAGTCAATAAACCACTTCGATAGTCGATCCTGTTGCCAAGTGGCTTCAGTCTCAAGAGGGGGGTGAATTGAGATTTAAAAACTTTTGAAAACTTTTTCCCCTTTTCAATGACTTAGATTAATTTTCGCACTGGTTAAGTGGAAGCGAAGGAATTAGAAAATAAAGCAATAAAGCACGCAGAGATTTATCCTGGTTCGGTCACCTCCCAATGACCTACGTCCAGTCCTCACACCCTTGTGAGATTTTCCACTAACACAACAAGGCTTACAGGTGCCTTGGAAACCCTTACAGACTCAGGCACTCTTCTCCTAGGATACCCCACCTATGAAGAGCCCTCAAATCTATTACAACAATAACAAGAGATACCCCCTCCCTGTTACAACCAGCTGCCCCAGAAAGATACCCCACTTCCTAGTACAAACAGCTACCCTAGAGAGATACCCCACTCCCTAGTACAAGATACAACAAATAAACAATTACAAACTTAAAGACCGACATACTTCTAATGTAGGCAGATAATACAACTTGAAGATTCCAACCCCGACTAGCCCTTGCGAGAGATCAGCTCTGACGGACCAACAGTGCGTGAAGAGCAGAAATGAAAATGTAAAGGGTTTTTCAAATGATGCGATTGATCGTGAAATGGGTTGATTCAAAATGTGAAGTATGAAGCCTCTATTTATAGGCTATGAGAAAAATATTACCGTTGAAACAAAAATAGAAATGCTAGAATCGATTGTTTGCTTGAATAAACTAAAAGTAAAAATCAATTTCATGCTTTATTAGATCTAGGATGAGAAACCGATTATGTGCTTGTTTGAAGTAAGATGGAAATCGATTCATGGCTTTAAAACAGGTAAAAAATCGATTTTGTTATAAGTGAAAGATAGTGTGAATCGATTCTTTGCTTGTTAAGAGAGAGATGCAAATCGATTGTGTGCTTCTCTAAAACAAAGATGAAATCGATTATGGTCTCATAGAAAATAATAGGAATTGGTTATGTGCTTCCTAATCGATTGTGTAGTTGAATAAAGGAGAGGGAAAATCAATTGTATGCTTAGTAAAATCGATTATGCACTTTAGAAAAGGGAGTAAGAAATCGATTTTGATGTTTAGATCAAATAAGTAATCGATTTCTTTCTTTCTTAAAATTGGTTTTTGTGTTTACATGTGCATGCATGCATTTTGATAAACGTGGGACTTTGAGAGATGAGCTGACCTTCGTAAGAGCTTACACTTTTTCCTAAGACACACCCAAACCCTAAGGACTACCCTTATTTATAAGGACTACCCTTATATCTTGAAACTTCAATTCTTGAGCTTGATTGTCTTGGATTGCAACTTTAATACTTTGTCACTTTCATCACCTTTGGCCATCAACTTTGGCTTTGGTCAACTTTTACTCTTATCACCTTTAGCTCTAGTCTTTTTCATCATCAAAACTTTAACCTGCAATACAAGTCCTGCAATACAAGATATCTACAGTTCCCTCAGTGTTCTCAAGAATCAAGCCCGCCCCACTGCCTCTGCTGTTTGACGAGCCGTCCACATGTAAGGTCCAAACTGGCATTATCGTTGCAGGGATCGGGGTCATCTCGGCCAGAAAGTTTGCCAATGCTTGAGCTTTAGTGGCCGACTTGGAAAACTTTATTCATCATTCGTTGATAGGTCGCTCCTGCATTTTTCAGCCCAAAGGACATAACTTGATAGCAGTAGTTTCCTTTTCCCGTCATAAATGCTGTCTTATCTTGGTCAAGTGGGTACATGACGATCTGGTTATATCCCGGGTATACATCTAAAAATGATAGTAGTCGGAACCCACTGGCATTGTCTACCAATCGATCCACACTTGGGACTGGGAAAGCATCTTTAGGACATGCGCGATTGAGGTCAGTGTAATCTACACACATGCGCCAATTCCCATTGGCTTTCTTGACTAGAACTACGTTAGATAACCATGTGGTATATTTGATCTCTTTGATGAAGCCTTACTCGATCAAGTCTTCGACGGCCTTTACGGCAGCTTGTGCCTTTTCCTCTTTCTGAACGCGCCTCCGTTGAGCAACCCACCTGGCTGAAGGGTCGACAGCCAAGTGGTGGCAGGCTACCTCGGGCGGGATCCCTGGCATATCGGCCGCGCTCCAAGCGAACAAGTCAGAATGGTTTCTCAGACATTGGATTTGAGTGAATTCTTCATCAGGCTCTGGCCTCTTAATTCTCTTCTTCAGCTCTCTGGTTAGGAGGTCGTCTTCCTCCTTCACCTCGCTATCAGGATCGTAATGAGCATTTAGGTCGGTCATGTTGACTTCGTTTCCTCCTTCTCTAGGGTTATTCGCTCCTTTCGTTTCTCGTTCCCCGTGCTCCTTCAAAATCATATAGAACGTCCTCTTTGGTGAGAGGAGGCCGACTTGGAGGGTGACCATTTATACATTGATAAATCGATCTTATCGAGAGCACTAGGAATTCGGTTTTTACTGTTCTACACAATGGTTTTTCTACACTATCGTCACCAAAGGTGACCATTAACTCGATGCGCCCGAGTGGTGTTGTGGACGTCCCATTGAAGCCGGTCAAATCTGATCCCCGGTAAGGTCTTAGATCTTCTCTAGAAATTTTCACACGTCCAGGAGGTCTTCAAAAATGATGTCGGTTGAGCTCCCTTGGTCGACCAAGATCCTCCTAACCTCCACATTGGCCATTACAGCACTATTAGTAGTGGAATCTTTTTGTTTGGCTTTCCATCTAGCAAGTCGTTGTCTTCAAAGGATATGGGCGGTCTCTTTTTGAGAACCCTGGGAATGGATGTATAAGCGACGCTCATAATTTCTTTCCATCTTCTTTTCATGGACTTGTTAGTTTCCCTTTCATTACCAGGGCATCCCCCGGTAATCACCATAGCGATTTGGCGCCCTTTAGATTTTGGTAGTACCTCATCTTCATCGTCCTCCTTCTCTCTTGTTTTGGACCTTTCGTTGAACACTGTCTTCTCCTTTGGAGAATAGCAACTTACTGGCTTATCATCTCGTTCATCTGTCTGTCCCTTCTTAACGTATTAAGTAAGCTTTCCCTTTCTGGTCTGGTCTTCTATATCATCCTTCAAGGCCATACAGTTGTTGGTGTCGTGACCGTTACTCTGGTGATAGCGGCAGTATTTACGGGACGGGCGCTGTCCTTCTTTAAGAACCAATGGTTCCGGTCTCCTCATAATTTTGAATTTTGTATTTGCACATTCATTCAGAATCTAGGCGTAGGACGTGTTCAACTTAGTGCGGTCTGAGAACTTTCTGGATTTGAGGTCCCTAAAGGGCCTTCCTGGATCCCTTCTCGATCTCTGGTCACGCTCCCCTTGGTTTTCTTTAATCGTTCCCCCCGCGAGGGCTTGCGTTGCCATTGCCCTCTCTTCATAGTTCATGAATCTCTGAGATCTGCAGAGGAAAGTTTCCAAATCAGGTGATTCGTTCACGCCCACTTCAATTTCGAACAAAGTGCCTGTACAAAGTCCGTCCCAGAGGAACCGCAGTCTCATGTCGTCCTCCAGTCCTCTTACGTCGGCAGCCTCTTTGTTAAACGGCTCTACATAGTCGCGGAGTGTCTCACCAGGTTCCTATCTGATTGCTTTCAGGATTGCATGTAACTTGGGTTTCACCCTCGAAGATGTAAAACGAGCGGAAAAAACCCTAGCGAGCTATTCCCAGGATGAGATGGTGTTCAGCCTCAGTTCCGTGAACCATTCTAAGGTCGGCCCCTCCACGGTTAGGGGAAATATCTTGCACTTAACTGGCCCGTACGCTCCCCGGTATTGCATCATCAAATCAAAGTATCTCAGGTGGGCATCTGGATCTGTGACGCCGTTGTACACTCTTAAGTACGACGGGGGTTTTTCCAGGGCACGAGGGACGGGATACTCGTCAATGTATCGGGTAAAGGGTCCCATCCACATACCAATCATTTCTCTGCGAGGTGGCCGGTCCTCAAAGAGTCGGCCTCGATGACCACGTCGCTCTGGAGAGCTTCCGTAGTGGTTCTGTCGTTCTGGTGACAGATTCTCGTAATGAGAACAGGCATACCGGTCAGATGACCTGCTTCTCGACCGAGCAGGCGACCCAGACGAGTCGTATGAAGATTCTTGGTAAGAGGACTCTTCTGGCCAATAAGTAGGATCGGTCGAGGAGGGTGTTGTTCGATGTGGCATCAGAGCCCCTCCTTGATTCCTTCGTCGAGGTGGGGACCGGTGGACGAGATGCCTTCTTGGAGGTGATCTATATCGCCTAGATTGATTCCTTCTTTAGAGTGTGACGTTCGCCCGCCCTGAAGTCACTTGAGTCAGTATTTCCAGAATCTGTTGTACGACGTTGGCTGGTAGTACGATGTTTGCCTGAGTGGCCGGTCCAGACAGTGTGCCTTGAACAGTGTTCTCAGTGGTAATCGGGACACCCTCCGGGGTCGGTTGTGGTTGGTCAGGGGTACCAACCACGCTTTGCAAGAGCGGGTTCCTCTGGCGGGGTGGTCTGCCTCGCGGAGCCATAGGAACGGAGGCGGGATAACGCCTGGAGTGGCTCTCCCACTGTGGTTGCCAATGAACTGAGGTGCTCGACCTGGAGCGGGTACGAGTAGTCGAGTCCGGAGTCCAACTGTGTGAGTTGATGGCGTGAGTGATATCTGGTCGCTCGCAGATTTCTGCCCGGGTTGTACATGCAATGCCACTCCGACGCCCAAGTCAGTAGAGTAAGAGTTTAAGCAGAGTAACATTATTGGTTGAGATTATGTCTACCTGTTTAGTGAGAGCAATCACTCTTTATATAGTATAAGAGGGGCAGTGCTGGCCATCGGATCAGTATGGTCGATCTCGACCGTTTGATCAACCGGGCCTGCACGAGGGTAGATCTGAACCGTTGATCTCAGTGGATCGAAGGCCCAGTCATTACTTCTTTCAAAAAATTGTTCGTTCCCTCTTTCAAAAAATTTAATCTGTTAAAGACTTACATACACCCTTATTAGTGACGCATGCTACGTACTATGCAAAACTTCATGTTTGTCCTCTTTTTTGTATTGGTTTTTCTTTTACTATTGATTTGTGTCTTTTCTTTTTTCTCCGTTTTTTGGACATTTTATTTTAAGTTAAGTTTGCTTCATTCTATCAAACCAAAATTCCTTTAATCTTATTTATACAGTATGATTTCCGAACAGAAATCCAAAATAATTTAGGACTTTTCAAAATTTAATTCTACAAAAACTAGCTTTTCTATGCTAAATCTAAAACAACTAATTTTAAACAAAGTTATTCCTGGTTAGGACATCACCATGCCTATTCTTATATTCATTTTCAATTTATTTTAATAAAACTGTTTGTTGTAAATGATAGTTGATGACTACACGAAAAGGTTGGTGCACCCTTTGCACCCGCTTCAATAAAATTGTTTATTAAAAAAATACCAAAATATACTAGCAAATTATTTATTAAAAAAATGATAGTTGGTGGTTGGAGTACTATCCTAGCTTGAGCTCCTTTCATCATTGTCATTCTCTTGCACACCAATTCCGTCTTTGAATAAAAATAGTAATCCACAAAATAACAAAACCCAAATATTGTCTATTGATGTTTGTGCAATTAATCCAAAGTAAAGGGAGTTATAATTTCATTACCGCTAATGAAATCTAATTCATATAGCCCACGCACACGCACACACCCGATAAACACCCACACACCCTGATTGAACCTACAACATCACAAAAATAATGCCACAATGTTCTTTACTTACACTACAAGAATTTCTGCGATTACCGGCGGCCAAAATCCGCCGGTAATCGCAAAAATCCGTCGGAAATTGGGAATTACCGGCGGATTTTTTCCGCCGGAAAGGCGCCGGAAATTCACCCGCAGGTAACGGTTACCGGCAGATAATCCGCCGGTTGGCACCGGCGGATTTGTGGCGGGTACCGGCGGAATATCCGCCGGTACCCGCCACAAATCCGCCGGTAAACTATTTACGTTTAAATTCAAAATCCGCCGGTAATATATAATATCCGCCGGTAATTATTTTTATTATAATAAAAAAACGTTTTAAATTCGTTTATTTTAAAAAAAATAATTTTATTATTATTTGTTAATTAAAATATTTTTTTTAATTCATATTAAAACAGTTTTTAATTCGTTTATTTAAAAAAATAGTATTATTATTCGTTAATTAAAAAATATATTATTCAATTAATAAAAATTAAATTAAATTTATAATATAAATATTAATTAAACGATAATTGAATAATGCTTTAAATGATAAAAAAATTGCATAAACATTAAAAAATTAAAATATTTATTACAAAATACATATTAAAATATCGTAGATCTAATAAAACTGCTAGTCATAGTAGCGCTGATCAGATGGGTTACTCAACCATGTATCTAACTCAGTGTTGATGTCTAGATTTGTGTTGATCTGCTGTTGTTGCTCGGGCTGCTGCTGGGACTGCTGGGGCGGCTGCTGGGACTGCTGCTGGAACTGCTGCTGGGGCGGCTGCATATGCATCTGTTGCTGCATCCCGTAAGGCTGCTGCATCTCGTAAGGCAGAAATGCAGAGCCGTAAGGCTGGTGCATCTCGTAGGGCGGTTGCATCTGCATCTGCATCTGCTGCGGTGGATAAAATGATGATGATGATGATGATGATGATGATGATGGCATAAATGGCCTCGAGTATTGAGCCATAGTATCCATCATTTGCTTATAGCACGCTTCATTTATCCGTTGCAACTCTGCCCGCTGCTCCCGCATCTGCTGCATTTCGTCATTATTTTACTAAAAAATTTATTTTTTTACAAAAAATGCAAATAACAAACAATTATTATAATTTATTTTATTTTATTTTCGAATAATTTCTATAACACCAATAATTTCCATTAATAAAATTTATCTTATTTTCATGAAAAATTTCGGCTAATAACATCAAATAACATTAAAATAATTTGTTTTTAATTTTACTACAAAATAACTAATAATTTTTCGATTTTTAACTAATAAATAAAATAATTCGTATTTTAAAAATCTCAAAATTTTGAGATAATTATTATTATACAAATAGTGTAAACGTAATTTAATTATTACAGAATAAATAAAATTTATTTTATTTTTGTAAAAAACTTATAATTTATAATAACACCAACAAATACATTTAATAACGAATAAATTTGTTAACTAACCGGTAATGCTAGTGACTAAACTCAAAACTAACAACTCCAAAGTGGCAACTCCAAAGTGGCAACTTCAATCAACTGCAAAACAAATAATAACAAAAAATACTAAACAACACATATTTAAAAATTAAATATTAACTAAAACAATCCAAATTTAGTTAAAAAACATACCTTAAACAAAACTGACTTCGAAAAGAGTGAATCGAGAGAAAATGAGAAGAAAATAGTGAGAGATTTGGGAGAAAAGAGTGAGATTTAGGAGAAAAGAGAGGGATTTAGGAGAAAAGAGAGAGATTTCGGAGTAGAGAGTGAAGAGTGAGTGAAGAGGAAGTGAGGAGGGGTGGGAATATATAAGGGAAGAGGCGCCAACGGCTATATTCGAAAATCCGCCGGAAATTACGCTTACCGGCGGATACTATGTTTACCGGCGGATACCAACGGGTATGACCCAACGGTCAGAACCTACCGGCGGATAAAATAGCATTATCGGCGGATTTTAAAAATACCGGCGGATTATTAATTTTTAAAATTTAAATAATATCCGCCGGTAATAGGCGTTAACGGCGGATTATTTGGCGTGTTGTTACCGGCGGATATGATGTTGCTTACCGGCGGATTGTCAAAATATAAATAATAATAATTTTTTAAAGCGGCGGCTGTATCCGCCGGTAAATGGAATTACCGGCGGATTTGTTTTTAAAAATTCTGCGCAACATATATCCGCCGGTAAGGGAACAAAATCCGCCAGTAATTTAACAGTCGGAATATAATCCGCCGGTAACTTTGTCAAATCCGTCGATAAGATACTGGGGGGATCTCAGCCGCTGGTAACGTGCCAAAATCCGCCGGTAATTTACCGGCGGACTAAATCCGCCGGAAATTGCCCGCCGGAAATGACTGAAATTCTGGTAGTGTTATTACCACTATTTCTTTTCCACCAGTTCCTAACACAACTTCCACTTTTACCTATTCAGCCTTTTGATCCTTTGAGCATAGATTACTTGACCAACAATTTCTCTAACACCCACGCACACGCACACACCCAGATTGAACCTACAACATCACAAAAATAATGCCACAATGCTCTTTACTTATTACCACTATTTCTTTTCCACCGGTTCCTAACACAACTTCCACTTTTACCTGTTCAGCCTTTTGATCCTTTGAGCATAGATTACTTGACCAACAATCTCTAACACCCACGCACACGCACACACCCGATAAACACCCACACACCCAGATTGAACCTACAACATCACAAAAATAAATGCCACAATGTTATTTACTTATTACCACTATTACTTTTCCACCAGTTCCTAACACAACTTCCACTTTTACCTGTTCAGCCTTTTGATCCTTTGAGCATAGATTACTTGACGAACAATTTCTCTATGTATTTCCTACTCCAAGAAAGTCAATAAATGGCACTTTAAGTTTGTCGTCCACGTTTTCACTTCCCCCCAGAATTGCTTGATTGTTCCTGTTGATAGCAGCTGACTCAGATAATGTAACAACTTCTAATTCTGACTCGCAATAATTAGATTGGTCCACCCTCATCACTAGCTTTCCCTTGTGACCATAACCCTTCATAGCACTGAATAACTTGTCAATACATAAATCCTCGGCTGGCCCCAGACTTCCTCCTGCCATACCTGAAACCTCCACGATATCTTAATGTTACGACCAATTTTATAAAAAAAAAATCATATTTTTTATTTAAAACTATAATATTTAACCGCAAATTCTTTACAATATTAAAAGTGGTGACATCAGCCTTATTTTATTGTAAATCTTTGGAATATTAAAAATTGTGATGTGTCTAGCTCCTTGCCAAAATAAGGGACCGAAACATACCCATTTGTGATTCATATGTCTGATAATTCTGAATGTTATTCTGGAATTGAAAAGGCACAGTAGTTAGGGAGGGGTTGGTGCACGTTGATGTGCTTGAGATGGTCGATCCACTGATTGTATTCTTGTTTGACAAAGCCATTTTCTTGAAACCCATTGGAGGGCTTTCAAATGTGGTCTTTCTTCTCTTCTCGAAACTTGACTTTTCCCTTTGCTTCCTTGCCATGAGCACATGCCAATGGTTCTTCACTGCATTGTCCGACCTTCCTGGGAAGAGTTTACAAATGATGGCCCATTTGTTACCATGCACATTTTGAGCAGCCAATAGCCTCTCCTCTTCTTCCGCAGTGAATGTTGTTTTGTTAATTGTAGGATCAAGATGATTAAACCACCTCAATCTACAACTTTTCCCTGCAAATAGTTACCATTGAACAACAGAACAACAATTATAAACCATCAAGTGCCACCTAACATACATTTTAATAGAAAAACAACATTGAACTTTAAAATTGAAATTTTTTCTTATTACATAAAGAAATCCTTTTTCTTAACAAAAAAACTACTAACAAGATTAAAAAAATAAATTGAAAAATGAACTTTAACAATTTTGCTTGTTTATTATAGCTTTTTTTAATAAAATAATCACTTGAAAGTTTTTTATCCATTTGTTACAATTTTTTAAAATAGTAACAATCTGAAAATACTCTAAAAAATAACTTCAAATTAGAATCTGTTTTGAGTAGATTCTCATAAAAAAATCATTTTTTAAAAAAAGTGATTTTCATTAAACACAGACATAAAACTTCTACTTTTTTAATAAATCTCTAAATTATTTATCATCAAAATCACTTATTTTTTAATCTATAACAAACGGATCCTTAACAAAAATGAGTTTATGTTTTGGAATAGAATACCTGATCTTCCCTCAAGATGTTCTGCTATGTTGTTCCAATTGTGAGGACCAAATTGAGCTACAAGCTCTCTAAGCTTTGAATCTTCGGACGGTTTCCAATGGCGTCTAACACATAGCTTACTATTCTCGATTTTCTCAGTAGGTGAAGAAGTGTTAGCATCAACATCCTCATCCAATTTCAAAGGCAACGCATTTTTCTCATCCACAAAATATCTTTCATCCCCTTCACCATGAAACGATATATCATACCTTTCAACTTGATCCATCACCCTAGTAGGGTTAGATTGGGAAAGTTGAGGAACCAGATCAGAAAAACAAGAAGAGATAGTAGTTGAAGGATTTTTCAAGTTTAGTGAACTCATTAAGAAAGAAAAAGACTTCAACTTTTGAATTCAAAAATGGGTTTTTTTATTTGTCAATGCTAGTAGTTAAAAGAGTACTATAGCAAAAAAAGTTGAATTTTTTAGGTGAGAAAAGAAAACCAGAGGAGAAGAAAATTAAAAGATAAAGAGATTCAGTAAGATTGAAACAGTGAGACTCAGTCACTAAGAGAAAGAGAAACAGAGAGACTATGAGAGAGAGAGAGAGAGAGAGAGAGAGAGAGAGAGAGAGAGAGAGAGAGAAGGATTTTTTATGAAGTTCAGTTACATGAATGAAAAGATATGAAGAAAGAGAGCCTTTTAAAGAAGATTCGAGGCACAAATAAAAAAATAATGTTTTTTATTTTTTATTATTGTTCATCTTATTTCCACAGTTGAAAAAGGGGGAGAGAACAAACAACAACAAAAAGGGTGAGAAAAGCATAGATCCCACACGATTATGTTTGAATCTGTTAATTCTTTTTCTTTTTATTTTAGGAAAGTAATATTACTTTAAATAAATTAAGAAAATTGTTTGATACACGGGTGTGTGTCGCGCATGTTTGAATCCGTTCATGTGGGTTACCAGTAGCGCAGAGCGTTTCAATAACCGTTTTGTGGGGTAGGTGTTAGTACTCTTTTTAATTGCTCTTTTTTGTATGATGCTTTAGCTTTTTGGGGGTTGAGCAAAAACCCAAAAGTATGTTAGAATGAACTCTTTTTATTTCTGTACGTAATTTTAGGGACCAAACTCAATAAAAGATATATTTGAGGACTAAATTGACTAATGAAAGATAAAATGTGAGGATGTTTTGTCATTTTACTTTATTATTTGGAAGAAAGTGAAAAAGAGAAAAAAAAAGAAGTTAGCAAGAATTTAATTTGTATATATTGTAAGATTAAAAATACTTTACACACGCATCCAATGATATCTTGTCACATCATTTAACTAGTATGACAAAATTTATATTTTTGAACTCATTAAATGAGATAGTAACACATTATTTAATATTTATGTAAAATAGTTTTACACGGACAATGCATATAAGTTAAACTCAACCAACAATATCTTTACACCTTTTAAATAATGAATAAAATAAATCTTCTCCTATATGCCATTTTCACCTTTTACATTCCAAATTTATGTCATTTTTAATTTCATACTTAAAGAGTTGTCTTCCTTTTTTTTTCTCTTGCGTAGTTTTACTATTGTTCCGGACTGGGCCAGGAGCCCAATCTTCGTGTTGGTCCGCGACCGGCCCAAGAAGCGGTACTCCGCCCAAGAAGGCGCATGAAACTCACCAAGACGACTACCAACAACTGAGATTCCTTTGCCAGATCCAATGGCAGTCTTGCGCCGCCTCGCTCTAAAAATACGGGCCAGCTCCACTGACAGATACACTTTTTTCCCATCACATCACCCCCTGCTTTGACTTCTATCCCCTAACTTAGGCGTTGGAGTGTCTTTGCAAATACCACCTGACTTCGGCCTCCGCACCCGACATCAGAAGAACGAGATGACCTACAACCCAGATCTGTCTACACAAGATAGCTAAGGTACGGTTCATTTGGCGACCACAATGGGAGCCCCGACACTTTCCCACCTCACATTTAACACTTTTGTAACTCATGGCGCCGCATGGAAGACCGACCACCGACTAGACCCCACGCATGCGGAGCATAGCCGAGGTCCAACCTCGACCACGGGCCTCACCAGAATGCGTCATTGTGTCCCTCCCCCTTGTTGAACCAATGACAAACACTCTTTGTGTTGTATGATAACAAATTACAATCTATCTATTAATGGTTACAGTTGAACAAAAGTACAGGACATGAATCAAAGAGCAGGATATCTTAAAGTGTAGCGGCTTGGAGGAGAAGCTACTCTAGAGTTCAAGAACTATTTCTTAATCTACTTTTGATAGGACACAGTGTAAGATCCTATCACTTCAGTTCTATAACTTTTAGTAGTTGAGAGATGATTTTTTAAAATATAACTGGTGTTTTTAAAAGCATAAAATCGATTATGCACTTGATTTTTAAAGAGAAAGGAAGAAAGAAATCGATTATGACTTATGTTTTTAAAAAGAACGTGTTTTTGGAAGAAAACAATTGATTCATGACTTCTTGTTTTAAAGCAAACAATCGATTTATGACTTGGTGTTTTTAAAAGAAAGAATCGATTTTTATCTTGTTTATTAAAGTACAAAATCGATTATATACTTAATTTATTAAGTATAAAATCGATTATGAGCTTCATCTTGGAAGCAAACAATCGATTCATGGCCTTAGTTATTTAAAGCACAAAATCGATTTTGATCCTATTTTATTTAAGCAAAGAATTGATTTTCAATCTTAGTTTTAGAAGCAAACAATATCAATCATTCACTTATGAAATTGTTTTCTTTTTGAAGCAAAAAATCGATTGTCACTTTAAGTGTTTTTAAGCAAACAATCGATTCTTCACTTATTAAAAAGTGCTACAACGGTCATATTTTTGAGTAAATAATCAATTGTCATACACATTGTTTTTAAGCAATCAATCGATTTACTACTCATCTATTTTACGTGAAAAATTGCCTCAACGGTCATATTTCTACAAACCCTGTAAATAGGCACTTAGGTTTTTTTCACGAGAACAGAGAGAACACAACGCACAACTCACAAATCAGAAAAAGAAGAAAAGAACTTTCACCGTCATATTATTTATTCAAATTCTTCATCGTAAAATCCAAATCACTCATCTCTCTCAACTACTATACTGTTATATTGCTTGAGTGATTGGATCATAGTTTCTCTGTTGTATTCATCTACTACTTGGTTGTTGTGAAATCCCGGGAAGTGTTCTTGGGTCGTTCAATCGAGGAGATTGGATTGGTAGCGAAATCCTTAGCGGGGAGCTTGGGTTCTCAATTTAGGGAAAATTGAGAGTGGTGTGCTAGCTATAGGGAAGTTGCTTGCTTGTAAAACGTTGAAGAAGTTCTTCTCATATAGTGGTTATTCGCAAGTCCAAAGGTTGCAAAGCCGGAGGCCGAGGACGTAGGGCTTTTATCCCGAACCTCGTAAAAATCACGGTGTATCTGTTTCCCTTCTCTTTTCTTTGTTTTTGTTTATATTTGTTTATCGTTATATTTGATTTCATTGCGCTGCGTTCAATATCACAATCTGTTTATCGTTAAATTTGATAATAGTGTGGTTAGCGAAAAATATCATTGTAACTGGTTCTGTCATAGGTATAGCTTGCTTAGGTACTGCATATAGTTTAAATCCTATTTTCCGCATTTGATTTAAACGTGCATCGTTAATTTTTGAAAACAAAAAAAATCAATTTTAGCGTATAACCTTAATCACCTCCCCCCTCTAAGGTTATCATATAGTCCAACACCCCTGGGGGAGGAGAGTGCTTCAGTCCTGCCCGCAGGACCGACTCTTCAGGAGACCATCACCATCCTGGAGAATGAAGTGCAACAATTACTAGACCTACTCAATGGCCGGGCTCAAGCATTAGTACAGCAAGAAGAGTGTCTCACGTAGATTGAGAGAGAAGTAGCCTCAGTACGTGCCAATACAATGCCCGAACTGCACCAAGCAGACGTCAACTCCTCGATCAGAAGAGGCATACCTTTCTGGCGTCATCGATCTCCACCTCAAAAACAAATGGTTCATCGCTCTCCGCCCCGTCGGAGGGGCAGGAGAGTCGAAGACTCCTCCCCGAACACCACCCCGACGATAGACAACACCTACTGGCCTGAAGAATCCCCGACAAGGAGCTTTTCTCTCGCCTCCTCCGACTCTCCAAGGTACTCACGAAGCAGAACCCCCGCCAGACACAACCAGCAACACAGGCCGAGAGAGTCCCCTAGCTGACGTGACTGTCGGGATTACGATCTCGGGGACAGGTTGCCTCGCCGGGGGTCCGGACATTCTCGCTTAGGACCGTTTTTAAGGGAGATTGACGAATACCCAATTCCACCCTCCGTAGAGAAGCCTCCGGTTCAGAACTTGTATGATGTGTCGGAGATCCAGATAATCACCTAGACTACTTTGAGCTAATGATGCAATATTGAGGCGCCAGAGACCCGGTGAAGTGTAAGATTTTGCCGCTCACCCTCGAAAAGTATGCTTTGGCATGGTTTAGAGAGCTGAAACAAAATTATGTGCCCATTTAAAGGCAACTAACCCGGCTCTTCTCAGCTCGGTTCACCGCGTCAAGATTGAAACCCAAGTTGGAGGAGGTACTCAAGGTGGTCCGACAAGGGGAGAAAGAGACACTTCAAGAATACGTGGAAATGTTTAACAAAGAGGCCGCCACCGTCAAGAACTTGGGTGACAAAAAGAGGTTGTTTTTTCTGAAAGATGGTCTCAGACACAATATCTTGTTCCAGGTAGACATCAGGGTAAACAAGCCTCGCGATTTGGGCGGCTTGCTCTGCAGATTACAGAAATACATGGATTATGATGAGGTTGATCTTGCTAGCCGAGCTATAGCTAAGCACGGCACTTAGAAAGAAGCCGAGCCCTGCGATCAACCGCAGAAAAAGGATGCAGAGGCCACACCTCGTGAATTCCAATCACGAAGATCCACTAAGCACACCCGGTTGAACACCGCCCGAGCACATATTCTCTCCGAGTGTGCCAATACGGAGTTCAGAGACGTGAAGAGGCCTGAACCACTCGTATTAAAGAAAGGTCAGACCCCGTCACGAAAGTATTGTCGCTACCATCGCAGCAACGGCCACGACACAAATAACTGTATGGCTCTAAAGGACGACATTGAAGAATTAATCTGAAAAGGCAAGCTTACCCAGTACATCAAGAAGGGCTCGGAAGAACCCCGAGACGACGGGAAACAAAATCGCTCCCCCTGCAAAGGAAAGGCAGTAGTGAACAAAGTCACCCGGCCTGGAAAAGAAGACGACGGTGACTCAGATGAAAAAGTAGACACCCAAAAATCGAAGGGAAGACCGGTGGGGATGGTCATCTCAGGAGGTTGTCCAACAGAAGGTAGTGAAACAAACAAGTCCATGAAGTGTCGATGGAAAAAAATAATGAGTGTTGCTTCTACCTCGGCGCCCAAGATTGCCTCCTCCCGACCTCCCCTATCTTTCGGAGATCAGGACTTACTCGACGGGAAGCCGAACAAGTATATTCCTTTATTAATAACGACCATAATGGCCAATGTGAAGGTGAGAAGAATTTTGGTGGATCAAGGTAGTCCAGCCGACATCAACTTCGTTGATTTGATTGGCGTTCTAAACATCTCCAAGGACGATCTTACTCTTTATCGGGGAACCGATCTCTCGGGCTTCAACGGCTCGACCACAAAACCCTTAGGGTACATTGAGTTGATGGTTACCTACATCGACGACAATGCTGAGAAACCGTTAAAATGAAGTTCTACTCAACGACCGACGAAGTCGTTATGCTGTATGCAGACCTCCAATCAGCCTGGAGGTGTCACTTCATGAGCCTCAAGACCCAGCACGAAGCCGAGAACGCAAGTGATGACAGGACAAGGCTGCAACTTGGTAACGCATGTGATGGCAGGAGAAGGCCAGCAAGGGGAAATGAGGTCAATGTGGTCGGCCTAGACGCTCGGTACGACCCTGATAGTGAAAAATAATTAGGCGATGATGCTTTAACAAAAGAGCTAAAGAAGTGGATAAAGAGACCAGAGCCTGATGGCGATTTTATTCCGGTACAACTCGGAGACGACCCCTTGAAAGTAGTCAGGATAGGGGCCGATTTGCCCGATTTTTCTGATGCCTAAAAGAGCACGCCGACCTGTTCGCATGGAGTGCAGCAGATATGCTTGGGATCCCACCCAAAGTGGCTTGTCACCACCTGGTGGTGGATCCACAAGTAAAATGGGTCGCTCAAAGAAGACGTGTTCAGAAAGAAGACAAGGCCAAAGCCGCCTTTCAAAGCAGTAGAAGATCTCAAAGCGGTCGGGTTTTTCAAGGAGATTAAGTATACGACATGGCTGTCTAATGTCGTTTTGGTGAAGAAGTTCAATCCGAAGTGGTGCATGTGCGTCGACTATACCGGCCTTAATCGGGCGTTCCCAACAGATGCTTTTCCAGTCCCAAATGTGGACAAGTTAGTAGACAGTGCTTCCGGCTTCCGACTCTTATCGTTTATGGATGCCTACTTAGGGTATAATCAAATCGTCATGTATTCGCCCGACCAGGAGAAAACAGCATTCATGACAGAGAAGGGTAACTATTGCTACCATGTCATGCCCTTCGAGTTGAACAACGCCTGAGCAACGAACCAGAGAATGATGAACAAGGTGTTTCGTTCTCAGATCGGGCGTGTAGTGGAAGTCTACCTAGATGGTGTAACACCCCTTTTCTACCCATTAATTTATTTGCATAAAAATCAGAGTCTTCAAATTTTAAATACACCACAAGGGATGTCACACTTACTTCGTTAAACATCACGCGCCAAATTACTCGCTTTTCGAAAACAGTCTTATAATACTTACAAAACGTCATTGTAAATTAAAATATAACCTCACAGCGGAAAATCCAACAATTTAATCGTAATAGGCATTGCAACCAGGCAAGGCTGACAGTACTAAAAATCCAACAACAACAACAACCATAAGTAACTTAAACAACATCATTTCCCCCCTAGTGTTACATAATCAGAGCAGACGACCCGACTCAGCTAGTGAAGATACCTAAGCCTTCACTCGAGATCACCTGCACGTTACCGCATAGGGGTAACATTCAAACAGAAGGGGTGAGTTCATCTAGCAATATAATAAAGCTTATGATAAGCACTATGCTAGGGTTATGACACTATATCAACCGCATCATGAATTATCAAATCAATCATCAATATTAATCACCACAACAACTCATCGCAACGCCAGCTATATAGACCACATCACAAACGTCAATTCAATCACTACCAGAGCTCATCACAATGTTATGTAAGTATATGAAGTGCGACCCACTCGCGGGCATATGCATGATGGTACCATATTCATCACAATTAAGAGGCCGAGCCTATTCTTCACAGGAGGCCGAAGCCTATTCGTCACAAGAGGCCGAAGCCTATTCGTCACAAGAGGCCGAAGCCTATTCTTCACATTATGCACATGGGATGCATGGGACACTACGACACGCATCACACACAAACACACACAAACACAGTCAACAACGTGACCCGTCACTTACCAATTTGCCAAAAGGGCACAGCACCTGTCAATTCACAATCAACACACAACGTCACTTGGCCTTTTAGACCTTAACATCACTTAGCCTTTCGGGCTTTAAACGTCACTGGGTTTTCATCGTCACTCATTCATAAACATCATCAACTCACACTATAGCCACCGGGGGCAAAAACGTCATTTACTAGCCACTAAGGGTAAAACAGTCATTTACACATCATTATAAATAATATTAGCCACTAAGGGCAAAACAGTCATTTACACATCATTATAAATAATATTAGCCACTAAGGGCAGAAACGTTATTTAGAACATCATCGTTAACACCAAAAAGGTTTTAGACACCGAAAACAGTTTTGCAACGCAACAACAACGACCATCGGGGCAGCCACTCGGGCGCCCAGAACCGTCAAAAAATAATAAGTTTTCGCTTTTAAAATAGGATGCACTGACAGACAACGAGATGGGCTTCACAATACTTTTTGAAACGTTTAAAACGGACACCCGAGTCAAAAGTTATAGCGAAAACAGTTTGTATTAAAAATCGGGAACGTCCTGAAAATGGCGCCCAGGCACTGGGTGCCTAAGACACAACTTAGACATCCGGAAGCAACACGACGCACGCACACTGACACGCACACACAGCAAGCACAATTCAGCACAACAGCAAGCACAATTCAGCAACACAAACTTTGGCTCATGCGCCCAGCACAAGTGCGCCAATTCCTGAAATGGAATATTCAACCAAAAAAACGCAACAACTTGGCACGGGGCGCCCAATCGCGAGGACGCCTAATTCCGTGGCCAAAATTCCAGCAACAACAATGCTTGGCACAGGGCGCCCCACTCAGGGCGCCTAATTCTGCACCTAGACAACAAAATCCAGCAACAACAATTCGAGCAACACAACTTCATCAAATCACATACAACTCATACAAACAACTTCAAATCGCATATCAACCGTAAAAATAATATCACATCACAAATCAATCATGAACACATAGAGAGTCATCAAAAATCATCCACCGAATCATTATCAATCACAATACCATCAAGGAGTATCCAAGCACTTAGCACGCAAACCACAATTTCTCAGCAACAAGTTGTCATATGCCTAGGGTTCATCAATAATCACTAGAAATACATAAAATGGCATACATAGAGCCTACCCCTACTTAGTCCCCATCATAAGACCCTATTATAGAGAAGATGAGACCCACCCTTACCTGATATCCAATTGCAATAGTTCCTTTGGCACAACAAAAGAATGTCACGGGTTCTCGAGCGTGATCCATTTCCAACGAGACTATGTTTCATTCGAACACGTACAATTATGCAACAACAACGACGACAATACAAAAGTCATACACTAAAAATATTAAAGATACTTGGTCACCATTTTAACGAGTTAACTACAAAACTCCTTTTTCATTGTCAAAAATAGTTTAAGAAGGACATACTAAAATATTAGTAATTTAAATTAAGTTAAACTATAAAGAGTTTGAAACTACGATATTAAACTATTCAATATCATAGTTTAACTTTCAATTCATGTAATAAAGAAGTCACTAATTTATATTATTTGTAAGTCTTCTTTAACAAAACACCTTCTAAAAAAAAATATAATTTAGTTTAACAATGACAGTGAAAGATGCTGAGATAATGGGACGAGGCTATCGAAAATTGCAACATAACCCATGACCTTGGAATTGGCATTTACTAGTGATCTTAGGTACCGAAAGTGTTTTTGGCTTGAGGTTTAATGGCTTCACAAGATTTCATATTGTTTTTGAGACCCAAGTACACACAGTAATCGATATCATATCTAACGAAAGCATGAAAAAAATAAATGAAAGCAGACAAGTAGTAAACTGACCAAATGGGTGCCTTCTACACAGTACATGTGTGGGTTGTAGAAGAAAATGCAGCGCCTCCGGTGTGGTTCTGTCGCGGCCCGACCAGGAGGTGGTGGCTCGCGAAACTGAGAGAGGGAGGGAGATACGTGAATGGGACGGTGGCAGTGGTGTTTTGTAAACTGTCGCGGGCTTGGTGCGAACGCGAGAGCTTATAGGGGGGAGGAGATCGCATTGTGGTCGGCCATGGAGTTTCGTCACAAGGAAGGTGATGGTCAGAACGTGAGGTAGTCTACGATCGGTCAAGAAGACACCAGAAACGGATTCCTTGTGCGATTTCGAGTGGATGGGCGAAGTTTGGGATTCGGCCGCGGAGAGAGGAGTGAGAACGAAATGGAAGAGGAAGCCATAGGGTTTTGGCCGCGGCTGTGCGAGAGGAAGAAGAAGAACAACGAACCGGGTCGGGTTCTGGGTCCGTGGGTCGCGGGCTGCGTGAATGGGTCGCTGGACTGGTTTGGCTGAAACAGTTTAAGTGGGCAGGGGTGCATCTAGCAGGGAAGAGGAGGTGTATGCGAAAAACAAGAGCCCAAAATGATTTTTAAAAAAAAATACATAACATCTAAATTAATAATATTTAAAAAAACAAAATAAATATATAATAACAATTACATATTACCAATAGCATATAAAGTACATTTAAATATGTTTTCAACCAATTTTAATAACTCAAATAACTTAAAATAATTTAGTCTTATCAATCTAAAATACTTAATACAATAAAAATATTTTAAAAGGGCCACAACGCACGAAAATTGGGGTGTTACAACTCAACCCCCCTTAAAAGAAATTTCGTCCTCGAAATTTTTACCCGCCAAGGCTAACTCTCTCCCACCAACGACTAAGCTATCTAGGCAACTAGTTCTATCTACCATGCTGATCACCATTTCTCTGATTACCGGCGGTAAGTGATTGGGCGGCCGTCCCTCCTACTTATTCATCCAGGTAGCTTCGAGAAATAACAACCAGACACATCCTCTCCCTAAGGATCTCCGATAGGGATTTGAGCGTAATCACGTTGGTACCACGTGATCACCCTCTAGGCTCTATTAAAGTTCCTTCCCAATATGACATGCTAAGACTCCGCTGCGCTACTCTGATAAACTAGCTCGCATTCTACCCCACTCATCTACCCTTAAGGATAACGAAATACATCAATCATCACAGCATCACAACGAAATTCACAGAGTGCATCACAGTTGTACAACAAGCCACATAATTTAACAACACGACAACAAGTCATTACTCTTTTTCAGGTAAAACTAACTAGAAAAAATCATTTTGCCAATCCGACAAACTTCAACACCTACGCTTCCTTCATTTAAAATCCTAAGTCAAAAATAAATTTTATTCCCCTTCGATTTCCATAACAACAACATCTAATCGCAATAGGTAGAACAGCGACAGTTTTCGGAAACAATTTTCGAAAACAGCAACCTTAATTTGTTACAGCAGCAGTGACAATAATTTCGGTTTACGGCAATTAAACAGTAACAGCAGTCACAGTTTTAAATCAAAACATCAACAACACTTAATTGTCAACGATAGAACACCACAGTAATTAATTTCCAGCGCAACACTAACTTAATTTACAACAACAAACAAACAATTTCTCAGTAACACACCAAGCAGCATTAAACAAACGGTACAGCAGTTAAATAGTAACTGCAAAACAGCAACAGTGATTTTAAATCAAAACAGCACAGCAAAACTTAGCAGCAACAATAGTCTACGGCAACAGCACGACAGCAATAATAAAACGGCATCCGCGTTTAAATAATAACAGTACACAATGCCAGCAGGGGCATCCCCCACTAGTCCACTTACCATCAGCAGCTTCCGATTACTTGTACCTGCAGGAACATTAATACAACACAACCAATTGTCAAGACTAAACGACAACAGTTGGTCGTTAACCGACACAACGACTCTACGACTTGGCCGGACGGACCAACCATTGCTCTGATACCACTAATGTAACACCCCTTTTCTACCCATTAATTTATTTGCATAAAAATCAGAGTCTTCAAATTTTAAATACACCACAAGGGATGTCACACTTACTTCGTTAAACATCACGCGCCAAATTACTCGCTTTTCGAAAACAGTCTTATAATACTTACAAAACGTCATTGTAAATTAAAATATAACCTCACAGCGGAAAATCCAACAATTTAATCGTAATAGGCATTGCAACCAGGCAAGGCTGACAGTACTAAAAATCCAACAACAACAACAACCATAAGTAACTTAAACAACATCATTTCCCCCCTAGTGTTACATAATCAGAGCAGACGACCCGACTCAGCTAGTGAAGATACCTAAGCCTTCACTCGAGATCACCTGCACGTTACCGCATAGGGGTAACATTCAAACAGAAGGGGTGAGTTCATCTAGCAATATAATAAAGCTTATGATAAGCACTATGCTAGGGTTATGACACTATATCAACCGCATCACGAATTATCAAATCAATCATCAATATTAATGTAGCGACCGAAAAATCCGGAGGAGGGATTCCTCGTTGCTTTTGAACAATGGAGCCGCCATCAATATTTATTTTTAGGAAAACATTGAAAAAACCTTTGTTTTTGGGTTCGGGGGTCGATTAAGTGCGGGGAAGGTACTAGCACCCCGCAACATCCTAAAAAGGTTACCTTTTAATTTAATGTGTAGAAAAAGTTAGTTTTAAAAGAAAATACTTTGTTTACCCATTTTTGATTGTTTGCGAAGAAGAAAAAAAAAGAAAGGAAGACTTAATAAGAATTTTAGTTTTTTGCGCTCGACGGGAGTGGGCCCCCGCTCCTACGTATCTCCGGGTGCGATGGAGAAATCAAAGCTACGTAGTTCTTGGGTAGAAAATATTTGTGTGTTGGTATTTTATTTTGAAAAGTTTGCGAAAACTAGAGGCCGTTCATGGTGACCAAACAGATAAATCCAGAGTGGTCATCATTAATGGCTTATTCGGAAAAGAAGGTATTTACAGCGTTCAAACGGGCGGGGCCCAGAGTGACTGTTATAAATACCCGGTTTGTGATCGAGCGTTTCGTTTGAAAAAAATGCTTACTGGGAAGCGTGATTTTTTTTTTTTAGAAAAAGGGAGTTGAGATTACGTTTGTTTTCTATTAACTGAAAATTTCTTGAAGTTTAGGCGGGTGTTTGCGATGATCAAACGAATAAATTCAGAGTGATTACCGCTACTAATCCGTTGTGAAAAAAGTGAAGGTTAGTCCTAACGGTCAAACAAGCTAGGCTCAGAGTGACCAATAGTAACAACCTATTTTTTTGTGTG
This sequence comes from Astragalus membranaceus, assembly GCA_039519185.1. Classification (NCBI taxonomy): domain Eukaryota; kingdom Viridiplantae; phylum Streptophyta; class Magnoliopsida; order Fabales; family Fabaceae; genus Astragalus; species Astragalus membranaceus. Next base: position 31,437,451 of record CM076852.1, on the reverse strand, counting down.
AGTATGGTTGTTTGAAAGAAAGAAAAATGGTTTAGAAACATTACGATGTAAATAAAAGCGGAATGTGTGGTAGTAAAAAAGGGAGGTACAATTAACAACAAGGAGTGTTGTATCAAAAATGGGGGGTGCGAACAGCAGGGGCGTTGTATCAAAAATGGGGGGTGTTGACAGCGTTTTGACGCTAAAACGGTTACTGGAGTGCGAATAGCGTTTTGATGCTAAAAATGATTGTTGGGGATGCAAATAGCGTTTTGACGCTAAAAATGATTGCCGGGGGTGCAAATAGCGTTTTGACGCTAAAAACGATTGATTGGTTTATTTTTACTTTTTTGCTATTTGACTAAATGACTCTTCATCTTTTTTTTGGGAAAAATGATTATTATTATTGCCTTTCTTTTTTTCTAAAAAAAAGGGGATAGTGATATTAGTAACCAATTATTTTATAAAAAATATTTTTTTTTAATATTTTTGAAAAGGATTTTATTTTAATCCGAAAATTACAACTAAATAAAAAAGGAACACATTTTTTAACACTTTTTTTTAGGTTTATTTTAAACCGAAAATTAGTAACATTTTTTAATAAAAACAGCAACATTTTACCATAAAAAACAGCAACATTTTAACATAAAAAAAAATAGCAACATTTTACCATAAAAAACAGCAACATTTTAACATAAAAAAAAAACAGCAACATTTTACCATAAAAAACAGCAACATTTTAACATAAAAAAAAACAGCAACATTTTACCATAAAAAAACAGCAACATTTTAACATAAAAAAAAAACAGCAACATTTTACCATAAAAAAACAGCAACATTTTAACATAAAAAAAAAAAACAGCAACATTTTAACATAAAAAAAACAGCAACATTTTAACATAAAAAAAAAGCTACATTTTTAAATAAGAAAAAGCAATAGTTTCATATGTACATAAACAGCAACTAAATTAAATAAACAAAACAGCAACAATATAAATAATGAAAACAGCAACCATGACAACTTAAGACATAAAAAAGGCAAGAACATATGTAGAAAAATAATTACAGCAATAATGTGTAAAAAAAAAAAAAATTCGAAAATTGTTATTTCATGGGGACATATTTAAATAACAAACTGCAACACATTTTTTTAATAATAATAAAAAAAAAGCAACCATGACACAAAAAAAGCAATCATATTTACATAAAGAGAAAAAAAACAATAATAAAACAAACACAATCAACAACAATATTTACATAAAAACAGCAATAGTAAAATAAAAAGCAAAAACAGTAAAATGTATTGAATCCTAAAATTACATTACAAATACCTTAAGAAAAGTAACCCGGAAGTGTTGGGAAGAGCCTCCTCTAGGATCTTCTTAATACAAACAAATTTAAACTAAAAAAAAAACAATGAAAGGAGAAGAAAAAGAACAGGAAGGGGGATCCTAAAAAAAACAGTGAACAACCTCACTGTTTTTTTTCTAAGAAAACGAAAATACACTCTTTTCCTCTTTTTAAAAAATTTTCTTCCTTCCCTTCCTCTCAAAAAAACCGTCCCCCCCTTCAAAGTCGTGGCCTCCATTTATATTGAGGATGATGCTCTTGTCTTCTTCTTTCTTCTGATAAGCCCCATACCTTTGCACAGTAACTTCTTCTTTTTTTTGACTTGAGGAAAGCTTGACATGATGGAGGGGTGAAGGTTTGGAGGTAGTTGGTGAAGGGAAATGATGGCTTGTGTGTGAGAGAGAAGGGAGAGAAAAAATGAGTGTGTGAGAGGAAAAGGGGATGGGGGGCCGTAGGGAGTAGAGAGAGAGAGAAGGGAAGGGTTGAGTGTGAGTGGAAGAAAGAGAGAAAGGAAGCGTGAGATTGGGAAAAATGTGTGGGGAAGTGGGGAGTTGAGAGAAAAGAGGAAAGGTGGAGTGTGGGAAAGGAAAAAAATCGATTTCCAAGGAGGAAAAAGGGGGAGTGGGTCGAAAATCAAGGAGGGGAAAGGTGAGTGAATGTGGCCAAATTTTAGGGAAAAGGGGGGGATTGAATGTGGATGGTTTTTAGGGTAAAGGGGGGGTGGTCGAATTAGGGTTTTAGTGGAGGAGGGAAATTAGGATTTTGTGATGAGTTGGGTTATGGGTTATGGGTTGTGGGTTAGGTTTTTGTTGTTGTTGGGTTGGGTCATGCGAATTGGGCTAGGGTTTGGTGGAGGAATGGGCTTTAAATGGCCCAATCCTGATTGCACCTCCATATATTTTTTACAGACCCCCTATTTTCTTCTTTGTCTATTTTGTTTTGATACTTCTAATTATTTTTTTTTTTTTAAAAAATTGAAACTTGTAGCAAACTAAAAAAAAATAAAACATGGCATGAAAATAAAAATGAATATTAATAAAATTTCTCATTTTTGGATAGGACAAAATTAGGGTATTACAGCTGCCCCTCTTTATTTATATTTTGCTAGGAAATCGGAGAGGTTCCGAGTTTCTCGAGGAAAATAGAAATAAAGATAACAAGACGCTAATTTTGTCCAGACTGAGACTTTTGGTTTTTTTTTTTTTTTTTTTTTTTTTGAAAATTATGAAAACTGGGTTGACTTGGAGAGGAAGTAAATAAGGATTGCTGGGGATCTGAAGGAGCACTGGGGCTCTGATGGTCTAATTCAGAATCAATGCTTGACGTATCGACTTGAGTTCGACTGAGGGACCGTCGGGGTCTGAAGGGCATGCCTAAGCCTGAGGGACCGATGGGTCCGAAGGAGCGCAACTAGCTTATGGTACTAGTAATACGGTCTGTTTGTGGGGTGGCCTTTTTCGAGCGGCCGCGAAGGACATACACTGAGTCTTAGGCTGACACAACTAGTCTGAAGGACCTGGGGTCGGGCGATCCGTCGCGCTCAGTGTCGACTTAGTGATCTGGTGGTATGGTTCGAAGTCGTTGCTTGGACGTGTTGAT